>CM016727.1:11010680-12257266 GCA_005771605.1 Scutellaria baicalensis | reverse complement strand
ATTGTCATGTACAATTGTAAATGAATTTGAACTATACGTCTGTAAAACAAGTTGACAGCAAAAGAAAGCCTGAAAAGGTGGCTAACTCAAAAGGTTCCTTTTAGCAATCTTCCAGCCCTAGCATCACCTCCTACCTTGATCACCATGATGAATGCTTCAAACTCAGGGGTACATCAGAAGGATGACAAAATCAAAGCCCTAAGAGTCACATCTGCAAGAGATTTAGAAACAGAACTTAAAAAAAAAAAAAAAAAGTTACATAGATAATAATGTAACCACATCTGCAAGAGATTTGGAACTGAGTTCAAACAGAACATTAGATGGATAGTAATAAGTATGAACTCATTTAAAATTAAAACAGTCCTACAGGAATGCTAATTTAGCAAAGGCATGATTTTATTGAAATATAAAATTTATGTACAAGGGGCATCGTTCCTGATCTATAATTGCTACAACAAAAGTAGTTTTTTCTAAGACCTTAGAACTAATGTACGAGATTATAAGTCGAACAAAAAGATCTTTATAGTCAACTGTCAACAACTTGAATACGAACATAGTCCATAAGGAAAAACAGAAACTCCATAATCAACTTGTGCAGAGCTTAACCTAAAGAATATATAGCCTAATTATGATCCGGATAATTGCATGAACTCCATGTCATGGGCCAATTCATGACAACACTTCTTTCTTTTTTTCCTTTTGTAATTGTGTAAGGCACAGGTATATACAACATTGCACTCTCAGACCATCATATTTAACTCTGTCAGGTCATCCATTGGGACTCCAAGGCCACCCATACAATCATTATAGTGTAATCCTTCATCCTCGATATTCATAAACCAGGATCCAAAATCCTCTCCTTGACCACTAGATCATTGGAAACACCCAAATCATCCATATCAGGGAGTTGCAGACCAGATAAATCTATGGGTTCCTCCAATACGTCAGTGGTATAGTCATTTCTATCCGCGCCACTGTTAGTTCTGCTAATTTCACGTGATTTAAATGTTGATGAGAACATTCCTTTAGTTTGTTCTGCCATCTTTCCCAGAGGACCATTAACAGAAGCAGATAGATGAGTGGTTTTCTGCCTAGGTTTTGCCTTAGATTTTCTCTCTCCTTTGGCAGAGGTTGAGACAGTGCGGCTAATTTAGTTCCACTTCTGGACAAGGCCTCTCTATTGTTTCCCTTTCCTTCTCTGTCCCTCTCACTCCTTTTTCCCTTCGCACTGCATGAAAGAGAACCACCAAGAGCTGATGCAACACCTGGAGCTGTGCTCATAATACCACCTACATCATCAAGTAACAATTCCCTCCTTTTCACTCTATTTGACCAGCCGTCTTCTCTACCAGTAACTTGTTCAGATCCCAGATCTGTTGATAGGAATCCATCAGCAGAATATATATCCTGATTGTTCGAAATAGGACTCTGCAGTGTGCACACTTGAGCTGCACAATAATACAAATAGAAAACAGACATATCCATAAGAGAGAGACTGAGAGAGTCCCATCCGATTTGATGTAAATATATGTTGACTGTTGATAAGCACCATGAATTTTACTCTGATACATACCTGAATTTCTAACTTCGACAGAGCATCCAGATGCGACAAGAAGTTTTCCAGAATCATTGTCAGTGCTGGAGTTCAACGGTTGTCCATCAATGAGGCGCAATACTCCAGAAAGGAACATGTCCTTATACAAAGGATCATCGAAGCAGCTCTTTCCTGTCTCCTTAAATTCATGGCATCGTTCCATTGTCCTCTTTACCAAAGTTAAAGCTACTTTCTTTGCCATTTTACCACTGGCACTTTTCATCCCATGAGCATTAGGGCCCCAGCAACTCTGTAGGAAATAATAAATTAGAAAGTGCACCTAAGAAAGTACGTAGCTATTGCAGAAGAAGGTGGCAAAGGTATCCGATTGAAAGCAGACAGTTATATCACGATCCAGTAACACAGATAAACTAGATTTCTGGAAACAATCCAAGATAAAGGCAACTTGACACTAAGATCATTTGAACCCACAACTTCAAGAAGTTACCAAGTGCTGGCTTAGTTATACTCATTTTTAATTCATAAAATCAATACATGGGATTTCAGATATAGATACCAGAATATCATGGCACAGACAACCTAATACAACAGACAATGGTGTGCTTGGACTGGAATTGGGGAGAACTACTTTATCATATGCATTAGAGCATTTAACAAGAAAATTCATTCATGTCAACCGTGGACCGTGGACATGAAGCTCATAAAGTCCAGAGATAAGCAAGCTGTTTTAACATATTATGCTTCACATAGAACCGATACTCGAAAGAACTTCCAAGATTCGTTCTAAGAGAATCTTCTGTTTAAATAGAACAGCATCCAAAGTATCCAAGTCTAGAAGTTGACTGTTTTAGGGAATTCATAATCAAGTAAACCTAATAGAGACAAGTTATCGATTTCTCGGTATTGATGCTAACAAACAGTCAACTTGTGTACTAAAAGGAAGTTCATATATCCAATTATTACAAGGAAGATAGAGGAATAGTGTTCAGATGAAGGGGATAATTACCATATACTTCTCATAGGTGATTCCCACAAGTTTGTCAAGAGCACGCTCTTCAAACTCCCTGTAGTAGATAAAGGTGCTTAAATTATTATCAGGCCAGATAGGCTGTCCATAGATGATACTCAAGGTTTACAAATAAACAGGAATAACAAATCCTTACTTTTCCTGAATGTCTTTCGCCTCAGATGCAGAACATAGAAGTTTGCCCAGCAAGCTTTTCTTCCGCGAAACCTAGACATGGGCATAACAATGAGAAAGATTTCTAATACAATAATTTAGAAGGCTTCCTAAGGAAAACTCCACAATAAACTAAAGCATCCGAATCAACGATCATATTAACAGTCCCAATTTTCTGGATCCTAACAAACAACAGATTTGAAAGCAGATATTCTCAACTCCTAATGGTGTCAAAGATGAAGCCTGTCCAGTTTATGACAAAATCCACCTAAAGTTCATCTACATCAAAATAAGAAGGGTGTGTGGTTGAAGATCTTAATCAACATTACACAAGAAGGAATATCACCCCAGTTTTGTTTTCCGCATTCCTTTATAATATATGAACTAACTTTATTAATTTTCTTCCTGACAGAGATGAAAATGTGCAGGTATCATAGTTGCCAGCTGTCTATTCCCTGGGTGTTTTTAGACAAGAACTTCCCCATCGAATGGGAACTTCAAATCCCCATCGGATGTTTTTCTGTTGGGGATGTAAGTCGAGGATTTTGAAATTGGAGCTATTATTCAAAAACAAATTTTCACAATTTAATGAACCTTTTTCCACCTTTTTAAGCATGATGTAAAACAACTTTAACTACAACATGCCCTATCTGAACAACTTTTCACAATATAATAATATAACTACAATTAGTTTTTTTCATCATGATCAGGCATCTCAACTATAATCCTACCTACTGTACAACCAACAAAAAAAAAAGATATTTTAACATTGTTCATCAATACTTAATAATCCTAGGATTTCTAAAACCATACCTATGCTCTAGTCCAAATACACACTTAAGGCTTGGACCTAAACTGGAAAATTACCCTAGCTTAGATTTTTCTTGACATGAAACTATGAAGAACAGAATATATTAGCAAAAACATAAAAGGAAAAGGCAACGTAATATATAATTGAAAATATATTTTAAGATACCGAAGCTAAACTTTAATGTTAAGTGATTTTGATAGATAAGGGAATCTCCTTGTACCTGTTCCTGGAACTTCTCGTCCAACCGCGTAATATCTCCACCTATTTCTTCGTCTCCACTCTGTGCCAAATCAAACTGATCAAAAGAGTATACTCCCTAGCAGTAATGTTAAATCTTCAAAAAGCAGAGAGAACAGAAGCAAATGCATTAGAATAGAAACCTTCCTGGAAAGAAGATACAACATACCACTAAATCTGGGTAGATTCCTATGCTCTGAACCTCCATGAGAAGTCTTTCATTTATTGACATATTGTGATACTGATACTCAGTACATACTGCACCCGATATCAATAGGTCTGAATGTGAACCATTTTGTAAATGATCATAGCTTGGAATCCCTGAGTCAGGAATTGACATACTATTTCGCTCCAATTCATAATATGATCTTCCATTTGATTTTATATCATAACCATTTGATGTAGGACATCCAGATGGTTCACAATTTGGCGACATCTGATAGCAGAAAGTATCTGATCCCATATCTTTCTCAATCCCAAACTGAGATTCGTGCATATTGGACTTGAAATCCTCTTTCCCACTACAGAAAAGCCCCTCATCTCCTTCTTCAGGGATCAATGCAGCAATTATTCTCTGGTACAGAGAAATCTCATTTGGTTTCTTAGCTCCTGGAGTCAAATATTCTGGGCTGAGTTCCACACTTCTTGCTCCAATCTCCTCTCCACATTCATACTCAGGTATTAAAGTACAGCTACCTGTGTCAACAGAAATTGGAGCCGGAGTCTCCACAACTAAACCAGAATTAACCTGGAAGGAAAAATAAATTACAAAGATGACTTTAGGATACGGATAACACAATGAGAGTCAAAAATAATAAAAAGTTGGCAAACATAAAGTGAGCTTCAGTCATCACCACAAGTTCAGCATCATCAAAATCTTCAGTTAATTATATGGTTTGTAAGATTCGCTAAAACTTATCACTCATAGTATGCACATGTAGGGCACACTTGTACAAGTATACATGACTATAAGGGAAAATAACATGGTTTAAAATTCATATGGTTCACTATAACGTATGTTAGCAGTCTGCAGTAGAACTGCATGCATAGAAAAACAATGAGGAAATCTAAATCCAAACTTTTATCACTTGACAAAAACAGACAGAATAAGAAATGGATAGATGTGTATCAAATAGTACACTTCAGATCTTATATATTAGCATCAAGACTTCTGAACTACTTTTGATTAATAGATGAGGTAAAATGTAGTTCAAAAGTTAGAATCAATGAAAGATATAATAGTCCCCACATTAAAGTAAAATCTAAAGTAAATCAATGATTCTAGACTAGCATGTTCTAGACAAACCACAGTATTAGTCTCAACAGATGTTTTTAGCATTTTATGTTTGAAGAGAAAATTAAGTAACAGATGAATCTTAATATATACTATACCCTGAAATTTGTTAAGAGATTATAATCACTACATGTCCCTCTTCTTCCTAACGAAAAAAGAACTGAGAGGAACCTATACTAGTGATGCAATGGAAAACCAAAAACCAAAAAGAGAAAAACCTTGGCATGGGGGGGGGGGGGGGGGGGGGAGGGAGATAACAGTTAGACTTAGACTGATTTATTAACTTAAGGGACTCTGACTATCTTTATAGATGGATACTCAGGAAGACCAGACCTGTTTTTTAACCCCAAAAAGAACGACAAAATGAAAGAAAATGAAATGTTGGAAAAAGGGAAAACTCATACTCAGGTTCAAAGTTTCAAAAGTTTCAAAAGAAATTTGATACTTTTCCCAGTCAAAATGTATATCTAGAAAGCACAAAATTGAAGAACTGTTTCATTTCAACATCCAAAGTTATGTTAACATATGGCAGCATTATCAGTAATTTGAAACGAGTCTCTTCTTGCTAGAGTTTTGGAAAATAATAGATAAATAAAAATAAATAGACTTGACCTGCTCTTTCAAATACGATATGTCCACATCAGAAATAAAACGAAATAGAGGCTCCATTTTCTTCCAGAACGGGCTAGAAAGGGCTTGGGCTGCATTCACAAAGGCCAATTATTGCCAATAAAACAATATACAATGAGAGAGAGAGAGAGAGTTTAAAGTTAAAAATGAATAATACCAGTGTTTGCAACAGCATTTGCAGCAGCCAATAGCTCTTCATGACCGTCATCAGAACCAACTGCATGAGCGCAAATGTGTGTCAGGAAAAAGATTTATTTTCACAAACTCCTTATGACTTAATCATTTAAATGACCAAATTTTCAATACTAATAACCTAAAAGCGAATAAGATATAACATCTTATTTCCAGAATAAGATATAACATCTTATAAACTATAAAATCATCTTATAAGATGCAACATTTCATAATTTAAATATGTATAGCCAAGAAAATATGGTAAATATAAAAATCAAGTGTCATCATATCCTCCTGACATTCATAATTACCAAGGAAATCTGCTCCTGTATTGATAGTAATATGCTTTTGCCGAGTATAAGCCTTCCTATCAGAGAGCTTTCTTGTAGGTGGCCGCCCCACTCTGCTGGAAAGAATGTTTCACAATGTCAAAGTATTCTTATACTGCTCCACAATCATATATAATAGCAGGAAAAGACACTCAGAGAAATAAGGAGCACAAAACGCAAAAAAAAAGAAGGTAAAAATAGAACACCTTTCAGCCTTGTCAAGGCCAAGTCTAGAACTTCTTATTTGTTTAGTTGTTCCCACATTCCCAAGCTTTTCCACAGACAAGGGTAAGGGGGACCTAGAGGAAGTAAATCCTCGACCAGTTCTTCCTTGCCTCCTAACACCATCTCCATGGTTATCCCCATTGACTGCCTTATTTTTTCTCGGTGGTAGCAGCAGGGTTGACATTTTCTGAACATTCTGACCACTTTTTTCATTCATCAAATCACATTTCTTATTCTTATCTCTTGACTTAACTTCAGCAACACCTGATTCCTCACTTTCTGATAATGTAGCTGGAGAGATATTGTCACTTTTCATTTTTGCTTGATGAGGAGAATGGGCAGGATAACATCTTTCATTTACAATCATATCAGATGTTGCATCCACAACAGGGCTGTCATCATTGCCAGGAACAATGGGTAATAAATTACTTCGTCTTGCAGTTCGAGAAATCTTTTGTGGCCTCTGTACCCAATTGGCGACAGGGGATGAAGACCGTGCAGAAGGTGTCCGTTTACGACTGTTAGCCCCAAGGCCACCAGTAATTTTGTTTGTGCAATTAGAGAGATCCCAATCATTAGAAGATATTGACTGTTGCGCCGCTTGAGACAACTTGGACACACCGCCTACCAAACCTGAGCGCGGGGCACGGACATTTGCATTCAACTTTGAGCCAGAAGTAGGACTTCCAGAACTGAAATCTTCTCGTGAATTTGCCCTTTAAAAGGGAAAAGAGACAAATAAGAAGTTACCCAACAGAAGTTTTACTAAAAATAGAATATTTTTTCATGCACAAGACCTAAGGGATAAATTCTTCTTTCCCTCACATATAACTTGTTCAATATTTTCAGATTTAATTAGTTGAAATGGATGGCTCCGAATTTTACTGGTTCATCAAAAGAGGGGAAAAACTGCTGCCATCTCAAGCAGGCTTCCAGGTCTCAAATTTGCTGCAGCTGGTTCCAATTTTTCAGTTTCCTTCTCTAAAGCTAACAAGTAAAATTTAATCAATCTCATTAAAGCCTGATCTAGTTTCAGATACGGCCTAACTGAGACATTATTCCTAAACTGTCTCCAGTAAGGGTTAAGTATAATAATTCCTAGAATGTCCATAGAAGCTCAAAAGATCCAAAGGCAACAAGGCAGTGATGAAACCACTTTGCAGCTTTTGTCCACTCATCTCACACTAAAATGCATCCTCCTTGGGGCTTAATTATCTCTTAAAACTGAGGCCTTAAATGGTATTCTTGGACCCGTTCAATTCAACAACTATAGTAACTAGACGGCCAAGTCTTCAAAATGTGCTTCCAATAAACAAAAAAATTGCTTCACCAAGAGAAGGCACCTCATATTTCCATTGTGATAAAAAAAAAAAAAAGGGGTGTATACTTTATCATGCAATATTTTGATGAACAACTGTCTGCTATTCAGTGAAATCAGTGAATTATGCAATCAATCTACTGTAACTCAACATTGGAGTGATTCTCGGGATTTAATTTAACACACATAGCAGCTGATTCTGTCTATTCTTGCACATCACATTGCCTACAGAGTCCTCATGTCTCATATTTTATAACAGTAAAACAAGGTCCGTCAAGGCAGAGCATCATAATTTTATGAGGGTTACGACATCAGTAAAACTCAACAAGTATAAAAACTGAGATAAAGATATTTCCATACTTGTTTACAGCTTTCAGATTCACCCTTTCTTTCACTTGACCATTTGACCGCTCTCTCCTCTCATGGAGAAGGGAACTGTTCTCAGAATCAGTCCTAGACATAGATGAGCGCATGCCCGAGCTGGTTTGCGAGGTAGCTTCAGCTTTTCCCAATCCCATGCCTCCATTAACAGTGCCAGATCTATGTCAAGGTGCATATCAATTACAGAGGATGAAAACAGTCATATGGATTAATTAATATAAAACAATTATAAACATTATAACCAAGCAGCATAACTAATATAAGAATAAAAGGGGAAAAAAACTAGAATTCATATGCTCAGTTATTAATTTTACATGAAAGAGGCATTGTTATCCAAAAAGTAGTTAAAAACCTTTATCCTGTTATCTGACACTAGGGCTAAATCATACAAATGAAGATGAAAATCATGAATGCAAGCAGCAAAACGTGAATAGATCCTGAGAACATTTTCTTATCTCAACATTTCCTTATCTCAGTCACAGGCATTCATGTCCCAACTAATTAAAGCCAAAGGAAGTTTTGGTAACAATCAAATCGAAGCCCTTCCTTGACTTCCTTTACTTTGTGTCCATTAATTTATGTACCTACACTAAGCATACAACAAGCAAAACACATAGAAAATAAAATTATCATGCCTATGATGTTAAGGCTACTCATGCGAAGAAATAAAGGAACTCAACCGTAGAAGTCTACTTTTATGCAGGCATACCAACAGAATCTAAGAAGAGGATATTGCATAAAGCACATATAAGTAGCATTAAATGTTAATCTACATGAAGAAAACAGAAATAATGTTAACTATTCACCTCATATCAATCCAAGAAAATGGAAAAAATTTAATGCTGACTCGAGCATCTAATGCTTTTCTATATAATTCATCGAAGGATCTCATACTAATGGATAATTGTACCATCTAAAATGACCAGCAAAAATGGGTCTTCCATATATTTTAAATATAACCTCAACCTTGATGTCAGCAACAAAATTAGCAGAAAGAGCATCTAGTGGTTGAAATTAATGAAGTCAATCAAGTAGCCAATATTTTTTTCTAAAAAGAACAGCACTCTTCTAAATCTGATGGTCACTGTCTATCAGAAGTTCAGAAGAAAAGGGTACTGCCCATTTCTATTTATATATGGTAGGGCCCAGAATGCCAAAAGGTGGCAGAGTTGTCACAGTAGAAAAGATACTAGGGAACCAATGGTTCTCTCTTCTCAAACAGCCTATATCCTCCACTTTAATGAGCATTTGATAGATTATCCAACCCCGAGCAATCTTAGCTAACATTCATATATGGTAGCATTTCAATAAACAAGCCATGTTCACCTATCATCCAATAAAGTTGTAATGCATGGTATCCCATTTCTAGTACTCCTTCCACATTGAAAACAAAACATTTCAATAATTTCTTACAAATTGCCTCCTTTTTCCAAGGACAAGAAAAGCAGATTCTCCAATTGAACAATTTCAATTTTATTTCTGAAGTCTTAGTACATATTGACATTTATCGAGATAAACAAAGTGACTGTCTACCTTCATGCAAAAATAAGGACACAGATTAAAATGAAAAGAATATACTTTAAAATGTACCATTGGAATCATGCAATAATTTTGCACCTAATAAGAAAAGATCTTGCAGCGAACTAGATACTACATATGCACTCTTTAGATATAAAAGAAATCTTTTTCCACAACTCTTTTGATGCAAGAGATTTGACTAATCATCAACCAGATAAACAACTTTAAGTGTCAAAACCTTTAATTGACATAACCAGTCCTGGAAGCAAAATAATCTACAAAACAGATTACTAAGTCACAAGGATACCTGAAGCCATGGGCATCAGCCAACCTTGAACGGGCTTCAGGAGGAAGACGTGGATGCGTTCCTTGTTTTGGTTCCCTATAACCATCACCTGGTTTCATTGTCAACGAAGTAGAAGTGCCATCTAGTTTTATACCTGTGCGCTTCTTCTTCATTTTAGAGTTCTCCCAACCGTCAACAGCAACGGATAAAATTCGATCCTCACCCTGAACTGAGCTAGAACTAGAAAGTCTTACTACATCCTTGTCTTTATCCACAGTTCCAGGTGGTCTTGTTAGACAATTCGAACGTGCATCCATCTAATAGTTAACAAACATAATATCATCAGACCTTCATAATAAAGGTTTTGATGCTCAGTTTCAATCAAGTGAGAATCACAATACAACATGATCTAAAGCATGCTCAGTTTCATAATTTTTTTTTATCTTTTTAGGTACTACCATATAGTTGAGCAGAAGTCCAAATTGACAAAAGTTTGCAGCACATTTAAGATATTGTATAAGTAAATTCCCTTACAATATATTAGTATGAGTGACCACAAAACTAAGAAAAGTACGACAAAAAATAGTCATCACATAAATTCTGCACTTGAGAAACCCGTATAGAATCTTAACTGAATATAGAACAAATAGAAAAAAAAAAAAAAACAAATAACGGGGATAAAAGAAACAAACCCTAGAATCAACCATAGAAGTTCGTGTACGCTTGCTTGGAATGGTATTCTTCATTCTCTCATCAGACTTTTGTTGCTCCAGTTCAAAACAACCCGTAGTAGAATGGCTTTGCAATCCTATTTTTCCAGTGCCCATTCCAGAAGCTGACCGATCAATTGACAACAATGTGTTGGATCGATCATTAGACAATGCATCCAGTCGGGATCTCTTCCTCGACGGAATAGTTGGGAAACACTTGTTAATTACTGACAAACAGTCATTGAATATCTTCACACGTTCCCTAATGCAGGTAAAAAATTATCATATGCAGCCCATTTTAGAAGGGAAATCAGTTAAAAGAAGAGGGATAGGGGAGTAAAATTAACGATAGGTGAGGGTTACCTAGCTTTAGTACCACTTTCCCGCACACCAGATTTGAGTCGTCTAAGATCCTCAAGTGAAGGAGTAGACAGTTTACTTTTCGAAGATGCAGGAATAGAATCTTCCAGGGGAATGCCAACAGCAGCATTTGCCAGCCGCTTGAATTCTGCTGGTCGATTCAACTTATGCTCAACAACCATAGACTTTGGATCAACACGTACACATTGGAAGAAGTTGAGTACATCCCCTTGAGTTACAGATGAATTGCTTCTGGTCATACTTGGCAGACTTGATAAAAGGGGGTTCTCCATGTTTTCCCGAAAGCTACCTGATCTGTCCAGTGAAGATGCACCATAGGATCCACGATGGCCAGATGTATATAATGGCCTATCAGGGCTACCAGAAGAGGGATCAAATTTGCTAGATACTGACATGGCATCAGTTTCCACACACCATCTGTGTTGAAAAACCAGTTAACACAATTGTGCATGGCAATGTTGTATTACCACAATGTATACACACCAAACCACTGCTCAAGGGGTTGAGTATGATGACAGGAAAGTGATAGGCTTGTACCTAAAACAGAACCCAGATCCATGTTATCTAAGAATCATCACAAATCTTAAATGAACCCACAAATCCATAGCAAGACCCAGACAAAAACAATGATCAAAGGTAATTTAGGAAAAAAGAGCACCACAAGAACAAACAACTCAAAACAAATATATAAGGGATGGAAATTACATAGATCAAAGAGTATCACCAGATAGTTCTTTATTTGGTTGTCTACAAGTGCCTAAGCATGAAGTTTTAATCATTAAATTTTCTACATATACTATCATGCAATGTAACAGGATAAAGCTCCTTCAAAGATCATATCACAGATGGCTGTCAAAGAGAAAGGGTTAAATGATAAATCAAGTAACTAAATATTACCAAACATCATCAACAACTCTATACCCAAATGGTACACCAATTATAAAATTGAAAGTTTTACATTAACTTTAATTATATCTCTAGCAATAACAATTATCTCAGGTTCCCTAATTTTTTTTCACTCCTGCTCATACAGTAAGTCTAATTACTGAGCGTTCATGTTCAAAAATTAAAGTTTCATTTATGCTCCCTCATAGCATTATTCACTTAACTAGCCAGCTTGTATTCACAATTAAAGCACCTTATTTACCCAAATTTCTTCTCGGATTACTCATTATACCTCCATCAGATTTTAGAAGCGAAGCCAGCCACATTTGTGCAGCTTCTCTTTGCACAAAAGCTAGATTCTGCTTCTAAAGTGTTTCATATTTATCACCACTTTTCCATGCATATTATACAGGTAGTCATAACAGCCCACTTCAACTACCAACAGAAAACAATCAATTTCACCAGCATGATCAAACGAAACCATCAAAATTCATTGCATTCAATGAACTAAACACCATTTGCTCAGATTCAAAAAGTAAGTTGCCATAACCTACTATTTCAACAGTTGAAAAAAAAACTACAAAACCAGCAATAATCATTTCCGTAAAATTACCTAAAGAATCAGGCATGTAAATTTCTAACTTTTTCAGAATTACAGCCAATATCTCATCAAACACGTTTGATCTACAAAGCTCCAACTCGTAATCTGCGGCATGATCAAAAACAACATCGTAAATAATCGATCATCCAACAAGGGTTCAATTAGGGTTTTGAAAAATCACATCATTTACGCATACATAAAACGAAGACATAAAATCACATATGCGAGCATGGAAAATTAACGCAAACAAAAAAGCAAATCAAATAACGAAAAAATCACAATTGAAGAAGGTACCTGAAATATCGAAATCAATAAGGAAATTCTTCAGAACCACCGTCGACAGAGGGTCGTTGATCGGTAATGGAGAGGTCGGTCGAGAATTAAACGAAAGTATGATTTTTTAATAAATTTTATTTTCACCTGATTCCGGCCCGGTGTTGAGCCCGAATGAATTATTAGGCACTGTTGTACAATGTATTATTAATCTTACAATCCATAAATGGGCCTTCTAAATATGGTGGAATTATAAAATATATTTGGACCTTAATTTTTGAGAAATAAAATATAGTATTCTAGAATTGGGCCACGCGGGCAATAATAAAACCTACTCTTAGCCCATTTAGTACAAATCATTAATTAATATTCTCATTATTTCCAATAAGGGTTGAAAGCACTTAACCACCCGAACTATATCTTATTTTGTAATTTTTATAAAAACTTTTTTTCGTTGCACCGTCTTCATTAAACTTTACGTGATTTGCAAAGTACAGTAAATTGCCACTTTCCGGCTGGTTTCTCCGGCATACACGAAACAACGTCGTTTTAAGTAAGGGCATTTATGACTTTTCCAGAATCAAAACGCCGTCGTTTTGATGGGTCTTCTTCTACCCCTTTTACAACCCTAATCAAAACGGGAAATCAGAAACAAAAAAATCTACAACAAGCTTCGCAACATTCCCAAACTCCAAGCTATTGCCATGGACGATGTGTGTGACTGCGGGAAGCGCACAAAAAGGCTCACATCGTGGACGAACTTGAACCCTGGGAGAAGGTATTTGACATGCGACAGATACCTTGTAAGTATGGAGCTTTTTACCATCTATTTTCGATACCTAAGAGGGTGACAAAATTCTTTTGTTTGAGAAGTTTATGCTGGGTTTTTTTTAGTATTTCGAATCTCCACTGAAAGTATATAAAAATTGTGTGAATTTTGGGAATTTTGCAAAAGAAATAGAAAATTGCACATGAACTCTAATTCCCCAATTCCCAGTTTAATGCCACTTTTTTTGGTGAATGTATCAATTTTGATTTTGATGTTGGTTTGGATAAATTGGCTAAAGTAGTAGTAGTTTTTTTTTGCAGAAATTGGTGAATGCAAGTAAAATGTAGAACTTTGATTCTTAAAACATTTTTTGCAGAAATTAGGAGGTTGCAACTTTTTCAAATGGATTGATCAACCAATGTGTAAAAGAGCTTGCCACATTATTCCGGGTTTGTTGAGACGTGTGAATCATCTTGAAGATGAATTGCAGAAGACAAAAACCATGGAAAAAAGGGAGAAATGGCTATGGTTGGCAGCAATTTGTTTCTTTGTGTTGTGGATTGCTAAGTGATTAGGATGTTGTTTAGTTTATATGTATTAGGAGCACATCTATTTTGAGATGATTAACACTTGATGTATTTTGTTTGTTAATGTATGTTTAGACACATTTTGCATCAATCTATTTTGGATTCCTTTTGGTTCACATGGATGTTGAATTTATTTTGGTTTTGATAACAATGTGCAAAATGAATCAATCTATGCAAAATTGAATAACAAAAACCATGTGTAACCAAAAGGAATCCAAAATAGATTGATGCAAAATGTGTCAAAATGTGTCATAACATACATTAACAAACAAAATACATCAAGTGTTAATCATCTCAAAATAGATGTGCTCCTAATACATATAAACTAAACAACATCCTAATCACTTAGCAATCCACATCACAAAGAAGCAAATTGCTGCCAACCATAGCCATTTCTCCCTTTTCTCCATGGTTTTTGTCTTCTGCAATTCATCTTCAAGATGATTCACACGTCTCAACAAACCCGGAATAATGTGGCAAGCTCTTTTACACATTGGTTGATCAATCCATTTGAAAAAGTTGCAACCTCCTAATTTCTGCAAAAAAATATTTTAAGAATCAAAGTTCTACATTTTACTTGCATTCACCAATTTCTGCAAACAAAACTACTACTACTTTAGCCAATTTATCCAAACCAACATCAAAATTGATACATTCACCAGAAAAAGTGGCATTAAACTACGAATTGGGGAATTAGGGTTCATGTGCAATTTTCTATTTCTTTTGCAAAATTCCCAAAATTCACACAATTTTTATATACTTTCAGTGGAGATTCGAAATACTCAAAAAAACTCAGCATAAACTTCTCAAATAAGGGAATTTTGTCACCCTCTTAGGTATCGAAAATAGATGGTAAAAAGCTCCATACTTACACGGTATATGTCGCATGTCAAATACCTTCTCCCAGGGTTCAAGTTCGTCCACGATGTGAGCCTTTTTGTGCACTTCCCGCAGTCACACACATCGTCCATGGCAACAGCTTGGAGTTTGGGAATTTTGCGAAGCTTGCTGTAGATTTTTTTGTTTCTGATTTCCCGTTTTGATTAGGGCTGTAAAAGGGGTAAAAGAAGGCCCATCAAAACGACGGCGTTTTGATTCTGGAAAAGTCAAAAATGCCCTTACTTAAAACGACGCTGTTTCGTGTATGCCGGAGAAACCAGCCGGAAAGTGGCAATTTACTGTACTTTGCAAATCACACAAAGTTTAATGAGGACGGTGCAATGAAAATTTTTTTTTACAAAAACTGCAAAATGAGGTATAGTTCGAGTGGTTAAGTGCTTTTAACTCATATGATTTCACTTTTCTTTTCTTTTCTTTTCTTTTTTTTCCAAAAAAGATTTTCTTACAAATACAATTTTATCGGAAGAAGTTTATTACTCACAAATTTGGTTCGTGGATTAATCCTTTTCGTGAAATTGAAAAGGTAAGAATTTTAAAATTAAATTTAATCTTTTAATCAACATCAGTTAATATCGTGTGATGATTTCAAAGTAATAAATAAATCTACATATCTATATATTTATATCTATATCTATATCTATATCTATATCTATATCTATATATATATAATAACAAGAAAGTCTGGTAAGTTGGTAATTCTACAAACTTTGGGGGCATTTCTGTCATTCCATGATTCTGCATTTGTAACAATTTCAGTTAATCCACATTCACATTTATAATCACACATTATGTATCTGGTACAAAGGTTATTAAAAAATTCAGATAGTACACTTAAATAGTTCTATTTATATATATAATTGAAGTCTGTTAAATTTTAAAACAATATATTGCAAACATGTTACAGTCATCCAAAAATTATGTACATAATAATTTATTACGTAATTCTACACACTACATACATGAAAAGTACAGTACAACCAAATAAAATGGTAATTATATAAAATAACCACTCTCATTTAAATATACATAAATTACAAATGGCACACTTCCCCTAAATAAATTAAAAATAGCATAAATTATTAATTACACTAAAATCACCTACATTTACACAGGAAATTAAAAATAACACACTTCCCCTAAATAAATTAACAATATCATAAATTATTAATTATACTAAATTCTAATTCAATAATCACGTTTGCCACATCCACACCCACACCCACACCCACACCCACATCTACATAGCCACAACTGCACACTTCCCATGCGAAGAAGACGACAGATTTGGGGATATTTTCAAATGGCCATCTTTCTACCATACTCCCTCCGTCCCCCGCTGCCTATTTGCCATTTTCGTCCGTCCCAGTCGAACTTGTCAACCCCAAAATGGTGAAAAAATAACATTTTTTTAATAAAAAATAAAAAAAGATAGGCAAAAAGTATTAAAAAAAACACTTTTTTAATCAAAAAGTAACCTAAAATAATAAATCAATGGCAAAAACTTGTGTACCCCGGGGGTACGGATCTTAGATCCGTGCCCCCAGATCCGACCCGGCGCGTGGGCAGCCTCCACGCGCGCCCACGCGCCGCCACGCGCGCCCATAGCAAGTCTGGTGTGCGCCCCACACACACCTGATTACCTAGTTGATGATTCAGTGATGGGTATTACACCTATACTCTATTGGTATTACACATATACCCTATAGGTATTACAGAAATATCTTTTTATGGTATTACACTGATACCTTAATGGTATTACAGAAATGTCTTTATGGTATTACACTGATACCTTAATGGTATTACAGAAATGTCTTTTATGGTATTACATTGATACCTTAATGGTATTACAGAAATGTCTTTATGGTATTACATTAATACCTTAATGGTATTACAGAAATGTCTTTTATGGTATTACAATGATACCTTAATGGTATTACAGAAATGTCTTTATGGTATTACATTAATACCTTAATGGTATTACATTAATTCCACAATTTTTGTTCATCTCTCAACTTCAAATTTGAATCATGCATACACCACAGAAATTGGAATGAGACAGACAACTGTTGCAGGTGGGAATTAGTGCGATGGTGTCGGCCATGTCAACAGAAAAATCCTTACCTGTAAAACCATAACTGCAGAACAGAGCAATTTCCAATGCTTTTAGCTGAGAGATCCACTGAATTTCTCGATCCCAGAAATTCTTTTTCTACGAATTACAAAAGAACCGCTTCTTGATTTCAGAAAACAAAACTTCTCCACCGCCAAATTTAAACAGAAAGAACCAAGAAAACTCTTGATTCACATGAAAAAAAGGTGGGAACAGGGAGCTCCAAAAAGACAGTGACGCAACAAAACTAGCGAAGATCAAGAAAAGGGACTTTCCACAGACAAAAAGAAGAAGAAGAAGAAGAAGAAGAAGAAGGAAGAGGATCGAAGAAGAAGAGGAGGGGGAGGAGGAGGAAGAAGAAGAAGAAGAAGACCAGAGGAGGAGAATGAGAAGAAGAAGAAGATGGAAAATATATATATATATATATAATTCGGGTCGGGTTGGGGGTACGGATCCTGGATCCGTACCCCGGGGCACACAAGTCCTACTCTAAATCAATTGCATTCTCTTAGATTTCGTATTCGGTCCAAATAGGTAACTTGGACCGGGACGGATGGAGTACTATCTATCTCTTATAACGTTTCTTAAATTGAAAAATAAATCATGAATTTATTATATTAACACATTTGTTAAAAGTTTGATTTTAAATCGGTTATCTCATGTCCATCACTATCGATTCAATTTGACTTATTTAATCAGCTCACAATCCATAAAGTAACATTGGCTTTTTGAAAGATATTAGCATATAACCATTACGAAGCGTGATATTTTATTATCTTAAAAAAGAGTAAGTTTTTTATACATCAGGTACATGAATCTTAGATCTATGTAATCGGATCAGATCTAGGTTACCCGACCCGCTTCTATTTTTTTTTTCACGCTAACTTTTTTTTAAATTTTGGTCATCACTTTTGCTTATGTTAAGGATACATTTATGTAATGTGTAAGAATACATTTAGGTTATGTTAAGAATATCTTTATGTCCAGATTTCATACATTTATGTTAAGTTAGATATACATTTAGGTTATGTTAAGGATACATTTATGCCCAAATTTCATACATTTACTTTACGTCAGACATACATTTAGATTATGTTAAGGATATCTTTATGTTATGTTAGAGATATCTTATCCATAACATCGTTGTGTTACACATTTTGTACACAAATGTATCTTTAACATAACATAAATGTGTCCTTAACATAACCTAAATGTATCCTTAATATAACGTAAATGTATGTGACCTGGAGCGAATTCTAAGGGTATCAAATCAGAATTTCAAAGGCCTATAATCACAATAATACTAATCTGGACTCTCATACTTTAAAAAAAATAGTTTTAGAATATATAATGTTTCATCCTATACATGTATAAATATAAATAATATATTTTGTGTATTCACATAAATTTATTGTATTGATGGTATTAAAGTAAATAAATAAGATAAACATTTAGATGAGATAAAAAATAAATATTGATCATAGTTAATGATCATATAGTGGAGAATAAAACAAATAATAAAACAAATTTGCGTGAAAAAGCAAGGACACATGTTAAGTAGTTATGGTGTTACCATCATATCATAGATAGTGTGAAATAAGGTGAAAAGGAGCAAGTCCATTTTAGTGCTGCTAAAATTGAAACAAACTTTTCGAGTTCATTTTGGTGCTGCTAAAATTGAAACAACAAAAATGTTAGATTCACATACGTCAATCGTTCAGCCGCCTTTTTCAATTCGGAAGGATCATCCTATCCTATTATTCAACAAAAACCATATATATATATCGTGGATCCTTTGATACCTTTTTTTTTCATCTTTTGTAAAATATGACTTGATAATAGAACCAATTTTCCTATAAACCCTAACCATTAATTCGGTCTTGGACAGTCAGTCACGTAAACCTTCGAGTGACCATAATATTCAAATGAAAAGCTTCCATTGTGAAGTTAATTAGAATGTACATTATAACCCACTATTATATGTATATATTATATCAATTATAAAAATTGATATTATATATATACATAAAAACAGGTGTTCCTTAATAGAAAATGTACCATTAGTTATTATTAGTATTACTAACTCGTGGAGGAATTTTCATAGGATTCAATAGTTTTCATTCAAATACATATACTTTGATTAGTTAGTTAATCAAGAATTGATATACAAAAAATTGATTAGTCCATCTCATGAAATGATAGATTATGGGCAAAGAAAGAAATTGGTGCACTCAAAAGCATGGATGAAAAAATCGTGAAATTTTGGCGATATATCGTCGAAATTTCGCTCAAATTGTATATCCGATATAAAAACGGGATGTTGTTTTTTTTGGTCAAAATTTCGCCGATATATCGGCCCGTTTCCGTTCACGTTTCTATTTCGGTGAGTTGTAGGCATAAAACGACGGTTTTCACCGAACATTCGGTAAAATATCGTTTGAGAAATTGTGTCGGCAGAACATTTAAATGCATTTTTTTTTCATCTATTTTGGAGATCTGTAGTTTCTAATTTTGTGTGGATCTTCCTTTTCCAAGGTAAGCTCTTTCTTAGCTTATACTTTTTCATTTTGCGATCTTGTTTCTTATTAAGTTCAGAATTTGTGATGAAATTCTTTAGCTCTTTCATTGTGAAATTTGCCTATTTTTGATGGATTTTTGATAGTGAATGTCTTGTTCTGTTATATGTGTGAATCTCAAGATTCTCAGCATATCTTGTTTGCATAAGTTCTATTTCACTTTTTTTACCTGTAAGAATATGGTGTTATGTAGGTTCCCCTTCACCTTTTGCTTGCTTGCAAAACACTTGTCCGTTTATCGGTTTGTGGGTTGCAGATTCCATTTTGTGAGACATTTTAATTGCAATTTCAAGAGTCCCTCTTGATTTGCACTTATATAATTGATTTATTTGTTTAGCCCTGTAAACATGATTGCTTGTGGGTTTATGCTTTGAGAAGCATCATCTTGTTAGTAGAGTTGGTTGATCCAACTAAGAAGTAAGCTTAGTGATGGTCTTTATTTGCCATCTCGAGCTAGCTATGTCTGATTGTAACTTGACTGCCACTTTCATTTCTTGAAATCAAGAACTATAATCTGCATGTCCCTTTTGACTTTTTGATGTATTTGTGGAATATAAGGGCGAATTTTTTGATGAATCCATATGTAACTTGGAATATAATCTCCATGTCCTCTTGTGTTGCTTCCATATCTTCTGTGCAACTTGGACTCAAACTAGAAATACCAACTCAAACTATATATGCGTGCAATTTGATTGATCTTTTATGAAGTAATGGCAAGTGAAAGTGGAGCTGGTGCTGGTAGAGACCCTGCATGGAAATATTGTACCAAAGTCCCTGATAATAGAAATGTCACCATTTGCAATTTTTGTAATCTTGCGATTATGAGTTGAGGTATTACAAGATTCAAATATCACTTGACCCACATAGACCCACAGAAAAATGCACGTCCATGTACAAACGTACCCCCCAGAGGTTAAAAAGAAGATCTGTGATTATATAAGAGCGAAGGAGGTGGCGAAAGGGAAGAAAACTGCCAAGATGGATGAGATTCGAGCAGAATTACAAAGGGGATTATATGATGAGGATGAAGACGAGGAGGAGGATGATGATAATGTGTATCCTTCTGACCTTGGCCACAATGAACGAGAACAGTATTGTGCCGCTGTTACACAATCTAGGGCAAGTGAGTGGGAAAAAGAACAAATGCAGAACTTTAGACGTGACAAAAGAGGTCAAGCAAGTAAAAATGTTGATGCTCCGTCTTTGTTTCAGCGGACCAAAAGTAGTCGAGGTGTGGATTTTGATCATGCTCCAACACCGTCTTTATATAAGTCTCAATATGCAAAGCAAAAAAAGATTAAGAATATGTTCTCGGGCGGCAACATTAGATATAAAATGTCAAGAATGGTTAGCAAATTTTTCATCTATGATAATGTTGCACCCGCCAAGGCTGATTCACCTCACTTTAAGAATATGATCCAAAGTGTACATAAATGTGGTACGGGGGTAAAACCACCAACTCCATATGAGATAAAAAATAAGTATTTGGAAATGGAGCACACTGAAATGAGGGTTCATGTGCAGAAACAAATGGATAAATGGAAGACATATAGGTGTACAATCATGACCGATGGATGGACAGGACCAACAAAGATGTTTATCCTAAATTTTATGATCTATTGTAAGGGGAGCACCATCTTTCTTAAATTTGTTGATGCATCAAACAAGATAAAAGATCATAAGTACATTTATAATTTATTAAAAGATGTGGTGCGAGAGGTAGGGAAGGACAATGTAGTGCAAGTTGTTACGGATAATGGATCCATTTTTGTTAAGGCAGGAAGGAAACTCATGTCAAAGTACAACTTGTATTGGACACCCTGTGCTGCACACTGCATTGACTTGATTTTTGAAGACATTGGAAAAAAAGAGGTGATCAAGTCAACAATTGCTAAGGCCAGACAAGTGACAAACTACATTTACAACCATGGTTGGTTGTTGGCAAAAGTGCGAGAGGTTTGTCAAGGAGATATTGTACGGCCTGAGCAACTCGCTTTGTAACAAACTATATCACATTGGATAGTTTGTTAAAGAAAAAAGGTATGTTGAAGCAATTTTTCACGGATGCAGAATGGGTTGTGAATCATCTTAGCCGCTCAGAGATGGGTCAAACTGTGGAGAATTATATTCACGATAATAGATTTTGGGATCAAGTGAAACATGTATTGGAAATATATGAGCCATTATATCAGATACTTCGAGTGGTGGATACTGAAGTTGTTCCCACGATGCCGATCTTATATGAATTATTTCGTGTGATGAAAGAAAAAGTTCAACAAGTAAGATCGACACAGTGAGTACTTAAAATAATAACTGATAGATGGGATAACACGCTTTCACATCCATTACATGTTGCAGGTACATACTAGACATTGTATATATTATCCACGTGTGTACATGATAAGATATATTAAAAATATTTCTCGACTTGGTAGTTTTTCACTTAAATCCAAGATTCCAATATGGACTAGGAGTTGGTGAAGATATGCACCTTATTCAAGCGGTGCACCAAGTGTTCAACACACTAGACCCAAACTCAGAGGGCATAGCCCAATTCGGAAATGAGGTAAAATAACTCTTTATTCATGAATTATATAACTCTTATTTCAATTTCAATATAACATAAATATTATCATTGTTGTATGAATATGCAGCTCATATTATTTCGCGATGTGAGAAAAGGATTCAGTGATCGTGCAGCTGTTGCATCACGAAATACAATGATACCATGTAAGTTTATTATTGATATGTCAAAATATGTGTTCAGATAGTTTTTATATTCTTTTAAAGAGTGTGTTTAACATTTATTATTATTTGACAGATGAGTGGTGGGTTATGTATAATCATTCAGCACCTACACTAAGAAATTTGGCCATACGAATACTATCACAAACAACATCGTCTTCAGCCTGTGAGAGAAATTGGAGTACATTTGCTTTGATACATACCAAGCAACGAAATCGTCTGGCATATCCAAGACTTGAAAAACTTGTCTTCTGCTACTATAACATGAAGTTAAGGTTACGAGATATGGAATCAAAAGATAATAGGGTTGCTGAGACAGACTATCTAGATGTACTAGATGTAGCTCCTAAATCTGGTGATGAGGAAGAAGATCTACTATTCCAATGGATTCGACCAGCCCACATGGACGATGCTGAAGGAAACTCCTATCCTAAAGTTGCTGCAGTAGCCCATGAATGTGGCATTGATGTGGATCGAGTAATGGGAGAAGAAGTTGGTGTCAACTCAAGTAGTTCAGGATCATTTACGGATACCTCCGCAGATAGTGGAAGCAATGTTGGTGGTGGTGGTAATGAAGAAAATTATAATTTTTCAGATCATGTGCCTTTAAGTCCATTCACAGGTGAACGTGATTTCACACATGCAACACAAGATCTTGATCATGGAAGTAGAGCAGGAGGTGCAGGGATTAGTGCTATTGGAAAGAATTATGGAAGAAGACATGTTTGGAACGAAAGTGAGTGGTCAAACACTGACATTGAATCAATGTCTATGACATTTGACTCAATGAATATGAGCAATGATCCTCCATACCAACCATCATATCCTCAACCTCAAGGCAGACATAACACATCCGATTAGTGGACTAGTTTACATGAATTTCATTCTCCACCAACTCAAATGTCACATGGTTCAAACATGTCTCAACCTAGTCAACCATATTGGGTTAATGAGCATTATTCGATCCATGGACATGCGGTTGGAAGAGATAAAGGAGCATATGAATGACATGTTTATGATTACACCCAAAATTGGTCTAATATGGTGAGTTGATATCAATATTGTTTAAATCAAAATGGCATGTCATCTCATTCATTTGAACCTCATAGGAGTTCGTGCTATTATTAGTTCATAAATAAACTTTGTACAAAATTTCTCATATTATCACTCTATATATTAGTTTATCTCTCATTTTGTTGTAATTATATTTTTTTATTTGAAATCTTAAATTCAAATTATATATGAATGTTAGTTATAACATTATGTAAATTACCAGATATATTTTCTAATTTTTTTACAATATTTCCATGATTTTTTTAAAAATTACCGATATTTCTACCGAAACCAATATATGCACCGATATTTCCGTAAATTTAAAGTATCGATACATGCAACGAAACCGATATTTTCGTTCTTGGTTATAGCTACTTATTTCCCTTTTCATTAATGCATGAAAGATTTTGCTTACTTCACTATACATGTGGAGTATATGTATCAACTATAAGAACTGTATGATATTTGGAGTACAGTTGCCTAATTGGACATGTAATTGTGTCCAAACTTATAATCAAGGATGAAAATATCGGTTTCGATAAATATATCGGTACCTTGATTTTACGGAAATATCGATGGATATATCGGTTTCGGTGGAAATATCGGTACATATATTTTTCCGATATTTACCGATATTTATCGATATTTTCCCGATATTTACCGATATTTTCCAGATATTTATCGATGTTTCAACGATATTTACCGATATTTCCTTGATATTTATGAATTTTCTTATAATTTTTACCTGAAACCACTGATATTGAAATCGATACAAATTTTTACCAACATTTAGCTAATAATTATTGATTTTTCATTTATTTTTTTATCAAAAAATAAAAATATCGAAGATATATCGTGACAGCCCCTTTTTATTTCGATCACGTGAAAAAACGGAAATATGAGAGATATATCAGGGTATTTTCATCCTGGGCTATAACAAATCAATGAAATCAAATTATTGTAGCACATGACTAAAAGCAATGAAAGAATAGAATCAAGTAAGCATTGTATCAAAACATGAAAGTAGTGGGTGCAAGATTATGGTGCAGGAGCTTATGAGCAATCTGGTCTCTATCATGCATTGCAGGGGCAGATCTGACACTGTTTTCAGGGATCATTTCATCATCAAAAAGCTCAAACCTCAACTCCTCATTCAACCCCTCATTCCTCATCTCACAAATGTTGTGCAAAACACAGCAAGCTCCAAGAACCACTGGCAGGTCCTGCAGCTTCATCTCTGTTCTCTTCTGCAAGCAACTCCATCGAGCCTTCAGCCTCATGAACGCCTCCTTCGCCACCTGCTGAACCACGTCGATCTTCTCGTTCAACGCGTGCTGCGTCCACGTCAGGTTCTGGTGCGTGTAAGGCACCAGAATGCTGTCCATCAGTGGCAGCCCTGAGTTGCCAACTATCCATGTCCCGTTCAGGGTACCCTGGCTGGCCCTCTGGAACAGAGCTGATTTCTCGAGCACCTGCTCGTCTGTCATCGAGCCGGGCCAGCCCACGCATATGTCCGTGAACACTCCATTCGGGTCAACCACTCCTTGCACCGTCATCGAGTACGTGGTCTTCTGGTTTCTCTCTGTGTGTCTCTTGTTGAAGTAGGCTGCTACACTGACCTTTGGTGCTATGATCGGAATGTGAGTCGTGTATATCGATCCTCCCACGTTGGGAATCCCGGAATATACCTCGAATTCTCTCTTCATCTCTCTCATTCTGCTCTCATCCGGCCATTGTAGGAACTTGGGCATTAGCACACCTCTTATGGCAGTGCAGACCTCGAGAACCAGCTTGTGGCAGGTGGAAATGCCGAGGCCGAAACGCTTCGACACTTCGCGGAGGGCCTCGCCGGTGGCCAGCCGCCATATGCACACCGCCACGCGCTGCCGGACGGGGATGGCTAACCGCAGCATTGTGTCTTTCTTGGTGACGACGCACTCGAGCTCGTCGCAGATCATGTCGAAGGTGGACCTGCTCATCCGAAAGGCCTTTCTAAACTCCTCTTCGGGGAAATCGGGGCTGATCACCTGCTCCCACCACGCCTTTGATCGGTTCTTCACCCACAGCCGGCGCTGCCCCGGCCCGGTTGCTCCACTCGTCGACTCGTCCGACGCCGTGATCGCGACATTCTCGTACTCCGACCGCGCCCTCTTCGGGTACGACGTCTCGCCAGAATCGGCGAAGTAGCAGTCCACCTCGTCGATTTCTTGATTGCTCCGTTTGTCTTTCGCCATAACCGTCTGAGGCGGAGATGGAATCGGATTCTGGGTATCGATATCGAACTCCAAGAAATTGGTTAGAAATTGTTGAGCAGAGAAATCATTGTCGTTGTCAGACCTGGGTCGTTTTGCGTCGAAATCTTGGAGGAAAGAAGCGAGTATATGTGGTGGAAAAGGAGAAGACTGGATGCCCATGAATTAATAATGGTCTGAAAGTGTTCGACGAAATGAGTAAAAGAAGTATGAACGAGGGATAGAATGTGAACACATGTCCAGTGCTCATATATACATAGAAGTGGACCGAGGAGACGCGTGAGAGGAGGAAGATTCTGGACGGTGAGAGATAGAGAGAGTGTCGTCTTCTGAGTTATGGTTTCGATTTGGAGGATGAATAAATATTATAGTCCAATCACCTTCTTTTACGCGGTGGTTGGGGTTTTCTTCTAAAGCCGTGTTTGGGAATTTGGGAAAGGAGAAGGAAGCTCTGCAAGGGCAATTTTGTAAAATGCTATCACTTTTGGAAGTTTCTTCGCAAACTTTGCATTTAAGGAAACCGAGATTTGCTCTCCTTTTTCCACCTTTCTATTTTTGGAAACATAAATACATAATACTACAGGGGTCAAACTCAAATATTTCTATTTCTTCAATGGCTGCTAATTGTATTAATATTGATAGTATCTTTATATATATAAAAACACAAACATTATCAAAAAAAGAAAGTAAAAATTTTCCCGCCTAAAACCACTTTCTATTTATGTAAAAAAATTATATATTTATTTTATATACATATATTAAGTATATTAATTGCATTCTATTTTATAAGGAAAGTCAAACTTAATTATTTAGGTAAGAAGTTTTTTAGTGATGTTATGTATGGATACACCTTTCAATTTAAATAAATAATTACATTATTTAAATAAATGAAAATGATAAATGGTATTTAATTTTTACTAATATATAAAAAGATACAATATATAAATGAATTTAAATGCAAATGGAATATTATCATATGATTTTAATATGATGATGTAATATGTATATATCTATGGAAGTGATATGACAAAAAAAATCTTTCCAAATATCTGTCTATAATGGTAAGTCAACTTTGATTATTAAATTTCAATTGATATATTAATGATATAATTTAAATAATGTATATAAATATTATTTACATCATATCATCAATAATATAAACATTGATCATTTACAATAATATAAATATAGATATGCTAATGAATAATATGTGTATATATATATATATATATTATAATTGATAACTCCACAATAAAATGCTATAATACATATATTGAATTTTGTTTCAAGATGACACATCTTACTTCACTTTACATATGTCTACTTAATTATTTATGACTTAAAAAATGTTATTTATAAAAGGAAAGATTTATATTGATTATTTTTTTCGTAAATAATATCTAATCAGATTAACATATCACATAGAAATGTAAGATGACATTTGCATTATTTATGGGATATATATGTATGTATATATATATATTAATAAAATTCATATATATTCATAATTGTGAAATATAATTTTTATGGGATTTATGTTTATTAAAATTTTAAATTATTTGTTATGCATATATATATATATATAAACATTTGACGTGAAGGATGAATAATTTTTTTTCTTTATTTATATAAAAATAAAAATATTGTCTAATACAGTATGACAATGATTTTCCATCCAAAAACCACATATTATAAATAAAAGCAGAATGATGAATTAAATCGAATAAAATTATTGATTTCATAAATTATGGTATTGATTATTTATAAATGATCGTGGTAATTAATGTTGTAACTAATTATTCATTTTAATTTCATATTTGAATTCCATAAGTAAATGTCACACAACTCTATCCAATATGAGTTATAGAATATTTGAGGTATATATTATACTATCATTAGCATACATTGATTATTTAATTATATTGCACTATTTGAGATATATAATTATTATGTCATTGATTCTACAAATTAAACTAGCGTATATAGATATCACAAAATATGGTATTTAAAATGAACATTTAAATTGATTATCTTAAATCTTAAATTATGGTAATTACCTGATATAATCAACAATCATACATTATAAATAATACAAATTCATCTTGGTTTCATTCACTCGCTTTCATTCTGTTATTTTACATATCACTTTTGAACGATTTATGAAGTGTAAGACGTCCTTAGAGGTAAAAATTATAAATTTAATGTTTATTTTATTTGTTTTATTATAAAATTATTATATTTGAGGATCACGTGGATGGATATTTAATTATCGTTGGTTTTTCTTTTACCATTATACGGAATCATAAAGATAATTCACTATTGAATGATATGAGATTATATGATATGTTATCCGATTGATTTGTATTATTTCAATTTTTTTTATATGATCTTTATTTTACTTTTTTTTTATCATCATAGTATTATATATGAATTATTCTTACTTCAATATAATTTAATTTTATAAAAGCGTTGATCACTTCTTATATGCATGTAATAACTGAAGAAATCTTAGGCTTGCGACTTGAGAGTACATATTCACCAATTTTTTAAAAATTTTAATTGATTTTGACTTAGCATTCAAGATATTGAAAGCTTGAAAGGTAATATGTTAGAGAAAATAAATCTGATTTTGGATTTAGCTCTCAAAATGATGCATCATCCATGTTGTTAAGATTAAATATATAGTGATTTAATTTGATTTATAGATATATAAATATAATGGATGAAATTAGAGTTGTATTATTGTTTTCAGTTTTTTTGTACTTTCAATTATATGTAAATTCTAAATATTAATTGTCAATTATTCTTTTGTCAAATATAAAATCAAAAAAAAATTGATATTTAATACATATAATTTTCAGTTTTCTTGAAATATAGACATCATTGATCTTTTTTGTTTATATATACATGTTAATATTATTTGTAAGTATCTAATAATGATAGATTCAATATTATTAATCGCATAAATAATGATGAATTTAAATATTAATAAAACTCAAATTTGTCAGTAGTATCAACTTTTTTTCATCTAACTTATGTTAATAAAAAAAGTTGAAAAAGTAATAATTGGTATATGCATGTAATATGAGATTTTTATTTTGTCAAATATAAAATCAAAAAAAAATTGATATTTAATACATATAATTTTCAGTTTTCTTGAAATATAGACATCATTGATCTTTTTTGTTTATATATACATGTTAATATTATTTGTAAGTATCTAATAATGATAGATTCAATATTATTAATCGCATAAATAATGATGAATTTAAATATTAATAAAACTCAAATTTGTCAGTAGTATCAACTTTTTTTCATCTAACTTATGTTAATAAAAAAAGTTGAAAAAGTAATAATTGGTATATGCATGTAATATGAGATTTTTAGTTAATTTATTTATTTCTTAAAATATATATTGTATATTGTTTTAAAATATATATGGTAAGGTTGATTTCTCAAGTTATATTTGGAAAATTATTAATAAATCAAAAATAGTATCTCAATGTAATATTACACATGTTGATACCATATATTGCAATATAAGTCAACTATTAAACTTAAACATCATATGATATATTTCGAAAATTAGCAATTTATACTGATGTAATTCAATTTGATCACCTTATGATCATTTTTAATAAATTAAAAAGATATATATATATATATTACAATATGTATTATTTTTATAATGAATTTTAAAATATTATAATTTAAAATCTCATGTCAGACTTTTCTCGAAATAAAACATTTTTAGTCGTGGTCAATTATATGTTTTGTTTTAGAAGTAAAAATTTTGATGTATAAAAAATTTGGTGAGACTGTGAGAGATAAGAACACCATAATTTGTAAATAAAAAAAAGTTCCAAATTTGTAATTTGTAAGATTTTTTTATTTTAGTTATTTTTTTCCTTATAAATTTATATTAATAGTTTTAATATAGACATTTTCATTCACTTTCAACATTTTATAACAATAAAAACTAATAAAAAATATGTAACAAAATTTATTATATACCGGTTCTAAACAAAGTTTTTAGATGTCATTAAATTACATTACTAATACCAATATTGAATAAGATATATTACTCAATTTCATTCAATTTATATATTTTATATGTATTTAAACATATTATTATATATAAAATTCTATTTATGTTGTATTTATATAAAAATGTTAATTTAAAAATTTATATTCGTGCATCGCACGGGGTAAATACTAGTAATACATAACACAATAAAACAAAACACCTGTAATATATTTTAATAGGTTATTAAAAAATAGATGAATGCGGAAATCAATCTAAAGTATTGTTTTTTCTTCACTCTACAATCAATTTTTTTAATAGGTTAAATGCTAAAATTAATAGTATGAAGTATATATTTTCTTCGCTTCTAATTTTTTTTATTTGATTACAACATTAAAACTTTAAAGTTATTCTAATGCAATCTAAATCACTTTTCTAACCATTTTCCGGCACATGGTTTATTTCTTTTTCAATTTACAATCAAATCTTTATTTTTTTTCCAATTGCAACCTCTAATTTAGAATATTTTTTGATAAATTTCAAAATTGAGATTAAAATCGTTAGATAAAAGACAAAAACAAAATAAAGTTCAGGTTGTAAAGTGAAAAATTAATACACATTTGAGTCACGTGATCATACTTTATTGAAAATTTGTCAACCGGATCAATTTCAGAATATTAAGTTGTAATCCAAAAAAATGGATGAGTGTAGATTAGAAAGAAAAAGTCTATACTTTGATTGTTTTTAGTATTTAATCCTAAAAGAATACATGGAATATGGCTTTTTTCTTTTCAATCTCTTATCACAACTTTTGTATTTCAGCAATAATAATAATAATAATAATAATAATAATAATAATAATAATAATAATAATAATAATAAACCACCAATTTCGCTCATAAATGACTTTCTCATGATTTTATTTTGACTTTGGGTTTTGGAATCACAACAAGAAAAACCGTGTATTGGGTTGCTAAAATTTTCAAAGTCTCTTAAACTGTGATTTTTAAGTCTTGCATATGAAATTGCAGAAATTGAAAAGTTGTTGTTAGATTACAAAAAGGATGATTATTCCTTTATTTTATTTTTTTAAATTGACTTCTAAAGTTTCGTGACATTTTTAGAAAGGTTGGGGCTACGTAGACCCACTTATTCTAAGTAGACCTCATTTACTAAACAAACCTCAAAAATTTGATAACTCAATTCCTAAACACACTACAACATTACGATCATACCATTGAATAATAAAACGTATAATTAAGTATGAAAACCTTATAAAATAAGAAACTTGGATACACCTTAAAAAAGGGGATAGTGCACAGGTTTTCTGCCATGGAAGCAGATTTGGTTAAGAAAATTTTCAACATGTAAAGTCGATGGGTGATCGAAATGTCTCATAAAAGATCTTCTAATTGTTCATTTATTGATATCTTTTTGGAGGGCATCTATCCATTTGAGAGAGACAACAAAATTTAAAAAATGCAGTAAACATTTGTTGAAAATAGATTCAGAAAATCGAAGGGTGGAAGTGGTTTGGTTCGACCTTGGTTTGCCGACTTCGTTGTCTTATCTTCGACCACTTTTGATCGAATACAACTGAAAGACGTCACATGTTGTACGCAGCCGAATGTTATCGAACACCGAACCTGTTTGTTGCATAGTTTGACTATCTAAATGCCAAAAAAAAATTAAAGAATGAAATATTAGAAAACAACATAATTTGGAGGTCAAATTGTAATGACCTATTTTCACAAACTTTCTTTTTTTAGGGATTCCTCTTTGATGAGGTAAACCAAATCAAGCATTTTACACAAACGACCCCAATACTTTCACATATCTTCAGATTGACCCCTCAAACATGAAGTAGTGGTCCTCTGCCACCAATACTCCTCAGCCGTGGGCTTAATTTTGGCGTTGCCTCATCTTTAAACCACTATTTCAATTCTCAATCCACAATACAAATTGTAAAGATCACTCTAATTATACAGAAACTCTTTTTAAATACTTTCCCAGTTTAAGCTCCATCCATGGCTTCTCTGCTGAACCCACCTCTAAACTTACCCTTGAACAAGGTAACTGGAACTATTTCTTTAACTATACGCAGAATTTTCCCGAATATATGCGTGCAATTTTTTGGGTTCTATATGCTTAAACTGTATAATATATCCTTGATCGTTTGGTGCTAAGAATGAACTGGGTTTTTGGTATTGTTTCGTAAATGCCTGTTGTGTTGAATCGATCTTTCACTCTGTTTTTGGGTTGGGTCATATTGGGTTCGAGATTGCTTCATGATTTTCGTTCAACATACTCTGATAACTGATTTCTTGATTCTCTCACTTTTTATGGTTATTCGATTATTCATGAACTTAAAAACAAAGGTGAAATGAGAAATGATGAAAATCAGGAAATTTGTATGAATTCAATTTGATAACTTTCTGTTAACTATTACAGCACTTGGATGCATATCTTCCATATGTTTTAATTAATTTTTAGTTGGCTAAATGCTTCTTAATTTCCGTGATATGGGTTAAATTAAGTGCACAAAAGAGAGAAGAAGTGGACATTTAAGGAATTTAAAATTTTCCTAATCAAGGTTAAGCTGGATGAAAGGTTAAGGTGATACTACAGTCTGTTCTTAAATGGACCTAGCTGGAATGACAGCCCACAATAATATGTACCGTTATGTTTATTTCTGGCTACGTTGTTATAGTTTATTGCTTACTGGAGATCTCACCTTCGACTTTTGTTTCATAGGTGAATGATGGAAGTGTGAAAGCTCAAGCTATGAAAACACTGTCGAAGAGAAGTTGTATGTCTTTAGGGAAGAATCGTAGACAGAGTGTGCTATTTCCAGCAATAAAAGCTAAACCATCCTTGGAGGCAGATGTGCTTGATAAGGATTCTGTTGTGGACGACAAGCATGGTAATGGTCATTTCAAGTTTTCCTTTCTGAATTTCCAATATTAGACTTGTAATACTTTCAAGAGTTTGATCAGCTCAATCCTACCAAAATGATTTTATATTAATAACTAGATTGAAATTTGAACATAACAACGATCTTAAGTGCATCTGTGATGTTGAGATTAATGTAGTCAATCGTTTGAGCGAATTAGTTTGAAGTCCCAGATTCTTTTTTCCGTAGACTTGGATAGTATCATTCATGTACTTTTGGGAAGCATAATGTTTAATTTCTTGTGGTACTAATGCTTGATAATTGTTGGATGTGTATGAAAGCATTCTGGTGTTGAATTTGAGTGTATTTAGTGTTAGCCTGCATATTTCGTATATTATTCTGTGAGAAAAGGGGCAGTGGTTTTTGAGTCATTATTTTCGGAATCAGTGACATGGTAAATGCATCTGACTATTCTCTACCAATTTATCTCATGTTTCTCTAAATGTTCCATACAACCCAACTTGACTAACTCAAGCTTGATCTCCTTAAGCACATGTATAGCTATATGAAAGCCCATGAGTTAGATTCAGCTTGACTGCTCTTTCTGGTTTAATTTGAATATTCAGTAAATTTCATAATGCACACATAAGAGAGGCAGAGAGCTGGTTGGAGAATTGTAATTTTCTCTATATGGACTTCAGTGGCTGCAAACTTGCATATGTGTTCGATCTCACCATCTATATAAATTTTGTAAGAGTTTTTATTGATATAATTATCATTATGTCATTATCAAATTAGAAGGCTGCTCTGATTTTAGGAAAGAGCATCACTTGTCTTTCAATCATGGTTAAGATCTCCATCTCTTATTTATTAGAAACTGTATGTCCAGTCAGTTATACTAAAATGAGAAAGCAATCAAGGAGATCAGAACAAATGTTCAGGAAAAAGGGGGGGGGGGGGGGGGGGAAAGTAAATTATTGATACACATCCGAATCCGAACTTGATTGATCATAAAATAGCTAAGCTCGACCTCTTGCTTGAGTCTTAAAAAATATTAGCTCGATGAGGTTGACATCAAGCCTCCAAGTTTTTTGAGTTTGACTTGTTTATGCCCCTTGTTTATAAGCTAAGTTGTGTGGTTGCTGATATATCTAATTTCTACTTTCTAGCATGCCTCTTCATTCAACCAGAGCACTTCTACAGAGATTGAGCCACTAGTATCGTCTTTGTAAGAAATTAAGATATGCTAATTAGATTGAGGTTTTCTTCCATTTCTTAGAGCTGGTTAAATATATTTTGGAGCCATAAATGATGGTGCACTTGGTAATTTAGGCCCTCTGAGCCATCTCCTGCAATTAAGCATATTTTTTATATTTTCTTCTATAGTCATTCTCTTTATACATGTTTATCAAGCTCAAGTAGCTATTCAACTATTTGATTTTAGCAACTGATGATTAAGATAAAATGATAAATTGTTTTACCGGCATGGGGTTCGGTGAGTCTTTATAATGTCATTCTAGCTTGCTATTGATATCTCCTCATATTTGACAAAAACTCAATCTTGAAGATTACGGAGTTGTTGGTGTTCACCATGTCGGGATCTTGTGCGAGAATCTTGAGAGGTCACTGCATTTTTACCAGAATATACTTGGTAACGTTTCTTCTTTGCTTCAAAGAAGATAAAAAAATCACTTTTCTTCCATAATGTAATCCTCAAATCATATCTGACAAACAGGTCTAACCATAAACGAGGCACGACCACATGATAAGCTCCCCTATAGAGGTGCTTGGTTATGGGTTGGCTCTGAGATGATACATTTGATGGAGCTTCCAAATCCTGATCCATTAACAGGAAGGCCAGAACATGGTGGTCGTGATCGTCATGCTTGCATAGCCATTCGAGATGTCTTGAAACTAAAAGATATCCTCGATAAAGCTGGTAACTTGTCTTTGACTACTATCTAATTGATCAATGTATATACATCCTTGTTCATTCCCTTGGATTAACATTGAATCCATTCATTCTTCAGGCATTCCGTACACTCTTAGTCGATCAGGGAGGCCTGCGATTTTCACCAGAGATCCGGACGCCAATGCGCTCGAATTCACACAAGTCTGAGTGATGCTTTTGTGAGTAAAAAGGGTATGTTAGTCCTGTAAAGATAGATAGCAAGAACTTCAAATATGGGCATTGAAAGAGTGATTATCCAATCATAATGTGTGTCATCATGCAATCTTATCTAGATGCTAAGTTTATGTATATTGGGAGGTTTTATGTACTGGATATACTGATGATGAACATGTAAATGAAGGAAATATAATGTAGTATTTGGTTTAACAAATGATGATATTTCATGATTGATCTTCGTTGTGATGACTGATGTGTATATGTTTGAATCGAGAAATTTGAAACACTCGAATCCACTTAAACTAAAGTCAATTTAAAATCTACTAATATTGCTCAAAATTTAGTTCAAATGGAAGGAAATAAATCAAAGTTCATATTAATCCAAAAACCACCAATAAATTTTATATCTTTCCCAGATCCCTCCACCAAAACATAACCTTTAGGTCTCGTTTGGTAAGTAGATTTAGCCTAAATAGGGATTGATATCTAGCCTAAGCGGTTGTTCGGTAAGCAGGTTTGAAGCTCGGGTTTAAATGTTTGGGTTTAGGGTGGTTTATGGGCTGGTTTATAAACCCACCAGCTTTGGTGGGTTTAGATCCAGCCCAACAGTGGTTTTTTCCCTGAATGTTGGGTAAAAATATATTGTTTCCTTCAATTGTTGTGTCCTGTTTTTCTTTCCTTTCATCAAACTGCCACCGTTCGCCGCCGCTGCAGCCAGTGGCTCCACCCCCCATCTCTCTTTCTTGTTCTTCTTTCATCCTTCTCTCCAATTTCTTTTATCATCCTCTTCTCTGAGCATAGATATATGTATATATGTAAATCTGTTATTTTTCTTCTCTCTCTCTAACCTCGCCGCCGTCACCATTGGGAGGGCGCCGTCGTGAACGGCGGCACCGAGCAGGGGTGTGGGGTGCAGCGCCGCCGGCGGCGGTGCTGCGTTTGTGTGCAGAGTGTGTGGTGTGCGTGTGTTGTGTGTGTGTTGTTGGGAGAAGGGGGCGCCACCGTGAGTGGCTGCGTCAAGCTGAGTGAACGCCGGCAACAGGCCCGTTGCCGACAGGAATGGTGGCAGTCGGCTGGTGCAGCAGGGTGGGGGTTTGGGGGTTTGGGATTTAGTTTGAGAATTTGAGTGTTTTCAGGGACCTAGTTGCAATTTCAAAATGTGAGGGTTACTTTAGTAACTTCAAATGTTATATCCATATTCTCCCATATACCAAACAACAAATAAAAAATAAATCAACTTTAACAAACCTCCAAACATTCATACCAAACAACAAATATTTAATCAAACCTACTATAAAACATTCATACCAAACAATAAATTTATAATCATGAACAGTGTAATCCCTCTTTTTTTATCAATTCCATCAATCCCGACCCGCCTACCGAACGGGCCCTTAGTAAAAGAAAAAATGTATTATTCATTTAAACATATATTTTAAAGGAAACATGCATAGACTATTTAGCATGTCTAATAGTAAATCTACAGCCAATAATAGCATATAAATCATCCTGTACACGAAAACTTATTATGTCAAAATATTACACCATATTAGAAATTTAACATATGTTAATTGTATTGTAAATAGAGTAGGACTTGGGTGCCCCCGGGGTACGGATCCAGGATCCGTACCCCCCAACCCGACCCGGATTATATATATATATATTTCTTTTTTTTTTTCTATTTTTTTCCATTATCAGCGTTCCCTTCTTCTTCTTCCATTATCAGCGTTCCCTTCTTCTTCTTCTTCTTCCATTATCAGCGTTCTCTTCTTCTTCTTCTTCTTTCTGTGTTCATCGTCACAGCGTCATCTCTTCCTTTTTTTTTTGAATCTTCTTCTTCTTCTTCTTCTTCTTCTTCCATTATCAGCGTTCTCTTCTTCTTCTTCTTCTTCTTCTTTCGGTGTTCATCGTCACAGCGTCATCTCTTCCTTTTTTTTTTTTGAATCTTCTTCTTCTTCTTCTTCTTCTTCTTCTTCCATTATCAGCGTTCTCTTCTTCTTCTTCTTCTTCTTCTTCTTCTTCTTCTTCTTCTTATTCTTCTTCTTCTTTCGGTGTTCATCGTCACAGCGTCATCTCTTCCTTTTTTTTTTTTGAATCTTCTTCTTCTTCTTTCGGTGTTCCTTTTTTTTTTTTGAACCAATTTCCCATCTGTGAAGTACATGGAATACGCTGTTGAAGTCGAAACCTATACCCTTTCAAAAGCTAACAACCTAGTTCTCAATGTTGACGGTGCCATTGGGTCCCTATTCTTGGATCTTCTGGCCGGTAGTGGCATGTTCACCAAGCAAGAAATTGATGAGATTGTTGGGATTGGCAATAAATGTAATACCATTAAGGTATTAATGTAATACCATAAAGACATTTCTGTAATACCATTAAGGTATCAGTATAATACCATAAAGACATTTCTGTAATACCATTAAGGTATTAATGTAATACCATAAAGACATTTCTGTAATACCATTAAGGTATCAGTGTAATACCATAAAAGACATTTCTGTAATACCATTAAGATATCAGTGTAATACCATAAAGACATTTCTGTAATACCATTAAGGTATCAGTGTAATACCATAAAAGACATTTCTGTAATACCATTAAGGTATCAGTGTAATACCATAAAGACATTTCTGTAATACCATTAAGGTATCAGTGTAATACCATAAAAGATATTTCTGTAATACCTATAGGGTATATGTGTAATACCAATAGAGTATAGGTGTAATACCCATCACTGAATCATCAACTAGGTAATCAGGTGTGTGTGGGCGCACACCGGACTTGCTATGGGCGCGCGTGGCGGCGCGTGGGCGCGCGTGGAGGCTGCCCACGCGCCGGGTCGGATCTGGGGGCACGGATCTAAGATTCGTACCCCCGGGGTACACAAGTTTTTGCCTTGTAAATATATTCTGAATCGTACATTAATTTTAATAGCGATAATATACATATTATATTTTTGTATTTTATTATTTTTATACTTAATACAAGATTTAGAAAAAGTAACTTGATTCAAATTAATGATTAAACCTTTGGACTCAATACAATCGACTTCAACCCATGTGAACTAAAACAAACTTATCAACATCAAAATTCAAACCAAAATTACTTGTTTAAAATAAAAAAAGGGAAAATGTATATAACCATCTTAACTATAGCCCGTTTTGCAGTTTCTTGTAAAATCATTTTTTCGTTGCACAGTCCTCATTAAACTTTGCGAGAATTGCACAGTCCAGTAAAGTGACCATTTCTGCTTTTTTTTCCGGCGTAAAACGGCGTCGTTTTACTTAAGGGCAAAAATGACAATTTAACTCAAACAATACACAAAAACGACGTCATTTTTTGCACACACATCTTCAACTCAATTTCACCCTAAATCAAAACGGGAATTAGGGTGAAAAAATTCTACAACCTTCACAAAATTTCACCCAGGATCAAAAAAATTCACCCCAAATTTTGACCAAGCTTCGTGACTTAGTTTGCGATGGTTTGGAAAGTGAGGGACAAGGACAATGGAGAAGGAGTCTTTTGCCCACCTTATGGTAAGTAAACTGTGAATAGGGTTGTTGTGCATTTGATTTGGGGTTTAGGGTTTACATGCAAATTGTGACTTAAGTTCTTGGGCAATATTCGATTAATTATGTTGTTCTTATTGATATTATGAGTTAGGGTTAGGTTTTGATTCGATTGATTTTACCAATTGGGGGTTAAGTTAGGGTTTGATTCGATTAATCCAAATGGGTTAGGTTAGTGATAGAGTTTGTTTATGTTTTTCTAACTGATAATAAATTGTATGTTGAGTACTACTATTTTTGTATTTGATTTGTTGTATATATCAAGTTTGGAGTTTTTTCCTCTAATACCTATGAGTAGAACTGGATTGAGTTGCTGAGTAATATGTATGATCTCTTATGTATTTCCCTCTTATGGATTGAGTTTCAATCTGTCTCTTATGTGTTGTTTCAATTTGCCTACTTTTTGTATATGTTTGATACTTGTTTAACTTTATTCAAGAATGAACAAAACTTGTCAAATTTTGTTTATTTAACTGTATTATTGTGTTGTAATTTTTTGAGTGGACTATTTTTTTTCAGTGTTGTAATATCTGCTTGTTCTCTGTGTTGGCAGGCCAAAATTTTGAAATTTTCACTATTAGATTCCATTATTTTGGAATGTTTTTAGATTTAGGTAAAAAATGTTATCTAGGGGGTGAGATGAGTCATATAGATTTCTGTAATTCTGATGAGATCTCTCTCCTTGAATTGCAATCTATGGCCACTGAGTTAGGGATACAAGATGTTAAGGCATTCTATGTTAGTCAATCTGGGGTAAATGATTGCACTTCTTGTTTGTTAATTGAGAATGATTTGGATGCAATGAATATGGTTCATCATATAGATGAGAATATGATGGTGGAAATTTTTGTTGATCATAATGATATGGATGATGATTTGATTAGTGAGATTATGGCTGAGGTAAATAATATTTCTGATGTTGCTTGTGTTGATGAAGTGGATAATGCTGAAAATGTTGAAAAGGAAGACCCTTACTTTGCTGGATTAGAGAATGTTAGTGTTGAAAAAGATGTGTCTTGATAATGATGAACTAAGTGATAGAGAAACTCCATTCCATTTGCTTGATAGTGCTGATACTTCTGATGTGGATGATCTGAATTGTGTAGGGTCTGATTCTGATTTATCTGTCTTAATTGATAGTGATTGTGATGTATTTGATGATGATGTCTTATTTGATTCCCACATTGAGTATGATGTTGAGTGGGGTGGGTTTCAAATGTCTGATAAAAATGTATCTGCCGAAAAAAATGTGGATTTTGCTATGGGTATCAGTAAGAGAAAAGGTAAGGGTATAAATGATGGGAAGGTTCCTAGCTTTGAAATAGGGCAGAAGTTTGCTGACATGGTTACCTTTAGGAATCTGGTTAGGGATCATTCCATTATGGTAGAGAGGGAGATAACTTTTCCTAACAATGATAAGACTAGGGTGCATTCAATTTTTTGTCAACACCATTCAAGTTTTGTACAAGAATCAGTGAAGGTTAGTCAATTCAAGTTTTTGTTAGTCTTTTCAATTTATGTTACTCTACTTGCAATTTATAACTTCAAGGATTACTTTCAGTGTGGAAAAGGAAAAAAAAAAAAAGTGAAAAACTCCCATGATTATATCAGACACCCAAGAATCAATGAAGGTATGAATTCTGTGGGTCTATAATTCAATTGTATCTGCTGAATTTGAGGTGTAAAAATTAAGTTGTCAGCTGTGCTTTTTTAGATTGATAATAAGAGAAAAGATTGTGAAGAAGCTCAGGAGCCTTCTATGAAGGGTAAAAAGGTTAAAGTTGTAGTGGTTGGTTCACCAAATAGACTGACAAGAAGGTTTATCAAAGCTGCTGAAGATGAAGTGAAATGGGTAACAAGAAGTTCCAATAGAAAGGGCATAACTCAAGATGCTAGTTTTTCCACCAAAAGAGGAAAAATCCAAAGAAAATGTTTGTAAGTGGAGATGGCAGTCACACTTCTCCAATAGAACTTTAGGAATCAAATCTTGTGGAGTTAAACTTATACTTTTTGCACATGTGGACTTGTACATTTTGCACAACCTATATGGTTTGGTTTTTGCACAGTTGGGGTGAGTATATATATATATATATATATATATATATATGCACAACTATAGATGTTTGTTCAGCATAGCTTTTGGGATTTTGCAACAGTGAAAAATTGTGGTTTTTGGTCTGATAAAGATTGTCAAATAGTAGATTTGAAAGCTACATTTGCTTTCATGTGTTGGATGAATGAAATTTACTCTATTTTGGCCATATTTGCTTTCATGTGTTGGATGCTTTTGAGATATGATGTACTCTGTATTATCTGCAAGTTGGTTTTTACTTTACTATCACTACATTGCCAATTTATTTAGTAAACAACAACACATTCTGCCAATTCAACTAATTCAATATTTTGCCAATTTGCAATCAATATTTTGTCAATTCACTACTTCGCAATCAATCACTACTTAGACAATAAAATTGGAACACTATGGCAAAATTTATGACTTAACCAATGTGTCAACATGCGTCAAAACAGACGTCTTTTAACTTCTGAATTTTACATCAACCAAAATACAAAACCATTTCATAATCATCTCAACTAGATATTTTGCTCATAATACATAAAGACTAAACCACATTCTGTGATCACTTAGCAAGGTACATCACAAAGAAGCAAATTGCAGCCAACCATAGCCACTTCTCCCTCTTTTCCCTCGTTTTTGTCTTCTGCAATTCATCTTCAAGCTGATTCACACGTCTCAACAAACCCGGAATAATTTGGCAAGCTCTTTCACACATTGGTGGATCAATCCAATTGAAAAGGTTGCAACCTCCTACTTTCTACAAAAATTAACAAATTAACTACTACAACACATTGCCTACTGACCGCCAAGAAGAAAACCAACAGCACATTGCCTACTTTTCCATACCAACAACAAATTGTCTGCTTATCCAAACCAACAACAAGTTTAGAATTTTGTCATAGTGACATTGCTTACTTTTTCATTGAAACAGATTGCATTGCAAACTCTTACTTTCATTCAAAAATAAAAAAAAATCAAAAAATTGCAAGCTCTTACAATTTTCACAGTTGACATGCTTACAATTTACTTACATGCACCAGTTTGACTACTTATCCAAACCAACAACAAATTTACACATTCACCAAACAAATTAGGGAATTAGGGTTCCAGGCTGGCTGCAATTTTCGATTTCTTTCAAAAATTCCCAAAATCTATTCAAAAAATTTACATACTTTCAGTGGAAATTCGAAATAATAGAAAGTACTTTGAGAGCCTCTTTGGAAATGAAAATATTTTCTACATAGTGCTCATACTTACACGGTATCTGTCGCATGTGATATATCTTCTCCCCAAGTTCAAGTTCGTCCACGATGTCACATATTTTCTCCCCGGGTTCAACTTCGTCCACGACGTCAGCCTTTTTGTGCGCTTCCCGCAGTGATATACATCGTCCATGGCTTTTGTGCGTCTGGATTTTGATCCTGGGTGAAATTTTGCAAAAGCTATAGAATTTTTTTACCCTAATTCCCGTTTTGATTTAGGGTGAAATTGAGTTGAAGATGTGTGTGCAATTCCCGTTTTGATTTAGGGTGAAATTGAGTTGAAGATGTGTGTGCAAAAAAACGACGCCGTTTTTTTGTATTGTTTGAGTTAAATAGTCATTTTTGCCCTTGAGTAAAACGACGTCGTTTCGTTTACGCCGGAAAAAATAGCCGGAAAGAGCCACTTTACTGGACTGTGCAATTCTCGCAAAGTTTGATGAGGACGGTGCAACGAAAAAATGATTTTACAAGAAATTGCAAAACGGGCTATAGTTCGGATGGTTATATGTTTTTTTTTCCAATAAAAACTAATCATCTACATAACAACAATTATTTTTTATTTTTGCAAAAGTAATTTGTACTTTGGCAAAGTCGTGAGTAATACGTCTAAGACGTGCAGAATCAATCTCTCAGCATTGTATGATCATTTAACGATGATATGCTACATTTGTGCAAAAGTATTTCGCATATATCAAAGTATATGAAAGTTAAACTGAAATATCAACCATCCACATGGAGAAGCAAAACCAGAAGTCACAGCAAAGCCTATGAGAATACACTACATTCAACCAACAATTTTCGACAGCTCTTGGAAGGAACGACGAAGGGTCCCTCTTGCTTGTCCACGGCCCCATGAATCCGTCACAAGAGATGATCAATCGATTTATAACAGCACGAGTCCTAGTTCTGATGGTTTCAGAGCATCTCTTAGCCGATAGTTATACAGGTAATAGTACAGTTGCCCATCACCTCGCCCAAATTTGAGTTCACTTAGAAACTGCTCGTTTTCCATGACATCCAGAGCGTTAAAAACATCAAAATCCTTTTGTTTTGCAATGACAAGAGCATCCTTGATCAGCTTAGTCAATGGAGTCCTCGTGGAGACATTATAGAACGAATAGGCCGCTCTTAGAGTTGAGTAATTCGGGTTATTGAGGATGGAAGAAGGAAGGGCGTAGAAGCTGAAGAAATCGGTAATTTCATGAGTGTCTGGACTATCGACTACATAACTCTCGACTACATTCTCCTGTGGAAGAATCCAGTGCTCCACTTCTTGTTCATCAAAAGTAGGAGCAACAGAAAACTGGCTCAAGTAATTCGCCAAAAGACGAGTAACTGAAGGAACATCTCCAAGCTCCATTTTCCTCAAGCCAGGGGTTAATGTCGAACCTGGCAACTTGTAGAGTTTGATTGTTCGGCTCATAGTCATCCTATCACCAAGCCTAGAGAAACCAACATCGATAAGCTTCTTAGGGTTCAATGTTCTATGCCAGTATCGGCAAGTTGTGACTGGTGTAGGAAGAAGCACTCCAGCTGTGTACGCGGCCTGCCAAATATTCTCCAAATGAATCCTTCTCGTCACTTCCTTGATCATCACCGGAGCAAGTCTCTTAGATCGGAGCTTCTTATGCACACACAGAAAGTTGACCTCAGCCATTTGAACCACCTCATCACGGACCCTCATTTTAACCGGAACACCAGTAATAAACGCAACAAGTTTCTTTGAGGCCTTTACTCGAACACCTATATGCCAGCTTCGGAAATAGCCAGGAGGGCGCAAACCCCACCTCAGAAACTCCTTCGAGTAGTTGAACCTGAACAAGTTGTCATCATCCTCGACATAGTTATTCGTCAACAAAAGGTAAACCTCATTGCACACCTCATCCAAATCCATATCACAGATAGTCCACTCATACAAATCAGGGAGGTTGTAGGGCACTTGCTTGACCTCAGACAACGGCGTCGGATGCTCAATCGGACCCTCTAGCAAACTCGAGTTCCCAACATCCTTAAATTGCCCAACAGGCTGAGTCTCCCAAAACTTATGTTGCTGATTATACTCATTTGAATCTTGAAACTTATGAACAATGTTATCAAGGGCGTATTTAACATCTGAAAGAGGGTTTACAGTAGAATCTGGGTCTGGGTTTTCTTTGTTGGATCCAGATGCAGAAATAGAGCCATTTTCATCCATTTCCAAGAACTGTAACAAACAAGGCACCCAATTCAACATTCTTACTGAACACGATTGTTATTCTCATCATCTTAAATTCATTTTCCAGAAAACAATGCAGAAAGATTCACAACTGAAGCAGCAAAATTAAAGGGCTAAACAAATGAATGAAGAGTTCAAATTCAGTCAACTAATCAGTCCTATTTTACCGATAAAATACTATAAACTCAATAAACTCAACAATCATGAATCAAAGAAAAAGTGGAAACTTACAATTTTGACAGCGGAAATTCAACAATAGCAAAGATAGGAGATCGCCTATGCTGGATTCAAATAGGGCTCCACAGTAGTAAAAATTAGGACTCTTTTAGTCTTTTATTTGAAGTGTTCTCACTTTATTATTTTTAGGGTTAAGGCCTCATGATATTGAAAAATTATCTTTTCTAACCCCATTTCTTTGAAAGGTTTACATTATAGTCAGTTGTCCAATCTGAGTTCGAATTGAATTGGTAGTTGTTTGGATTTTATTTTTTTATTATCGAATCAACTCTATAACTTAATCTAAATATACTTATGCTTCACGATTTTTGTGAAACATTATCGAGTTCAACCAAGTTTAATAAATATATAAATTATTAATTTTAAATAAGTTTTATTCTTAAAACGAAAACTGATAACATGTCTACAGTGGGCAGTCATTTGACTTGACCACCACATGGTGTTAAATATATACGGTATACGTTATCACTGAATATAAAATAATATCTTAAGAGCATGCACGTTATACTGAAGACTATATATCTAATATCTGCTTTAACATGTAAAAGTAATACCTTCAAATTATACACGTGATACCTGAAGAGTACACATGTATCATCGGGCGTTGGGGGAACAGATCTAAGATTTACCCCATGGGTATATAAGTTTTTGCCAACACATATTAATATACGCGGTGAATAAGATACTAGGATTATCTTTAAGATATACTAAAATATTTTAAAAAAACTCAAAATAAAAAAGTTCAAACATCCGTTAAGGATTTTTTTTTTCCCACAAATACTACTTTATTTTATGTAGATTGACTCTTATGTGCAATTGTCTCACGGACCGTAATGGACCATATTACGTGAGATGAGTTAATTCACAACTCACGTTTGGAAAAGTAATATCTCAAGAGTATACACCTGATACCTGAAAAGTACAAATGTAACACTACATGCTGGGGGAACAGATTTAAGATCTATACCCCAAGGGTATATACGTTTTTGTCAACACATATTAATATAACCCGATTAATAAGATAGTAGGATTGACTTTAAGACATACTAAAGTATTTTTTTAAAACTCAAAATAGTTAAAACATCCGTTTGTGGGGAAAAAAGAAATTTTACCACAAATACCACTTTATTTTAGATAGATTGAATTTTATGTGAAAATTGTCTCACGGACCGTAATGGATCATATTACATCAGATGGGTTAATTTACAACTCATATTTCACAATTCCACCTACAAATTAGTGAAAATGTGTTTCGTACATAAGAAAAAAAGATATATATCATGAAAAGTATTTATGAGACTATGCCACACAAGTTTTGGTATTTTAGATTTTTTAAGTTCCACCACATATGTTTAGTTCTTTCTTGTTCTGTCTTGGAGTCTTGTGAATCGTTAATGGGTAGTAAGAACGAACCATGTTAAACAAACTGTGGTTCGTTTGACACAATATTAAAATAGGTCTTATGTGAGACCGTTTCACGGATCCTTTTTCGTGAGACGGGTCAACCCATAATTCACACCTAGTAATTCATATGAAATATTGTCTATATGGATTCAATTCATGAGTAATAAGCATCTATCTTACAGAAACTATCCGTCAAACCGATTCACGTGAATATGTGTGCTAAAAGTAATGTTTGAATGGTGGACCTCATTTTATTAAGGATGCTATTTTGGCAAAAGATATAGAATCTTTATATATATAAAAACACAATGGTTTCTAAAAAAAGTAATAGCTAGATTTTCCCGCCAAAACTACATTACCAAATCAGGAAATATTTGTTTATTTTATTTAATAAATATAAGTCATATTTAATATATTTATATATAAGGAAATTATATGTAGTAGTTAATTATAATTACATAATCTAATTACCTTTAAATTTGTTTAATATTTCCATGTCTAGATCTCAATAATTATAATTATAATTATTATGTTATACAAATTTTATGTGATAAATTTATATCCGTGCATTTAAAGTTTGCTAAAATATTATATGCATAAGGTGAAATATATGGTAATTATACATATCATATAGAAATTAAAAAATTAAATGATGTCATTAGATTAGATAACTCATATGCAATTAATTAATTAAATACGGTTAATTGATTGGCTTACACATGCTATACGGTTAGTTGATTACTAATTAGCAAATCTTTATCTTTATCTTTATATATATAAAAATACAATGGTTTCTAAAAAAAGTAATAGCAAGATTTTTCCGTCAAAATTACGTTGCCAAATTAGGAAATGTTATTTATTTTATTTAATAATTGTCAAATCAGGAAATGTTTTAATATATTTATATATAAGGAAATTATATGTAGTAGTTAATTATAATTACATGATCTAATTACCTTCAAGTTTGTTTAATATTTCCATGTCTAGATCTCAATAATTATAATTATTATGTTATATAAATTCTATGTGATAAATTTATATCCGTGCAATTAAAGTTTGCTAAAATATTGTATACATAAGCTGAAATATATGCTAATTATACATATCATATAGAAAAAAATTAAATGATTTCATTAGATTAGATAAATCATTATAATTATTAAATACTAAAAAGATTAATCATTATAATTATTAAGAAAAAAAATCATCATATGAATTTTTTTCTTATATTTATAGAATTAATCTTATTTAAACATCACAAATGTCATTATATATGGAAGACTATTAATTTATGAGAATCAATTTATTATGTCATATTTTGGATGTGGAATGTTTATTAATTTTTAAGATGATATAATAATATTATATTCAATCGAATAAATGTATATTTTTTAACTTATATAAAAGATCTAAAATTTGATATTTTTCAAAAGGCAACCTAAAATTATGTAATCACAATATCAATCAATTATGATCATATCATAAATAGTGCACTAATTCCATATTTAATAAGCATATCATCCACTATAAATATGAGATCAGAATAAACTTGGAATTCATTCACACATTTTCCATTCACAATTTAATTCTGCATTCCAAACATTATGTTTTCTTGGATTAGTGGATTGTTTCTTCTTCTTCTTTATGTATATTTATTTGGTTACAAATTGATTTCCGAGATATTTGTAGTTTGAATCAATAATTAATGACCATAGTGTTCATTTTTTAATGATTTAAGTTATTGTTATTAATTTGTAATTTGAAGAAGAACAATTCAGATATGTATTAATTTATTAGTATTGTATATTGGTTATTCTTATTGCTATGTAATATTATATTATTTCGCCAATTCAAATTATTTTGTGTAGAAATTTGGATCGAGAGTCTCTAATTTTGGATTAGAGATTTTATAGATTTAAAATTAATACACTATAAGATAAATTTTATTTTTGTTTTTTGTTTTTTTAAGACCATTGTCAAAAGTACTGATTTTATATTTCAAACATTGTTAAGAAAGGTTCTAGAAATGTTATACATAGATTGCATCAAAATACAACATTTATATATAATTATTGTTAATTGAATACTTTGAATTGTGAAGAACACAATTCAAGAAAATTGTTTTCCATAGTAAAATTGACTTTGATGTTTCACAATATTTTGTATTTTTTTTCCATCATTATTTTATATTGTGATGGTTGCTCTATAATTTATGAAAATCATTTTCCATAATAAAATTATTTTATCAAATTCACAAGTTTTTTTAATAGTGGAATATTGTAAAAATTATTCTGAAAAATTCAAATATATATATATGTAATATATATATATATATCACTTAAATTTATTCTATTAAATTTATATATTATTATTTTAAATTACAAATATTTATACTTATATTTTAAAAAAGTTTAATCTCGTGCATCGCACGGGCACAAAACTAGTTGATATAAAAAAATCAATGTGTAGTACGGTTTTTCTTTTTTGTTTTTAATTTGCAAAAAAAAAAAAATCTGATTACACCAAAAAGTTTATGATTTGTTTTTCTTCAAAATACAACCTATGTCCATATTCCAAACACTTTTCTAATTAAAATCGAATTTGTTGTTCTGTTTCTTTAACCAAAAACTCATGTAAAATAGTACAAACACTCTGCATTTAAAAAATGAAAGAAATCCTCAAATCAAAATTTTATAGTATTCATTCATTTAATTGACCGCAATTTGGAAAATAAAAAATCAAAGAAAAAACCGTTAACTCTAAACCCCATTAAAAAAATTAAATTGCAAGAAAAGAAATTATAATTTAAAGAGTAGGTCTTGCGTGAGACCGTCTCACGGATCTTTTTTCATGAGACGGGTCAACCCATAACTTACACTTAGCAATTCATATGAAAATTTGTGGATATGAGTTCAATTCATGGATAATAAGAATCCGTCTCATGGAAATTATCCGTGAAACCGTCTCACATGAATTTTTGTGTAATTTAAATTGATTTTTAATCAACTAAAAAAGATATATTCTTATATTTTGGGTTTACTAGAGATTTACTTATTCATTGAAGGATTCCTAGTGCATAAAAACTTGAGTAATTGGTGCACCAATTCAACTTTGATTTGATTCATTTTTACTCGCATACACACGTCATCAAGCTTCGTCCACACTTTTCGGATAAATATCGGATAAATATGTAATATCTTTTAATTATTTTAATAATATTTTTAAGTGATATTAATGATACATTTATATTATGTCGAAATATAAAATAAGATGATACATTTATGTAAGGAAAAAACATATATACCCATGAGGCATATAGAGACACAGATTTAGGTGTTATATATATGTTCTTCAGGTGTTATATATATACTCTATAGGTGTTACGTTTCTTGGTGTTATACATACATTCTACAGGTATTATATGTATATAAGGGTATACATGTGATACCTGATCGAGTATACACATAATACTTGTAGAGTATATATGTAACACCTTATGATGATTAATTTGGGGGCACCGTGCCCTAGGGGCACACAAGTGTCACTCTTTACGTAAATGAAGTATTATATTTATATGATACAACTAATATCTTATGTGATGCACCTAACGGTTAGAGGTGTCCAAACGACTCACAATTTGAAAATACCCCGAACCGTGAAACCATGGTTTAGGTTTCAAACCGAAACCGGGTCGACCGTTTTCCAAACCATTGACCTCGGTTCAGTTCTGATTTCTTTGAACCGTTGGGCACATCTAACTTACAACAAGAAAGTTTATACTTTGAATAATAATGTTAATTACATGTTTATTTACTTTTCTCTAAACCTAGTGCATGCTACTTGAAACGAATATTTATAAAATTCTAAAACCATATTTATTTTGAAATACAATCTTTCATATATACTAAAGGAATAATCACTAGATGACACATGTCATTCTATGGTTATTCCAAAATTTCACTCAATTTTTTTAATTTATATATATATAATTTATAATTTAATTCAATTAATTCATTTAATGATAATTGCCAACAATTAGTAACCTACAAAATTTTAATGATAATTAAAAACAATTTATAACTTATGTAATTTTAGTCTAGATATTTTAATATAGGAATTGATTGTTATTTTAATGATGCAATACATTTTAATATATATAAACTAATTGCTAATAAATATAATATTCATTATAAATTGAGATTAAAAAAAAATAAATCAAGCATATCATGAATAAGAATATTATGTCCATATACTTTTTAGGTCATGTGAGTTATAAATATAATTTTAAGAACAACAAAAATTCGTAAATTCGTGAAAGAAAATTATTTATTGCTAATTAATATATGTTAATATTAAAATTTTGATGAATATATATATATATATGTTAATACGAATATAGTAATATACATTAAATTAAATATTAGTAGAAAATGGCATAAATTAATATAATGTATCTTATTTTTACTTTAATTTTAATTTAAAAATATGGCTAAAGTGTACAAATTGACAATACAAATATTTTTTTAAGTCATGTGAATATGAAAATAGTTTTCGTTAAATAACACTTTTGATCTAGCATTGTATTATTTCTTACTCAAAATGTATTATATTTTTATATTAATTTTAAAAAAATACCGTGTGATACACGATATATATATATATATAGTAGTTATATTGATATCAAGTCTCATAATAAATTTGTTTCAACTACTTTAATGGTATGGAAGTTTTGCAAGCAACATGGTTTCCTTTTAAAGTTTAGATTAATGGGTCTCATGAAAGACATTAAATACATTAAATCAAAGAATGGGTGAGGTTTTCTCAAAATAGAAGCATGTAGGATCATAGGCACTTTGTGTTAGTTTGGCTCCACAACATTGATCGTGGGTTTATTGATCATATGGTCAACGTATCATAATTATCGTACTACTTTTGCAATAATGAGCATCACTTTTCTGTCACAATTGCTCAACTGTGTGTATTTAATATGTAGTAGCTATTCAATTCTATTCCAAGAGTGCGTGTCTTGTAAAGTTCTACTTAATTTGTTTTGTGGTTTTGAAATTATATAATAAGTTTGTTGATTTTATATGGATGATTATTTTTGTATGAGTTGGGGAGAATGAGAAAAAGATAGCAAAGATAAGAATATTTAGGCGATCGACGTTCGAATTCTGATCAATCCAATAAACACTTTTTATTAGGGTGGAGATACCATTCGAATTATATGACTCGTGATTTATATTGATGATAATTATAATTTATAGTGTATTCAAACTTTCCTCCTAAATTATACTATAATAGAAATGGCTCCAAAGGAAAATTCTACCTAATAGTTGTTGATAATTGATATCTCTTCATTATAATAGTTTTTCGAAATATTATTTTAGTAGAGTTTTCTTGAGATGCCATGTTAATTTGGTAGAATGTCTAATTAAAATGAGTTATCGAGTTATATATAATGGGCCACTATCTCAAAAAATATATTTATGATGTGGTTTTCTTAGTTTCTATAGGTTAAAAAAATAATCAAAACTCAATGATGTTTCTATGAAATTTGAAATAAAATATTAAAATAAGAAAAAAAAATGAAGCACAAGTACAAAAATTGTGAAGATTTTAAAATAACACAAAAACTTGAGTGAGACGGTTTCTTTTTAACTCATGAATCAAACTCATTTCCACTAATTTATATGTCAATTGTGAAAGACAAAAACTTTTATGCATCAGGTGCATGGATCCTATCACCTGACCCGACCCGTGCGTGTACGCGCTTCCACGCGCGTCCCACGCGCCCTCACGCGCTCCCATGCGCCTGGGCGGATGCGCTCAAATTCACTCGTTAAGGATACCTTTTAGTTATGTTAAGGATATCTTTCAGTTATGTTAAAGATACCTTTTAGTTATATTAATGATACCTTCGAAATCTTGATTCCATGTTACATACTACGTTATGTTAAAAATACTTTTAGGTTATGTTAATGATACCTTTAGCTATGTTAAGAATACCTTTTGATTATATTAAGCATACATTTAGGTTATGTTAAGAATACCTTTAGGTGATGTTAAGGATACCTTTGAAATCCTGATTCCAGGTTACATACCATGTTATGTTAAGAATACCTTTTAGTTATGTTAAGCATACCTTTAGGTTATGTTAAAGATATCTTTAGTTATGTTAAGAATACCTTTTGATTATATTAAACATACTTTTAGGTTATGTTAAGAATACCTTTAGGTGATGTTAAAGATACCTTTGAAATCGTGATTCTAGGTTCCTTTGAAATCCTGATTTGATACCCTTAGAATTCGCTCCAGGTCACATACATTTACGTTATATTAAGGATACATTTAGGTTATGTTAAGGATACTTTTATGTTATGTTAGAGATACCTTTGTGTACAAAATGTGTAACACAACTACCTTATGGATAAAGTATCTCTAACATAACATAAAAATATTCTTAACATAACATAAATGTATGTCTGACGTAAAGTAAATGTATGAAATTTGGGCATAAAGGTATCCTTAACATAACCTAAAAGTATCCCTAAACATTACCTAAAGGTATTCTTAACATAACCTAAAGGTATGTCTAACTTAACGTAAATGTATGAAATCTGGGCATAAAAGTATCCTTAACGTAACATAAAGGTATTCTTACACATTACATAAAAATATTCTTAACATAACTAAAAGTCATGACTAAACTTGAAAAAAAGTTAGCACGAAAAAAAAAAAAAAGTGGGTCAAATTACCCGGATCCAACTCGGGTAGATCCATGCTGATGCACAATAAACTTACTCACTGTGAAATGTGTGGGTTGACTATTCACGGAACAATACACAGTCTCACGAGACTTATTCATAAAATAAAGAAGATATACATGGAAAAAGAAAAAGAGGTTTAAGGCACGATTTAATGATGACATCAGAAACTTGGCATTGACCTCCTTTTCTATAGTGTTCCATAAAATAATGATGTAATGCTAAAATTGCCCATTTTTCGTTAGTTGACAAATCATTACTAACCAAACCGCCTAAATCTTTACCCTTTTTTAATTATCTTTTCATTATTTTTAATTCAATTTCATTTGTATATATGTCGATAAAATCCATTTCTAATTTTGTATTGTAAATCTGTATTCTCTGTTCACTGTATTCTCTTCTGCAATTCGTTTTCTCCATCCACCAACAATGGCGATCTTGGAGTCGCCGGAGAGTCTGGACACCTCCTCGTCCAGCGCCGACAATGGCCATGTGCACCACACTACTCTTCGCCGCAGAGCAAGTGTGCGCGCTGTTGAGCCTGTGCTCGACTCCGATTCCAATTCTCTCGAGGGCGATACCTCGATCAGTGACGCTGTAAATGATCAGAATGAGACTAATTCGATGGGGATTCTCCGCGTTGGAGCTCAGGAATCCGCGAACAAGAAGGAGGAGAGGGAATCTACCGGTGAAGGATTGAGTAGTGGTAATAAGGAGGAGGAAAAGGTTAACGAGAACGGAGAAAGTAGTAACGCCAGAGGAGTGGATGCGATGTCGTTCAAATTCGCGTACCGGCCGTCGGCGCCGGCTCACCGCAAAATTAAGGAGTCACCTCTCAGTTCCGACGCAATCTTTAAACAGGTTGCTTCTTCTTCATACTTCTTTTGAGGTTAATGCGCATGTGATTTTTTTATTTGTAGGCATGTTTAGATATGGTCGACGTTAAGTAAAGCTTTTTCTTTCCCTGGAATTTGTTCTTGAAGTCCTTAATTTTCGTTATTATCTCATTTAACAGCGAGAGGAAGTTTGCTTATAAGCAAGTGCTGTTCCGTTCTTTTTATGTTTGTCAGAACCTATTTTTTGCTCAGTTCTAGTAATATTACTGAAAGCATTGGTTAGTGAGAATGTGAATGAGGGTAGACTAACATGCTTGTGGTGATAGATTTATTGTTCCAATGAGAAGAACATTTTGTTTTTGTACACTCCAGCTGAAGATTTTTGGGATTGATATTTAGAATTAGCCAAGTCAAATGTATCTAATATATTTTTGCATGTTGCCAACTATATCTGCGGTGAGATTTGTGCTTAATTTTTGTACAAAGAGAGGGCAATTTGGTATAATATTGAATTAATTTTTTGAAGTTAGACCGTTAAAACATAGAAAGGCACCAGCTTACTGAAAGGTTTAAATAGTCTTTGTTGCAGTAGTCTTTGTTCTGATTATTTGCTACTAGCTATTGTATCTTGGGGGAGCCTGCATTGCTTTGTTCCAATTTATAGTCATAATTCTTGTATGCTTTGAATGCCATGCACTGATAAAGTGATGCCGGGATTCAGTTACATGAGCATATAGTGGGGTTATTGGATAGCATGTTCTTATACTGTTGCATATATGGAAAAGTAGTATTTTTGAGCTCGGTGGAAATAATCTTGGTATTTTTAGGTAAGCAGGGTTTTAATGTAAATTCAGATAATTATTAGAGTTTTGCCAAATTTTCTTGGAATTGTGTGTAATCTGATTGATACAACGAGAACAAAATATTTAGACTAGGCAAAGCAATCTGCTCAATGATCTTGGTCCGGTATTCTTGTTATATCTTTGGATTAGATCCTAGGCTGGAAATGTAAATTTTCTGAAACATTTGCTGGAAGTTGCAGAGAAGTGCTTGATGTTCAAAACTGACTATTGTCCTGTTGCAGAGCCATGCAGGTCTATTCAACCTCTGTATAGTGGTGCTTGTTGCTGTAAATAGCAGACTTATCATTGAAAATTTGATGAAGGTGTGCATTTTTGTTCTGAAATCATTATTTTGTACTTATACAAATTTCAATACAACAATGCTGCCTATAATGCTTTCGTTTATCACATATATCTAGCTGCAAAAGTCTTTTAGTTACCTCGAATGCAGGTTCATCAAATTTGAACATTTAGAAGTTTTCACTCTTGTGATTATGAAGCAGTTGAGTTGAAGCATGTACTTGCTTCTTTGCTTAAATGAGGTGCTGCTTTAATACCAGAAGATATCTAACCTTATTTTATTTTCAGTATGGCTTGCTGATCAAGGCAGGATTTTGGTTTAGTTCGACGTCACTTAGGGATTGGCCTCTGTTAATGTGTTGGTAATTAAATGTTGAACCTCGTTATTGGGTTTTTTGAGATTGCAATATCTATAAAAAATTTATCGGAACTCTTTTCATTTCTTGCAGTCTAAGTCTCCCAATTTTTGCACTTGCTGCATTTCTGGTCGAAAAGTTGGTGAAACTTAACTATATACCTGAATGGGTAAGTAAAAGCCGTATCCCCTCCCTCCCTCTGGTCTAAGTGTGGATGTTCAGCCTTCTTTCCTCTCAATAATACTGTAGTGAAAGCTAAAATATTTAGAGATTGTGGCATGATTTCATTAGGTGAATACTATTCACATTTACACATATATGGTGTCCACCTGAACAAGTTTCATATATGAAATATGATTTTAATTAATTTTTGCAGGTTGCAGTCTTTCTTCATGTTATAATAACGACAACAGAAATCTTGTTTCCAGTTGTTGTCATTCTTAGGTATGTTTTCACTATACAGATACATCAGTTGTTGAGTTGGATGTTGTTTGTCATAGCCCCTAATTTTTATGTAAATGAAGAACAGTTATCTAAAATGAATCAATTTGAGCTTTTCACTGTGATTTTAATATTCTCTTCCAAGATGGTATGAAAGATAAAAATAAATGCATATATAAACCAATTCCAGAATGTTAAAAAATCGATTTGGTCTATTCTTTTGAGACATTATGATGTTTGGTAAGTTTGTCGACGAGTTCAGCATATTGAACAATTATTATGATTTACTTGACAATCCAAGTACAACTAGACAAGGAAAATCTATAAAAATCTTGCAAGATTACATTTTGGAGTGTCTTTTGAATGTCCTTTTTGTAGCTTTGAAATGGTTGGCACCCATTATTTGGGTGGGAATGCTCTTTTATTCTGTCTGTTTTATAACTTATTACATGGCTGAATGTTTCTTTCTTATTATAAAGCAATTGTTAAGGACATCTTTGCATGTCATCATAGTTAATTTTTTAATGTTACCTGAATTTTCATTGATTTGTTGGTTATCATTTTCCTCTTAGATTTGGCCAGAAGAAAAGAATACAATATATGATGAATCAGTTGTGCTATTGATGTTTCAAGAATTTAAGGATTCTGTGTTGATAATTAAAAGACATGAGTTAAAATGATTACCCTTGCAGTTCATGGTTACACAATTAATTGTTTCTAAAACTCATAAAGAAATTTTTAGAACTATTAGGAAGTGGAGGGCAATTTTGAAAATTGTGACTAATGAGTTTAAAAATATTAGTGTTCATATGTCTATAATAAGGTGACTTATAAACTTTGTACTATAAGTTGATATGGAGATCCATTGTTCTGAAACTAATTTGGGAATTTTTAGAATCTAGTAGGAAGTGGATGGAAACTTTTAAAATTGTGACTTCTGATATTAAAAAAGGTTTATATATCCATCATAAAACTTATTTTCAAACTTTGTAAGAAAGTTGACATGGAAATCAATGGAACTAGGATGGAGTTTTTGTATTCTGCTTCATTATCACTTTAAACCTCATTTAGTATAAAATTTGATGCCTTTTGCTGGTAGAACTGTAAAATGGATCTAGTTTGAGCACTGTTTGGTACAACTTGATGTGATTTTCCTGATTCTGAAATTGCTCAGGGGTGATTCTGCCGTTCTATCTGGTGTTGCATTAATGCTCTTTGCTTGCATTGTGTGGTTGAAGTTGATCTCCTATGCACATACAAATTATGATTTGAGAGTACTTTCTAAATCACTTGATAAGGTAATGAGTATTTCATCATCTCTTGCTGACGTTCATTTGATAATTCTTCCACTTCATCTTGCTAGTGCTAGTATGAGCTAACTGACCCTTTGGTTCCTATGGGATTGGTTATGCTAATTCCATGGGGATTGAAAGGAGGTTGCTTGCATTTGGCCAATTAGCTCAAAATCTTGGTCTCTTGATGATTAGTTTTGTTTATTCATTGCCTTTTATTTTTAGTGCATTGTCCTTGGCCCTGGCATTTGTGTTCTGTTTTATTCAAATAACAACTTGCACTGGAGCTCTTACATAGAGATTTGTGTGTGCTTTGTTACTTTGCATAGATGGTCCCCTCAATCTGCACCTCAAAATTTTTTTTTTTATATACTATTTAGTGGCATTACCCCCAATAAAAAATAGAATCAGGATAGATGCATTATTTTATGGTTAACTATTTTCATCTATAATTTTCACCGGAATTGAGTCTAGTTATGTCCTAATAACTTACTCTATGATGCCAGATGGAAACTTTATCCAGTTATTGGAACATGGACTGCTCTTATGATGTTAGGTTTAAGAGTCTGGCGTACTTCATGGTTGCTCCTACATTGTGTTACCAGGTATACATTTTCTTCCCATTCATCGATGTAGAAATCACACAATTTCTGAATCAGTATTGCTGATTCAGGACACATGTAGATTGTTAAACATACTTGTGGGGTCTATGCTGTATAGATGGCAGATCTAATGATATGTGAGATCATGAGGATTATGTGATTATATGCGAGGTTTGTTGTTGCATCAAAAAGCCTTACTGACAAAGATATGATCATTCTTACTAGGTTATAGGTCATTAGGCCTCTATTTTATAATTTGCTAGATTTGTAAAATTATGCAAACATTTCTCTTGTATCCCCATCTTGTATAGTTTCGGCATGCATCTCTAAACAAGTTGATTTGTAAGGATATTTACGGAACATCATTTCATTGATCAGTTACCATGGATAAGAAAAAGAAATCAAGTGTTCAGTTGATGCTTTTCTGCTTGGAAAGAGTGAACATTCGTTCAGCGTCTGTGTCTCATATGCAACTGTATATAGTACTTATTGGTAATATGATTTTGAAAATGTCAACTTTACTGAGTTGATGGAAAATGAACATCCTTCTCAGTAATCAGCTTTGATCAAATTGTATGGGCTGTTTTTGAGGTCGTGACCTATCACCTATCACTGATGTAAAAGGTCCTAGTAATGCTCTCTTCTTTGAACCATGGTGTCAATGTATTTATACTTTAGATCTAAGGGTGTGCTTGGTTAGAAAGGGGTTACTGAGAATGGTAGTGGTATTGATAACAAGTAACTTCTGTTTCTTGTAGCCAAGCTATCCTCAGACATCATGCATTCGAAAGGGTTGGGTGGTGCGTCAACTCATTAAGCTAGTGATATTCACAGGACTGATGGGATTTATTGTAGAACAGGTATTTCTGATCTTTCCTCATAAACATGGTTCTCTTTATTTTTGAACCTGTCTTGATATAGTTTGCTTTGTTATTGCAGTATATAAACCCCATTGTTCAGAATTCTCAACATCCTTTAAAAGGAGATCTGTTGTATGCCATTGAGAGGATCTTGAAGCTTTCAGTTCCCAATTTATATGTCTGGCTCTGCATGTTTTATTGTTTTTTCCATCTTTGGTATGTTCTTTCTTTCTCAAGTTTATATAATACCCTTATTGTAACGCTGCAATTATCAGTTCCATTTAGCATTTGGTTCCAGAATCATCATGTCATTTATCTGTCCTGTTTTGAAATGTGCCCATTCACGCATTCTTTCTTGATATGCAATAAATGCATGAGAGTCTAGTTGCTAATTAGCTGGTGATTTCTGAACAGTTTTGGACTCAGATTTTGCTATATCTCTCAAACCCCCTCAAAATATAGACATGTAGTTCCTTTAAAACACAGACAGATAAGCATACCCCCTTCTCATTTAAATAGAAAGTCTCGTTGAGTGTTCACCGCTTGCAAAAATAACGCTCCAACATTCAGGAAAATGGCCATTAATGATCTAAACACTGAATGATCATACATCATGCAATCAGAATTGCCTAGAGTACTGCATTAACATTTGAATTTGATTTGCTCAAGACTTGTTCTTTTATATCCCTTTGTGTTCTTAGAGATTATCAGTCATGATGACATGGTATTTATTTGGATGTCTAAACATCCTGAAGCATTGGTGTATCATGTTGTAAGACACTTTCTAGGAATAAAAAGGAAAACTTACATAACACATGAGCTGGTCAGAACTAAGCACTGCTGCACCATTGGGAACATGTAATGGATTTTGTCAAGAAAAAAAGTAGTTTATGCTCTTGACTTCACCATGTTTGCCTAAATGACCTTTACATCTCATTGCTTTTTTGTTTTTGTCTTTTAAATGAAAATTGAGACGAGAGTATAGTTTTTGGAATGATTTATATTTCGTGTAAGTATGAGAAATTCAAGAGCAAGCAAGATTAAAAAAAGTTCAATACTTTGTGTCCTTAGCTAGCAATGCCAGGCAATGCCATATGATTTAAATAGATGATTGGGTCACATGCAATTGTTTTCATCTTGGTTTGAGATCAATAGTAGACCTTATTATTTTGCAGCCCATCATAAGCAAGGAAAATAAAGTGATTTTTGAAATTTGATTTCACATTTAGATGAAGTTGTGTTTTTTTTTTTATTGGTCAAGAAAATTTTATTACTCGAGTACAAGGTGTACTCAACCCTTACACAAAATAAGAAAATCTACTCAAAACCGAACTCCGCAACATGAGTTTGGTTCCACAAACCAATCAGATGAAGTTGTGTTGAATGAACTCCTCATCGAAAAGCTTAAGCTGTATGGAGAAGAATCATTTGATATTTAATAACTCTAACATGCCTCCTCATTTGCAAGTAAGTTGCATTTTGGTGAAGCCTTGCACATGGGATGGGATTATTTTTTATAGATGGGTGACTATGAGATATTAACCCAGGAACACATTTTGTCTTGTCTGATACCCTATAAAGTCAGAAGGGAGAATACAACAAAGACTATTTTTATGTAGAGTATAAACTCTCTTTATGGACTTTGAAGAGAGAACAAACCATAACTTTCTGTTTCACATACAATTGAACAGCTAAAATATCTCCCAAATTTGATCAGTATCTCCATCAAATTTATGTTTTATGCAAATCTGCAACATCAGGCTATGTTATATCATATATGAATTGAAGAGGTCCTCTAAATTAATTTTCATTACCAGTTTGAGATTGGGGCAGTTCTTTCCTTGGTTTCATTTAAAAGCCTAGATAAGAATAAGATGCAAGCTTGGTGTTCAGGTTCTCAGTTGCCTTGGTCCGTCTTGGCACGTCTCAGACTGAGATTAGTAGCAGACCTTTAGGGTATTTTTTGCCATCCTATAATCAATATAAAAGAATTTGAAATATTGTCATATGTGTCTTAGTCTGAGCTGCATTTCTCCCCAAAGTAATTCAAAATAGGTTTGTAACTAACAGCACATTTTTTTGGCCTCTCTATGTAAAGGAACTAGGTTCATCACTTAACCTTTTCTTTTAATTGTAATTGCATTGTTCTGATCATACTTACATGCAGTGCTATGATATAGGCTAAATATACTTGCTGAACTTCTATGCTTTGGAGACCGTGAGTTCTATAAGGATTGGTGGAATGCAAGGACAGTTGAGGAGGTAAAATTATTTACATTGAGGTTGTTTCTTTACTAACTACTTTATTAGAATGCATTTCATGGCTGACAATTTTTATATTCTTATTGATGGAACAATTCTGGCTGCCGTGATTAGTACTGGAGAATGTGGAACATGGTAAGTTGAGCTATTCAAAGTTTGACTTTTTGAAAGTGGGGGAGAATGAATCTGTTAATGTGCTAAATCCATCTTCAGAAGCTTTAGCAACTTGATATATCAATTCTTGTCAATAAGGCATGCCATGACATGATTACTATTTACTTGTGTTGGAACTGGCTTGAGTTATTAATACTAATAAACAGAAAAGATATCAAAGATAATAAACATGAATCATATGTGCTTGAGGTACAGAGAAATAGGTAGCTACAGGACTCAAAGTTCTAGATAGTGTGTATGTTTTGTATAGTCTCTTCTTAAGGGGGCTTTATTTCCTGTCAGAAATTATTTATTCACAGTTCACATAAACAAAACAAAACAAAATAAATAAAAGCATCACTTGTACATGCTTGTGTTTAGGCATCAATTGCTGCTGTTCGTATTGTACTAGTCATAATCTGAGGGTAGATGTCTCTCATGATTCCAAGCACTGGGTGGATAACAAATTGGGTTTTCTGATCATCACTTACTTTGTTTAGTTACTACAGTTGCTGTCTTCCACTATTTGAATATAATTTTTTTCTTAATTGCAGCCTGTCCACAAATGGATGATCCGTCACATATACTTTCCGTGCTTACGAAATGGGATACCAAAGGTATCTTCTTATATTCAAATATTTAGCTGTTAATAACTCTTCAAATTTGTTTTTAATAAGTTTGGGGGAATGAAAGGAGGGGAAGGGGGGAGGGGGGGGGGGACATTAAATACTAGAAGACTTGCTTGACCCAGGTTCGAACCCTGTTCGTCACACAATCGGCACCTTTTTTATAAAGGTGAGATACCACTTGAGCTACAAGGCCCGTGGTATAATGAACTTTTCACATGAATATGTGGTGGTAGTTTATCAGCTTGGGCAGTTAATTTTCTGGCACTTCTTTAACCACAGTTTCGAACAAACTATTTTCACCTTTTCTATTCTCCAATGCATGTTCGAGCTTCTAATTCATCTTTTGCCAAAGAGAGAACATAACTATTATGTGCATAAATTCATGGTTCAATATATTACAGTTTAAAATCAATGGCCTGTTGACACCTATTTATTTTTTCAAACATCTTTAACTTTTTCGTTGTCAAGCTTAAGTTGAGACTCCCCCGGTGGGTTGATTGAAATTGACTGGAGCCAAAAAGTGGATGTTTATATGTTTAAGCTGTTATCAACTCTTACACCTTTTTTACAGTATTACTTTTTTGCTGTAACTATAATGGAGTCAAACATTGAGATGTTTACTGGTTATAATTAAAGCGTCCATATAGCTTTTTAACTGTAATAGAGATTCAAACTGATCCAAAGCATTTATGTTCGAAACTGATCTGAGTTATACAATGATTTGTAAAGAATTTAGGACTGAAGTACTCTTTTACTTATTCATACAACTACTGCCTAGTATGAACTGAAAATTGTCTCGTGAAATATCTCACTGTTCTGCAAGTATTTGAATTTATTAACATAATCCTGTTTCTGTGGTGTAAAATGGGTCTTGAGAAACTAGCCATCTTGTGAGGTCAGAAATTGGCACATATTTTTATCAGTATGACAATGGGATGAGATTATGTTACTAGTTTGAGCCCTTGAGCTGCAAACAATGGATGAGTAGCATGGGCGTGCAGTTTACAGTTTATCTGTGACTCATTCTGTAATTTGTTGGTTGTAAATGGCTCTTGGTTTTTGATACAGGGAGTTGCAGTTTTGATTGCCTTTCTTGTGTCTGCAGTTTTCCATGAGGTATGATGCCATCCTATTTATCCATTCTTGTTGCTTTCTGATTCATGAAATATAGGGATTCTTCACTTTGAGCTTAGTTATTCATGAAATGGTTATGGGTTCTGTTTGCTGAACAGCTGTGTATTGCGGTCCCGTCCCAGATATTCAAGTTTTGGGCATTCTGGGGTATTATGCTTCAGGTATGTAAACTGTCACCTCACTTCAAGATCAAGTTTACAACATGAGGTGACCCATTGTTTAAAGATAACTCAGTCTTTTGTTACTTTGGTGCTTGAATGTTCATTTCTTCTTGTTATGTTTCACTAAAAGTAGCTTAGGAAGAAAATAAAAGAGCAATAAGAACACAAGTAAATGCATGATTTGGCAATGTAGCTTACCTTGATGGGACAAACGTCCAATAGTGCCAAAGCTGTTGTTTCTGTTGATTGTGACTTACTACAATCACCTGCATATATGGTGATATGATAATAATATTATAGTATATAATCAAGAGAAACATTCTAATTAAATATTAGCCCAAGCACATTTGATATTCAATCCATAAATATTCAAATTTTGGCTTTGTGTTCATTACTGGATCCAGCAAAGTACTCAGCTGTTGAAAAATGTTAATATAAACCTTGCATTTTGATATAATGGATGAATGTGTAGAAAAAAAAACCTTGAATTCGAATATACATAAGGAATGCATGGAACATTGTTCAGTTTTTTTTTTTTTTTTTTCTTTGAATCAGATGAACATTGTTCAGCTATGGCCTAAATATGTGGAGAAAAATCAAAGAGATATAGATACAGAAGAAAATTGAATGGTCCAATTCTGCCTACCTCCAAACGAAAAATCAGGATAATTCAAGATTCAAAATGATTGATGAAAAAATAAATTAACAATTAAGTTAAAGCACAAAAATGAATATAACAGCTGATAGGAGGATTGAAATGAAAAGAGGGGGTTAACTTTGATTCTCTGTTGTTCTTTCTAATTGTCAGAGGTGAACTCTAATTTGGTCCTCTATTTTTGTTTACCCTGAACAGGTTCCCCTTGTAATTGTGACTAAATACATGCAACACAAGTTCCAAAACTCAATGGTATGCTCACTTTCTTTTACATTCATTTGGCTAATTGTCTTATTTATTTCAGCCTTGATAAATTCATGATTTATTGATCTGCTGTGCTTGCTTTATCACGTAGACTTTAAAATATAAAACTATCAATTTTAGAAAGCACATTAAGTGTGGATACCAGCTAAAATAAATAGTAGATAATTGATTTATGGTGTAAAAATGATCTTATATAAAGAGAATATGAATAAGTTGTTGCAGCTCTTATTTTTATTTCCCAAAATGAAACATGGTACATTTTTTCAGGACATCTTTCTCTTCATGGTACACTATGCTTGTAATTATTTTCAAGATCATACCAAACATACTATACACATTATTAATATATCTCTAGAGCATGTTTCTCCGAAACATTATCCAGAACGAGAAATCCAAAAATTATTAAATTAGCTTTTGTATCACCATCCTTCATCCATTTCACTCTTAAGGGTTCATTACCTAAACTTTCCTTGGAAGATGATTGACCTAGTTTGTCTTAAATGTACTTTTTTTTGGTGCTCTTTAGCTTCCTTTAAATTCTAGTGTTCAAATTTTTGATGCAATGTCTGTTTTTGCTCGCTTTTTCATGTGTCTTGGTGTAACCATATTTCCCTAAACAGCAATAGGTAGATAGTCTATTAGAGGTTTATTTTACTGCTATTTACAACTTATGATTCATGCTGTTATATTAAAGGCGTGTCGACCAAACTGCATCGTTTCTTCTTCCCAGGTGGGCAATATGATGTTCTGGTGTTCTTTTTGTATCCTCGGTCAACCTATGTGCGTGTTGCTATACTACCATGACCTGATGAATCGAAAAGCCAATGCAAGGTAGAAACCGCATGGTTACTACGCCCCCCAAAACAAAACAAAAAAAAAAAAAAAAAGGGAACAGAGAAACTCGGGATGTCTAACAGTGTACTGGAAAATAAAACGCGATTCACCTGAGTAAATCAAATATAGCTCTTTCTGAATTCCAATGTAAGCGAGTGATATATCTTGTAATGGAAGTGTAACTTAATGGTGATTTTGTCAGTTCAAAATATATACAGATCGTAGAAAATGATTTCCAGTATTATCTACTTTTTGCCATTTGTGTACTGATGATGGTTTTAAACTGTACATTTTCATTCATAAGTACTGTTCTAAACAATCAACTCCCAAACATAAGATCTCTTTATTTTGATCATTAACTAATCGCAATGCTAGCTATCCTAATGTGCCCTATTCCTGAATTACGTGGCACATTTTGTGCCATCTGTACAAATAGTTCGTATTATAATTTTTTATTTTAAACTAATACATGAAAAATTATCAATTTTCTCTTAAAAATCAATATGTTTTAAATCTATTATTATAACTTATTCACAATATAGCTTTAGGAAGTTGTCCCATATTGAAAAAAAAACTAAAGAAAGTAGAAGATGTTGTGCAGTATAAAATGTGAAGAGTTGGGTTTTGGTGAAGGCCTTCACTATAAATGTTGCAAATGTATAGATTGATCCTGACATGGGTCGTATCAAAATTGCATTGAGACCATGCATTTGATGCTATTGCCTTAAATTGTAGTTATCCTATAAGTTTATTTAAACTATAAGAATAGGAATTTATTTTTAAAAGTCAACAATTTTAAATCTCCGGTTGACTGGTTCAATTGATATTGACCGAGCATATATGGTTAAACATGTAATTCAATTTTATGGGTTAAAAGAAACTGGACCGAGGAGTGGATCATGGTTGAACCGATTGGATTGGGCGGCCCTGTCTGATCCACGTATAAAAGTGAAAGAAGGATAGAAATGAATTGATAGGTAAAATGTGAAAGCATTTTGAGAACATCAAACAGGCAAAAATAGAAGAGCGGATCCAGGATTTGGATGATGGGTACGAACAAATAAATAAATATATGATAGAGAAACATTATAAGCAAAAGTTGTTTGACTAAAATATGCAAATACAATTACAAACCATTCAACTAAAAATTATAATTACAAACTACAATTTGATCATTCGAGTCTTCATTTTCATTTTTGGAAGCGATCCACCACATTATCATCATCAGAAATTTGTAAGAACACATCATTCTCAATGAAAGTGACCAAACAATCATTCAATAATTGATCGCTCATACTATTTCGCAATTTATTTTTGACATATGTCGAAGATCGGATTGTTTCTCCATTCCCTTTGTTTTGTTCTTAATTCCTAATTAAATTAATAGTAAATTATAAGAATACAATACATGAGATATATAACTTCAATTTTATAAGAAATTAACAACTACAACATCAACCCACATTATGAACTCATTGAAATCATAACACAAATGTCATAAAATCAATACATTTCATACCATATATGAAAATGCACAAACCCTAATTTATAAACAAATAAAATAGTAATTATATAAATTTTTTTTTCATGGGGGTGCAGTTGCACCTCTTTGCTCCCATGTGGCTCTGCCACTGGTCGACGTGGAGCAGATGTGCGCCATGGAAGCACATGTCGGATGTACGTGGTAGAACTGACGTGTCTGTCGGTGGAGTGAGCTGGCCAAAGAGGAGAAGGAAGTCGGCCCAGGAGAAAGGAAGGCCATCAAAGCCCACAAGAAGAAATAAAAAGCGGAAAAGACAAGTGTACATGTTGCCCTAAATGGAAGATATAAAAGGGGAATATGCAAAGGCAAATGAGTGGCGCACAAGTTACACACTCCTGAAAAACACTACTTATCGAGCAAGCAATAGAAAAACACTTCATCAAACAAGAATCGTTAAATAAGTTTATGATTATAGATTTTCATCGAGAGATGGTCATTTTAACATATGAATTATGAGTTTTTAACTAATATTTGAAACTGGATTGCACTTTTGAGTTTTTTTGGTAAAGTTTGGTTGGAAAATACGTGCTTTGGGTAGCAACCGAATTCTTTTGAAGAGTAACAAATAGTGCTCGAAATACCTTTTGAGTTTATACAAAAAAAATGTGCAATCGTTCACAAATTAAATTTTAGTTGGGAACAATCAATTATGTATTAAACTCTCATCTAGAGGTACCTAAATTTTCAGTTGAAATGACATAAATGATATAAGGTAATGATCGAGAACAAATTGTTAGCAAAGCAATTTCTACAATTGATTAGCGTAAAAAAAGTTGGTGTTTTAAATATATATTTATATAGAGCAAGTCTTGTATGAGACCGTCTCATGAATATATATTTATTTAGAGCAAGTCTTGTATGAGACCGTCTCACAGATCTTTTTTCGTGAGACGGGTCAACCCATAACCCACACTTAGCAATTCATATGAAAGTTTGTGGATATGAGTTCAATTCATGGATAACAAGGATTCGTCTCACGGAAACTATCCGTGAGACCGTCTCACATAAGTTTTTGTGATTTATATATATTATTCACCGTACAAATTATTACTATAAAGATTAATACTATATAGTTAAGTAAGAAGTAATTAATTATTATGAGGGATATTATGGATGCAGGCCTCGAAAGATATCTTATCAATTCGGGGTATGAAAGATAAATCTTATCAATTCAGGGTTTGAAAGATTGAAAACTATCAATTTAAGATATGAGAATGACACGCCGTTAACATATCATTTCACTGACGTTTTCTTTTTTTTCTCTCTCAGCTGATGTGGATCCAAATCATCGTTTTTACATGGATATCACATCCCACGTAGATAAAAAAACAAGAAAAAAACAATTCATTTCTTTTATTAATTATTATTTTCGATAAAATATCTAATTAAATAAAAAATTGATTAGTTTTTATATACTTTCAATACACATTTCAATCTAACTATTATATATATGCATAAATCAATAACAAAAAAAAAGCTAAATATATCAATATTATCATGTTGTTATTTATCATATATATTATTGAACAAAAATTAATGTCACAAAATATCGATATTAATTGCAGATAATTGATAGATATTATTGGGACAAAAACCAATATCACAAAATATCATCGAATGAAATAAAAATATCAATAAAGCTATCAAATCACACTTTCAGATGAGTCAGAACCATTCAATGATAATTTGTGATATTGTAACAATATAATATCGACAGTTTGTGATATTGTTTTTTGTGCGAATAACATCTATCAATTATTCGCAATTAATATAGATATTTTACGATATTAATTTTTGTTCAGTATTATATATCAACAAATAACAGTATGACAATATTGATATATTTACATTTTTTCATTATTGATTCGTGCACAATAATATATATGGACAATCTATAATTAGTATCAATATTTTGGAATATTGTATTTTATTAATATCAATAACTTGACAATAATTATTTTTGTTGAAAATATATATCGATTTTTTTTTTGCGTGATAATATTTTTTGTTGATTGATATTATTTAAATATATATAATAGTAATTAGATTGAAATATGTATTGAACGTATATAAAAACCAAACAATTTTGTATCTAATTAGATATTTTATCGAATATAATAAATAATAATTAATAAAATAAATTGATATTTTTATTTTATTTTTTATGTGCGTGGGATGATGATTTGGAGCCAGCTAAGAGAGAGAAAAAAGATAACGCTGTCAAAGAACAAAACTTATATGCACCTGTGGCACGGATCCTAGATCCGTGCCCCTGACCCGACCCGGCGCGTGGGCCGCACCCAGGCGCGCCCACGCGCCCCCACGCGCACCCCCACCTGATCTGGTGTGCGCCCACGCACACCAGATTTAACACTATGTGATTCAGTGATAGGTGTTATATATGTACTCTATAGGTGTTATATATGTACTTTGTAGGTGTTAAAGTTTTATTATATGATTCAGTGATAGGTGTTATAGTTATACTCTATAGGTGTTATATATATACTCCTTAGGTGTTACATGTATGTTCTTGAGGTATTACATATATAGAAGATTTCATATTATGTGATTCAATGATAGATGTTATATGTATACTCTATATGAGTTATATATATACTCTTTATGTGTTATATGTATGTTCTTGAGGTATCACATATAAAGAAGACTTCATATTATGTGATTGAATGATAGGTGTCATATATATACTCTATAAGTGTTATATGTATGTTCTTTAGGTGTTATAATATTTTCATAACACCTGAAGGAACTGTCTTTATTATATATCATAGATGCATGTAATTTTATATCACCTATAGAGTATCTTTGTAATACCTTTAAAATATTTTCATAACATCTAAAGGAATTGTATTTATACATATTCTTTAGGTGTTATATATATACACTTTCGGTGTTACATGTATGTTCTTAAGGTATCACGTATATAAATTCCATATTATGTGATTCAGTGACATATGTAATATATATACACTATAGGTGTTATATGTATGTTCTTTAGGTATTGGTGTGGATCCTGTCAACTCATTATCTTCGAAAATTAAGTCTTGCAAGTTAGTCATCTTCTCAATCTCAACAGGGATGTAATCTCTGTTTCTACATCCATATGCAATGAAATTTTGAACAACAAAAATCAGTAACAAATGATCTATTAAACACAATTAATACATTAATTAACATGATTATCCATTCTTGATTACAACTATATATAAGTGGATCATACTCTAACCAGGAACAATGATATATATGCATTTGGTCACTGATGGCAGGTGCAAGATCCATGAATGCCAACATTGTAAAACCTTTCCATGTTTCTCCACAACCTCCAAATAACACATACATGAGTTGGCCTACATTTGCAATAGAATACGCGACAATAGACGAAACCATGGCTCCAGAAACACCATGCTTGTACTTCACAGTTAGAAGCCATGAGAAAAGGATATGTGCAAGTAAAGAAACAGTTGACAAACACGAAAGAGCGAAATTCTTGCTCTGTGATTGCAAATACATGTTGTAGCTATACAGCAAAGCGTAGGAGAACATGACAGGAATGAACCAGAGAGCAATGGGTCCTCCCATTTTCGCGATTTCTTCGTCCTGGCCTAAAGCTTTCAAAATCGGGGAACCAAATATGAAGAGCAGTGAAAGTACAGTTGAGACGAAGATCAAAGAATCCATGATTGCTGAAGATATATCCCGAGGCTGCCCCAGGCCTGCCGCAGCGGGCAGGTGCACGGTGCCGGTGGGTCAGGCTGCCCGAAGAAGACGCAGCCATGCAAGTGAACCTTAGTTTTCCCGAACTGGTCCAAGTATCTGAGGAAATCAAGAACGTGGTTGCAATTGCAGTGGGAGAGTGAGACTGGGGGCCTCTGGTTCTTGAGGTACTGCCCGAAAGTGTTCCAATCCCGCCTCTTCTGGGACTCGTACCGGCCGAGGGGTGGTGGCGGAGGAGGAGGAGGGTGGCTGCTCGCCGAGGCCTGGTCGGAGGAATCCTTGGGCATGATTGTGGTGGACGAGGAATTCAAAAAAAAAAAAAAAAGAAGGGAGAAGATGCTTAGAAATTAATTAAAATATATATATAAACCCATTTTGTAACCGGGTCGGGTCGGAGCGGGTTGGGGGCACGGATCCTTGGATCCGTGCCCCAGGTGCACATAAGTCCTTCTCGCTGTCAAATGATATGTTAACGGCATGTTATTCTGATATATTAAATTGATAGTTTTCAATCTTTCAAATCCTGAATTGATAAGATTTATCTTTGATAATCCGCATGGATAGCTAAGTTATCTTTCGGGCTGAATCGATTATTATTATTATTATTATTATTATTATTATTATTATTATTATTATTATTATTATTATTATTATTATTATTATTATTATTATCATCATCATACAATCTCAAGTAATTATAAATATGTATAATCTACATAGATAAAAGAAAGATCAAGAGTGCTACTGCTACATGACACATACAATGTTTGAAGATGAAATTATTGTATATATAGATGTCTTTTAAATATGTATAAAGATTACCATATATATAAGTAAAAAGTTTAAATAAAAATCACATTATATAGTTAAATAATATATTTATAAAAATTACATTATATTTAATATTAATAAAGATGATAGCTATATATATAACACAAAATTATAAATTATCAATTTGCATCATAAATTGTTTAACTTTTTTTTATCAAATTCAGTTTATTTAAACCCATGTAACACACATACCTTATACTACATATAAATCACTCAAAACACAATAAAATAACATGTTTAAAGCAAGCATTTATATAATAAACTGTATAAATACAATATGACATAAAACAATTAACTAATAATATAATACTACATATAAATCACTCAAAACACAATAAAATAACATGTTTAAAGCAAGCATTTATATAATAAACTGTATAAATACAATATGACATAAAACAATTAACTAAGAATATAATACATAATACAATACAAAAGGATTACAATTAATTATAAACTGGTAGATTCTATATATTGCAATTACCCTAAAATTGTAATTATAAGATACATAACTCGTTATTAAACAATCGCTATTTAGCAATATTATTAATTATGACGATAACTATTTTTAACTCTTTATCAAAAGAATACCTTATTGAAAGAGTAACTTAATGCAAAATGAACTTTACATGTTTGTTCGCTAATTTTAATAATGTAGTAAGATAATATATGTTAATTGATATAATATATTGGGAAAATATCATTTTTCGTCCGCTAAGTAAAACTCTTTCCAATTTTCGTCCGCTAAGTATTGTGTTTCCAATTTTAGTGTCGTAACTTCACTTTTTTTCCGATTTCGGTCCGATTTTCGCCGGAGGCTGACGTGGCAGTCGGAATCTACTGATGTGGCTCGAAACCCTAAACCCCAATTTTTTGGAGTGACGTGGACGAGCCATGTGGCTGCCACGTCATTAATGAAATTAATCAAAAATAAATTTAAAAAATCAAAAAAAAAAAAGAAAAGAAAAAGAGTCATCCCCTCCACCAAGCCCCCAGCCCCCCAAAATCTGCAACAAAATGAGCACCCTGCCGCCGCCGACCTCCACCCCCCTCCCTCAAATCTGCAAACACCCTCCAAACACCCTGTCGCCGTCGCCGACCTCCGCCCCCCCCCCCTCAAATCTGCAACTCCAAACACCCTGCCGCCGCCGCCGACCTCGCCCCCCTCAAGCTCAAAATTGTATTTCTTCGTTTCTCAATCAAAATGACCAAACAATATATCAAAATGCTCCTCTCATCAAGCCAAAACATAATCTATGATCAATTTCATGTTTTTTGTTCAAATAAGTTCTCAATTAAGCCAAAACCATACGGAAATTGTTTCAAAACCCATTTCTTTGTTCTTCAAATTCATGCATTCTTTCACATAATTGATTGAGGGGTTTTGATCTCCATATATTTGGGAATGTTTTGATGTAATTGATGTTAAATTTAGTGAATAAATTTTATTTTTCTTCTTCCACGTTTGTTGCAGATTTGAGGGGGGCTGGGGGGCTTGGGGGAGGGGATGACTTTTTTTCCTTTTTTTTTTTTATTTTTTAATTTATTTTTGATTAATTTTATTAATGACGTGGCAGCCACATGGCTCGTCCACATCACTCCAAAAAATTGGGGCTTAGGGTTTCGAGCCACATCAGCAGATTCCGACTGCCACGTCAGCCTCCGGTGAAAATCGGACCGAAATCGGAAAAAAAGTGAAGTTACAACACTAAAATTGGAAACATGATACTTAGCGGACGAAAATTGGAAATGGTCTTACTTAGCAGACGAAAAATGATATTTTCCCTAATATATTACTATCAATAATATACACATACAATCTGTAAATTAATACTATTTGTGGGTATTGGATCATCAGTCCTGCTAACCTACCCACCGTGGGCACATATTAATGTGCCCACCGCTGACGTGGCGAAACTTATCATATCAATTAATTTAATTTTTCATATAATTAGGGTATGAGATCATTACACGTCAAGGGTGAACATATTAAGAGTTGCTCACCGTGAACATTTTAGCCTTTTTGATTGGGGGATCATATACCAACATATTTCACGATCGTATCTTTTACATATTTAAAAGATCGTAATGTATAACATGAGTTTTATAACTCAAGTGGTATCTCATCTTTATAAAGATACAAATTTGTTAGAACATAAGTCATACAAATTTTCAAGTTTTTATGACCTCCTTTCTTCCATGAGTTACTCTCCTATACACCAGTTGCACAAATCTGAGATCCGTACAACCGGGCCGCGCGCGGGCTGGGCCGGCCCGCCCAGCCCGTGCCTCTTTACTTTTTCGCATATTTTGATCGTTACCTTCATGTTATGTTAGTGTTACCTTCGTGTTATGTTAGCGTGACCTTATCTCCAAATTTCATACCCTTAGTTTAAAATCATTGAACTAAAAAAATTTCATACCCTTAGTTTAAAATCATTAAACTAAAATAACACGAAGGTAACACTAATATAACATGATGGTAACACTAACATAACATGAAGGTAACACTAACGTAACATGAAGGTAAAAAACATTGTTAATCATACATTCATGTTATGTTAGACCGACCTTCATGTAATTATCTTATATAAATCATTTAATTGCCTTATATAAATCATAATACCAAATTATCACTTATACTTATAATATCGATTATATCATGATTAATTGTAAAATTATTATTCTAAAAGTAACTTAATTAGACTAATGCTTCACCTCATTAACATATAAATAACGAATACAAGCATACTTACTAATCTACGTAGAAAAAGAATCTCGATTTTCTGTATAATTTATGCGCAATATATTTCCAATATTTCTTGAATTTCATTCCATTTTGTACTATGATTGAAACAAAAAATGCTATCAATATCTTTCTATATTTCACAATATATCCATGGAGTAAGTCTCTTGTGAATCAGGTGCATGGATCTTAGATCCATGCACCCGGGTCGGATCTGGGTCAGGGGGACCGCACCCTCTTTTTTTTTTTTTTTTTCGCTCATAATTTTTGAAAAAAATCACATACCAATAGTATATGTTAGTACATTTACGTTATGTTAGACATACCTTTAAGCTATGTTAAACATACCAGTTCTGCCCAAATTTCATGCCTTGTCTTTTTTTGGCTTGATTTTTGAATTTTGGCACATACCACTACGTTATGTTAGACATACATTTACGTTGTGTTAGACATACCTTTATATATACTTAAACATACCTTTGTATATGTTAGACATACCTTTATATATAGTTAAACATACCTTTATACATGTTAGACATACCTTTGTATATAGTTAGACCTATCTACACATGGTTGGTCTAACTATACACAAAGGTTGGTTTAACTATACACAAAGGTTGGTCTATTTGAGCGAATTTTGGATGAGCTTCAGAACAAGTCTTCAGCGCGTGGGAGCACGTGCATGCGCGTTTTGGGCGCGTGAACGGGTCGGGTTAGGTGCATGGATCTAGATCTTAGATCCATGCACCTGACTCATAAAAGTTTTTGCCATATCCATGATACTAAAAAAAAAAATTACCCTTTATATCCATATCACAATATCCAAATTTGCAATAAATCTGTGATACTTTCATTCTTGGGTAACCTACCTGTTATATTGGTATAACCTCTATTTTTAGAGAATTCTGACACAATTATTGCTATCTATATTTAATCATTAATAAATACATATTTTCACAATTTAATATTAAATCACAAACTTTGTACAATAAAATATGAGTCACTCTCTCGTGAATCAGGTGCATGGATTTTGGAGCACTTGATCCATGCACCCGGGTCGAATTTGGGACACTTGACCTATTTTCCTTTTTTTTTTTGCACTACTTTTCCAGATTCTGGTCATGACCTTTAGATGATGTTAGAGATACATTTACGTGACGTTAGATATACCTTTAAATTGTGTTAAGAATACCTTTATACCTATATTTCATATATTTAACTTAAAAATAACCCTAACTTCAACATATTTAGTATACCAAAAAGAGAAGGAAAGATTCATCCTTCATTGGCTTGGTTCACAATGAAGCCAGGACCGCAACCAACTGCAAAAAAAAACCAAAAAAGGTCAGTGACAAATACAGGCTATTGATTTCGATGCTCCAACTCTCATTAATAAGTAATTTGCCCCTATTGATTTCCTTTTTTAGTTTTTGTTTTTGAAAGCGCCATAGATAGGCTATAATTTAGCCCAGTATACCAATCCAAGTTAGAAGACTCAGTCTCAGAGTCAGTCAAGAGTCCTTCCATACTGAGTAAGAAGGTCAGTCAGATCAATGAGAATGCTTAGTTGTTTAGAGATATTTTTATGTTATGATAGGGATAATTTTATGTTATGTTAGAGATACCTTATCCAATAAATAAATGTATCACTAACATAGCTAAAAGATATTTTTAATATAATTGAAAGATATCTCTAACATTGCTAAAAAGTATGAAGGTATAGTTGAAAATTCTTAGTGTATGAAATCAAGATTTAAAGATATCGTTAACATAACATAAAAGTATCTCTAACATCAAGTAAATATATCTCCAACATCGAGTAAAAGTATATGAAATCAGGATTCAAAGGTATCGTTAATATCAAGTAAAGATATTTCTAACATCACCTAAAGGTATTCTTAACATAACGTAAATGTATGTGACCTGTAGCGAATTTGGCTAGATTTGAACGTATCCACCTAGGCGCGTGGGAGTGCATGAGGGCACGAATTTGGGTGGATTTGAACGCATCCACCCAAACGTGTGGGAGCGCGTGAGGAAGGGTGGAAGCCCGTATTTGGGGTGCGTGGGCGGGTCGACCTGGTTGGTATTTGTGATTTTTTTATAATTTAATTAAGTTGGGAAAATTACATGAATTTATTAAGGAATAGATAGAGAATAGATAAGTTAATTTTGGGCATGGATGAGAGAGGTAAATATTATCTAAGCATATATTTGTTCAAATTCTCCATCTCCAACCATGCGCCAATACCAATTGATGCAGTGAATCTTCAACTGTAACAATGCTAGAAATCCTTGCGCCAACTTTTCTCAATCGCTTCTTTACACAAGTCAACATGTGCGCTATCTTTTTTTTATACATTTCCTTTTTCTTTTTCCTTTTTTGATAGTTTCTATTTCATTATATATTTAATAAAATAGAATATTCTAGCATATCTCATTTAGTGCACAAGATGGTTCACACTGTTGGAGATCATCGACGCTATTCACAATTTGATAGTGCAAAATTACCATTAAATATTTGTGCACTGTTGGAGATGGTGAAAATTTTAGAAATAATAATATGAAGAGTATGACTTGTGCAAGACCGTTTCATAGATCACATTTTGTGAGACGGGTTAGGTTAGGTCTGACATAATAAAATATGTAATACCTTTGTGTGTATTAAGTAAACTTTTCTATATGTTATGTAATATTTTGGTATTATATTATGCAATATATGTACATAATGCAAAAATATTACATGATATATAGTAAAGTACACTCCTGCTACCCTACCCACTGTGTACATATTAATATATGTATATCGTTAACGTGTCAAATATCCAACATATCAATTAATTTCACTTTCAACATATCAATCAATTAGGGGTGAGATCATTACACATTAACGGTGGAGTTCCCCGCTGTGGACATTTTAGCATTTTCACGATATACACAAAAATATTACATGTTGGACAGTAGAGAAAAAGTGTCTGAACAACATAATATCCGCTCGTTTTTTGAATGATTCGACACAAGATGTTATACAAAAAAGTGTTATCTGCTACACATAAAAGTATTACATATTTTTTTATGAGTAACTCTCTTGTGAGACCGTTTCACGGATTTTTAGTATTGTATCTGAGAAAGACTTACTCATAATCCAATTACTCATAACTAAAATCCTACAATTCCCATGTTAATTTTAAGTGATTGAACTCCATCTCACGATAGACAATCTTACATGAGTTTTGTGTTTTCTTATTGTTCAACTCAACTCAAAACACATTATATAATACAAAATACTACCTAATATATTGAAAAATATTACCTAATATACACAAAAATATTAGATATATTTATGTTCGACACAAACCAACCAGTCTCTCCAAGTGGGATTCGGGAGACGATTTCATTGAAAACTTTGCCTAAAATGAAATGAAGAGAGTAACTTATAATCTTTTCCGAGCAAAATTATATAGAAGTTTATAAGTTCACCCAAACACGGAACAAAATCCATTAGGCCCAAATTAAGATTGGGCCATGTCCAAGCCCATTAGCATATTCTAGATTATTCTATGCTAATTCAAACTCACAAAAACCCTTATTTCACCATCACAGTGAAACACCATAGTTTTTGGGGCAAATGAAATATCAGAAGAATTGAGGGTCTCTTCCCCCTTTTCTGCTCTGCTCCCAAAATAATTTCACTCTCCTTTTTCCCTCCATTTTCTCCACTCTCTTTCTGCAGCAAATCACCATTGCAACACCACAAAAGATCCCCTTTCCTCATATTTTCTGACTACTCCTTTTCCTTGTCCCTCTCTGTACTGACATAAGGTACAGATGTAAATCTTTGCATGTCCATTTTTGTTGCATCTGCTCATGCATTTCGCTTCTGTGTGTGATTTGAAGTACCGAAGTACTTGATTTTGCTTTGTATTGTATGGTTTTCTGAATGAGATCGTGGGTGTCTGTTTTTGGTGGGTTTTAGGGTTTCCTTGATTTGCAGTTTCACTGTGATGGATGCCGTTACTGTACGGCAGTTCCTGAGTTTTTAATAGCAATTTACTCTAAAATGTTGTTCTGGGGTTTCCGAGTGTCACTCAGCCCTCCCTCCATGTAGTAGATGTTTATGTTGTAGAGTGGTCTCAGCCTTTCTTGTTTGATTGTGTTGCTTTTGGAAACCGATTCATGCATGTCTGAGCTTTGCTTCTTTTTTTTTTTTCACTTTCTATTCATAGCTTACAACACTTCGGTTCTTTTGTAGAGAAGCATTTCTTTCTGATATGATTTTCTTAGTTGCTATTATTATGGAAAATGATATGATCATATAATGTAAGAATGTTAATGGTGGGACACATTCATTGTAGATAAATGTTTTTATTGGACATCAATCTTATGTTTGTGTATCCATTTCGTGGAAATGCAATCCTGTCTTTTTCTTTACATCTTAAAATGCTTTAATTGGTATGAGACTTATATTCACTTGGGGTAGTGAGCTGCGGGAAGGCTCAACAATCAATTAGATATGAGAAAAGGAAGAAGTCCATATCCTAGTCATCATGGTTTACATGTTGTTTGCCTGATACATGTGATTCATCTGAGTTAATTAAATCAAACCATTGTTTAGCTTTATTTATACCTCCTTTTCCTGATATCTAGGGGAGAAGGGTGCTAGACTGGAAATTTGACCATCACATCTATTGTTTGTTATTAATCCTCCATTAGTACGGAAATGTTTGTTTTGTTTCTTTTTTATGCTTCTGGGCCACAGTTTTATTTTTTGAGTATTGAAATTGGTAAAGCCATAAAGGTCATTCTTAGTTCGCCGCCTAAATAGGCTTTCAATGTCAATGAAGAACAAGAAAAAAGTGTCTACTGACAGCTCTTCAAATGTAAAGCTGGAAAAATACTCAGTCAAAATCCTGTATTTTGCAAGTAGTTTTACTTTCTAAAGATGGAGTTATGATAAATGAGCACAATGATGGCAAAGAAAGAGTATCTCATCCATGAACAGAATAGCCTAGCATCTTAAGCATTCACAAATATATTTAGTGGTATGAGTCGTATGACTTCCTTTTCAATAAAACTAGACATACTTGTTGTGTTAAGGAATCCTGTCTGCCTCTATCATCCTCCTTATCCTTTATATTATTTGAAGTTCAATTGTACCACCACTTGTTTGGCATCATCTGATGGGAATTTATTGAATCCCATTCTAATAAGCTTTGGGTTGATGGTAAAACATGGTATTTATTATACAATGCTTTTACACAGCAGTCGCTGAGACATGTCTAGTCACCTGAATTACAAGATGGAAAACGGTGATATGCTTTAAGTACAACCATTTTATCATTGATGCCTTCTTATATGTTTTCATCAGGTTTGTTAATTCTTGTTGAAGCTCTGAGATGATTCTATGATCTTACATTTGCTATTGGGCAGCAAAAAGGTCACTGAAGGCCAAGTGCTCTGTGGTGCTTGGCCAATCCCATCACATTCAGTTTGTGCACCAGCAGGTATTCATCTAATTCAGCCAAAATATTTTTTTTCCTCATTATTGGGCATACCATGTGCTGCTTGTACCTTATGTTTAGGCTTTGTTGTGAATAATTGAAGTCAGTTTAGAATATTCGTTTGATAATGCTTGAGCATGTTCATAATTTTGTGGATAACATGGTTGCCAATGTGGTTGCAGAAGAGGAGATTTTTATCATACTTTGTGGTATACTTGGGCTAGCCTGACTTTGTGCCTTCCATATCTATAAATTTCCAATGGAGTGCAATAAAGATGAGGCCATTCGGGCCAAGGAAATAGCTGAGAAGAAGATGGAAAATAATGACTTTGAAGGTGCTCGAAAGATTGCTTTAAAAGCAAAAAATCTCTATCCTGAACTTGACAACATCACCCAGATGCTAAGCATTTGTGATGTCTACTGTGCTGCTCAGAAAAGAATTCTGGGATCTGAAAAGGACTGGTATGGGATCCTTCAAGTTGAGAAGTTGGCTGATGAGCAAACAATCAAGAAACAATATCGTCGACTAGCACTTATTCTCCATCCTGATAAGAATCGATTTCCTGGTGCTGAGGGTGCATTTAAGTTGATTTACGAAGCAAATGTGTTGCTTGCTGATCAGACAAAGAAATCTTTATATGACAATAAGATCAAAATTTTGAATAGATCTGCTTCAGTAAATCCATCAAATCAGCAGATACACAGAGCTTCTCAACTTAACAAGCAATATAGTGCGCAAAATAATGTTTCTAATGGTTTTGACACTCTGAAGCAACATCAAGCAACTCATCCTGTCTCTTCTGCCAGGCAGGAAGTATTCTGGACATGCTGCCCTTTTTGCAAAGTAAGATACCAGTACCTCAGGCAACATATGAATAAATCTATGCGCTGCCCTACATGCACAAAGGTCTTCATCACGTATGAAATAAGTCCTCAAGGTGCTTTTCCGGGATCTAAATTTGCTCAACAAGGTCCTCAACATGTGTCAGCAAAACCTGGCCCAAGCCAACCTGCTGGCATTCCAGAAAAAGTAGTTCAGAAGCAAGTCAACTCTAAGATGGGTGCTAAAGGACCTTCAGCATCACATACTGGGTCGCAAGGTACTGCTAGCCGAAAAACTCTTCAACCAGAACCAAATGTCCAGACCAGATGTGGTTCTGAAGGTATCAAAGTTGCAAGTGCTGCTGGGAATTTGAAGACCGAAAAGAAACACCTTGATGCCAATGTTTTGCATGGTAGATATAACCCTGCTGCGACTTCTTTGGATGGTAGGAAGGAAGGCATGACATCTGACGGCCAGCGAATTTTTGAAGAAAGAAGGGAAATGAGAACAAAAGGCCATAAGAGAAGGAAGAAGACAGTAGTGGAATCCAGTGAGAGTATTGATACTGACATAGAAGATCTGACCATGCAAGGGAATCATGGTAATCCTGCAACTGATCATAAGTCTGAATCTTCCCATACACGGAGATCGTCACGGCAAAGGCAGCATATATCATACATGGAAGCTGATGAGGATGATCATGCTAGGCCTTTCAAGAGAGCGCAAGCAACCGAAGAGGATAAAGGAACAAAGCAAAAGGCTGCTGCAGAAAATGGTGATTCAAGGCATGCCAATCAAAATAGTTCTCCTACTGCCGCAGTTTACAGTAAGAATGTGGACTGTGATAAAGAAGGCAAGGCGAGAGAAGTAACTGGTAGTAAGACAGGCTTTGGTGCTGATACTGTTGAAATTGAAAGCGATTCTGATGGGGACATAATTTCCAGTGAAAAAGCAGATGCAAAATTAGTTGTGTGTCCTGATTCAGAATTTAGTGATTTTGATAAGGTGCGGGATGAAAGCCAATTTGCTGTTAACCAGTTATGGGCTTGTTATGATACATTGGATGGCATGCCAAGATATTATGCTAAAGTGAAGAAGGTATGTGCTTCTCCATTTGAATTGCTCATCACTTGGTTAGAAGCTGATCCAATTGACAAAGTGTTTGAGGAATGGGTAGATAAAGAGCTACCGGTTGCCTGTGGCAGTTTTAAGTGTGGCTTAACTGAGAAAACATCAGCACGTTTATCATTTTCTCATCAAGTGCATTGTGAGAAAGGCAAGAAGAGGGTTTACTTAATATACCCGAGAGTAGGAGAAACTTGGGCTCTTTTCAAGGACTGGAACATGAACTGGAGTTCCAACCCAGAGAGTCTTAATGAATTCAAATACGAAGTCGTAGAGGTGCTCTCAGATTTTGTCGAAGGTGTTGGCATAAAAGTTTGTTACTTGGATAAAATTGCTGGTTTTGTGAGCCTTTTCGAGAGGGCTAGCCAAAGTGAGACCAATTCATTTCTGATAGGGCCTAATGAGCTGTATAAGTTCTCTCACTGTGTTCCGTATTTCAAAATGACTGGCACAGGAGTGCCAGTAGGTTCTCTTGAACTTGATCCTGCTTGCCTACCTCAGAATCCTGACCACTTGTATTACCCTAGTAAAGCTGAAACTCGACGTAGAAATATGGGTCCCGGAGTTAATAGCTCACTGCCGAAATATGCAGAGGAAAAGGGTAAATATATGGCATCAGAGGGTGCTTATTCTCCACAAAAGTCTCTGGATTTGAAAGCGGAGATGTATAAACCCCGGCGATCTCCTCGAGGAGCGGCTAAACACAATTGTGCCCCGTAAAACAAAATTTATCTTCCTAGGTTGATAATGATTTATATCTGGGCATGGAATGGAACTCTGAGTTCTTTCAGCAAATTCATGGTGAGCTGCCATCCTCCACAGCACTGTAAAGTGAATTGACTTTTTAGACCAAATCATAGTACTCTTAATCAGGATGTTTATATCTCATGCTGTAGTGGTCTTGTGTTGAATCTCACTGGCCTAATGGTGTCTTCTATTGTTTATTTTGCTTACTGAATTCTTCAATACTTTGCATCATATTTCTAAACTTGAGCTCACTTTGATGATAACACAGCTCTGAAAGGCCCTTTGGCAGCTTCTTCTAACTTTTGTTTCTGCTAATATTTATTTAATGTTTGATGTAAAGAAGATGATCATTATCGATAAATTGATTGGTGGGCTGTTACTGGTCTTGTTATTCTAGCTCTTCTGATATGGAATCTTGACTGTTTTATTTATGATTCATATTAGTTCCCTCTGATTAATATTTGGATTTTGGCCAGCTTTGCCTTGCCACTTTAATTTCACTTTGTCTGATTTTCCAATGAATTTTTGTTTTAGATAAGAAAGAAAATTGACGGTAAAAATAAGAGAAAGTGAAGTTTCTTGATTCACAATTGTTGGTCAAATTATGATGGTTTTTATTTGATAGATTTCACAATTAAATTTGGGAATAATCATGAAATGCACTTTCTGAGTGTACCATCTAAACTAGGATAGACTCAAAATTAATTTCACCCAAAAATAGGACTCTTAATCACTATCAGTATCAGGTGTTATTCTCATGACTGAGATATCATTTATGTTTGACATGTGCTTGCTTTGACTAACATCTTTAGGGATAGTGTAGTAGTTGACCAAGTAGCCTTTGAAACATGTGTACAAGGTTGTAATTAAAACCTTGATCTTATTGATGGGAATAACTAGTACTACTTCCGTCCCTACTAACTTTGCTTACTTTCCATTTTTGTTTGTCCCATCTTATTTTGCCAATCCAAAAATGGCAAAGAAAATTTATTCTCTTACCCCTCCATTTCTTTCATTTTACTTATTTTGCACTCAAAAAACACACATTAATTACAAAATTGTCACTTAAAAATATTAAAATAACACATCACATCAAAGTCAACCGTTTTTTCTTAAGATCCGTGCCAGTCAACCTAGACAAAGTTAGCCGGGACGTAGGGAGTAATATGTTTCACGATTTGTCAGATAATGTGTTTGATTAAGTTTATTTTTAGAGCTTATAAGTTATCATATCTTAAGATGTTTTTGAAGTTTAATATAAGTTGTTGAAGTATTTAGGTAAATAAGATGGTGGAGCTTATAAGTTGTTAGTAATAACATTTGTGTAATTTCAATGATTAAATTTGAAGGTGTTTTGAAAAATAAGCTTTTATTTTAGAAATAAGTTGGGATTTCCCAACTTTTCAAAAAATAGCTTATAAGCTTCTTACATCTTATAAACTCATAAAATAAGACCTTATTTTTAAAAGTTAGTTAAACACTTTTTAGGAGCTTATAAGCACTTAACATCTTATAAGCTCTTTAAAAGAGCTTATAAGCTTAGCCAAACACCCTCAATATCTAATAATAATCTATGTTATAATATAGTATCTTAATATGAAATATATAATACTTTTAGTATTTATACTAATTAGTATTTATATATTTTTAAAGCTTAATATTTTATAATTGCATTTAATAATATACCAAATTTTGAAAACAAGCAACATAAAATTTCAAAAAATGTCATAAGAATTAATAATACAGTGATAATAATAAGGAAGAAGAATTATTATGAAAATTGTGTTTAAAATTTTGTAACAAAAAATCTGAAATATTATATAACTAAATATAAAATGTTTGAAGAACCAAATTTTATTTTTAAACATAAAAGATTATCAATAAAAATAAAAATTGCAATGCTAACTACATTTGTCTTGGATTTACTTACAATTAAACATATGCACCCACAATATTAATATATTATTCATATATTAGGGGCATGTGTATCAATTATTCTTGACACTAGTTTTTAGGAAAATAAGTACTATTTTATTATAAAGTAATTGTCATATTTTAGCATGAAGAATTGTTCCTTTGCAAAAATGTGCTTAAAGAGGAGAGAGTTGAGATAGGATGATACTTCCCTTTACTTTTTTAATCATGTTGTTTTATATGTAAAAATGATACATTTCTTGGTTAAGTGATGTCCATGCCCTTACGTAGTTTTGCCCAATCAAGTGGAAGTAATAAGTATCACAAATCTTTTCATTCCATATCGGAATAGAACCTCAATATATAAGAAGGCGGCGCTTTTGCATGGATATTAGGTCGGATTCAAGTCGTCTCGACCGTTTTCTTTTTTTTTCACTCATTTTTCTATTGGCTCTAACATTTAAATTATATTAGTCATATCTTTATGTTCAAATTATATACTTTAATGAAAAACTTTAAAAAGAAAACCACCAACCTTTATACTATATTAGTCATATCTTTATGATGTATTATTCATATAGTTATGTTATATTCGTCATATTTTTATATATAATAATATAAATATTATATATTTATTTAACGCTTTAATAATAAAAGAAACCCTAATTTCGGCGCCATTTGTACATTTATATGATATAACACATATACTTTATGTCAATATAATCATACCATTATATAATTTATAAAAATATATCTAACATAATTAAAATAGATGAAAGATAAAATGTTTGTCTGAAAATATGCTAAGATGTAGCTAAAAACTCTAAAGATATGACTAATATAATATCAATGTACAACACCTATAGCGAATTTAGATGAGTTTGAATTCACCTACCTAGCAAGTGAGCACTCAGGCCGAGTAAAGTGCATGGGTCCACTGTTTGAAAGTTTTAGTGAAATTTATTTGTTATTAGATATGAATATATATATATATATATACGAGTATCAGGAACGCATGTGAAGAATGAATTTTTAAATCAAAAATATTATATTATTATTAACCTTAAAATAATAATTTCTTATAGAGATATACAATCTATATTAAATTAAATTAAAAAAATGTATAAATTAGAGTCCTACTCATAATAAAACTCTATATGATTTTGGTTTAAAATTCTTATGTAAAATTATTTAAATCTGAAAATCATAAATTACTATTATAACCTTAAATAATATTTCTAATAGGATATATTAGACAATCCATATTTTGTAAGAAATATTCATACTTTTATATAGGTAATAGATATAATATTATGCGAAGACAGAGGAGAACATACCTTTTTTCATAAATATATATAATCCATTTTGAATAAAAAGGGATTCCATTGAATTCCTATACATTGAAGTCTTACCCCATGTTCCCATAAAAAGAGAATCTTATTTTACAGTTCCTATTATCTCACCAGTAGTGATCAAATTTATATGTTTAGTTTGAAGAAATAAAATGTCCAAATAAAAATCAGGAGTAGTGACTAATATAATTTAAGTAATTTTTTGCATAATTTTCCTACCATAACTTATTTACACATAAATAACTAATAGACTTAACCTGATGACAACTATATTTCACAAATTGAGAGATCTTCCAAGTCTCAGACACCTTCAATGGTAATTTAAAAAAAAATCGGGAACACACAACTGTGTTTGAATAGCAAGATCATATCTAATAGGTACAAAATGGGGTTCCTTTTCTCTTTCTTTCTTTTGCTTTTTTAATGTATCGAAAAACTGTAACCAGCAATCATCGCTTGTGGAGGATAACAGTGTAGCTCAACACGAAATGCGTAACAAGCAAATCAATGATGTTTGCGGCGATCTTTCTCCTTCGATGAGTATGAAGAGCTGTGGTACTGATCTGAACAAAGAAAGATTTCGTGAGACATTGGTTGAAATCAGTTTGTGTCTCGCATTGTTTCTCGAGTGTAAATTGAAATGATATAGAAATGTACCTCGAGATGAATGGCGTTTGGGCTTGTCCATGCGTGCTGGGTAAATATTGTGATCATTTGATGAATTTAAATAATGTTTTGCAAGTGAAAAGCAGTAGAAAGATTATATAGTAATGGTAAAGAATTGCAGGCCACCAGATTGACTTACCAGAATCTTTTCCTCGATCTCTAGAATGATGACTCCTATCCTTGACTCTGTCTCTGTCCCTCTCTGAGTCTTCCCGTACTCGTTCCCTATCAGACTCCCGCCCTCTCTCTTGATCTCTGCTCCTAACTCTCTCTCTTTCTCTTTCTCTTTCCCTATCTCTCTCCCTCTCCTTTATCCTTTCTCCACCTGTTTCTGGTTTGTTGTCTGAGATCAAAATTGACTCAGGTTCTTCTCTCGACTCTCCACCATTTAACGTGCTTTTAGAATCATCATCACTTTTCTTTGAATCCTTCAACTTTTCAAGAGCAGCTTTAACCATGTCATCTTTACCAGCTTCAGGGTTTACAACAGTGGATGATCCCATAGTAGTATCTTCAGTTGTGGCCGTTACTGTTAAGGAAGCATCCTGCATAAATAAACCGAAGAAGAAAAAAAAGTTGAGCACACAGACTGGTTTTAAGGAGGTACTTTCTGGATTCTAACAGAAAAAATAGATAGCTATGGCTAAATTATGTTCCAATGTGTTAGGTAGCAGGAGGGGGATGATCATGAAAATACAAATGAATATACCCAATAGAATTTACCTTAGAGATTGACTGATGTGGTGAATCCCAGGATCGATTAGATGTAGCAAACGAACCCCCATCCTTGCATACAGCTACATACTGGGCCTTCGGAAGGCTGTACAAATGGGCCAAAACTCTACAGACCTCATCAATTCCAGATTTTTCGGCATCAAATGCTTTCCACCAAGGTGGATTCTCAGGTAATGGTACATGAAATCTACGAGCTGCAGCATAGACGACGCCACAGGCCACAACCTCACTTTTAAATCTCACACACAAAGTTGTGCGCAAACTGTTCGCAAGCAACAAAGAAGAAAACATCATCAGCGTGGGGGAAAGTGATTGGAAGCCATGTGACAACTGTCAAGCAAGACAAACTGGTTGGATGAGACTCCCAGTCAACACACACAGATATGGATACAACCTATTTCCAAATTTAGACAGCAGTATCACACTATGGATGAAGAATCACCTACTAAATTAAATATATGAAGTAGCATGCAATATCATTTTATTTTATCAGACAAAAAATGACAGATGATACATACACATTTCTATAATTATTTCCAGAAAACGCACCTGTCATTTGCAAGATTCCAAGCTTCTTGTCTGAGTTCTGGGGGAGTTTCCAATGTAGCAAGGTAATTTGATATGAACTTATGAGGATGCTCAACATGGCAGATGAAACCCATCTCTTTCAACAGATGTCTTTCTGTTCTAATCAAATCCGCCTTCAGATCCACATATTTCTGTTTAAAAAACAAAATACATGAACTCAACCACTTTAAATATGTTCCTAATATAAAGTTAAAAAAGGCAACATGAACATGGAGCCTTCCACTATTTCAGTTGGGAGTGATGGACCAACACCAACAATGATCACTAGATGATTGAAGCTTAGTTTATCACAAATTAAAAGTATGACAACATGCATCTCACAAAAATAATATTAAAATCTACAGCTAACCTTGGAAGATGTGTCCAAATGCTCAACTGGTAAGTTCTCTCTCCTACATTCCATCCTGTGAAAAACAATGAGTACCTGCCTAGCTTTTCTAGGGCTTTCTTCAAGTTTTGAAGCAAGCCAAACACAACTGGCTGCAACCCTCTGCAATAGATGAAATTTGATCTTAAATCACCGTCGAGTAAAAACGAAACAAAATTTCAAAGAAAAGTGTAAGAGGCAATAAAATGAGAAGTAACAGGCAAAAAAAAAAAAAGAGACCTTCACATTAAACCGAGAAAATGACTTCTTGCAGTAGAAACGATGAAATAGGACCTGACCAGTCGCCATAACAGCCTGGGGTCTGAGCATTTAGATAAGGAAATAAGAAATCCAATATAGAAGAGAAATTATCTCACATTCAGAAATAATAGCAGCAAAATCTCTTTGCTCCACAATACTTATAATAACTGCACTTCTAAAGGTAAGAAAATATTAATTTTCACATGTAATATAAGTAAAGAAGACTGCATACCAAAACACAAAAGTACGGAAGAACAAGAAAACAGAAGATCAGATAGTAAAAGGATACAGCTTAAGCAAAATCCCACTCTCTTGTATAAGGTCACAACCATAGATTCTAAGCGTGGTTTCTGTGGCCTCTTCAATGCCATCTTTACGAGAAGGTGAGTTCTTCAGCTGTTCCTCCTCCAGATAAAATGTGTCGATTGCGGTGTAAATCATGTTTTTTCCTATCTCTTAGCGCAAGAATCCTTATTAGACCTGCCAATTCAAAGAAAATGATGACTTGAAGCTTAGAAAATGAAGAAACCACAGAGACTAATAAAAAATCAACGTCTGTTTTTTATATGAAAATGAAAAGGTTATTTTATTTTATTGAAATAGCAAATCATAACCAACTTAAGAGTACAGTTTGTGCAGAAAAGTATGCAATATATAGGTAGAAGAAGTAAGATTGCCTCACTCGCAAAACAACATTTACTATTTCCTCTTTTCCCTACTTCATAGTAGAATATACATTTACATTTCTTTGTTAATATAATATTTATTAAAAATAACTCTCTTAAAGGATCAATAAATGTTTCTCGTCATGTACCAATATTACAATGTGCATCATAATTTCACATTTCAAATAAATGAGTTTCATAATTTTGAATCCATGTGTCATGATGCAGACGACTTAAAGTTTGCATTCAGATTCAAAACATTATCTACACAAACATGTGAATCAACAAATTTGAGCCATCAAATATAGGAGGATCAAAATATTTCAGCACATTATTCAGGAATTCTGGAACTCGATGGTGCTAAGTTAAAGAAAATAATTTGATTTGTTTGAAGAGGTCAGCTTCTAAATATTTTTTGACAATGATGAAGCTTATATACACCCCTGAGGGTAAGAGCCTCTTCAAGCCCCATCTCATCTCCATCTCATCTCTTCATGCTCATAGCAACAATACAATCCATGCTTTAAACTACAGTTTCGAACCAATTAACATGACCGTCCCAAAAGCAAAAACAGGTGGTGAGTAACAAAAACACATGATTACTCCAGAAAAGCAAAAATACAACAAGATTATAATAAGAAGGGAAAAGGGGATAATCACTCCACTTGTCCACCAAATATTGGAAACGCCCAGTTCATTTTTCTTTGACGTATTTCAAAAAGAAATGAATAAACAATGACATTGCATCATACAACAGCAGAAAATAAAACAGGGCAGTAAAAGACATACACAGCCACACTTGCTATAAATCAAGTAACGTAGTTAATTGGCAACAGTCTTTTATAATTTATCCCAATTTTCTCATTCTCAAATCAATTCTAATGATAACTTCCCAAGTTCTGTCTTCCTTCAGCTGCTCTGTGCAACTCAACACACCATGTATTAAGAACGTACATTATTCAGTATATTCCATTCCAATCGAACACCATATAAACAATTAACAATCGGAAACCGAAAACAAGAAACAGAAGAAGATAATAGAGCTAACAGTACCTTCATAAAGTTCTTCGCGCACAGGTCGCCGTCGAATCTTGCCCTAATTTAGTGTAGAAATTGGCCTAGGCTGATGAGCTACACCTCGTCTGAAACCTAGCTTCTCGCAACCAGAAATTGAACTAAATAAAAATGGTGGAGAGAGAGAGAGAAGAAAATATTATTTATTATATTTATTTAAAAATAATAATAGTATAATTTAATTGGGTTGGATCGGGTTGAATGGGCTTTACGCATATATCTGATATGGGCTTTCAAGAAAAGCTTTGACCAAAAGAAAATAAGCCCATAAGAAATAATATTCATCAACATTTATTAAAATGAAAAATTGAGTTATTTTTGTTTATTATATAAGAAAAATCAGAGTTTATAATATAGTCCAAAAATTATATTTTAAATTAAACTATGGGAAAAAGCCTCATCCATTGATGTCAACTGCAAATGTACCATTATTGAGAAGTCGGGTTTGACATTTTTGATTAAATGAGTTTTGTGTATAATAATAAAAAAACAATACCATTCAATAAATATAAATTAATAAACCATAATTTAATTCTATTAGAATCAAAAACAACAAAAATAATTGTATGATATATCTAACAAAAGAAATTTACGAACAAGAGGTATTTTTTTTAAATATTTTCATCAATATATTTGTATTATGAAATTTTAACTTAATTTAGATTAATTGTTTTGTGGCAAAACATTTGATTCTAGAAGGATAAAATTATTGTCCATTAATTTATGTTTTAATATATTATAGTTATTATAGTGTAGTTCATTTCTCAAAACCAATTTACAATGAGTGAAACTGCAATTTCTCAAAATCAAATAGTTATAATATTACTATTTACCTTTTCAAATACAATTAAACAACATCCTCTACTTTATCTGTAAATTTCAATGTTAAAAATGACAATTTAACTACAAATTCACTCTACAAAATCTTCCAAAGTTATATATTCAAACTAATAAAATTAACACAAAAACTTGTGTGAGACGGTCTCATAGATTAATTTTTTTACCAATTAATCATATCCATATTCATAAATTTACATGTGAATTGTGAATGATGGGTTGTGGGTTAACTCCTCTCACATCAAATGATCCGTGAGACGATCTCATGTAAGACTTACTCTAAAACTAATCTTAAATTCAGGATAAACATAGGTGTTTTATGAAATTTAACAGCATTCCTATAAATTCTGCAGTATTACAAACTTGAAAAAAATTCACAATTCGACTCACTCTACACTTTTTTCCCTCCCGAAACATAGTGCACAACACAATAGATCCTTTGTATCAAAAATTCTATCTTCTTTGTGTACTACATCAAAACTACATAATTTTGAATAAATAAGTTCTTTTCAATTTAACAATTAATTTAACAATTTATTATTTATGAGAAAGAAATAGATTTTAGTAGCGAATATCTAATTGTGAACAATGTGGTAAGAGAGTACATATATCAAACTAAAAAAAAAAATCTTGGGAAAAATGAGTGAATTGCGATATATCATCAAAATCCAAAAAGTGTGTATTAATTAATTAAATCCCCAATTAATTAATTAATTAATCAATCCCTAATAATAAGGGATATTGACTAACAAGTAAATAACAACCTCAACCTCCCACCGACGCTAAACAAAATAACGGACCCTATATATCAGCATCACAACAAAACCCCCAATTCACAGCTCAAAATCATGGAGGATTTCAGATCCAAATCAATGGCGGTGGACACTACTTACGCCAACTACAACAGCAATTTCAACGATATTGTCGACAACAGCTATTCCAACCCGAGTGGGATGCGCGATCTGAGATGCAACAGCGCCTCCTCCGCCCAAAGCAACGCGGCAGCGGGCGGCGGCGGCGGCGGCGAAGAGTGGAAGTTTCAGAAAGGGAAGTCGACGAATGGGGAGAGATCGAAGAGCTGGAGGATTAGTGATCCAGAGGTGCAGAGGAAGAAGAGAGTCGCGAGCTACAAAGCGTACAGTGTTGAAGGAAAGGTGAAGGGCTCTATTAGGAAAAGCTTTAGGTGGATCAAAGACAGGTGTAATCTCATCATCCATGGTTTTAGATGATCACTTCTTTGATTTTCTGCATTCTCATGCTTTTTAAAGGAAATTCAGGTTTTCTTTAGTAAATATATATATTTTTTGAGAATCTAATTTTTGTATCATGAATTGATGTGGTTTGATTTAAGATGGTCTGTTTGCTTTGGATTAAAAGTTGTATTTCTTTTTGTTGTCGTCAACTCCCCCCAAAATGGGTTATTAATTCTTTTCAATTCCAGAGAGAATTGAACCCTAATTTTAGTTTTCTTGGGTTGGATTTTATGGTAAAAGATATATTTTCATAATTAATGAGACCAAGATTTCAGTGTATATAAATTTAGCCACTTTTGAGCTCATCTATTCTCCATGTGATTTGTTTATTAAAAAGTGCATCATAAATTGGTAACTGCCATAATGATGAAGTAAAATAAGGCTATACCTATGAGAAGAGTACAAATTGGAAAAAGACAAGGCAAGAAAACAACTGATATATGTACATATAAAGTCGGCAAATAACACATGAGAACAATTTTGGTTAATTCTATGCTACTCATGCAAGTATTGTCCTGGTAAAAAAATATATGATATGTGTTGCAATTTGAAAGAAATAATGATTAGTATATTTTACAATAATATCACAGACCACATGTATCAAATGAGATCAATAATTGACATATGATGTGTATTAAATATCATGAAACATGAGATGAAATATTATATGTTACATTAAATGACATCAATAATTGACATGTGTTGTGTATTAAATGTCATGAAACATGAGATGAAACATTATATGTTACATCAAATGACATCAATAATAATATGTGATATGTATTAAATGTTATTAAACATAAAATGAAACAATATACTACTGTGTAGGTACTCAAAGAAATATCACTTATTTGACTTTATCAAAGCCAAATCAAAAGATGATTGTGATATCAAATAAAGATCAAACCATGCCCAAGTGTCCTAAACCAAAATAAAAATAAAAAATTTTAAAAGGTTTCTTGTGTATATAATGAACACACACAGATGTTCACATTTTAATGAAATTTAATGATTTATATAGTACAGATAATCTAATGTTTTGTGGTTAAAACCCAAAAAGAATAACTTAATTATTTTACTTTTACCCATACTAGTATTCGCACCCGCACGATACGCGGTCTGTGATATAATGTTGGTAAATATTAACTATTTGATAATGAGTAAGTCTCTTGTGCATCAGGTGCATGGATCTTAGATCCATGCACCCGGGTCGGATCCGGGTAATCCGACCCGCTTTTTTTTTTTTTTCGCGCTTTTTTTTTTTTCAATTTTAGTCATGACTTTTAGTTATGCGTAAGAATACCTTTATGTAATGCGTAAGAATACCTTTAGATTACCTTAATGATACCATTATGCCCAGATTTCATACCTTTACGTTAAGTTAGACATACCTTTAGGTTATGTTAAGAATACTTTTAGGTAATGTATAGAGATACCTTTAGGTTATGTTAAGGATACCTTTGTGCCCAAATTTCATACATTTAATTTAGGTCAGGCATACATTTATGTTATGTTAAGGATACTTTTATGTTATGTTAGAGATACCTTATCCATAAGATAGTTGTGTTACACATTTTGTACACAAAGGTATCTCTAACATAACATAAAAGTATTCTTAACATAACCTAAAGGTATCCTTAATATACCTAAAAGTATGTTTAATATAATCAAAAGGTATTCTTAAAATAATTAAAGGTATCCTTAACATAACCTAAAGGTATGCTTAACATAACTAAAAGGTATTCTTAACATAACATGGTATGTAACCTGGAATCACGATTTCAAAGGTATCCTTAACATCACTTAAAGGTATTCTTAACATAACCTAAAGGTATGCTTAATATAACCAAAAGGTATTCTTAACATAACTAAAGGTATCCTTAACATAACCTAAAGGTATGCTTAACATAACTAAAAAGTATTCTTAACATAACATGACATGTAACCTGGAATCAGGATTTCAAAGGTATTCTTAACATAACTGAAAGGTATCCTTACCATAACTTAAAGGTATCCTTAACATAACTGAAATGTATCCCTGAAAGGTATCCTTACCATAACTTAAAGGTATCCTTAACATAACTGAAAGGTATCCTTAACGTAACCTAAAGGTGCGCATCCGCCCAGGCGCGTGGGAGCGCGTGAGGGCGCGTCAGACACGCGTGGAAGCGCGTACACGCGCGGGTCGGGTCGGGTGCATGGATCTAGGATCCATGCACCTGATGCATAAAAGTTTTTGTGTTTGATAATATAGTGTGATTAATTTTAGTATATAGAAAACTATAATATTTAATAATTAAGAAAATCTAAATTTGCTAAAGATAATCCAACTCACGACAATATATCGATGTTATACACATCCAATTCACTAATCTATGATTAATACTAAAAACAAAATTAAGTATCAATCATGATCTTCAAATCAAACTTGGAATTTTACCTGCAAAGTTTGTAAGTTTTTTAAAAACATTTAATACACAACATTTCTAGTTGAAACATTTTTTTATCATCTATGTTACAAACTAATATTGTCGGTCATTTAAATTAAATATACTAAAAAAGTAAAAAAAAATTATGAATTAAATATCAAATTCAATTACTTGAATTAAATACATGTGTGTGTCGGAGTGTATATGTGGAAACAATACACAATAAAATTAGAAATTTTACATAGGAACTTGATGCAAGCACTGTCAATTATATATTTTCAACTTTTATTTTAAAACAAATTGAATTAGAAAAACATTTTTAATTAATATCACTTAACATCAAAGATGACAGATAACTATTCAATTATAAGTATCACATAAATTAATCAATATAGCACGATATTGATCATTACAATTCAAACCCAACACAAAATCAAAATGTAATAGTATTGATCATGATGATGACAATATAATTCGAAACTAAGCATATAATTTAAATTAATCAGCTGAACCATTTAACGTGCACTCTCATATAAAAAATATACGAAGTCCTGAGTTTAAAGTAAAAGACGAAAATTTTATTTGATTATGAGATATTTATAATTGTATGCTTAACAATATATTCAATTCATCATTAAAATTTATCAATAAAGAATAAAATATTGACTGATATTACATATTTGAAATATAAATATTAATTTAAAAAATATTTAGGATGACATATAATTCAGACAAAAATGCATATTATATATATACATCTATGTATATATACACAAATCTTTAATCATGTTATATTTATTTATTAATTTACATTAAATATGATATAAATTATCCTCATGCAAATTAATATTTAATATTGTTATTGTTTGGATATCTATAGTTGGTATTTAAGAAATTATTCAATAAAAGTTAATTTAATTAAGATCAATAAAATGAGAATAAACTAATACAATATTTCATTATTAAATCAAATAGATTAAATAGTAAAAAATGCAAATAAAAAAATTTGTTGATGTGACACTTACAAATATTAATTTAAAAAATACTAAGGATGACATTTAATTTCAAACTAAATATATAATATATATTCATGTATGTATATACACACATCTTTAATAGTGTATACTTATTTATTAATTTATATTAAATATGATATCAATTATCCCTAAACAAATTAATATCTATATTGAAATTATTGTTTGGACAATATCTATTGTTGGTATTTAAGAATTTATTCAAAAAGAAAATTAACTTAATTAATATTAATAAAATAAGAATAAACTAATACAATGTTTATATTATAAATTAAATAATAAAAGATACAAAATAAAAAAAGAAAAAACAATTATTGATGTGACATTTTTTGTAGGGAAAATAATATTTCTGTAAATATCTCTTAACTTTTCTTCTATTGTTATAATATAGAAATATATAGTTAGATTTATATATTTACTTCTTCTTTTGAGTTTGTTCTACACAATAAATATAAAATTAAATGTCATAAATATTAATATTTTTTAAATTTTTTATTAACAAATGTAGAGTGAAAGTTTTAATGATTTCTCAAAATATAAATATTTAATAAATGAGACATTTATTGTAGTTATTTTTGACAGAATATTTTGCTTATATATAGAGAGATTGTTTTCATTTAATATATCATTTTTACTTTAGTTTTGTAGATGGAAAACAATCTTTGATATTACTTTAATGTAGATTTATTTCATTTATTAAAAAAGTGAATAATACATAATGAAGACAAATGCCATTTTGATTATTAAATGCGTCAATGAACTAGATCAATAAGACGGTCTTGCAAGCGCTCCATTCACATATTAAAAGGCATGATTCTTGAACTATTCAACTAAAACTTTATTAGTTCACAGATAAATATGTATATACATATGGAAATTAAAGTCCCTCAACAAAATCTGAAATGAACTGAATTATTTCTGCATAAACTGGAATTGGAATTGTACATCATATTCACTAACGTAAATGTAGCAAATCAAATAAAGAATAGGCAAAACATTAAGGCATGATAAATTAACCTAACTTCCAAATGTTAAGAGAAGCCAAAACTTGGGGACAAAAAAAGACCTGGCCTGCAAAAGTGACATTACAAACTTATTTGAATAAAAGAAGAAAGATTATATAGTTAGTTTCTTGTTTGTATTATTCATTTCTTAGCTCAGTTAGCTGCAGCAATGGGGGTCCTGGGGCTAGGTAGTCCCATGTATGCAACTCTCGGTGACAATCGAAGCTTTGGACTGGGCCTAGGAGACGGGATTGGACCGTAATTGCTAAGACCTCCATTGAGCAAACGAGGCGAGAGGTTAACTTGCTCGAGGGCTCGTGACTGTAGACCCACGGGGTACTCCCTAACGCACCCGATTCTTGGCCCAGCCCCTGTGCTCCATTTGCAGGACATACGCTTAGCAAAGTTGTACCCTAGCTTTTCCTTATGATCATCCATTGAAGGTCCATCCTTAGCACACGTGCTCGTCTCTTCTTGTTGGTTGAGATTGTCCTCGGATGTACTACGGCTTGGAATTGATACCTCGTAGGCGTTGTTGCCAAGAGGTGGACAGTCATCATCAGTCGCACATCTCTGAATGAGACAGCAAAAGAAAGAATATTATCAGACAAGTTCGTTTTCTTGAAGATCATGATGAGTGTACAAGGGTTGGATGAAATAGGTACCTTCACGTTTGCTAGATCCACGTGGTGCTCCTCGAGGAAGGTTATGAACTCTCTGAAGTTCTCTTCTGTTGGGAGATAGTGACCACTGTATGGCCAGATTGCCTGAAAATGAATTGATCATGATGTTGTTAGAATCATGTTTCTCTTAGGACGGAAGGATCTGAGGAGGAATACGCGTGGACTTTGAATACACATCCATCCGTTTCAAAAACACAATCTTCTCAATCTTGAATAATAAAATATACCTCAAGAACACCCCCATGAGCAACCAGTCTTCCAGCTGCTGTAATGGCACCTCCAGCTAAGAAACTAGAATGCTGGAACGACCCCTTTTTCTTTTGGCCAACGTACAAAGTTCTCGTCGTGCTGAGAACGAATATCCACTTTGAGCCCTCGACGGTATCCACCAAGGTACCACTTTCTTTGTACATCAGCTTCCCATCTTCAACCACTATCTCATATGATCCTCTTTCATTCTGTTAAAACGAAACAACCAAAGCACACATCAATTAATGAGCTACACGCGTGTTTCATGTGATTCCTCAATGACACAAGACTTACGGGTCCTAAATACATGATGCATTGTCGTTGCAAATTGGTCCTCGGGCATTTCTCAACATTCACTTCCTTCCCGTCTCCAACATCCAACCTTCATATTGGAATAGCACAAACCAAATAAGTATAAACTAATAAATAAAAAGAAAATGCAAAGTGAATAGTGCACTCTCACTTTAACTCACCAGTAAAAGAAAGGTTGTGCACTTTCACTTTTGAACCAGATGTCATAATACAGGTGCAAATTGTGCCCATATCGATGGCGTGGATCAATCTATCGACAAAGTTGAGCAATCAGCACAAGACAAGATAATCAACAACTTCGATTCAAAACATATATAAGCTTCAAGATTTACCGCTTCAAGCCAGTGCTGTAGAGCCAGTTTTTGAGCCTTTTCATCCTTAGACAATCCCTTCCCAACCTGAAACACATTCAAGAATTCAATCACCAATAACAACACCAAAACACAAGTACAAATTCATTGAAGATTGAATCCTAACCTTAGCTGCTCTAGTACGCGCTCTAGCCCACCGCGAAACAGCAGTTTCCGGCTTCTCATCGTTGAAGAAGGACACAGAGCTTCGTTTCAAAGCAGCAAAGTCCAAGGCCTTCCACCTGTGAATCAATAAGCAGACAGTTAATTTCGATCCCACAAAGACAAATACAAGAAACAGGCCACAAAGAATCAATAATACCATAGCTCCTCCACAACAACTGCACAATCTGCAAGATTTCTTCGGGTCCGATAGCTCTTGTAGACCTTCTGGAGCTTAACTGCAGCTGCATCGAGCTCGCTAACGGGGCGAGGAGAGAACATTATAGCAGGCTCAGGGAGATTTACAGCAGAGTTCATCTTGTTACTGTGACCATTAGCTGCATCATCAGCTTCAGATTTTCTGATATTTACAACCAGGTCCTTGAATGAAAGTGAGGTTTCAAGAACCAGTTTCACAGGCTCACAGTTCCTCAATTTTATCGAGTTTTTTCTGCTCATTTTGTTCAACTCTTTCGTCATAGTCATCGCCCCACACTCTGATTTGCTTGTCAAATTATTAATAATGTTTCACAATTTCTTGCAAAGCTGAAAACCTACACAGTTTTTTTTGCAAGATTTCAGTCAATCAACAACATTCAACAACAACCCATTCATCTAAATCTTCAAATACTGAAATATTATCAACCCATTCAACTAAAATTGAACAAGAAAACTTGTCAAAACTGAGAATCACTCACCAGATATGGCTGGCCCAAGTCTCCTAGTTGCCAAAAAGATGTGTGTGTATATATATGTATATGTATGTATTATTCTTCTCTCTGAAAAGTGTTTGTATATGTGAATATATGATCACTACCCAGGTCTTATATATATATATATATATATGGAATAAAAGGGTCCAATATATGAACCTTCAAACACTCAGAGCACGCGAGAAGGTGGTTTGAATATCTTTCTCGCACCAAAAGAGGGGAGTGAGAAGGTTCTGCAAGTTTTCTTGTAAATGGGAATGCAGAAAAATGGTGGGTCTATTCAAAGATTTCTACCCACGAGCTTTGATGAATTCAAAGATTCAGATATTTGTGAAGGAGCACTTTGTATTGGGAATGGGAATGGAAAAAAGTAATAAATAGCCTTTTCTTGATTTTCCTATGCCTTTTCTTGATTTTCCTATGCTGCCACTACTCGGAACAAGAAAATATGTGAAACATTTCAACACAAAAACACACACACTACATATATAGTGTGTGTTGTGTGCGTGGGGGAAGAAGATGAGATGAATGGTCAAAGAAGGTAACTCCTTCAAACGCTGCAATAAACTGGAGGACCCATCATCAATAGTCAAGATTATCTCTTCTACCTTTGCCCATCTCTGTTTTTTTCAATAAAAACCATTTCTTTTAAAGGAAAAATATTATTACAAAACTTCACTTTTTAACTTGTAAACAATGGAATTTGATCTTATGTTTCAAGTTGTGTTTCATTTTATATTTCATTATTTTCATGAGATGACAAATGTATATTATTAATATATTCTTTTACACGGGGGATTATATTGAAACATCATATGAATCACATTTTGGAATAGACGATCCTAATTAATAAAATAAAATATGATTTTTCTTTTTGGAAATTATGATTTTCACTCATATTAAATTGAAAGAAAAATTATATATTAAAACACATTAATACCCTTACTATTTATTATTCGTTTAATTTTATATGCTGTCAATGAAAAACTTATTTAACAGTATTAAATAATTAGAAAAAAAGATTTTTTTTAAATGGTTGTGCTTATTTATGAGTAGTCGTGTGGGGTGTATATAGTCAACTTTTCGGTAAATAGCTAAAATAATTTGAGAAAAAAAAGGGTAAACTCTAATAAAATGGTTCCTTATAATTTTGTTATAATCAAATAAAATACTATTTACTTATATTTGTGTTAGAAAACGCATTTCCTATATAAAATGGTTAAGAAATCCACACCCATCACTTTCTGATGTCTCATTCATATACCATAATCCAAATCACGTCATTTTGATAATTAATTAAAAATGTTATCAAAAGGATCAAATTTTTGTAGCAGTTTACATTTTGTAATTTATAAAAAGAATGAGATAATTACACATTTGGTGTCTATTCATTAAGATATATTCGGGACAAATATTGGAGTAATTGTTGTGTGAGACCAAATAAGTAGTTTGTCAAAATGAAGATTATAATGTATTTTAGTATTCTCAAAAAGAAAACAAAATAATGCTGTCGATTAATATTTGAGAAATTGAAGGAAGGTCAACTAAGAAATTTGTGTACAGGCATGTAATGAAACGTGGTGATGACTCAATAAAACGCGCCAAACATAATCAACGTTGTCAAGGGTTTTGGTGTTTTATTACAAGTGATGACTCATCAGAGACACCGTACACCTTTCTTATTCATGGTACTGTTAGTCCTTTCACTGACTCACAATATTTACCCCTTGTATTCTTTGGTCTTGTTTGGGACAAAGCTTGATAATAAAATCGCATCACAAATTCCATTCCGTTTCGACTCAGTTAAAAGTTAATAGTTAAAATTAAAGTCAAAAGTCAATATTCAATATTGGTTAATGGTTAATGATTAACGTCGATCAACTATAGATCGTTGATCTAAAAGTATTACATATTATACATAAAAGTAGTATAAAATATACATAAAAAGTATTACACAATTAGATATTTTTACTTTTATAAGGTAATACTTTTATATGTATCAAGTGTGATAAAATTTTGAGAAATTATGTAATATTTTTGTATGGGCAAAAACTTGTGTACCCCGGGGGTACGGATCTTAGATCCGTGCCCCCAGATCCGACCCGGCGCGTGGGCAGCCTCCACGCGCGCCCACGCGCCGCCACGCGCGCCCATAGCTAATCTGGTGTGCGCCCACACACACCTGATTACCTAGTTGATGATTCAATGATGGGTATTACATGTATACCCTATAGGTATTACACATATACCCTATATGTATTACAGAAATATCTTTTATGGTATTACACTGATACCTTAATGGTATTACAGAAATGTCTTTATGGTATTACACTGATACCTTAATGGTATTACAAAAATGTCTTTTATGATATTACACTGATACCTTAATGGTATTACAGAAATTTCTTTATGGTATTACATTAATACCTTAATGGAATTACAAAAATTGACTAAGGTATCATATACTTGTCTTGAAACTATTTATTTTCCAAAGTTTATAAAAAACAGTGAATATCTTAAAGGTATTACACGAATACCTTAATGGTATTACACAAATGTCTTTATGGTATTACACTGATACCTTAATCTGTAAATAATCTAGCAGATTGTGATTTATTTACAATACCAATAGAACTAATATACAATACCAATAGAGGAAACTTACAACACCCACAATCACAACACAATAGTTATACATTAAAATCTTTTTTTTTAATACAGAGTAACATTTGTAATTATTGTGGCCGCCGAGAGCTTGGTGCGATCGAAAACCTTTTCCACAGATACTGCACTGTGAGAGATATCTGACGGTTTCTCTCCGACGACGGCGGCGGAGGTGGAGGGAGAGACAAAGGCAGAGGAGTCGCCGCCGCCGTCGCTGCTTTGGGCGAGGGCGACGAGGCAGTCGGTGAGGTACTCGTCAACAGAGGCTCGCTTGGAGCGTTTGGCTTTTCTGCCTGAGTCACCACCGACGTGGCCGAGCCACCGGGTCGGAATATTAGGGGATAGGGGGGTTGATGGGCTGAGCAGTGTTCAGGGCTTGGGGAGCAGGCGGGGCCGGTGGGTGAGGCTGGGTATGGAAACAGGTTTTGAAAAGGAAAAAGAAAAGAAAAAAATATATATATATATAAGATCCGGGTCGGGTTGGGGGCACCCAAGTCCTACTCTTTTGTATGTTTTAGGTAGGGTTAATTACATACAAAAACATGAACTTAGGGTTTTGTTTCAATTGCAACATGAATTTTTGACACCAGAAACACTCAACTTAACACTTGTTTCAATTCAAGACATGTTTGAATTTTTTGGGCTTCGTTTGCAGACAATTGATTCAAATTTTATAAGTTAATTATTGACATATATATTTACATGTGGATGATGACTGATTCGTGACATGCTAGGGTTTTTCGGGCTCCAATTGCTTACGTGGGGTACAAATTGTATAAATTAATTATTTGCGTATAAATTTACATTCGAATGTTGATTGTATTTAAAATTACATGTTGATAATTAACAGATATAATTTGGGTTCTAGGTCAGCAATTAGATATAATTAACATTGTCGTGTATGATCATGTAATACTTAGGATATGAAAGATTGATATGAGATGAGAATATATTCCTTCTACTATCAAACAAAATACACAATACAAAGTAAAAAAAAATCATATAGTTCAATTTTTTGAATCAAAATCGCTCATTTTGATATACATGCGATATTTTGTGATATATCCACGATATTTCCCAATTTCATCCAATTTTGTACTATACTGAACCGATATCGAAATCGATATCGATATTTTGTGATATTTTGCGACATATCCGCGATATCCAGAAAAAAAACATTAACATCTAATATCCGTATCGTAATATCTATATCCGCGATATATCCACAATATTACGCGAAATTATATCCTTGAATTAAATTACACTTTAGAATTCAGCATCTGGGACTTACTTTGACTAATTACAAGAATAAGGAAGTCAGTTTTCTTTTTTTCTTTTTTCTTTTTTAATAGAGACCTATTTCTAGACTTTATAAAATAATGTTCAATTGAGGATAATTTAACCTTCCAATGCCTTATTATTCGAATTAATATAAACTCGTGTTAGTTTTAATTAATTTAATTAGAGAAGTAATTTGGGTCAACTATTTTGATGTCAATGGTTGCGGCTGCTGCAACTCTTCTGCACTATGAATTTACCAAATTAATTTCAGGAGAAAATTAAATAGATTAATTGGCAATTAAATATTGATCATATATCTATCTTAGGCAAAAAATTATATACCCCTGGTACATATAGGGGCACGAATCTAGATGTTATATATATGTTCTTCAGGTGTTATAAATATATTCTAGAAGTGTTATGTTTTTTGGTGTTATAAATATACTCTACATGTATCATACGCATATAAAAGTATACATATGATACCTGTACAATATATATTTAACAACATATGATGATTAATTTGGGGGCACTGTGCCCCGAGGCATACAAGTGTTACTCTCTAGCTTAATTTATGTTATCTATCATTATTAGTCAAATTCTTAAATAAAAAACTTTCCAATGAAATTTGCTCGTTAATTCAATTTCATGATATGGACCTTTCATAACTGATAAAATATTTATTGAGGGGAGATGAGTTTGAATTCATATGATGGAAGGTTATTAAGTTAAAACGAGTGATTTATATACGAATCGTTTAAATGAAACTTTATCTCGTGAATCAAGATTTGTGAAACAACCTTATAAAAAATGTATCAATCATTATATATATACTCACTCATCACAATTATATAAGTTGATCGTGTTTTAATTTCATATTGAGGATTAGGAAAATGATTGGAAAAAATAAGTAAATTCATATCATGTCTAAAGGCTATAGAGACTATAGCTAATGAGTTTAGTTTTTCAACTTCTTTCAAATTATTCTTTACAAAAATTAATAAGAGTATATTAGTAGATGACTTAAATAAACTTTGCCATGCATGGTAATGGACTATATATATATATATATATATATATATTTGAGACATTTCAAAAAGGAATTACAAGCTTTTATAATAGGGACAGAGAGAATATTACATATTACTTCCTCCCTCCCACAAATATGATAAAGTTACTTTTGTTTTCACACAAATTAAGAAAATATTTGAAATTCCAATTACACCATTGTCTTTCATTAGTTCTAGCATCGAATGCACTCTTCTTCTTTTGGTTTCCAAACGTTCATTAGGAGTTGAAGTATGTTGATGAATATAAATTTAATTAAGGAAATATATGAATATCCTAAATAAAAACCATAGTGATCAATAGATGTACTTCTGATTTATAGATTTTATTGAACTTTTTTGGTAGTATTAATTTTTTGTAAATTGTTAAGATAATTAATTTATCGAGCATAACGTGTAACTGTGGAAGTCTTGTAACAGATTGGTCAAGAGTCAAAGGTGATTGATATTGTTGACTATTTTGTGATTTAATAAATTAATTAATGACAATTAAGAAAACTGTACGTGTTTCAGAGTTAGGTGTTAGGCGTGCATAGCTTATTAAATGCTTATAATAAATTTCAAACTTAGTTGAAGGCTAAAAGCAGCAGCCTTCTTCTAAATTCAGTTCCAATTATTGCCACATTAATATATTTTGTGATTCATTAATTTTATGTAATACTATGTGTTAAATTTTATATATTTAAATTACATATTGATCTTCTCAAAAGAAAAGAATACAACATGTAAGCTGGTCACGTTCATCATTTACTGCATTTGAAAAGAATTATAAATCGATGGTTGGAATTTTTTCTTCAACCAATTGCCTTCATATAATTGCAGATGAGACTTTCTTAATTTAAAGAACCTACATCTCAAATTTTTTTACAAGTATTCTATCCTATTAAAATATCCTAATTTTGACAAAAATGTGTAATCCTTCCGTTCCACAAAGATATGTCTGCTTCTATTTTCACAAAGATTAAGGAAATATTTGAAATTTTCAATTTACTCTCTCTCTCATTAATTCTAGAATTAGGTGAAATCTTTTTTTTATTCAAAAAGTGCATAAGGAGTTTACGTGTGGTAATTTAATATACTTTTAATTAAGGGTGTGTGTGGAATTACAAATCAAAAATCATTCTTATTGTAACAAGTCTATCTTTGTGGAACCGATCAAAATAGTAAATAAGTTTATCTTTGTGGGACGGATGGAATGCTATAACCAACTACATATACACACACATACATACATACACAATCATATTATCTACCCATGATGGATATGCTAATATGTGTCTACTACTAAACTTGTCTAAGATATTTATTAATTTAAATGTGGAGTGAGATCACTGCGTGCATTATTGATAGACGGTCTTGCTAGTACGTACCATGGACACATTAATATGTGTTCTTCGCTGACTTGTCGGATATCCAACATATCAATTAAATTCATTTTTCATATAACAAGGGAATGAGATCATTATACGTCAGTGTTCGACAATATTAAGAGTTGCCCGTTATAGACATTTTAGTAGTTTCCTATTGATAGATATATTAATAGTAAACTAGAGTTGTCGACAACACAACATTTTAGCATTTTCTTATTAATAGATATATTAAGAGTAAATTAGAGTTGTAGACAATGAGAATATTAAGATTTGTGTGTGTGTATATACACTTTCTTACAATCTCTTCCTACTTGAGTATAATAACTACCTAGGAGAAGGGGTTGATATATATAGTGAAACAAATGAAATTCACTCATCCAAATATTGGTAAAGAAGGAGAAAAAATGTCAAACTGCTATAAAAAATAGTTTTTCTTATGGAATATTCCTATCTGCATAAGTTCAAATTTGCTATAATTTCTTCTCTTTGCAAATTTTTGTATTAAGATGTCCTGATTATTACTATGTCACGAGATGAGTCGGATTAACTATGTCAATGTGCATTAAAGAAAAATATTTATGAAACAAATAATTATAATTGAAGAATACATATATACTATATCTAATCATATGTGAAATCGTCTGACAATAGATCAAGATATCAGCTATTTACTCGAGCGACTTCTTTAGGGCAAAAAGGTGCCTGGGACTTTAGGCCCAATTTAGAAATTATATCCACATCACATGCAACTTCTTAATATTTATCGTCATTATCCTTAACATAAATCTTGGAATAAAACTAATTTAGAACAAAATTTTACTTTACAAAAGATACTTATTCGGTTGAGGGAACTAGTTTCTATATAGAAGCATCTATATAAATTAAATTTGCTTGCAAGAAGCTACATGTGGCCTTCCAAATATTAATCTATTACGAAGACAAGTATTATTGGTTGCAAATTTGGAAGCATAAAGTCTTTATTGCTGGCTTCAAATCATATATATATATATATATAATATTGCATTAATACTTATTTCAAACCTTAATCTTTTATGTAGTGTGAATATATATATATATATATATATATATAGGCGACAAGCTCTTGTAAAATATTATATTAATAATTACTTAACTAATAGCCCACCCTTTTTATAATAATAATAAATTAAACATTAATTGTTGGACTGGTTATATGATCTTCAGAACCCATCTCCTACAGATGGCAGTGTGCACGATTTGTATTTATTTTAGAATCATATATATAATATGACTATTAAAATCAATATTTAAATATGATTTTAAAAGTGTAAAATAAAATAGTAGTTGTGAAATATATTTATCATACAATTGTGATGAATAGAAAACGCAAGGTTTGAAGACTAGTCAACTGCCCTAAGATTCAAATTCTGAGTTTCCCTTCAAAGATTCATTAATTGTCGCTCATCTCCAAGTATATTATATTTATATTTATATTTTGTTGTGCAAGTTAAAGATGTCTCAAGTGAATCATGTTATCTATTCCTCATTATAATTCTCCTTTACTCTTAACACTCTCATAAGTTTGAGACTAGCACAAATTAAAGATTTGGAGATTTACTTACATTGAAATTAAACTAGCCTTCCAACGTATTATTCTTTCATCCAAATCATCTTTCATAAAATCCTAAAACACATTGTTAAAATGTCAAAGCACTCTCTCTCGCCCTTTCAGCTTCATGCTTAATTGTTGGTGACCATTCATTGTAGCCATGCTTTTTAGCTATTTTCTTACCAATTAATTTCCTCAAATTAAGATAGATACATGCATGATAGCAACTAACAATCTTCATTAGATAGCTCTCCTAGATGCTGAATGTCATTATCATGTGATTTTAGTAACTTTTTTCAGTTCTTGTTGTCCCCAAAATTTTATTACCAACTCTACAACATTTAAGGGAAGTTTTTAAAGGAAAATATAGAGAAATATATGATTTAAGAAGTTTTGCCTTGTAAAAGTAAAGGTATATTAAAATGTTTGATTTGTTAATTTATGTATATTACCAAATTTCATTGAGTAGACTGAACATTAGTATGCATATCTTGAATATGCCAACACCCTTGGGTGCAATGGAGTTCTTCTCAACACCTCATCTTTAATGTCTTGTGCTGCATCTACCTCACTCATCATCCAATTATATATTTTTGAAATTTGCATCATCAATAACATTCTAATTAATTAATTATAGGATTAGGATTAGAATAGGTTTTAGAATTAGAATAGAGGTTGTAAAAAATTAAGACAAAAACCGTTCATAACCAAAATTGTTTCATGGGATAATTTTAGAATCCTGTTGGTAATTTGTGATTCTCCTGTTTTACCCTTAGCCATCTCCAACCATGCACAAAAAAATATAATACAATTTTGGCATTAGTTTTACATACAAATTGACATTCATTTCTGCATTATTCTTCACAATAAGGGAGGAGAATGTTCCATAAAGATAGAACATATTTTTTTAATGTAAGGAGATTAAATCTTGGAGAATATTCCATAATGTTCCATAAACACAGAACAAATTATTTTAACGATTAAATCTTGTATTGAATCTAATGACGAGATAGATATTCTGTAGAATGGGCTTCGGCCCAATAGATAAGTAAAAGCCACAGGAAGACCTTGGTCTAATAGAGTTCGACCAGCCCTAATGGGTTCGTTAGTAAAGATAAGGGTTTTTCATAGCAAGTTAGGAAAAGACTTCGATACCCTTTAATCCAATAGGAGAGTGTATAAATAGGAAAATCATGATTTGAATGTTAGGTTTTCCATTTAAAGGCAAGTTATTAATTTTGCAAACAAAATTTATCTTCATTATCTTGTAATTGGGTGTTACGAATAAGATGGAAATTCAATATTTCACTCGGCAAATTCAATTTTTTTGGTTCCAAATCAGCAAAGTTTCACATTGCTAATAAGTTTTGGCCCATCCATTCAATATTTGGGTTTAAAATATCAAATACTTCAATTAATTATTCTTATAAAACTAGCATATATGAAAATAACCATAAGATATTTGAAAATCATTAAATTATTTAATGAATCCGAAAACATGAAGAAAATCTCAAAATTTTAGAAAATCCAAGCTGAATAGGAAATTTAATTAGCAAATGTAAGGGAAAAAAAAGGATTATAAGAAAAACAATGTTTTTTAAAATTTAAATTGCAAAAAGGTAAACCCATTTCTTCACATAAACACACCAATTATAATTAACCACCACCAGTTACAATAATCCAGAATTTAGGATAGAAAAAAAAACAGTAGGGCCAAAATCTTGAGTTGGTTATTAATCCATCGCCTAAATATATGATCATGATACTCCGCATGCAAACAAACTTTTAGCATGATTTTTTAACTTTAATTTTTAGTGTAAGATAAAGACATAATTGCAGGTCATGTGAATGGATGAGTCCATTCTTTATGACATAATTTGTGACATAGATGAATTATTTATACCCTAAAGAATGGAGTCCTTTGATTGTAGGGACTAATATTATTTTGTGTATTGGAGCCCTTCTAAGAATCTTCTTAGTGTCTTCAATGGTTTTTCCTTGTGCATGCATGAAGTTCCTTCATCATCCTATATATCCTGTATTTTTAGTTTTTGGTAAAACTAGCATAAGTACCGTGCAATGCATCGACATATAAATGTTACTATTTATATATTTTAATATGAAAATCTTTGATATAAAAAATAATAAATTTTTCTGGAGATTTCGACAAATTTATTACTTGGGTTTGCTTCATAAAATTTAAATATTGAGTTAACTGTTAATATGATAAATGTTAATTTTTATGAAAAAAATAATGTTCTCGATAATATTTCAATCTCAATTGGTACTCGTGTGAGACATGTCCCTACAAATTTATTAAAATCGATAAAAACAAATTTAACAAACATGATTTGCAGTTAATTAAATGTAAAATTCATATAATAATGGTTTTTCGAAAATGATTTCCGATTTTCTTACACAATTTTGAAAAATCAAAACATCAATTTTTTAAATTAAATATTATAATGAAGTAGTTTATGGAATGAATATGGTCAAATATTACCATAATAATGTTTTTTTTTAAATCTTGATAAACATGAATTCTTCCTAAAATAAAAAACAATAATTGTATTTTTTTTTTAAATAAAATTGATAAAGTATGAATTTTTCATAAATAAAAAACAAAAATGGAAGGTTGAAAGTTTGACTTTGATGGGAAATGATTGATCATTTTGTTATTATATATATAGATTAATAGCCCTTAAAACAATACAGAAAATTTTCTTGGATTATGAAATCAACATGAGAAAATAAAATAAAAATTAGCTAGGCTCACCATGCGTGAATTCCAGGGCATGGAGGGGAGTAGCTCATTGAACAAATCCGTGGCGTCGGGCTCATCCACGACCCGATTATCACCGACTAATTCAATGATCATCTTGTTGAAATCGAATACACTACAATTTCAGCCATCGGAAATACTTGGGATCTAAGCTGCCAAGAAAGAGTAAAACAAAAACACAATCTCAAGTATACGTGATTTAACACTTTACTATATCATTTTTTAATGTTTTCATTTTAATATATAAAGTATAAAAGATTTAAAGGTTACAATATTTCTGGCTGACATGTCATCAAATCTCACCGAATGCTCTTCAAGTGCATTTCAATTTAACACTTTACTATATGAACTTTAAAAGTTTTCAATTCACTGTATAAAGTATGTGAATTTTGCATGTTACAATATTTTTAACTGTCACGAAGTAAAATCTCATTGAAAATAATTCACGTGCCTCCATTTAATATTTACAGAGGTATATTTGTGCATTTTAGACGACCATCTTTGATAACATGAAAATCATCATTTTCTTAAATTTCACCATTCATTTTAATAAAGTAAATCATAATTGTAGATAAAGAAGAGAGTGAAAGAGATTAGGTGATGAAGATATTGTAACTTACATCTTCAAAACAAATTGCTCCTCTAAAAATCACGGACGTTAGTAATTTCCAATGAGATTTTACGCCGAGTTAGTTGGAGTATTGTAATCTGCAAAACCCGTGAAATTTATATAGTAAAACGAAAACTTTTAAAGATTATATAGCAAATTGCTAAATTTAGATGCATTTGATAAGTCTCCGATAAGGTTTGATAATGTGATAGCCGGAAATTATTACAACATGCAAAATTCTTATATTCCCTAATCCACAAAGGAAAACACTTCTTTTCGTACCTTTTTTTTTTTTTGGGCGCATTTGCCATTTGAGATTTGGTTGGTGATTCTTGGTGGCTTGTGTTTTTCCTATTGCTAACGGATTCTTTTAACCCATTAACTCAATCCATTTTCACAAATTTACATGTGAAGTGTGGGTCATGAATTAACTCGTCTCATATAAATTAATCCGTGAGATGATAGTCTCACATAAAACGTACTCTTTTCTTGAATTCTTTTGTTTACCAATATTCCTATAATATTACTTGTGGTCAAAATAAGTGTGTCCTAGAAGGTTTTAATAGTTTAGGCTCGAAATATAAGTGAGTTTGAAAGATAAAACTTATTAATTCAAATCTGAAAAAGTTGGAAACGACTTGATTCTTTCAGGTTTTCAATCGATAAGTTCATCTTTGAAATCCATGTTGATGGTTGACTTATCTTTTATATTCTCATTTAAATCACATCATTATAAGCACAATTAGTAGGTTAATTTGAAAGTGGTATAGGAAATCTCAATATCCTGTGAGGATCAACCCTAAACGGGTCGGGAATTCCCTGGAAATTGGATAGGAAAGGGGAATTTGTTCCCTTAACTGGATTAGTAATTGAATTACTTTGATTTACCAATACAGAGAAATTAAGCCATTTGCAACCAGATTTTTGTTTCAAAAAAGATTCCAAAAAGAAGCGGCATGCTTTTGTATTAAAAATAATTCTCTGCATTTTTAAGTCTCACGTTAACATTTTAAAAAGCTTGCTTATTCCAAAATTAAGACAACCTTTTAAGTCTGCTCAATTTATGTTGCATAGTTGTCATGCCTATGGCTAGCACCACTAGGATAAGACTAATTTGGTTGCAATTTTGTTATAATTAATGAGGATTATGATCTGCGCTGAACTTAATTCTAAAATATTTAAGAATTGTTTACTCCAACAATGTTTCAAAAGTCGCACTGAATTATCTCAACCTCAACCTTGCGTCGATTCAACGAAAGATATATCATGCGTTTAAAAAAATATATGTCAAGATATATCGTGCATTAAAAAAATTCTTCTGTTTTTCTTCTATTTTTATGTAATTTATGATTTTTTTTATTGTGAAGAATAATACACGCTACTAAAAATGAATGTCAATTTCAGTATGAAAATAATACAAAAATTGCATTATCTTTTTATACACTGCTGGAGATGTCTTTGAATCGATCACAAAATAAATGCAATTATAAATTGGTACAACCATGCCCACATAGCCCATTTAGGGTTCCAACCAACGAACGGTTGCGAGAAAATATCCGGAGAAACTCCAAGCTATGTAATACTCAATTGTATCACAACTTCCTCCTCATTTAGTTGAATTAATAGTTGTAATACTTTAAATTTATTATAATTTTAATAAATAAATATAGGTATATATATGTAATTGTAACTATTTTTAGGCAAAGGTTGGGTGATACCTTTTCATGGATTCTGAGATTGGTCGAATCGGATCGGATTGCTCATAAAAAAATTTGTGATATTTTTATGTATATTAGGTAATATTTTTTTATATATTAAAAGTTATCCTTTGAATTATAAGATATATTTTGAATTGAGTTAGACTATATGAAAATATGTAATATTTTTATATATAGGTAATATTTTTTTTATATTATTGCATAATGACTCAAAATAGATCGGGTTGGGATTCCTCAAAAAACATGAGGATTCTAGGGTCTATTTTCTCTCGCGTCCCCCTCTTTTCTCTCTTGTAACATGTAATACTTTTATTTATATTGAGTAATACTTTTAAACATGTAAATATACTATATAATATTTTTACATACATAGAAAAATATTATCTGATACACATAAAAGTATTACACATTATTATTCTCAATCGGACAGTCCGTAAGACGGTTTCACCCAGTGAGAGTGATAATTTAAAAATTGTAAGTGAAGGAACCGATGGATCGTCGGCGCCTGTGCGATCGGAATCAGGGTCCATGAAGGGCATGACAACACGCAGCAGAAGGACAAACGAATCATACCTTTCTCCGGAGACGGGCTGATATGAACAAGAAGTGAAATACTCGATCGAACCGAAGCCTGAACCTCTCGACCCGCCTCGCCTCTTCTTCATCGCGATCTCGCTTCCAAAGCACGCGTAAGATTAAGGTCGTGAGGAGACCGACTGACTTGAGGCTTATTTATAGGCTACAGTGGGGATCTAGAGGAGGAATTAGGTTGGGCCTCTTGATGGGCTTAGGCGTCCCGTGTTCGGCCCGAACACATAGCTTAAGTCCATCAATAATAACTCGGTCCACTAAGGGGTTATTATTGAACTACCGCACTAATCTCGTATTATTATATGGGCTCCTTTTTATTATGTGCATGTTTGTCTCCCCGTGTTTAAGATATCGAATGTCCGTTAATTAATTAAATTACTGACAACTTTATTAATTAACATCTAATTCCAAGAGTAGTACCACTCAACTTTATTATGGATTAAATCCACCTGCAGGCTTTACATGATAATCCATATGAGCTCCTCAAGGGGACACCAACTCACCGAGCTTATTGATTTATGAATAAATCTCACTCATTGGCGAATTAAAGAAACAAATATCAAGTACACATGCCCGTTATTATTAGGGATTAAGAGGACGCACATCCATAATAACAGATGTCTTGTTCTCTTATATAGTCAGTACAAATCGAACTACCTCAAATGGTCCCGCTCAATACACACAAAGTGTACTAGTGTAACTTAAGATAGACTAATACCAGATTACACCACAACCGTTCCGATGGTTAGTCCAAATTCATCTAGGTTGTGAGCTACTATTTATAATTCATAGAAAATGATAACATGATCTTCTGTGTGGCACCACACACCGTGTTATCTACAATATAAATTAATTGGACAATTACATTAACTTATATGACAAATATAAATGCAAACATTTGACCAAATTGATTCTCATTTCAATAAAGATGTTCATACAAAAGCTAGACTTATAGTATACATCCCAACGGTAAGTAACAAATAAATACATATTTTTGATGTCAAATATAAATAAACATAAGATAATTAAATATTGCATATTCAAAATAAATTACTTAATTGACTGTTTTTTTATGAGATATCACATATCTAAATATTGGATTTTTATAGTAAAAACTTAGTCTAGATCAATTTTCTGTTCAATTTTAATATTTTTTATTTATAATAAAAAATCTTTAGAAAAACGTTTAAATAAGGAGGAAGTAAATAATAATAATAATCTTTATATATTAATAACAGAAAAGCCTGGTAAAAGTGTAATTTAACAAAAAAAAAAAAAAAAAAAGGAAGGATAATTTGTAATTTCAGTTCACAAATACTCATATGCAACTGTCTCACATGCAACGGCACTCGCGTATGGTCGACTGTGTCCTAGGACACGATCGTGCGCGAGTGTAGTGTATAAGTATGTCTTTTTCAATAATAAGTATATGATTTTCACTATAAGTATGTGATTTTTTTTTCTCGCCCACGACAGTGCCCTGGGACAGACCGTGCCTAGCGTGAACAATCTGTGGCGCACGGTCAGGTCTCAAGGTACGGTCGAGATAAGTATGTGATTTTTGTCTATAAGTATGTCTTTTAGTGTTATAAGTATGTGTTTCGGTGCACGATCGACCGTATCCTGGGATACGAGCGTGTCCTAGCACACGACCATACGCTAGTGCCATCGCACATGAGACAGTCTCACAGGACTCCAACTCATTTCAGTTTACAATTCCAAAACAAAATCATCTATACTGTTGCCGCTGAATCCATTTTTCTCTCACTTTTTGTGTTCCGTCCCCTCTTTTAGTGGGTCTCTCTCTCCCTCTTTCTTTTTCTGATGACCATATATTCCATATCTATCATTTAAAAGGTTGTTGAAATGTTAGGGTTTGAATTTTTAAAACTCGTATCTCTCTTATTTCTTTATGATTTTCTTCTACTGAAAATTGGTATTGTTTTGTTTTGAATATATAAAATCCTCGGTTGATATTTGATGCAGCAGAAGTACGATACTATGAATGAAAATCCGTTGCTATGAATTAATATTAATATAACATAAGATTTAGTATATGCATCGCACGGGTGATTTGCTGAAGATTTAATATATCATATCTAGTAATTTTAAAATGAAAATGCATGGACACAGTTATTTTCAAATAAAAGGATCTTTCCAACATTTTTGATTCCTTTTCTCTTCCATCCCCATTTCTCACCAACAATCAAACCAAATCACTCCTATTCATCCATGGCAGAATCAAGATCAGAGTCCTTCTCTGGTATTCTCTCACACCCATCTTTCTATATCTCTTTCCCGTCCTTCTATTTCCGAATCTGAGATATGGTGGTAAATCATGGAATTTTTTTGGATGAATTAAGTTTGATGAAACCTACCTTTTATTGTTTGTTTGGATGAATTCAATTTATTTAGTATTTTTGTGTGGGTAATCTGAATCTACGAGAGGAATGGCATTTAAGATTTTGTGGACGATGGGTAGGTAAAAATGTGGATGTGGCCAATGGGGAACACAGGCATCATCATCATCACAAGGAAACTCATGGATTGCGTGGAGATATTGATGTTAATACTCCATTGTGTGATGTGAAGGCTCCAAGTGTGTTTGAGAGAGCCAAGGAAGAGTTTGAAGCTGTTTTTCATCATGACGACCACAGACATCACCATCACAAGGAAACTCATGGATTGCGTGAAGACATCGATGTTGATACTCCGTTGGGTGATGTGAAGGCTCCGACTGTGTTTGAGAGAGCCAAGGAGGAGATTGAGGCTCTTGTGGAGGCAATCCATTCCAAGAAGGAATCCGAAAGTCATGATTCGGGCTTGTTTGGGTAAGGATATGTAATGCTTTGCTTGAGATGATTTTATAGATGAGAATGTGTGAATGTTTGATTGTTCTCAGGGATTCTGCTGGAAAGGATAGTCTGAAACACGAGGCGCATTCAGGTTTGGGCTGTTTTGTGGTTATATTTGCAAACTGGAAATGTGTTTGGTTTGATTTCTTTAGTTGCTGAAATGATTGAGTTGTTTGATGATTTATGTGGTTAGGTTTTCCAGATGGTCTTTCCTCTCTTTGTTCTTATCTAGATTAGCTCCTTTATTTTCAGTTTCGAGTCTGATGCTCCTATAAAGGTTATCCAAAAGTGATATTAGAAATACATTGAAGGAATAAGATGTGTTGTTGGGGTTATCTGCAGAAGATTGGTCTAGAAGTGAAGATTAAGAAACAAAAACGTTAAAATACTCATGCTATGATCACTGATGATGTTGTAGTGCTATAAAAGTAATAAAGGAGTTCATATTGTAGCTTTAGGTGGTTTTACTTTAGCTTTACTCGGCAACAGATTGGATTTTCTCTGTAGTGTTTATCGACTACGTTATGGAGTCAATACATGATCCCCATTCGAGTTCCAAGTGTCTAGAAGAGAGAACAGTCTTCCGATCATCCATTACAGAAGTGTCAATACCAATCATTTCCTAAAATTTCCAATTCTCAAGTTCAAATTATCTTCTCTTGGATACCCCCAGTTTGTAAGTTGTAACTACAGCTGCTGCATTATGCAATGATTTTTCATGGTTGTTGAAGATACCAAGATTTTGCTGTGCCTACGTAATGTCTTGAGTGAAATGATTCTGGATTTGAGTACTGTTTGATCTTGATGAGGACTTTTGGGTGTGAGTTTCTTCGGCAAAGCTTTCTCATGATCAGATAGTGATTTGATATCCTCTTTGAATCAGCAGCCCTATCCTGATCAAATCTGGGATGAAACAGGACTATAAAGAATGTCATGAATGAGTTTCTTACCATAAACTTGTTTCCGGAGCAACTGTCGTTTGCTTTTTTCCATTTCTAGATCGATTTCATTCTGTTACCTATCATAAATCACTCAAAACTTAGTTCAAAACGGTGGTGCTAGGTTCCAAATCCAGCTCCACACTACTACTAATTAATTTGCTACTATGATTTTCAAGTTCATCCTGAAATCGTTCGATGCAAAAACAACCCAATAGTTCTAGGTTATTTTAAACTTTTGAGTAATAAAATAAGTAAAGAAAATGTTTTGAGTCTCGAATATGGTCAATTTAGTTGTTGAGCTACTTGATGATAGCAATTGCTCTTAGAAAGATCTCTTGTTAGAATTGGCAAGAAGTTAGATCAATTCATTGATTTAGATAATCAAGCCTTGTTGCCTCACTCTGACTGGAAACAAGATTAACCTCCATTCTTGAATTCTGTTGATACACTTTGCCATTGTTCACTTATTTCGCCTATCAATGCTGATGATCTACATTATCCACGGTGAACTTTCCCCTCATTTCGTTGTTTCACCAACAATTTTCATGACTGTTTTAATATTGGCAGAAAAGAATTTCAAGGCACCAAACCTCATCGAAAAGGCCAAGGAAGAGATCGAAACACTCATGCACAAGCCACATCACCATAAAGAAACTCATGGAATGAGTAATGATATTGATGAGAACACACCAACAAGTCATGTTAAAGGTCCTAATGTTTTTGAAAGAGCAAAGGAAGAAATCGAGGCCTTCATCCAAACGATCCATCCCAAGAAAGGTTCCGATTGATGCTTTTTTTTTCTCGGGTTAATCAAAGATTGGCAGAGCAACACGGAGCCGTTGGTTTCTCAGAAAATTTTCTCATATTGAGGAAACCATGCTACGAAGGTTCAGAGACATACTCATATCTTTAACATTATTGATCTTTGAATCCATTTATGTAATTACAATTCTTTGTTTTAAAGAGTATTTGTTCATCCCTTTTTGTATGAGTTGAAAGACTTGCAAAAATTCACAAGTTTGGTGTTAATGATCCAATCCTAATCTACACAGCCTGATAGGTTGTCTGTTTTTAATTTGAAAAATAGATTTCAGTCAACTCTCTCTCTCTCTCTCTCTCTAAATGAGGCCATTTAATTTAAAAGCGATAGGTAATGAATGAGACCCGTGGTTGTTGCTCAACGCTTTTTGAAGATTTCATTCAACTTTCCACCTCATGTCTTGACTTTCAATCTTGATTCATAAAATTAAGTCAAATTATGAAATAAGACTAATAAAGGGATTCATCTGTTAGTATGTTATTAATCTCTGAAAAGGACAATACGATATGGACCATTTAATTACAAGATTATTTCTTGATTTTATAAAATTAATATTTCGCGGTTTTAATCACCTACTAAGTTATTTAATATTAGCTTTTACTTCAGTTTGTATGTAACTAATATCAATCTTATTTTACTTTGGTGTGTTGGAAAATAATACAATTCGTTGTTTTAATTTGTCTTCAATATTTATAATTTAATTAGAAGTTCTTTGTTATAAGAACGGAAAATATCAAATTTGGTACCTGAAAATAGGGTTTATTTTAGATCGGGTACCCTAAAGTTCAACTTAATCAAGTAAGTCCCTCAGTTTTACCAAATCAATCAGAATTGGTCCCCGTTGTTAAAAAACCGTCAAATCAAACGGAAGTTAACTGCCAGAAAAGGGAAAATTTCAAATTTGGTACTCGAAAATAGGGTTTATTTTAGATCGGGTACCCCAAAGTTCAACTTAATCAATTAAGTCCCTCAGTTTTACCAAATCAATCAGAATTGGTCCCCGCCGTTAAAAAATCGTCCAATCAAACGGAAGTTAACTGCCATAAAACGAATTAGAGTGAAAATTAATTTTCTAACCCTAATTTCTTCCCCAATTCATGCTTAGGCTCTCCTCACCTCAAAATTGATCGATTCTGGACCACAATCGATCAATTGAACCCTATTTTCCTCAATTCTGAACTTCATGATCCTCAACCTTTGTTTGCAATGTCCCAAAATAGCGAGTCTTCCTCATATTCAAGCTGAAATTCTTCAAAGAGGCTTCAAACACAGCAGCAATGTAAATGTGGATATAACTTGCCCTTGAAGACTTCTTGGTCGATAGATAATCCAGGGAGGAGATATTGGTGTTGCCCAAATTATGGGGTAAGGTTTATTATCGTTTTTTTTTTTTACTTTGAATTTCCACTGAATTTCTGTTATTTTTTCTTGTTTGGCCGAATCTGAAACATCATGTTTTGTATATGGCAATGCAGAAAGTAAGATATTGTGGAGTGTTCAAATGGTTTGATGATGAAATCTGTGTTAGGTCCAAAAACATCATTCCTGGATTGTTGAGAAAATGTGACAGGCTTGAGGAAGAAATCAATGAAGGGAAGAGAATGACTAAGAGCAATGAAAGGAAAATGAAGGATGAAATCAGTGTTTTGGAGAAAAAGTACAAATTTGCAAAGAAGTTTGTTGTAATTTTAATCATTGTTTTGTTTGTGGTTTATAATGTGTAGAGGAGTATGATGAATGGATGTTGGATGTATAATTTTCAGTTTTTGGATGTTGGATATATAATTTCTGGCAGTTAACTTCTGTTTGATTGGACCTTTTTTTAACGGCGGGGACCAATTCTGATTGATTTGGTAAAACTGAGGGACTTAATTGATTAAGTTGAACTTTGGGGTACCTGATCTAAAATAAACCCTATTTTCGGGTACCAAATTTGAAATTTTCCCTTTTCTGGCAGTTAACTTCCGTTTGATTTGACGGTTTTTTAACGGCGGGGACCAATTCTGATTGATTTGGTGAAACTGAGGGACTTAATTGATTAAGTTGAACTTTGGGGTACTCGATCTAAAATAAACCATATTTTCGGGTACCAAATTTGATATTTTCCCTTATAAGAAAATAGTGAACCTCTGATTTTCTACCATCTTCACAGTGAATGGAATGAATTTCCACATTGACATGAACTAAACCTTCATGTATCCATAATCCACAAATTAACCACACGTAGATTTATAAAATTGATCGTTAATGAAATTCCATCTCATAAAATTGTATTCATCTAATCCATCGTGTACATTTGACAAACAGGATCTTCTTTTTGTATATTTGTATTTCATCTGATATTTCAAAATAACTACCACACCAATATCACAAATTTAAAACAGGATCTTCTATTCCATATTTGTGTTTCATATGATATTTCAAAATAACCACCACACTAACATCACAAATTTGCATGTGACATAAATTCTATAATTATATTCAAATGAGATAACAAAATATAAAGCAGTATAAAGATGCATCATAAATGTAAGTTAGACCCTAAAATTGGACTCGCTCACAACACTCTTTTTTGCAAATCAAGTTGATGTGAAAGGATGATATGAACATCAAAGAGAAGAGAAGCATTTCTAATACTAATAAACCAAGAACATCTACAATCTCACAACAAAGAAAGGTCATTTTTGTCTAGCAAATTAAACATTTACATAAGAAAGAAATCTATGAAGAGAGAGAATTCAGACAAGAAACAGGCATCAATTTGTCCAAGATTTCTTTTATCTTCCATCCTGCATCAAGCTATAGATGCCAAACATCCAACCAGTTCAACCAGCCCTCTCATTTGCGTACCGCATTCCAGTGGCTTTGCAATTAGACTCTCCAGTTCCGAAACAATATCAGATTGTTGTTTCGTCCCCGTTCCTTCATCTTCGTATATCATGTCATCTTCCATCAGCTTCTCCCACAACACAAAGTTCTCTGACCAACCATCACAACTGCTCGTCTCACACGAATTCTCAGAATTCTCTTCAGAAGACAACAGAGTCCTTATATCCGATTGCATCGTTGCTAGCTTCTCTTGTAGTTGGATCCTCTTATCACTACCAATCTCATCAGTATCAACTGCTTTCTTTGCTTCCATTAGGCTGCCATCGCCCACATCAGGGCCTTCTAACCTTCTCTTCTTCAAGATTTCTCCACTCTTAAGGGCCCTTATCTTCTTCATTCTCTCGACGATTTGCTGCAAGAGAAGAGGGTTCTTGAGGAGCTTAATCATGAACAAAGCCATTTGTTTTTGCTTCGTTTCAGTGATATGAAGACGCTTTTCGACAGCTGCTAGATAACCCTGTGTGGTCTCTTGTTGCTGCCTTAGCATAAGGACTTCGCTTTGCAACGTGTTTTGATCGGTTTTCAGTTTTTTGAGCTCTGCCTCTGCTCCATTCTTTGATGAATGAAGCCATGGTTGTTGATGAATTGCTTGAGAATTCGGCTTTCTTCTCTTGATCTCCTTCAGCAAATGCTTTTTCCCCTGCTGAAAACCTTCATTTGCAAATTCCCATTTCTCTGAATCAATTTTCCTAAACCTCTGAACATCCATCAACAAGGTTAATCAGTTGAAAGAATCACAACAAATAACCAAGTATCAACCAACTGAAGACAAGCAGATCCCATGGAATGATGAAGAAATTACAAGGAAATGAAATTTGATTGCAACATTCATCTTTCAAAAAAACAGCTAAAATCATCATTGATATGCAAGAAAGGAAAGCAAAATCATCAGCCATCCTGAAACAAAGAAAAATTGTGCAATCATCCCTTAAAAAAACAAAGGCAAAACAAGAATGCAGTGTAATGAGGCTAGAGAAAAGGTACTTTGTATATACAATTAGAATAATACATCAAATTGAACGAAAACGGAATCATGCCTAGAGAAACACGCAGCAAATTTCTCAACAAACAAAAAATTCCCAATATTAGTGATCAAAACCCTAGCAAGTAAAACGATGAACACTCACATAGGTGTTAAGCTGGCGAACAAAGCTAGAGAAATTGCTGTGCTTGAAGTGCTTAGGCAGCAATTCAGCGGAGAATTTGTGAGGATCCCAAACAACGAAGCTATCTTTCGTCGAACTCCATGATATTACCGAATCCGTCTCAGGATCATCCACGATCTCAAACGTCTTCTTCAGAAAGGGCGGTGGCCCACCTTCCTTGAGCCCTTCAATCGGCAGGGGAAGCTGCTCCTCCATCGCTGCAGCTCCGGCGGCGTCGAGAAAGAGGAAGGGCTCTTCCTTGACACACATCGGAAGTTCACCATTGTCGGAGCCATCCATCAGCTCACCTCTGCCGTTTCCTTCATAATTGGGCATTTCAAACGCCATTTGTTGTGGGCGTGAGCTGAGAGAGTAGATATTCTCTTTAGAGATGGGAAGAACACGCGAATCAGATGAAAAAAAGAGGAAAAGGTTGCGTGCAGAGAGAGGAGTTGTGGAGGAGGCGGAGATGGAACGGTGGTGAATTGGGAAAAGGAAGAGCGGCCATTTGTACGTGAAGTGGCAGTGCTCACAGGTGGTGTGGTGTGAGTGTAGTAAGGATGAGAGAGAAAGTAAGCGGTGCTTTTTGCTTACATTTTGGTTTTAGATAACATATTATATTAGAATATAAAATTTAGTTTGAATTGCAACACAAACTTTTTATAATAACATCATAAATGGTTAATTTAACATTTATTTCAATCTAGAATATCTTAGGGATTTTTGGTTTCAAAATATGGATATAGAGTTAAAATTGTATAAATTATATACTGACAATTAATTTATACAATTTGGGTTTTACGTCGATAATTGGAGCCCGAAAAATCAAAGCATGTCTTGAATTAAAATAAGTGTTAAATTGGATATTTTTTGTGTTACAATCAAAAATTCAGGTTGCAATTAAAACTAGATCACAAATTCATGTTTTTTTATGTGATTAAATCTTTAATTCATGCTTTTTTATGTTATTAAATCTTTAGAATATTTAGTTTATTTTTCAAGTTAGTTGGTAAATACTATATTTATATTTTATGTTTATTGAGATTGTTTGGACTTGATTAAACTTGATTAAAATGGAGTAAGCTCGTTTACCATCAGCGTATTAGGTTGATTAAGCTTGAGATTGTTCAATATTAAGTAAGTAGAGTAAGCCCGTGTATCACACGGATATTTTAATACTAATTACAAATTTTAAAATTTTTTTATATAGAAAATAGAAATTTAATTATTATTATTTATCATTAATTCTTAATTTAATTAGTATGAGTTTATATTTTAATTGTGTGAATTTTTTTAATTTTTTTAATTTACAATTAATATAATTGCAAACATCAACTTAATTAAAATGTTTGTCCAAAATTTCATAATTTACAATTTTATTATGAATCATAGTTATTAGCACTTTGTTATTCAATTATTATTAGCTCATTAAATGTTCTATTATAATAAATTATTAAATACTAAACGAATTAATTGAATTTAAATTATAATTAAATATGATTAACCAGAGAGTGACATGTGTCACTCTTGGTTATTCCTTTAGTATTGATATAGATGTAATCTCAAACTCTCAATAGTGTTACTTAATGTGATTACATTTTCTTATGTTTGGATTGAATGATTAGAAAAATTATTTGAATTTAACATAAGTAAATTTAATGGTGATGTGTGGAGTGATATAAATTCAAAATCAATTACTTTCATTGTGATCTAAATTTTGAGCAGTTTTTGTCGTGATTGTTTTAATACACTCTAATTTTGATGGATTTGAAATATACTTAGTTTAAAGTCGTTTTATATAAACATAAGCAGATAAGCTAAATGTCTCTAGTTGTCTATAATTGTGGTTTGAATTTAAGGATTTGAAATTCACATTAACAAATTCATTGGTGATGTTTGAATTGATGACAATTGGATCAATGTTTGCAATATCTCGTCAAACCTGGAAAAACTTTCTCGAACTTTCTTCTTCTGTCCATCTTTGATTTTTCTGCTTTTATTTGAATTGTTAGCTTTCATTTCATGTTTATTTTCATTAAGTAAGAGTTACTAAATATACATTGTTTATATAGTACAATGACTTGGAGATGAAAAATGATTCAAATAGTTTGAAGTGGAAGCTGTGTTCAAAATTGTTAAATATTTAAATTACAAAATCAAATGAAATTTTGAAAAAATAAATAAAACAAATTATATACACCACTCAGTAAATTGATATGACTTTGTTAGAAAGGAAAGTTGCAGATCAATAACAATAAGTTTTATCAACTTACTTGTTTTTAAAAGATAGATAGACTTTCTAAATGATGTACTCTAATTTGAATTCATTTCATATATACATTAATTTAACTTATATTGTATTCATTTAATCCTAACATAAACCTAAAGAATTTTGATAAGGTACACAAACACCAGAAACCATGATTCTCAAGTTTTATTTTCAAAAACTATATATAATACATTCAACATTATATGTAATACATAGTTAATTGTCAAAAAATCTTCATATTTACATAAATTGTAATTTTAACCAAATTGTTGGATAATCATGACATGTATATGCATGGATCTAATTTGAACACAATCCATGTTTGAATTTTTTCTTGTAGACATGGTTAGTTTCCCATAGAGTCAATTGCAAACATTGGTAATTAAAAAAAAATACCACATTTACATACATTGCGATTCTAACAAAATATTTGCTAATGACAAAAACAAAATGTTTATATACATATGTGCGATTTTGATCACCGATTAATGTTTGAATTTTTCCGTGTTAACATGGATAATTAAACTTGAATTTGAGGCTGTAATAACCAATTTACAGCACCAATTTTGTTTTTTTCTCACAATTTTTATCAGAAACTTAGTGACATGATAAAACTTGACTTCCTCATTAATACTTGATGTGTATGGATGCGGATTGAACTCACACGAGTGTAATGTGCAATTTAATTCATTGAACCAACTCTACTGTGATGTTTTTAAAGGTCATGGGGTTCAGATGATTTGGTGATGTGGCAGTGGATCAGACACACGGTGTGGACCTTCGTAGGTGGCTTGATCATACGGTTTGAGTTCGATCTGGATTGTTGCCACTGGAATCGTACGAGTGTGAATGATGACGTTAAGGTGTGAGATTGGACCAAACTATAAGTCAAATTGAAAAGACGCACTTTGAACTAGTTTTCGTGGTGCATACCGGTTAAGCCCAAAAAAATGTTTTAAAATACCAAAATTCAGTCATTTCACTGCAATTACATATAAACATTCAACATGATATAATTAAACTTGCGTTGTTGGAAAATTTCTTCTACATCATTATAGATCTTACCTCGACTTTATCTATTCCTAGAATTATAGTATTTTTATAAGGGAAATATATAAATTCTAATTATAACTAACTTGATTTGTTTTTTAAACAAGTTTTATAAACATGACTAATGATTGAAAATTGTTATTTCAATGAAAAGATTAACCCGTTCAACTCAAATTTAGACAATAATAAACATCATTAGTATTAGGGGTGGGTCGGTACGGTATACCGTATCGAAAATCCTATACCGATACCGTACAGAAAAATTCGTTATTTTTAAATTCAATTGCAAAATTTCAGTAAGTAGTCATACGGTTTCATACCGTATACCGAAATTTTACGATATATCGAAAATACTATCATACCGAAATGAAAAATATATACCGAAACTTCAATATACAGAAAATACCATTATACCGAAATGAAAATTATATACCGAAACTTTGGTATACAAGTATACCGTATGAAAAATATTATATTTATTAATTTATTAATATAAAATTAATATATATTTAAATTTATTGTAATGTTTTCGGTATTTCAGTGAAATACCGAAAGTTTTGGAAAACTATATATACTGATACCGTACCAAAAATTTCGATACGGTTTTCAATATTTTTGGTACGATAACTTCGGTATTTCGACATTTCGGTATTTTTCCCCACCCCTAATTAGTATAGAGTATTAACTTAAACCAAGTATTAATATATATACAAACATTTTGCTATAATTGTTGTAATTAATTAATTAATTATTTTAATATTGAGTCGATTGGTAGAACCAACAAGTAATGGCCATTAGATTATCCAACCTGTCGACCTTGAAAACATTGATGCAGAGGGCCCCATGCTTATGTACAATAATAGGGTACAATTAATAATATTAATATGGTCCTCATTTTAACTTGATTCCATTTTCATAATGAAAAATAATGAATTTTAAATTTAATTATTGAATAAGATTTGAATCATTGTTGTAAATTTGTTTTTTTTAAATAGCTCAAGTTCATCCTCGCTATTATTGCACGCAATAATAAAATACACATTTTTAATATAACTTTTTTTCTCTCTGAAATTCGTACTTTAAAATAAATAAATTAAGAAATAGAGGTGAGAAAGAATTCCAACCCGACAGTTGCGAGTTGATATTAATATATTAATTATCTTTAAGGAAAAAAAAGTCTAATTAAGGAAAATTCTAGTTGATATTAATGCCATGTTGACTAAATATTTATTCTCCATCGTAAATGTTCCATTGATAATATGTTTCAAAAAAAAAAATCTATTATGTTTAAGAAAAGTGTCCATTTTAGTTGTCGAGTTTATATATGTTTCCAATTTCATCAAATTAAACTCACCCCATCGCATAAAAGGTCACATTTCAAAGTAAATTGTTGTAATTAAAAAAAAAGTAATATGTTTGATACGATTTAGTTGAAGATTTTAAAATAAACTTGAAACAAAGTCTTAATTGACTACAACAAATTTTGAATGACAAAAATGTATTTTATATGAGATTTCATTCACTATATATCAAAAGTTGAACATGTTTAAAAATGAAAATTTGTACATTTGAATAAGCATGACTCTTTCTTTTATTATTATTGTTAACGTTGTTGTTATTATTATAATTATAATTATAATTATTATATGGAGGAGGTTTTAAATTTTTGTTAATAAATATGCAATATTGACCATCACAGATAAGATATATATCATACATGTAGGGGGCCATAAGGGCGGATCTAGAATGGGACAGACCTCCTGAAAATTTAGTAATTATAGTGGTATTTTAGTAATTTGAAAATTGTTCAAAGATAAATACATACAAGAATATAATACTGGGAAAATGTAAAAATGTCTACGGTGAATAATTTTTAAAATGTTTATCGCTCACGTGTAATAATTTATCTCTCCTTATATGAAAAGTGAAATTAATTGATATGTTAAATATTTGACACGTCAGCGGTGGACACATATTAATATGTACACGGTGGCGTAGGTTAATAGGACTGTATAATAATAATAATAATAATAATAATAATAATAATAATAATAATAATAATAATAATAATAATAATAATAATAATAATAATAATAATAATAATATAATGTGTTATATTATATTCTAGTTATATATGGGGTCACCTGATTTTGTATTTCGTAATACATAGATATTCAGTTTTTATATATTTTCTAATCATTTTAGCTATGAAATTGAAAATGTAGGATGTTTGTGATTTTCTTGAAATTTGAACACTGAAATTTGTGGGCTATATCTCTAAGCATTTATCTTTGTGTGTTGTTTTCATTCTTTAATGCATCACTAGTTTATCCATAATTTATTATTTATTGTGAGAAGTTATATTAAAAATATATTCATATCATTTCTTAATTCTTGATTTTTAAAGCTATATTCTATAATTTAGAAAAGAAAAAAAACTCATGGTGTAAAGTAGAGTTTTAATTGAAAAAAGTATATAGAATTTGGTTGGCATCTCTCGCTCGTTTGTTTTGTCGAACTTTTTTGTACATTCGTTTTCTTTGTCTGACGCATTTTGTATATGTCTTTCTAAATTATATTTTATATTATTAAAATATTGGAAACAAAATTTACAAATAACTCAAACAACAAACTTGAAAGCTTACATTCTCTTCATTTGACTTTTGAAGAAAAAAAAAATCATGGTCGTTGAGTTAGTTAAAAATGATCATTTAATAATATAAGTTTTGAATATTTATTTATGTATATCATTTCTCATAATTATAAAAAAATATTAAATTTCTTAACTTTCAATTTGATAATAAGAATATTCATAAATATTAAGTAATTTTAATCAACAAAAAAGAAGAAAAAAAATTAACAACTTGAAAACTTTTGTTGAACTTTATTTCATAACATGGTAGATAATTTAATAAGCCAATAATTTTTTAAGTTTGTTCAAAGTGACCAATTAATAATATAAGTTTTGAGATATTTATTTATATACAATATATATATATATATATATAAAAGCAGGATATCCGGCCAAAAATAACTGCAATAAATTATCTACCTATTAAATAATTACTATTTTAAGAAACCTATTAATTGCTTTCATATTGTATTTATTGTAAGAAACTCAATACAAATAAATAAATACAAATAAACCTATTTATTGTATTTTAAGAAACTCAATACAAATAAAAATAAATAAACCTATTAATTGTATTCTAAGAAATTCAATACAAATAAATATATATTTAATTTAAGAAATCAGTTACGATACTCAAATTAGTATTTATTTTATAGAAATTTCAAGTAAAATAAATAAATAGATAAATAAGATGAAATAGGAGATTATATATTTATTATCTCTCATCTTATTTTTAAGTACTTATTTTAAAGGGTAAATTACAAAAACAACTCCACCTATCGACTTTTTTTCAAATTGCAACCTAATCTTTTTTTTTCAGATTGCCAACCAGTCTTTCTGTGGTTTTGTCGATTGCAAATTTTCCGGCGAAATGGAGATTAATTTGTTCACTTTGCAACCTAAACTTTGTTGTTGTTTTTTTTGTTTTTACCTAATTGCAACCTAAACTTTTTGGTAATTTTATCAGATTGCAACCATGAATGAAAATTTCGATTTCGGTGGAAATATAGGTAACTTAAATTCACGGAATTAATATCGTGAAAATATCGATATCGATGGAAATATGGATACATATATTTATTGAGCAGGATATCCGGCCAAAAATAACTGCAATAAATTATCTACCTATTAAATAATTACTATTTTAAGAAACCTATTAATTGCTTTCATATTGTATTTATTGAAAGAAACTCAATACAAATAAATAAATACAAATAAACCTATTTATTGTATTTTATGAAACTCAATACAAATAAAAATAAATAAACCTATTTATTGTATTCTAAGAAATTCAATACAAATAAATAAATATTTAATTTAAGAAATCAGTTATGATACTCAATTTAGTATTTATTGTATATAAATTTCAAATAAAAAAATAAATAGATAAATAAGATGAAATAAGAGATTATATATTTATTATCTCTCATCTTATTTTCAAGTACTTATTTTAAAGGGTAATTACAAAAAACAACCCGACCTATCGACTTTTTTCAAATTGCAACCTAATCTATTTTTCTTTTCAGATTGCCACCCAATCTTTCTGTGGTTTTGCCGATTGCAAATTTTCCGGCGAAATGGAGATTAATTTGTTCACTTTGCAACCTAAACTTTGTTGTTTTTTTTTTATCTAATTGCAACCTGAACTTTGTGTTTTTATCAAATTGCAACCAAGAATGAAAATTTTGATTCCGGTGGAAATATAGATAACTTAAATTCACAGAATTAATATCGTGAAAATATCGATATCGATGGAAATATGGATACATATATTTATTGTTATTTTTCCTATATTTACCAATATATTCCAATATTATCTCGATATTTATTGATATTCCATCGATTTTTTACCGATGTTACATATATTTCACCAATTTTGACCAATATTTCCTTGATATTTATTTTATAAATATCGATCATACTTATATAACATAAATATCACACTCATATATATAACATAAAGGTATCTGTGTGAAGCGAAAAAAAATCATGATTTGTGATTGGACAAAAAATTAAAGTTTGGGTTGCAATTAGATTAAGAGAAAAAGTTTGGGTTGCAATTAGATTAAGAGAAAAAGTTTGGGTTGCAAAGTGAAAAAAATTAATTCATTTGCCAGAAAAATAATCGGAAATTTTGCGATCGGCAAAACCACAGAAAGATTGGGTGGCAATCTTAAAAAAAAAAAAGATTAGGTTGCAATTTTTAAAAAGTCGGTAGCTGGGTTTGTTTTTTGTAATTTACCCTATTTTAAATCAATTTTAAATATATAATATATAAAATCAATCATTATTTAATTAAATTTAATATTCATATAAAATTTATAAAACTGAAATATGGAAATGTATGTGTGTGGGCTTCAATGATTTTTCATTTTTAAACGTTTTTATGATATATAGTATTAATTTATTGTAAATTGATATTAAAATATAGAAATAAAAAAAATATTATAGATGTACCTAATAAATTACACATATAAAACATATCAAATAGAAAAAATTAGATTAAAATTATTATTGCAAGTTAACCAACTTATTCATTTGAAATATACAAATATTTTATTTTATCTTTCTTATTTTATATGTATTTGTTGTCCAATTTTATTTATATTTATATTCTGATTAATTGAGGTGTCATAAAGGATTAGACATATGTAATTTTTCTGGTTTTTCACAAATTAAAATTTCATCATTCTTAGTCCATGATATATTGACTTATCAATCTTATAATTATTATTCATAATTTTTTATTCAAACTGTGTAGATTAAATCCAATTTTGAATTGTTTCATTTAAATAGATAGCAAGAGAGATTTTCATGTATTTGATAAGCTGATATAGTTTTTTATTTGATTTAGAATAAATAAGTTATATGTGGCGTTGAACCAAAAAAATTATTAAAATACGTGTGTATTTATAGTTATAAATGCCAATAAAATATAAATTTATTTATCTCAATACTTAAATCATAACGTTTCTAATACATATAACTTATTTTTATAAGATATTAAATTTATTTTTTAAAATTTCACTACCCATTTAATGTTGTGACACAATTTTTTTTATTTGTTTGTTTAATCCATAGATTAATATATTACTTTATATATTTCAAATTTCTAATATTTTCGAATATGATTATTTATAATGACATAAATTTAAAGTTAAAATACCTAGCTTTATACTAATACAAATTAAAAAAGTATCAATATATTTTTGTTAAAATAATAATCATTACATTTCATATGTTATTATATATTTTTAATAATTATATATATAACATACTGTGCAACGCACGGGTACACTACTAGTTTATCATAATTACAAAAAGTATCTTAACATCCGTTTAACTTTACAATTAATAGTAAGAATAATCTCAGACATTAAGTAATTAAAGTTAACACCAGATTTTATTTTTTTAATGTATACATTCTATTTATTTTTATCTTTTGTTGAACTTTTTTCATGGCTTGATAAATAATTTTATAAGTTAATGATTTTTCAAGTTGGTCAAAAGTTACCAATTAACAATATAAATTTTTAAATATCAGCATATACAACACATTTCTATATATATATATTAAATATTTTAACTTGAAAATTGATAATAAGAATAATTGTCAATACTAAGTAATATTAATAAAAATAAATAAATTAACAACTTGAAAGATTTTGTTGAATTTTTTTCGTGGCCTGATAGATAATTTAATAAACCAATGATTTTCAAAGTCAGTTCAAGGTGACCAATTAATAATATAAGTTTTTAGATATTGATTTATATACAATATTTATCATAAATACAAAACGTATCTTAAAAATTAGTTTAACTATAAAATTGATAGTAAGAAAATATATTAAATTTTTTAACTTTAAATTTGATAATAAGAATAATTGTAAATACTAAGTAATTTTAATCAATTTTTTTTTTAACAATTTGAAAGATTTTGTTGAATTTTTTTCATGGTTTGATAGATAATTTAATAAACCAATGATTTTCGAAGTTAGTTCAAAGTGACCAATTAAAAATATAGTTTTTGAGATATTTATTTATATACAACATTTATCATAATTACAAAAAGTATCTTAAAATCCGTTCAACTTTAAAATTGATAGTAAGAATTATTGTAGACATTAAGTAATTAAAGTTAATTAACACCAAAAAGAAATAATTTGAATGCTTACATTAATACATTCTATCTGTTTCTATCTTTTGTTGAATTTTTTTCATTGTTTGATAAATAATTTGATAAGTTAATGATTTTCAAGTTGGTGAAAAGTGACCAATTAACCATATAAATTTTGAAATATCGGTTATATACAACACTTTTCAAAATTATAAAAAATATCTTAAATTTTCTTTAACTTTAAATTTGAGAATGAGAATAATTTTAAACTTAAGTAATTATAATTAACAAAATATAAATTTCAATATTGAACAACTTTTGTAAACAACACAAATAATAAGGGTAAAATCTCTGAAATCCCGTCGTGTTAAAGAAATATTGCGTCGGACCCCCTTGTAATACCAAAATTGCATGACGCGCCCCTATGTGATTTCAGAAAGTCGACGCGATACACCGAAAATCATTAGACTTCAAGGGAGTGTATTGCACGCGCCTCACGTGCGAAATTTGTTGGTTTTTTGCAACTTTGTGTGTGTGTAAATTGACTATTTTATCCTTAACTTTTTGTTTATGAATTAATGAGCAATCTCCATTATCAATAATTAAGTTTGTAATTTAATATTCCATTTATTTTTTTTTCAAATTTTAGAATTTTATTTAATAGTTTTTTACAATTTTAAAATGCTTAAAATATATACATAAACACATATTAATGAAATTATACAATTTTAATAAATTTGAAACTAGAAAAATAAAATTAGAAAATGGAATATAAGGAAGAGGCTCTGATTTGGTGATGGAGAAGGGGCAAAGAGTAATTGGGCGGCGCCCTGACTGCAAATCACCGGTTTGCGAAGGAGCACTTCAGGTGCGGCGACGGCTTGTAGCATGAGTAGTTGAGGAGGAAGACGGGGCGGGGGCAGGTGAGGAGGTGGTGGAAGACGGGGAGGAGGGTAAAGGTGGCGCAGGAGAGGAAGAAGCGAAGGTTGAATGAGACGAGGCAGAGGGCGGCGACGTAGGTGGTGGATGATAGGAGGAAAGTGAAGAAGAGAAATAAAGGTAAAAAATCGTAATTTCCAAAGATGGTCGCATCCCATCTCAATGGCCGCATCTACAAGCGGCGTCATCGCTCCTTCGATTATAGCGGAGGTGACATCGTTTTCTTCTCCGACGAGCTCCTCTGATTCCAGCAGCGGTGGTGACAACTTTTGTCGAACCAGATCTAAAGTCGAACCAGCGGGGCGATGACACTCTCTTCTCGTTGAAACCGATCCGAACTAGGGAAAGAAAATAGAGGAAGAGAGGGGGAGAGAGAAGAGAAAATAGGGGAGAAAGAAAAGATGGCGGTGGCGGTGGAACGACGGCGGCGGCGGGTTCATCTCCGACAATGTTGGTGGTGGCCGTAGCTGAATGGAAAAGAAGAAACAGGGTTTGTAGGGATTGGTGGTGAAGATTTGGGATGAGAAATTGATATGGTTTTGGCTGAATTAGGATTTAACCCATGTTTCTTCTGAAAATCATAAGTTGAACCCCAAGGTCTGCATAAATTATGTTTTGGCCTCAAAGTATGTTAGGAACATAACGGGAAGTGCGGTGTCAAAAATTCACGGCATTAGCACCAGTTAAATTAAATGGGGCATGTGACTTTTTGAAATCACATTGGGCGCCATGCAATTTTGATATCACAGGGGGGGTTCAACGCAACATTTCGTAAACACATGGAGGTTGGACGCAATTAACCCCAAATAACAACAACAACAACATATTACATTAATAATAGTTCTAACTAATATGATTAATTTTCTTGACAGTAACATTATCTTTTAGATTTTTTTTATTATTATCAATGATGTGTCATTTTTAGGTGGAAAATGACATTTTCGTAAATTTTTCAAATGGTCCTCTTATTATATAGATATAGATGGTGTGTTTGGACTTAGCATGGATGAAATTCGCATTTGAGATTTGCGTGGATTTTGCAATGAAGTAAAATTTTAAAATATTGTGTTTGTTTTGGATTATATTGGATAGAATTATAATTAAAATGTTATTATTATAATAATAGAGAAAATTGTTATTGATTTATTTATGGATTATAGGAACATTAGATGTTTTATCGGGAGTTGTAGAAAAAATGGAAGTGAGATGAGATTCCAGTGGCGGACCCAAAATTTCAATCAAAGAGGTTCAAGTCAACTAATAAAATAAATACAATAAATGTAAGCTAAGAACATAAATTTATCATATTTTCGATAAATTTAATTTATTCCATTATAAAATGATAAAATCCAAAATTAGTAATTTAACTACACCTCAACACTTGAATTAAAAAAAATCATCTTATTATCCTCATTTACGATTTATATTTTCACCGAAACTTATTAAATATTAATTATCATTATTGTAATACCTAAACTACTAATTTTAAAGAATATTGTAATCTTTTTTCCTCAAAAGAAACTTAAAATTGAAGTAGTTTAATCAGCAAAATTAATCAATAACTTAAGGAATTTGACAATCTTTAATCATAATAAAAAAAATTCAATAACTACCACATAAATAAAGAATTGGTAAATAAAATGTAAAATCATTCATCAATATTTTTTATTCAATTATCATACTCACATATGCAATAAATGTACAATAAATCTACTATAATGAAAAAAGGTAAGAAAATTATATAAAGATAATATTTAATGTTGAAAGTAGATACAAATGGAGAACATGCATATAAACTTGGGGGTTAGGTTGTGCTATATTTCTATTTTCCAAATTAAAAAAATTAAATAATTAAAATACCCCTAATCATTTTCAAAATTTCAAGTGACCGGCCAGTGCCCCTTGCCCAAGTGTAGGGTCGTCCCTGTCTCCAACAATGGATACTATTTTAATGTTAATTTTACACTATTTTATGGTGAAAATTGTAATTGAACAGATAAAAGAAAATGTTCTAAAATATTCCTTACTTATTAATAATAAAATAAAATAAAAAAAGGAATTAAAATGGAGAGGAAAAAGAAATGGTACATAGAAAAAGATGACCAATATGTTGTCCAGAGTAAACTTGGAGCAATAGGAATAGTTGGGAAAAAAGACATAAAAATTTACGGCATTATGATACAAATTGTTTTGGTTCAATGTTTGAGATGACCATTTAAGTTTCAACACAACTTATATGCACTTGGGACACAAATCTTATAACCTGGGGCACGGATCCATGCCCCTGACCCGACTCAGCGCTTGGGCCTCATCCATGCACCCCCACGTGCGCCCTCACCTGATCTGGTGTGCGTCCACGCACACCAAATTTCACACTATGTGAGTCAGTGATAGGTGTTATATATGTACTCTATAGGTGTTATATATGTACTCTATATGTGTTATAGTTATATTATATGATTCAGTGATAGGTGTTATATATATACTCCTTAGGTGTTACGTCTATGTTCTTGAGGTTCACATATATAGAAGATTGCATATCATGTGATTCAGTGATGAGTGTTATATGTATACTCTATATGAGTTATATATATACATACTCTTTAGATGTTATATGTATGTTCTTAAAGTATCACATATATAGAATATTTCATATTATGTGATTTAGTGATAGATGTTATATATGTACTCTATAGGTGTTATATATATGTTCTTTAGGTGTTATAATATTTTCATAATACCTGAACGAACTGTATTTATTATATCTCATAGATGTATATAATTTTATACCACCTATAGAGTATCTTTGTAATACCTTTAGAATATTTTCATAACATCTGAAGGAATTGTATTCATTATATCTTATAGATGCATGTGATCTTATATCACATATATAGTATCTTTGTAATACCTTTAGAATATTTTGCAACACCTGAAATAACCGTATCATAACATTCCCTTGTTTTTGTTCATTAGACTCTGAATGAAAGCTCTTGTTCACTTGACACTATTAAGATATACATATAACAGATATGATTATTATCATATTTTTTAATCACTCCATCACCTATAGCGATAGGTGTTATATATATACTCTATATGTGTTATATATATACTCTTTAGGTGTTACATGTATGTTCTTGAGGTATCGCATATATAAATTCCATATTATATGATATACTCTTTAGGTGGTACATGTATGTTCTTGAGGTATCACATATATAAATTTCATATTATATGATTCATTGTAGGTGTTATATATATACTCTATAGATGTTATAAATATACTCTTTAGGTGTTACATGTATGTTCTTGAGGTATCATATATATGGATTCCATATTATGTGATTCAGTGATATATATTATATATTTGGTATTACATATTTACCTTTAAGGTATTACATAATATATCTCGATTTTCATTATCTTCCTCCTCAAAATATTCTGCAAATCATCATTTTCTTCAATTTTTTGCAAATAAACATAGAAAACTCAATTTTGACCATGTTTATCAGTAAAATGAAAGAACATCGTGAATAAGAGGGAGAAAAGGACCAATAAAAGACTTATCATGTGAAGAAGAAGAAGAAGAAAAGAATCCAAGAGGAACAACAACAAAAATAAACACCTTAAGCTATTACAAAGCAGAGACAATATATAACCATGATTCAATCCCAACACGTGTTTTCTGAACCCTCCTCATTTTTTTACTTTTAATAACCCATACTCTCTCTACATCTTTTTCTCTCTCTACAAAGTAAATTCATTCACTCAATTACATAGTGCTAGAAGCTTCCTTCCTCCCTGTTTCAATGGCGGTCTCATCCACGAGGCCTTCTTTTCTTTGTGGTCTCTTCCTCCTCGCCACCGCCGTACACTCGATCGGCGTCAACTACGGCACTGTCGGCGACAACCTCCCTCTGCCAGCTCAGGTGGCTCAGTTCCTCAAGGAGAAGACCACCATCGACCGCGTCAAGATCTTCAACGTCAACCTCGACATTCTCTGCACCTTCGCCGGCACCGGAATCCTTGTCGCTGTCACCGTCCCTAACGGCGACATCCCCAACCTCACAAACCTCAACAATACCCACTCTGTTCTAGCCAAAGAGCATGAAAGTAAAAAAAATTCATATATATAATAAATGAAACGGGTCAGGCCGGACGGATGGTGCGGCAAGATCCGTGCCCCCAAGGGGCATGTAAGTGCTTCTCTTTGAGTTTTATTTGTACTCATCAACTTTGATACAAACTGATTAAAAATAGTAGTACATGAGTAGGTTGCTCAAATATAATTCACCTCTTTAAAATGGAAAAGAAATATAAATCATAAAATTCATTGCAAATATTAGTTAAATGTAAACACTTATAACCTGAAGTATGTTTATTTTTTCAATTTACAATCTAGTTTCTTTTTATCTAATTTCATCCCGAAGTTTAGAAGTTTTTCAAAGTGAAACTTAAACCTTTTTCCACAAGCTTTTCTAATGAAATGCAGAACACCTGTGTTTCAATAAGTAGGGGGGTTAGAATCAAAACATAACCTAAAATATGATTGTTTCTCAACCTCATTTTCTTTCAATAACATAGTTACCTTACCAAAGTCACTGCAATGCATTTCTCTGGAAAATAGGTTTAAGTTGCATTTTAAAAATCGACCATACTTGAGATTACTAAAATTAGATAAATAATATTTAAGTTGTAAATTGAAAAAAAAACAATTTGCTTTTATATTCAATCTTTAAAAAAATATAATAAAAACCAAAAACTAAACGTATATTCATTGTAAAATGAAAATGTAAGTAACTACATGTATTTTCATTTTTATAACTATGATTAGTTGACCCTTCAAAACAAAATTTTAGGCTATACCTATATCACATGATACACAAATAAGTAATACATTTCCCGATTAATAGATAAATACACGACTCATCTCAAATCCGATTAGATAATATTTGTGTACTTTCAGCCTATATATATTATATTTTTATTTGCTTCAAATATATGATATACACAAATATTTACGCATATAAAATTTTATGAATAGATGAGCACATAAATGCAAATAATATAAGAGTATTGTTCTTGTGCATCAATTGCATGGATCTAGATCCATGCAACTGGGCGCCCACAGGTCGGGTTGGGCCGGATTTGACCCGGATCCACGCCCATTTTTTTTTTAATTTATGCAGTAACCTTTATGTTATATGACTATAACCTTTTTGTACAAATATCATAACCTTTAAGTTAATATACTCAGACTTTTTTCAATATAAAATGTAAGATAATATAGCTGAAAACCTTTATGTTGTGATGATTTAACCTTTATGTTATGTTGATTTAACTTTTATATATAAATATCATAACATTTATTTACTTAAAGAATAACATAAAGGTTGTGTTAATATAACATAAAGGTTAATATTATTATGCGTAAATGTTGCATTATTACAACTTAAAGGTTTACAGTGCGTTAAAACCTTAAAATTACATACTTAGAATTATTTCAATCATGTAATATAATTGAAAATTTTTATATTCTTATAACTTAACATTTATGTTATATTGATATAACCTTTATATACAACTGTCATAACCTTTGAAAAATATAAAAATTATTATTATGATATAAAAGTTAAATTATTATAACATTAAGGTAACATAAAGGTTTAAAAGGTAATATATATTTATCTTACTCTGTAAAATATTAAACCATCAGGATAGAAAGGTTATGCGAATATATCATAAAGGTTATGTAAACATAATGAAAAGGTTAGGCGGACATAACTAAAAGGTTAGGCGAAATAACTAAAAGGTCATAGAATGAAATTAGGGTTTGAGCGTGATTTTGGGTGCGTGTCAGCGCGTGGGGGCGCGTTCCAGCGCGTTTTGGGCGTGAAAATCACCTCCCGTGTCATATGACCCGGATTGCATGGGTCATGATCCATGCACTTGGTGTATAGAAATAATTGTGTTGTAAATATGTTCTTTTTTTTTCTTTTTTGAATTTAAAAAGAAAATAAAGCAAAGAAAATGGAAAAAAATAAAATAATAACAACATTCAATACTCACTGGAATTCAGCTAGATATTAACTTAAAGGTTATGATATTTGTACAAAAAGGTAATAATCATATAACATAAAGGTTATACTCGTATAACATAAATGTTACTGCATAAATTAAAAAATAAAAAATAAATGGACGTGGATCCGGTCAAATTCGGTCCGATTCGACCCATGGACGCCCAGTTGCATTGATCTAGATCCATGCAACTGGTTCATAAGAACAATACTCTATTTACAAAGATTAATAATAATAGAAGAATATGCCAGAAAACATGGAACCTTAATTATTAGGGTAATTCTATACACACCCCATCAAATACTAAACACACCCCATCTATACACACATTCTTTTTTTTTTATTATTTTAAGAATGTGTGTATGGATGGGGTGTGTTTAGTATTGATGGGGTGTGTATAGAATTACCCTAATTATTAAACTATTATTATATGAAAAAGAATAACGCTGAAATAGTTGAAAATAAAAACGCCCAAAAAAAGAATTGAAAAACCAAACGCGGCCTTAAGACAGTATTATAAATAGCATCGAAATGCTATATGGTTGCATACTTCAACTCCCTGTTTTCTTTTTATCTTCTCTATCGCCGTTTCTAGGGTTTTTCCTTCTCTATTAGGGTTTTTGGTCGGCGGCCCTCTCAAGAATGGGCAGCAACAAGGACGCCTTCAACGTCGCTGATCTCGGCTCTGGTGAGTTCGCCGAACCTTGACTAATTCGATTGCTTTCGAATTTGATTCTGATTGAATGCCTTTTTTTGCCTGTGCCTGTGTAGCATTGAACGCAGGAGATAGGGCTGACCTTGTTAACGCTCTTAAGGTGAGTTCTTTTTGCTTCTTTTATTCAATTTCTCCTTATAATTTGGCTATTCTGAAGTTGTTGTGTGTATGTGTGAATGATTTTGTTTTTACCTTCATTCTGTTTGCAGAATAAACTTCAAGATCTTGCTGGTAAGCACTCGGATGTGCTTGAGAATCTGTCTCCGAATGTCAGGAAACGTGTTGACGTGCTGAGGGAAATACAGGTTATGATACCTCTCTTTGTATTGAGCAAAATATTGGAATTGTGTTTTGTGCCTTGCTGGTGGTGGTTGAGGAATATGGTATCTAGCTGATAAGTATGTTTTTTTGCAAGTCTGTTTGTAATGATGGTAATTATCAAGTGGTTGATTACTCGTTCTGAAATAAAAGTCTAATTTTATATATCCGGTAGAAGCTTTTTTCCTTGCTGTATTGGTAGCATTTGTTCTGTTCTTCATGACGTACATTCTCTTCAGAGTGATTGACACCTACTTGAGAATCCAGATGGGTTCATGTTTCTTTGATGTATCCTATAGCTAGATGCTTATTAACTACTGTTTTAGCTTTATATCCATATATATGCTCTCTTGATGGTCTTTCATTTTTTGTTCGTACCAAAAAGTACTTTTTTTTTGGTTATTAGGCTTTTTTGTTTTGTATTTTGAGTAAGCTATCGATTTTTTTTCCTGATTGTTTTCTGGATTTTACAGACTCAGCATGATGAACTAGAAGCAAAGTTTTTTGAGGAGAGAGCTGCCCTTGAAGCTAAATACCAGAAGTTATATCAGCCTCTTTATACAAAGGTTTGAATGCTTATGCATATGTTGATCTAAGAGCTACCTTTTTTTTTTTTCTGTTCAAGTACTAATCATTGTTAAATGTGTACAGAGATATGATATTGTTAATGGTGTTGTTGAAATCGAGGGGGCTCCAACTGAGCAGGCGGACAAAGATAGTGAAGGTATGTTTTGATATCTGTTTATGGACTTAAAAATAGAAATCTATGAGCTTAAACTTAAAACATCTGCAGAGAAGGGAGTTCCTGATTTCTGGCTTACTGCGATGAAAAACAACGAAGTGCTTGCCGAAGAGGTCAGTATAGATATGTATTTCTATTAGTGAATGGGTTATTAGGATTTTCTGTTTCAGTGATTACTGTTACTGCTAATCTGTGTTTATCTGGAACCAGATTTCTGAGCGTGATGATGCGGCTCTCAAGTTCCTCAAAGATATTAAATGGTCGAGAATTGACAATCCCAAAGGCTTCAAGCTTGACTTCTATTTTGACACTAATCCGTTCTTCAAGAACTCTGTTCTCACTAAAACTTATCACATGATTGATGAAGATGAACCTATCTTGGAGAAAGCAATTGGGTAACTCATTTCATATTCCATCCACATTTTTTCTAAGGTGTTTGAAAATTTTCATTGCAGATTTTAATTTTCCATCAATCTTTGTGCTTTCTTCTGTAGGACGGAGATTGAGTGGTATCCAGGAAAATGCTTGACACAGAAGATTTTGAAAAAGAAGCCAAAGAAGGGATCAAAAAATGCTAAGCCTATTACTAAAACTGAACAATGTGAAAGTTTCTTCAACTTCTTTAGTCCACCCCAAGTTCCTGACGAGGATGACGATATTGATGAGGATGCTGTAAGGATGGGCTGTCTTTTGAGAATGCTATATTGTATCTTAGTACCATAAGTAATAAAAAATCCTTTTTTTCTTTTTTACAGGCTGAAGAGCTCCAGAATCTGATGGAACAAGATTATGACATTGGGTGAGTTGATCAATTAGCATTTTTGAATTATAGTCATAATCAAAGCTTTATGGCCACGTAAATGGAAGAGCAGATGAAAAATGATGTTGAAGGAGATTTAAAGATTTAAGTTTGTAGATTTCTTATTTTATCTAGCAAGTATCAACATCATTTACTTGTTTCATACATATCATTTAATGTGAACAATTAGTAGTCTGTTCAAGTTCGCATATTATTTTACACTAATACTCTCGGCCACATTATATTATTTGTGATTTCTTAATTATGAAAAGTTGATATTGAATTACATGATATCTTGAATAAGGATGTGTTTCAGTGTTGATGGATGGTTTTAGTCTAGAAGCAGAATTCATCACAATTGCTTAAATTGTTTCATTATAGGTCAACTATTAGGGACAAAATTATTCCTCATGCGGTATCATGGTTTACGGGAGAGGCGGCACAAGATGAATATGGTGATATTGAAGATGAAGAAGATGATCTTGATGAAGAGGATGATGAAGATGAGGATGAGGACGAGGAGGATGATGAGGAAGATGATGACGATGATGAGGATGAGGAAGAAAGCAAGACTAGGAAAAAGGTTATATAATTATCCTTATGGTGTGCAACTTTGATTCATTTTTTGCTTCCATGATCTTTACATTGCACTAACCTTTTACATTTCCTTGTTCTTAACTTACAGTCATCGGCAGTAGTACGCAAGGTATGATTCATATCACCTTTTTATTTTTCGCCTTATCTTTCTTCAGTTCGCAAGTTCTGATCATTTAATCGATCTTAATCCATAGAAGGGTGGAAGGGCTCCAGCTGGCGATGGGCAGCAGGGCGAGAGGCCTCCAGAGTGTAAGCAACAGTAGATGTGGTGGCTATTTGGATTCACTCACACACTCGGCTTCAGTTTGTGTGGAATTGTGTGGATGGATATTTATCTGCTCTGGTGTGTTCTGAGTCGTCATATATTTGTGCATTTACAAGCAGGCCTTCTATTTCCCTCCATTTTTACGACCTTTTTAGATGGAAATTTTATTTCTTAGTTTCTTTGGGGAGTGATTAAATAGCTAGAATTGTCTTTGGAATGAATTGTCTACTGCTTGTTGGGTTCTGATGCTTATTGAAGATTAAGTTATACCTATAATTTTGTAGTCTTGTCATGTTTCTTGTTCAGCTCCATTTCAAATGTGATTTGATTCATCTCAATTTAAATTTATTTAAATACATCGGTGCAAAGTATATATTTTCTGTTTGGATGCATTGTGAGCTTATTGGTCGATGTGCAACTTGTGTTCTTGTTTGGTGTCAAATCCATACTTATAATCTCATGCTGTTTGTTTTGTTTGTTGTCAAATCCATCCTTATAATCTCATGCTGTTTGTTTTATATTATTATATGTAATAGTTAAACTTTTATACTTTTAACAAAATTCAAAAAAATAAAAATAAAAAGAACTTGAATATTATCTGTTGTGTCCCATCGGGTGAAACTTAGTTTGCATGAGTGTTGGGTTTGGTTATTGATGAGGAATGGTGTGTAAATGTGCTTTCGATAAAGTAATTAAACATTTAATGAATATCAAGTTATATGAGAAAATACCCCGAATTATCCATTTACATATAACCAATTCACTTTAATACCCATCAATATAAATTTTTATCTTCATCTTCTATCCATCAATATAAACTATTATTTCTAAATACCTATTTCCATTTTTGACTTTCAAGTACACTGCATTGTACTTTGCTTTGCAGCTGTTTTGCATAGATGTAAGAATCTTTTATTTACTTTTTACATGCTTTTACTTTTACTTTTTAAACATGTGAATAATAAGATAATATTTGATCATTCATAGAAGAAAAAATTTACCTTACTTTTAATATTCAAAATTTACAATTCAATTCATTCCACAAAATTCACCATACGAGATTCAGAGATTCAGTGGGAAGTTCTCTAAAATTTTTGAAGTTTCAAAGATTCATCCCACCAGACTAAAAATTTAGAATATTCATCAAGTTTGAAATCAAGTAAGTATTTCAATGCATTTAGTAATAGTTTATAGTTGCATAAAATACTTTTAATTTGTTTAAAGTTTAATTTGTTTATAGTTCTACATTTTGAACATAGGTTAGTTGTCTATAATTTATTTTGTTTGATTTTGAATGGTTAGTTATTTGATTATTGTTTGAATGTTGAGATTTTGTTTAATTATTGTTCAGTCTAGGAATGACCGAAATAATTGTTGAATTTGTGTAGAAATTTAGTAGGAATTATTGAAAAAAATAACAAAAAAATTAAACAATTTTGTTAACCCCTATTTAAGGGGTTAACGAAACAAACTGACTTAATTAAGTTAACAAATTCGTTAACACCTTAAATTTAAGGGGTTAACGAAATTAAAGAAAATTTTCACAAGTTTTGTTAACCCCTTAAATTTAAGGGGTTAACGAAACTACCTAAAAATCCCTAAAGTTTCGTTAACCCCTAAAGTATAAGGGTTAACGAAATAAAGTTGTATTCGAATTTACATTTTTTCGTTAATTACTATTTTCTAATTCGTTAATTCCTATTTTCCAATTCGTTAATTTTTTTGTTAGTTCGTAATTGTTAATTTGTTAGTCTATTGTTAATTTTAAATCGTTAATTAGTCCATGGTTAATTTTTTAATTTCGTTAGCGCTACTTAGCCCTAATTTCGTTAGCTATAATTATTAAATTCGTTAGCCCATGGAAGTGAGTCGTTTCGTTTCGTTAATTAGTTAAGTCTTGCTTTTAAATTCATTCGTTACTTAATTCGTTAGTTTATTGATTTTTTAATTTGTTAATTAGTTAATTTAATTCGTTAGTTAGTTAATTTTTTTAATTCCTAGTTAATTTTTAATTCGCTCAATTTTCGTTGTGATATTAATTTTGTAATTCGTTAAGTAGTTAACTTTAATTATTTAGTTAATTCGTTGTGATATTAATTTTGTAATTCGTTGTGATTAGTTTTGCCGGATTGAAAAATAAAACGATTTGTGATAATTATTTTACATTTTTTTTATATTTGTTTAAGGATGACTTTTTCAGTGGCAATATGTCATGGAGGTCACTGGCACGGTTTGCAATATGTGAATGACATTCAATCAATAATAAATCTCCAAACATTTTCATATCAAGATTTATTGAGCTCGCTACATGATATTGTGCTTGCTGATTTGAGTTGTTGGGGGTATTTGATCCATTCTCTAGTAGAAGTGAATGGAAGATTGAAGAAGAAGAAAATCATGAATGATTTTGATTTGCATGAGTGTTTTTCACAGGAGTATAGACTACTAGTTCTTTTCGTTTCGTTGAAACAGATAGACTTCGGAGTATCGGGTGGTTCTTCTTATCATGAACAACAATGTTCATTAGATGAGGAGACACATGTTGGTGCTCAAAGATTTGATCCATTGATTGAGGAGGCTCGAAATTTGGATTGGTCAAATGTTCCGTTTGGACTACACGACGACCGGAATTTTTATTCAACATGGGGTTTAGATGGCAATTTGGTTGGAACATCTTCAAATGAGCCGTGGAAACCTTGGCCAGCCTCATCTAGATGTGATCCACATAATGAGTAGAACTATTTAGACCTAAATGTGGCCCCAACTAATGAGGCCGAAGAACCGCCACTTGAAGATAGACGGGAACAAGAAGACCATGATCATCGAACAGATAATTAAGTACTACCGGACTGATCATATGTGAATATTTGTGTGTACAATTAACAAAATTTGATATATATATTTCTTTTTTTTGGTAGATCCAATTGATGCAGAAGATGACTTTGTGCTGGACGAAGATGTGGAGACAAACTTGGATGAGGAGCAACGAGCTGCATATGAGCAATTCTGCTCTGACACAATGAGAGGTGAGTGGCACATTCCAGACATACCTGATTTTGAGGATCCAACTGCAGATGAGATTGAGCATGCTCCAATTGGTATGCAAAAAGGAGCGACATTTGGGTCTAAGGTTGAATTGAAGAATTTAGTCGGGTATTATCATCTGGAGAATCAAGTCCAATTCCGTGTGGACCACTCTGACAAACACCGATGGTAGGTGAAGTGCAATCAAAATGATTGTCCGTTCTTACTCAATGCACATGAAAATCGCCAAAGTTGTCTTGCCCCACACCTGTTCATATCAGTTGAATGCTAGTGCACCACGCAGACTTCCGTCCACATTGATTGAAGATTATTTCATCCAGAGGCTCCTAAAAGATAGGACTGACATCACTCCTAGGGACATCATGCAAGAGATGAACGAGAGACATGAACTGAATTTGAGCTACAAGCATGCTAAGAGTGCAAAACGTCATGCAATGAGAGAAGCATATGGTGATCCGAAGACGTCATTCAACATGTTGCCAGCTTACTTACAGGTTTTGAAGGAACACAATTCGGGTATATATACCGTATTAGACACCCAGAGTAATGGGAAATTCAAGTATGCGTTCTTTGCATTGGGTGCATCTATTACCGGATTTCGGTTATATTCCAGAACTGTTATGGTGGTCGATGGTTGCCATTTGAAGGGGCAGTACAAGGGGATTGGATTCGTTGTTGTGACTAAAGATGGAAACAATCAAAATTTTCCCCTGGCGATTGGGATAGGGAGTGTCGAGAACGATGAATCTTGGACATGGTTTTTGCGTAATGTCCGAGAAGCCTTCAGTTACACAGATGGCTTGGTTATCGTGTCTGATCAACACACTAGCATCGATAATGCAGTACAAGATGCATATCCTGAAGCTTCTCATTGTCTTTGTTATTTCCATATTCAACAGAATCTAGCCAAGTATGGATCACACTTGGTTGGGCTGTTCCATACAGCCGCATAATGTTACGATGAACTCACATTTGATAGGTATGTCGAACTTCATGTTTTAAATATTCCTCACGTTTCAAAAAATTAACTTTTATTCCCCTTCTTGAATGATCAGGTACATGTCTTTGATCAACGATAGTGGTTTTCAGGGAGCGATTGACAGTTTGACAAAGGCTGGAGCTACTTGGTGGTCTCGTGTGAAATGCCCTGTTCAAAGATTCAACTTCATGACATCCAATGCTGCTGAGGTTTGGAATGCTCGTCTCGTGTGGGTAAGAAAGTTGTCTGTTTGTTCCTTCTTGGAGGCGGCTCGAAGGGTTATTGAAAAATGGTTTTCTGAGAGAAGGTTGGCAACTGATGAAAGAGGTCCCACTTTCACCAAGTCCGTGCACGATAAATTAGAACAATTCATGCGGTAAGGGCGATCGATGGGGGTCCAAAGAATGGGACGAGGTAAATTCAAGGTTACTGATGGTCGAAAAATATACTTGGTAGGCCTCAGTGATGGTGTGTGTAGTTGTATGTTCTTCCTAACCGAGTTGATTCCATGCACGCACGCATGTGCAGCCATCAGGTACTACCAATGACCTACTTAATACGAACCTACTTGTTTTAGTGTCAATAATTGTTCGTAGGAACTCACAATATCTGTGTTTACTGAAGTTATGCTAATGAGTCGGTTGTCTCGCACGTGACCCCTTATTATACGACGTACTTGTTGAGAGGGATGTGGGCTTGTGAAGTTGTACCTGTGCCCGACCCGACAGAGTGGGTTGTAGATGATGAGACACGTAGATGTGTTTGTGTCCCACCGGATCAACCAAAACAGGCCGGTCGACCGAAAGGCAAGCGAATACCTTCTACTGGTGAACATTTAGGAGTGCACCACCTATCATGTACTCGTTGTAGTCATCCTGAGCATAACAGAACTACATGTTCTGAATACATGTACCACAACGACGAGCAATGTGAAAATCCCGATCAAGGTGGAAAGAAGACTAGAAAAAAGAAAAGATGTTCTATTTGTGGCTCAGAAGCACACACAAAAAGAAAGTGACATTTATATTTGAGTCGTGAACATGAATGACCTATATCATGTGGCTATATTTGAATGTTTTAGTGTATGTGTTTTAGTGTATGACTTAGCTGGGAATGACGATATTTGAGTTGCATTTTAAATTGCATAAGTTAGATAAGATTTTAAGTATAAGTTAGGAAATCTAAAAAATTTCACTAAAACATGTAGTACTACCAAACTAATAATCTAATAATCAAAAAAATCCTGCGGTTGTGTTTCATCATCTGTGGAGTTTGCATATATAACTTGGGTCATCTTTCTCCTTACGCCATTGATCCCCTTACACTCCTTCAGTGTCTTTCTCGGATACTCGCGCATCATCCCACTTTCCACTGATAGTAATGCCCATGGCCCACATGACGTACTGTCCTCCTGCACGTAGCATATGACCTCTGACAATGTGACCAAATCGAACTCAGGGACACCCTGTGGGACCCGACGACCCTGTGCCAATGCCTTTTCAAAAAAAGCCACAATACTCCAACAGTCGTGACAAAATACGACGGATAGGGAGGGTCACTCTGAGGCGGCTAAGGATAACATCTGGAGTGAATCTATGTCTAAGACTGTCACACAGGCATATCCGCTGCTCCTCGATGTCTATTAAACATGTAACCCAGTGACCGTCTAGGTTCATGACCGTCCAAACCTGATAAATTGGTGTTTATAATTAGAACCATATACAAATTCCAAAATAAATAAAAAAGGATTCAACAGATATTAATACGTACTTGTTGTATGCCATCCCACCACGGCACAATGAAGTTCCACTTTGGCCTCAAACCTCACACATAAGCCGCACATCGCTCTAATTGTTTCTGAGTGAACGCCTCTCTGATCCCCAGCATGTATTTGACCTCGTCGGCTTCACCAGCATGTTTTTTCCTCCAAATTTCTTCACATATTTCCTACATTGACGTTGATTTATATTCAAAATTTGAATATGACAACAAATGATATATTACCATAAAAGAATGATCAGAACTCATAAACAACTGGCTATCCACAATCTGAATCCTCCCGATAAATTGGTGTTTTGATTTGTACGTTAGCTGCTTCTGGACGGCTCTGTAGTATGCCCAAGTACGCATCAATTTGTTGTAATAGACAAAAACTTAGATCAATGAAAATCGAATTATCGGGAAAAATAAGAGGCTAATTCCAATGAAATTACCTCTGAGTCCAACTCATACTTTAGAACAATGAAATTTTTGAAGAAATTTGGCCCTACCATGGCGCTCCAGCACCGACATTGTGCCTGTAATGATTACAAGACATAATTTTAATATTTTCATAGAAAAAAAATCTAACTTTGGAACTTGAAAGAGCATTAGTTTCTTACCCGCTCACTTTGTCATCGTCGCTCAGGAAATAGGATTTCAACTCTCCCCACTTGACGTGCGTCTTTCTAGTAGGCTCCTCTGCCAAAAATGGACTGCGCACAACAGCAGATGGAACTCTACGTATCGTTATAGCTCCAATACCTTCGATATCTGGGATACCTTGAGGTGTGATGGTAGTCAAATCTAATGGGACAACAGAGGATCCGGTCTCTGGAAAGACCCTACCATCCTGTGCAGTTGGTGTCTCGAACGAGGGTAGCACGGTATAGATCGAGGTGAAATACGCCTTAATCTGCTCCTCGATCATCTTAGGCATCAATCCCTCAAGACGCTTTCCTTCATCAGTGATGTGTTGTTAGAGACCGTCGAATCGTGATCCCAACCCATTAGTGTACTGCTTGAGAGCGTCGAATCGAGGACCCAACCCATTAGTGACCTGCTGGGTGACGTGCTGCTGGAGAGTGTCGAATCGAGAACCCAAGCCATCAGTGACCTGCTGGGTGACATGCTCCCTAAGACCGTCGAATCGAGAACCCATCCAATCAGTGACCTGCTGGGTGACCTCCTGCTGGAGACCGTCAAATCGAGATCTCATCTAATCCATCAATCGATTGTACAAGTCATCACTGGTCCCTGAGCTGGACCTCGAATCGCGCTCATGGAAGTGAGACTCCGACTCAGGGTACCTCTGAGAAATTGGCGATGCACGAATTGACACTTTATGATAAGACGGGTATTGGGGGCCTCGTCGTCATCCTGCTCGCCCTCCACCTAAATGAGTACTGCGATCCTGCGTCGCTCTCTTTGGACCGCACGTGTCCTCGACGGACCTGCCTCTGCAGGATCTCCAATGGGTGCAGAAGGTCTCGAAGGAGTACGAGCAGTAGCACGACGACCACGTTGTCTCTGAGCGACCTAGAACCCCGTCAGGATATTGTTATCGATATCCTGCCAGTACGGCTGAATCACTTCATCGTCTGTAGGTATCAGTGTTGTGTAAAACTCGACCTGTAACCAAATTGTAGAAGTAAAGAATAAACGATGACAATAAGTGGCGTCTTACGATGTTAAATAAATAAATAGTAAATACCTCACCCGCGAGCACTTGTGAGACATCCATGTCCGATTTCTTCAAGCTATACTTATACAACGGGGTATCAGGATAGGTGTGTCCAATCTACACCCGGCAAACTGAGAGGTAATGAGGATTGCCTCAAAAACCCATATCTAAAGAGGGCATATTCAGAAATTATTTTAGTAAAAAAAATATTAAAAAAACCTAAACACACTTTAAAGAAATTTCGACAAACTAATTTGTAGGGACATACCAGCAGGGCTATCGAGAAATCATAGAAATAGTAATGCGGTATGTAGTTACGAGCAGGAACTATTGTAGGTAGCATATCTATGTATTTGACCAGGGTGAGGAAACTGATCTTCCCCCATGGAAAGCTCTCCCATAAGTCTTCATCTTCTACCAACATCCAAACCCATCAGTCTACAGTTGTTTTGCCGGCGTCCATCTCGAGCAGTATGAGGTGGAGGATCAAAATCTTGGCAATCTTCACTGTGTCCTCCACACTATCACCAAACTCGCCGGCTCTGAATCTCGTACGGAGGTCAGACACGGTGACCCGAGATGACTCGGCGTGCACCCTCTAGTACACTGCTCCATCTGGTGGATTGTGAATTGCGGCCGGATTGAAAGTCGAGTCGCCGAACTTTAACCCCGTCACTAGGGCAAACTCGTGCTTACCGAACCGACAAATACTTCTTTCCTGCCCTACACAGAACCACCTCTCATGTGCAGACATCTCGTTACCACACACCTCATATGACATGAGGACGTGTAAGAAAGCCTTGCAAGACTCTCTCTCCGTCTTCCACATCAGTAAATGACCAAAACTCGTCTTCCAAAAGTCATGGAGACACTGTCGACCCATCGATCGAAGCTGTTCCTTGACCTCATCAAGTACCGCAAGGTGAACATATCCATTTATATATGCGATGGTACCCTGGCACGCCTCACAAACGTAATGGAACTCGATCTCTATATTTACAAACGCTAAAATAATTAAACAACCATGACCAAAAATTCTATGAATTAACGAACAAACTTAAAGGGATTAACGAATACAAAAAATACAAATTTAAGAATTAATAATAATTAACTAGGAACTAACTAAAAAATTAAAGTTAACTAATAAACGAAAACTAACAAATTAAAAAAATAATAAACTAACGAATTATAAATTAACTAATAAAAAATTAACTAGGAATCTAACGAATTAAAGTTAACTAATTAACAAATTAAAAAATTAATAAACTAAGTAACAAACTAATTAATGAATTAGCTTAATAAACTAATTAAAAGTAGGGCTTAACTAATTAATAAACAAATTAACGAATTAACTAATTTAAAAGTAGGGCTTAACTAATTAACGAATTAAAAAATTAATAAACTAATTAACGAATTAAAAAGTAGTGCTAAAGAATTAAAAAATTATATCTAACGAAATTAGTGCTAACTAAATTAAAAAAATAAACATGGACTAACGAATTGAAATTAACAATTAAACTTAGGGCCAACGATTTAAAATTAACCATGTACTAACGAATTAAAAAATATTAGGGCACAAATTTAAAAAAAAAGCAAATTAATTAGGGAATTAACGAACTAGAGTAAGGGAATTAACGAAAAAAAATTAAATTTGTTAACCCCTAAACATTATGGGGTTAACGAATTTAAAGAATAAAATTTCATTAACTAGGGTTTATTTCGTTAACCCCTAAAGTTTAGGGGTTAACGAAGTTGTTCAATTTGATTCGTTAACCCCACAAATTTTAGGGGTTAACAAAATTGATTGATTATTTTCAGTAAAAAACTAATTAAAAGTAGAGCTTAACTAATTAATAAACAAATTAACTAATTTAAAAGTAGGGCTTAACTAATTATCGAATTAAAAAATTAATAAACTAATTAACGAATTAAAAAGTAGGGCTAACGAATTAAAAAATTATACCTAACGAAATTAGTGCTAACTAAATTAAAAAATTAAATATGGACTAACGAATTAAAATTAACAATTAAACTTAGGGCTAACGATTTAAAATTAATCATGTACTAATGAATTAAAAAATATTAGGGCACAAATTTAAAAAAAAAAACAAATTAATTAGGGAATTAACGAAAAAAAATTAAATTTGTTATCCCCTACATTATGGGGTTAACGAATTTAAAGATTCGTTACCTACGATTTATTTCGTTAACCCCTATAGTTTAGGGGTTAACGAAATTGTTCAATTTGATTCGTTAACCCCACAAATTTTAGGGGTTAACGAAATTGATAGATTATTTTCAGTAAATTGATTCGTTAACCCCTTAATATTTACGGCGTAATGAAATTTTAACATTTTTTCGGTATTTTCATTCGTTTAACGCCTAATATTTTCGTAATAATTCCTATACAATTTTCTACCAATTTTCTAAAGCTTAACGGAATTAATTAATAAAGATACAACAATCCATTTTATTTTTCAATCCGCCTAAACTAGTGACAACAAATTCTCAATCAATAATCAAACAAAATCTCAATAATCAAACAAAATCAAAAAATCAAAAAATAACGACAACTAACTAATCAAACAAAATAATAAAATCAAACAATAATACAATACTAACATGTTCATGTTCAACCATTGAAAGGGGAGCAAAGGAAGAGAAAAAAAAGGAGAAAGTGGAAGCACCGCTGCTGCTGGATAAAGGGGAGCAAAGGAAGAGAAACATGAGAAAGGGGAGAAATCATGTGTTTCGTTAACCCTAGTATTAAATTGGGTTTGTGTGGGTGGGTGGGCCGAATTTTTTTTTTATGCTCTTTATTGTTATTTTTTTTTTATTTCGTTAAGTGTTGTGCCTTTATTTAATTATTTCGTTAATTCTTAAATTTTTTAATTAATTTGTACTATTTCGTTAAGTAGTAAACTTTTTAAAAATTAATCATTTTGGTTACTTTCGTTAAGTCTATTAATGTTTCTTTTCTTTTAATTTATTTCGTTAAGTCTTCAAATATTTTTAAATCTATTTTGTTAATTCATTAATTAATTGAGCATGCTTTTTTAACTTTATTAATTCGTTAAATTTATTTAGTTAATTAGTTAATTCTTTATTTTCATTATCTTGTTAATCAGATTTAGAAAGTTATTCCAATCAATATATATTAGAATATAGATGATTTAATACTTTTAATTCTGACATTCAGTACAAATGTTTTTTGGGTATTTGGGGACAATATTTTAAAGTCATAGGTATATGGGGTACAAATATTATAATGTTGGGTAGAATTGTACTCGCTTATATGAAATTGGATATTCTGGACATGAAACTCCAAGTAATATTATACTTTGTGATATTGATCAAGCGATACGCTTGATCCCCATCTTAATAAAGAAGAAAACATACTAAAAGTAAAGAGCATTCTATAGTCGAAGATTTCAAAGAAACTGGCAAAGTAGCTTGATTTTGTGATTGTGACATCGGAAATCAAGGACTATGGACTAAGATAATCCACAATAGTTTTAGGGCCCGTTTGATACGGAGGATGAGTATGGATTGGATTGTAATACTTTCGGACTTTTTACTGTTCATATAGTTTAATTTGGATGTTTGGTGTGGATGTTTTGGATGTGGGTTTAGTTGTTATGTGTGTTTGGTGTAAATGTTTATAAATTGTATTGTTTATAAATTTGTGTTTGGTATATAGGTTGGGTTTGATAAGGAAAGTAAAATGACCAAAATACCCCTAAATATTTTAATAACACAAAATGAAGATTTTCCCCAATTCTTCCACAGTATTGAACATTCACTCAAGCAACAAAATCCTCTGCAAATTCGAAATCAACACCTTCTTCAACCAAAGTGGATGTGTTCTTCCAAATGGTACAAATTTCTAACCCTCATTCTTCTTCTTCTTCGAGTTGATCTTCGTTCTTGTGGAAGTAGGGCAATTTTTTTGGAGTTCCCAACATAGATTCGACTTCATCTTCGAGCATTTTGTGTCCGATTCCATAACACAACTTCAGCAGCTGGAGGGTTCTCGAACAATGTCTACCAGGTAGTTAAATGTGTGTAGTAATGTTAATTTTAGAAATGAAATATATGATGCGTATGTCTCTGCTACAGTCCTTGGAAAAATTTGATTGTGAAGTGTTTGATTTCGTACAAAATTTTCGAGATACCATGTATGAGGGCTCTCTTCTTCGTTAAATGAAACCGACATGAAAGAACCTATGTCGTAGAATGATATTTGTTTGCCTAATTTCCCCGTGTTGTTGATAATATGCTGCTTAGCTCAAACTCGATTCATTGTGGGGGTTCGAGTTCGAATTTTCATCCCCCCAACGAGGTTGTGCGTTGTCGACATTCGATACCAATGCGTATCCAAACTTCACGGACAAAGAAGAACCCAATGCGGCGTTTCATGTCTTGTCCTTTCCGTGGGGTATGAGTTAATAATAGATCATTGGTCGCATATTTATTTTTTGTCCTATGGTTGCGTCTTTTGGCCATCATATCTCATAACATTTTGTATATTCATTCTCGTAAATTGAAAACAAACGTAATAGGATGAGAGTTGTGGAGTTTTCATTTGGTTGGAGCCACCGCTAGATGGACGTGCAAGGGAAGTTGTCAACGATTGCCTACAAAAGATTGAGCACTTACAATCGGAAGTTGCAGTTTTGAAAGCCAGGGGAGAAAAAAAATACACTCGTACAATACTCATAGCATGTGGGTGCACGCTCATAGTTGTTCTTTTGTTTTGGGCACCTCGATTGTATTCACATCAAATTGCTAATGCGATGTGTAAGGTGTAGCACGGTGACACGATCACCGACAATGTTTACTGCAAATGAGGGTACGCTATATCCCTTGGGCATCACATTTTGGCACGCTTTTAATTTTGAAACCTATTGCTAGTGTATATATTGTTAGGTGCTTTGTATGGAGTCCTTACTGTTATGGAATATGTGTTGGTATTTCAAGTGGGTGATAAACCATTGACTTGTATATTATCATGATTGTATAGTATGTGCTTGTGGTGAGAAAGTTATGACATAGGATTTGCCCAACTGATTTGCAAGAGTGTAGTGGTTGTTGAGTAAAAATTGAAACTATGTGCAAAAGGCATCATGTAATGCAAAGGCAATTGATAATAGTTATTTCCTACCAAGCAAATTCCAACCTGTCAGTACAAAGGTCCATAGTAAAGAAAATGATAAACATCGTTTTTGTCTGCCCCGCAATCGACATGAACATTAGTTACTATATGTACCACTAGGAAGCAAAATTGTTGTGCAACGTGGAGTTTATGCACAACGCCAAAATGGTACGGGTACGACATACTATATGCATAAGAGTTCTAATGTAGCTAATTAAGTTCATGAGAATTTTGTCAGCTTGTCGAATGGGATTGAATCTGGCCTTCTCACTTTTGGGAAATACACATCAATTGTGTCCGCACACTCCGGATCGAACGGACCATCTTGCACAACAATGGGAGTGGAAGGACCTGACCCCGTTTCAATCATTAGGACTTCGGCAGGTTGGTGGACTTGTATGATCTTTTTCCATTCTTTGTACATCGGGAACCCGAACTCTCGAAAGAGGCGGTGCTCCTCACTCTCCTATGAGCATTATGAAGCAAGAATAGTTATGAATTTGAAGCTAATAGGTTAAAGGTAAGAGTTAAAAGTCATGCATTAGCAGCATGCACTTAAATGGCACACATGTAGTATTTTGCCTTTTACCTTTTTTTGAAAGCTCCAATACTCTACCGAAACCACAACCCGGTTGCGCTCTTCATTGTATTTGACCCCCCGTAGTGTTGTTCACGTATTCGATGAACGTGGGCCAAAGACGGGTATTGTTTGCCACCCATTCCTTCACTGTCATGGACGTCCATTTGGCATCGTCCGTCTCCGCCGACATCTCACCCGCGAGGATCTCGCACACATGTGTCAGTATGAGTGAATCCTTCAAGTTTCGTTTAAACCCAACCCGGAACAAGCGGTCTCCCAACTCAAGTGCCTCATCATGGGTTAGGGTGTGGTAAAATTTCATCAACTTTTTGTTCATCTTAGGCATCTCGAATCTGCATTTCCAAAAAAATATCACCTACAATGTGAGTTGTAAACATATGGAAAGCTCATAATTCAAAAATGATGCATAGTGACCATGTACATCAAATGAGAAGTTCCGTATTTGCCATACAAACAGGTCTACTCATACCTGGTTTTCTATTGGTAGACTACGCATGCTTACCTTTCCTGAATAATGCACTTGCAAAGCTTTTAAAATAGTACTTCATACGTTTATTAAAAGTTATGGTGGAGCATTTATGTTTGTATATTTTTTGAGCAAAATCTGTGTTGATATGTCATTTCCAGACAGAGACTTCTCAACTTGGTACGCAAGATTTAATTTAATGTGTCAGGCATTATGATGAAACAAATTTTGATCTACTGAATCAAATTTTGGTAGTAAAGGGTATTAAATGCAACACCCACTTGTGCCTCAACTACTCTATCCTTCTTATCCAAAAATACATTCTATATATGACCAATTTGCCATACAACGTGAACAAGGCATTGTGGAGGAAGTCCTGAAAAAGCCACATAGGGTTGAGGAGCCATTATGCCCAGGATAAATGAGCATGGTCTTCGGCAGGATGACTACTTCTACAATTTGGATTGGGATGCTAAGGTTGTGGGGTTGTTTGCCGAGGTCCTCGCAGATCAAGCAAGAATGGGCAATTTCAAGGTAGGAGGGAACAACAAGCACGGAATCGAGACATCACACTATGTCATATCGAAGTTGTGCCACAAGAACTTCGCCTTGAAGGATTGTCTGCGGCAGGTTCGTTTGCTACGTCAAAGACATGATACATTCCAAGCTATAATCCTTCGTAATGACGTAGTTGTACTTGAGGCCACTAATGAGATAGCTTGCAACGACGACGTTTGGGATGACATTGTAAAGGTGATTTTTTTTTCAAGTGAACTACCTACTGCTACGTCTATAAACTCCACATGTTACCTATAACAGTTGAATTTTCTTTGGTACACAGTCCATGCCCTTCGCGTGGGCATATGCTTCTAGTGGAGACCCACTGTGGGATGATCTGAAGGTGCTTTTCGGAGATCGTGGACAAGATCAAATGAAGATGGACCCGCCGGGAAATGGGAAGAATGTCATCGTGATTGAGGACGATCCGTCAAACAATGTGGCCCCGGTGTACACACCCTTGACTGAAGTTATTACCATTTCGAGTGATGTTTCGGCGACCCATTCCAACACCTTGAAGAAAGAGGTCGGCTATGTCGAGAACAGTGACTCCGATGATGATGGGTCCTTTAGGTCCCCATCCTTGACAACCGAAATGAGCTCCTCCACTCCTAACTCAAAGGTCAAAGGAAAAGGCAAAATGTATGGGGATACTTGTTGCAAGGCATTGTGGAAACCAGGATTCGATGATGTTTGATGCGAAGCCTTTTTAGTTCTACGAATATGTAGTGTACGTGTAGTTGCGTGTTTCTTATCGTTAAATGCATGCTTGTCCTCTATATTTCCCTAAAAGGAGCTTGCCTTGGCTTCTTGAGTTGCTGTAAAAGGTGTAGTGTAAGTCCTATGTAGATGAACGTGGTTTATGGGTGCGGGTCTTCGTATGTACACCTTAAAGGCTTTTGCAACTATTGTATATATGGTAAGGACGTTTTTAAGACTATAATCACACATCAATCATTATATTACCTAAAGTAGATTACGGAAGGATTCAATCAAAATATTTTCATTACCATTTCTAGTGAAAGAAATTTTTACATACACACCTATCTCATACAATAACAGATACACACATACAATAGTTAATTACATGGATTTAAAGTATTAGGCAAATATATACAACCATAACTTATAATTAACTTACCTGCTGACACATAAGGACTAGTCTAGTGTCCATAATTAACAAAATAGGCTATTTGAGAACTTCGACATACGTTGACATAAACAAACCCAACAACGATGACAAAATACCCACGGTCTTACATTTTCTCGATGATTGCCCGGATAAGCACTTGTTTGGCATCTTGTGGGACACTCTCGAAATAGTCGAGCTTCATATCATTCATGCATAAGTACAACCCAACATGCACCTTTGCTTCAAAGCAAGGAAATTCAAGATTCTCAAGCATGTTGTAGACTTGTTTCCTTTTTTTTTTGTCCTCCAACCTCTGCTCTTTCTTATCTTGCAAGTGAGAAGAGAACTCATATTTTATCTCATGCATAGTCTTGCCAAGCCGTTCTATGCAATCATCAAACTTCTCCATGAGGGGGTCGTGATCATCCTTCTGAATCCGACGGGCCTTTGCTTTCCCAGTGCGCGATGAGGTTTGTGAACTTTCGGCATTTGCCTTAGTAGTAAATGCCGTTGAGGACTCCTCAAACATAGCCTTCGGTGGTCCATTGTGGGATAAGGACGGCTTTGTATTCCCAGTGTTAAGAAAGTCCTGCATTGCATCCACAAACCCAATTGCATTCTCCCCCGTTGCCCGATCCTTTCCAAAAATCTCTGCCTAATCGTTGAAAAAAGGTCATGTCTTGAAACGCATTGTGCGCACGGAGGGTTCACTCTACAAGGGTATTAAAGTGTGACAATGCATTTGTGTATGAGGTGATAGACGATGTAGTGTATCGTTTTTTATTGTTCAACATTGCAAAATAGTACGGGTGGACAATACATTACCTTTACGTACGCATCCCAGACATCGTCTTGCACGTCAATCATCAGATTAGGCCCGAGACCAAATCCACTTTTCGCAAACATTTGTGACAATGCGTTGAAATTCTTCTTCCAAGCATGAATCTTGCTAGATATGTGTGGCTCTGCTTTCAAGTCCGTGCCAGGAAAATGTTGTGCGAGGGATTGCTCCAACAGATTAAGATACCCAGTCCTAAATCCATTATCAGACTTGTAGCCCTTGACAACCAATTCTCGCAAGGATTCAACTAGTTTTAGCTCTTCTAAATGACTCCACGTCCACCTTGATTGTGTGGCATTTCCCCTCTTCGAGTTTGATGTGGGTTTGTTCATTGCTAGTGAAAGAATAAATATGTCACACTTAAAATGCGATAAGGTGTTTTCTGTTGTCAATTGGTTCTGTATTAAACTTAAGCATTTGTCTGCATATATTATATTCTTCGCACATTATGCATAGGCTATAAACAACTTAAAGCACATTGGGGTTCGGAAAAGAAGAGCAGAATATCATTACGGGTAATGTACACTCCGATGAAAACAAGTCAAATTGTTGTCCGGATAAAGTTACAAATTACATTGTTACACAGATTCGCCAAGCATAAAATATAAAATCTCAACACACTTGAGACATGCAGTGTGTTACAACTTAACCTAAAGTGTGCCTATTTGCCCACATTTCTAAGGAAATACATTCTCTTCTCGCTGTCTATTCCGGCGAAGACTCAACCTGACCAACGTAGCCAAGGTCATGAGGGGGTTCGAAATCGGGAATGGGGAAGAAGTCAGGCACCTCACACTCCATGGGGTCTATCGTGGCGTTAGTGCGAATGAAATTATGTAATAGGCAGCATGCCAAGATGATCAAATTCTGGGTTTTGATTGGGTAGAAACAGTTGCTCCTAAGAATACCCCAACGTGCTTTCAAAATCCCAAAGCTACGCTCGATGACATTACGGGCTCTAGCATGCATCAAATTATAATATTCTTGGGGTGTAAGAGGTTGTTGAGGAGCATGTTGCCATTCTTGGAGATGGTATCTAACACCCCGATAAGGTGCTAGAAATCCATCTCCATTTGTGTAACCTCCGTCACACAAATAGTATTTGCCTGCCCACGAAAGCTGATTAGTTGGAATGACATAAACACTACCTTGACAACTCTATGGAACAAACTGAACAGAATACATCAAGTGGAGTAGTAGACTTCATCTAGGCGGTGTAATTTAAAAAATGGTGGAAGTACTCATAATGATTACCGATTGGGACTTTCAAGCCATTGGGTCTAGATATGGCATCACGTAACACGTGTCCATCGGCTGCTGATCCCTCCCATCCCGTGAGCACGTACACAAAGTTCATGTTCCTATCGCATACCCCTAGGACATTCACTGATACGAAGCCTTTTCGGTTTCGATACCGTGGTTTATCGTGAGAAGGCACGAGGACAGGAACATAAGTTCCATCTAGGGCACCCAGACATCCCTACAGAAGATGTTATATCCATCTCATATGAACATTCATACGTAATGATAAATCCCACTCCGTACTATGTAGGGTGGGTGTAGTCTTTAACCTAAAACAACACTTAACATAGTCTATTGCCGAATATAGATAATTACCTTAAAAAATTTCCAACGTTCAGATTCTTCATTTTCTGCAATTTCCAATGGTTGAACCAGGAGAACGGTGTGCAAGGAAATCAACGCGCGAAGGACACTATGGAAATGTGTGCTTATTGTGTGACCACTCCTATCAAAGTCATGCATGACGACTCGAATCTTCTTATGATGGGCTAAAACGGATAGGAAGATGGCTACTTGTTCAGGAATTTGTAAATACCTTGTAGGTTGCAGACCCCCAAGATTTTCCAACAGAAAACACAGCCTACTGAATGTGTCACGACTCATACGAAGTTGGTTGATGCAAGTAATATCAGATATGAGTGTAAGATTACGTATGTGATCTAACTGTCGGGGTATTTTTCATGACACAAAGTATTTTTTTGTTCTGCGAGCCCTACGAGAGTTTGTCCGATATCTATTTCGCCTAAAGAGGTACGCAAATGTCATCAAGGTCAACAAACACTTAAATCCAGCATTAATTGCGATGACCACGTGAGTAAAAACCTCGAAATCTGATTCATTCGACATTGTTTGTGTAATCTAAGAAAGTAAAAATTATACAATGTCATATTGTGCTGAAATTATTAAATGCACTGCCTAAATGAGGTGCCAAAGAATATGCAGACCATAAGTTACAATTTCTGTAAGGAACTTATCACCCATTTGCACACATACAAATTAAAGGGCATATTATATACATGGAAATATGATTCAAGCATGTGACCAAACTGTAATTTGAAGAACAAAAGTACAGGTTGAAATGATGAAACAAGGTATCCAAATTTTACTACCATCCAGTGAGGATCTCCTAAAACTAGCATATTTTGAGCATTTTGAATGTGTAATTACATGATGCACATTTAGCTCTTCGTTTAATCTGCATTTTCATACAAGTACAGCAAGCAATCGAAGACCTAGATCTACAGCAAGCAATCCCAACCACTAGATCTACAGCAAGTAAAACATAACGTAGTCTCTAATGTACATCTAATTTCTGAACTGAAAAAACACATTTCAGAAGGGGTCAGATGTCAATGAAACCTGTGTCAGTAGAGCCGCTGCCTTCCAACAGACTAATGCAGTCCAACTAACGGGCAAGAAAACCTTCAATTCACCTTATAATATTCCTGCATGTGTACTCATATTAAGAATCAGCAAATTAGTAATAGATGAATGTTCAAGTTAATAGAAGATTTTGAACAATAGGACCAAAAACTCCTCACTCCTCTACTACTTGTAATACTTTCAAAAAACAATAATGTAATCACTCCAACAATGCATGAGGGTTTCATGTGAAGAGTGGTAAATAACTTGTAAAATTCCTAACACGCAGAATTCTGTTATTTAAAGAAAGGGACACATCAATTGTCAAGTTAAAAAAGAGATGGCAAGTATGACTTAATGCTTTCAATATGAGCTAGACAAGTAAAGGTGTACTGTAATATTGATATTTTTTGGGGGAAAGATTTTGATATAGACTAGTTTTGAGGACTCTATTTTGAAAAAGAATTAACATTGATGGAGGGACAAGAAAATACATTGCATCTCATATATTCAATGTACTAAAATATCAATAGAGTTTGATGTAGCTTGTCCAAAGTTTCATCATTCCAGCTGGAAAGAATTCAACTCCAAATCCAATCAAATTGAAAATGCAAGTACTATAAAGTAAGGGCCTCTCTTTTTCTATTCTATTTCTTTATTTCACTGCTCACATAACATATTTAGGTCTCTCCTTAAATTCTCACAGAATTTGCATACAAAACTGGAAGAACACTATTATCCATCATGGCTTCAATTTAACTGTTACAAACACCATAAAATTGATTTATATTTCTTCATATCCACCAGTTCATATAGTAGGTAGTATAGTAATTAATTTCTGAAAACTTACCCCCCCCTCAAATTCGATTACCATAAACTGGAAATTGGGTTATAAAACGTGGGTTGAAAAATCAAATGTTTGTATGAAGAAAAAGTGTTTGAAAACTGGCCACTTTCGTTTTTGATTGCATTTATAAGAGAAGAAAATGGCTTGCCCTTTTGAGCATTTAAGCACATTCAAACCCCCAGTTTAGGAAGAACACAAAATCTCGTCAAAATGCAATAAAACACACGCAAACCTAACACCAAGTGGAGACTGTACATTATAAAATGCTGTTGAGCAATCGCTGTTTCTCATGTGAATAACCCGACTTTACGAAAAACCCTAACACAGTTTCATTTGAACATCCAAACAATGCGATTCTAGTGAAGAACATTACCTAGTGACAACGCTGGAGTGAACCTACTTCTTCGTCGATTGAAGCTTCACCTTCATCTTCGATCTGCACGGCGAGCACACGGTGGAAGACGATGGGTTGTGGGCGGAGCTTTTGGAGAGGAGACGATCTGAAAAAATCCTGTTCTTTTGTTATATATATGAGGGCAGATTCGTAGTAACCACATCTTTGAAGGGCAAATGGGACATTGGACAATGAACAGTAGGGACGAAATGGTATTTTCGCTCATAATTACTGTAGCGATGAGATAAACCCACCAAGGATGGTGGGTTTACATAACACATGCTAAACCCACATATTTATTCCCGGGCCCATGTGAAACCCGGGCCCAAAACCCATACACCAAACATGGGTTTGGGCTGGTTAATAAACCTAGACCAGCCCAAACCCATACACCAAACGGGCCCTTAGAGGTGAGTGACCCATTATATCACTTTTCTTAAATTTTGAGCCCAAAAGACTACAAATCTATAATATTTAACCTAAATGTTCAAAAAATGGGGTCAAGTACAATTGGATAAAGTAAAAAGAACACGTGGTGGGTGGCAGTTATTGTGCAGTAATTATTGAGCAGTAATTGTGCAGTCAAAAGGTAGTAAAAAGTGGGCTCACACGAAAATTGATACGGGTTGGCAGTTTTGGTGGAAAATTGCACACGAAAATTGGGCAGTCAAAACTCTTTCCACCCTCTCATTTTTACACGAATTGGGCAGACAAAATTTACACGAAAAATCCACATTGCCGTCTAAATTGCTTACACGAAAATTCATGCTTACACGAAAATCTTACATACACAAAAATTCAAAGTTACATGAAAATGTTTACATAATTATGGTGTAATTATGTAGTATCAAATATTTATACATGAAAAGAAAATTATGTAGTATCAAATTTGATACTACATAACAAAGTTTACATGATTTTCGTGTAAGCACTTTCGTGTAAACATGTTGTCTCATAGTATAAAAATTCATTATGGTGTAATTATGTAGTATCAAAACATAATTACACCATAATGAGACAAAAAAAAAATCTCTCATCACTTTACACTCACTTTAAGTCAAAAATCGTACTTGCAAAAGACAATCTCTTGTCACTTCTTGTCATTGATGTTTGGACCACACAAATTACATTTGTGATATTTTGGACACTTTGTTATAGTTTTATGGTATTTTTGTCCTTCTATATAATTCAGTGATACTTTTGACCAAAATTTAAAGAAATGTGGGGATATTCCTTTTACTAGTTCATAGTAAAGGGTGTCTAGGGGCATACTTTGAAATAGAAAAATGAGTTCTTATTTCTTTTTTTCCTTACCTATTTTTATTAATATCATATGACATTTATAATTGTACATTTTCTAAGGTGGAGATTTTAAAAAATGTTTTCCTTTCTTCATGTTGACCAATAAAGGAATGAGTGCAACTCACGAAGCGCGTCGCATTAGAAGGTAGGATGATCGTTGCACAACTGACAATTCCCATGCTTTTCCAGTTATTTGTATCTCTTTTTTCATATTTTATGTACTATACCATTTTCATATTTTATGTACTATACAATGATAAATAAAATATAATCGTGATCTATGTACTATCGTAATCTGTTTATAGATCACGATGGTAACTATTATCCTAATATAAGTGCACCATCATGATCTGTTCATCTTAGATCATGATGGTGAATAGATCACGATCGTAAAATACCACCGTGATCTAAGTGTACCATCATGATATGTTCAACTTAGATCACGATGGTAAATAGATCACGATGATATTTTACCATTGTGATCTACGTCCACCATCATGATCTGTTCTTTGTTCAAATTCTCATTTTTTTGATGTTTTTTCCTTTATTTTTTTAGCTCAAACTTTCATCTAAAAACATGTTGGTCCCGAAAAGCAACTGGTAGTAGGCTTGGGGGGTGAATAAGCCTACTAAACCATCACACATTTTTCTTCTACATCCATCGGCTTTCTCTTATGTCAGTAACCTTTTGAGAGGTTACTGATCAGAGTGAATGCGGAAGCCTTTTTCTATGCCTGGTAAGTGATGTGCGGTTTATTAGAGAGAGTGTATGCTTGGCAGTAAGTAGATAAAGACACAAGCATGTATAGAGGTTCGAAGATGGAGTAATCCTTCTACGTCCTCTCCTCCTCCTCACGGGAGGGAACATTGGTTAAGCTGGTTGATTTACATAAATCTATCTATTACAACCCACCCTTAACGAATAAGTAGCAAGCCTTTCACATAGATGCTTGCCTACTTTCCTTAGACCCACACAGGATCCTTCTCTACCCACCCAGGGTCTTCACTTTCTCTTCGAAAGTGGTAAACTCAGCAGGACATTACTCCTCGCATTGAGTACTCCAAGACAACCTTTAAGAGAGGTTTATCTCCTTCTTCTTCAACTGGGTGCAGCAAGCCTGGCCTTCTTTTGCAGACTCTTTCTGCTGAAGCTTGTTGCTGACTGGTAGACTGGGTGTGTGTCTTCTTGGGGTGTGGAGTGTTCAAGCTCTTCTTCTTTTCTATTGCTCTTTGTGAACACTCTATACTCTTCTTAACTTCCCCCTTTTACTGCGTTTATCTCTTTTGTAAGCCTTGAGCTCTTCTCTCTTCTCTTGCGCTTCTCTCTGCGAGCTTGGATATTCTGATGGGCTCGTCTTCTTCTTTCTTGCACACTTGGTGCTTCTCTCACACACTGGGTGTGTTCTCTCACTCACACTCCATTTCAGTCTTCAGTCCTCCTCTTTATAGGTGGTGAAATCTGCCCGTTGAAGGTAAACAGATTTCTGACATTGACGCGCCGCACTCCTGACACAGACATCTTTTCATTTTCCACGTGTCTTCTTCCGGTTGGCTCATCTCATTCTTCTCTCTACAGGTAACTTCTTGTGTCTACCCGTAACTTTGACTTTCTGCCCATGCCTGCTTTGTAGCTTCCTCCTCTAGCTTCACTGTGGAGCTTCCTTCTTCTGGCTTGCTCCTTCAGGTGGCTTCGAGGCTTCTGTAGCATGCTGCTCCCTGTAGTATGTTTTCAGTATGATCTTCTCAGGTAGCTTCCTGGCTCGCTGCATCCTTTTTTGGCGAGGTCCTTTCATCCAGTAGCTTCCTATTAGTCAATAATATCCTTATTAATTCCAAATTCTTTTCACCCATACTCTTCAGTATCCTTCCTTTGACACTTTCTCCTTTTCTTTTAATCTTCTATAGTAACTCTATTGCAGCAACCTTATCCTAAGATTGGTTATGCTATAGAGTTACTTTAAGGATTTGTCTCATCAAAACTTCCTACAAATGTATCCAACAAAACACATATCTTAATTCACAACACTATAAACTATATTCTATGACATTTTAAAATAATGAATATCTCACCTCTTTTGAGCAATAATCAAGAGATGAATTCATTTTACTTAATTGATTGTATTTAATAAATGAAATGCATGAAAGAGGTCAAAATTAAATTTATATATATATATGAGAGAGGGAATAGAGATTGTATATGTGGTGGGTTAAAGCATTAAATGAGATGAGTAAGGGCATTTATGACATTTTATCTCAATTTTGGGTAAAAAACTTGTTTTCTTATGAAGTGGGTAAAACTCATTTTTTGTTATACTTATTGGATAGAAAAACATATTTCCACTAACGGGGAATACTAATAGATAACAATTCATTTACATATACTTTTAATGCACAAAATGACATTATTTTGTGCTTAAATTTGTCTTGTTTTATGTGTTCTCTTTTCCCCTTAGGCAATGACATATGTATACACAAATAATAGTTATAAAATAATTAGAGTTTATATATACAATCATATTTCACAAATTTTGATCAATGTAACAAAGTCTCACTTATTATGTGGATGTAGATGACCTACTTTGATTTAGTAGTAATGAATTGAGACGATATTTGCTCTTATATAATGTGATCCTTGAAAATAGTTGTACATGAAATCTTGTTCAAATGTATGAGTTACGGAAGAGTTTATGTGAGACTGTTCGACTACTAACAACAAAATCCACATGTACAAACTCAAATACAAATTAGATTATAGATTGACCCGTCTTACAAATATAATTATGTGACACAATCTCAAGATAGTCCGTACATGAAGATATTCCCTCCTATATTGTCCAACTTACAATTTAATAAATTATTTAATTCTATTCATCCCTGAAAATAAAATCTTTTAGAATACATTTTTATAGATATATACATGATATGATATAAAAAGACATAAATTATGGATTTGTCTCTTGTGAAACCGTCTCACGTGAGGCAAAGATTAAAATATATTTTTTTTATAGATATAAGTACGTGTTTTTCAGCTATAACTACACGTTTTATAAATATATTCTTCCTCTTTTTTTTTTTTTTTTTGCAAAATTTACATAATTGCAGAATTCATATGAATTATTATCACAGAAGCATTGTGCAAAGAAACTCTAGAGCAAATCTATTCAATTCGATCAATCAAACAAATCTCATCTATTTGATCAATTAAACATAAAAAAAAATATAACAAGATGCAAAATTAGGATTTAAGGAGGAGGGGGAAGAAAATGAAGAAGAAGAAGAAGTAATAATGGAGAATAAGAATCATTTCAGAAAAGAAGAAGAAAAAGAAGCAGAAAAAACAAGATGGAAGAAGAAGAAGAAGAAGAAGAAGAAGAAGAAGAAGAAGAAACAACAGAGAACGTAAAGATGAAGAAGCAACAACAAAGGAGAATCCACGCCGTAAAGAGAAAAAAAGAGATGGAGAAAGAAGAAGTAAATGGAGGATGAAGTAGAAAGAAGAGAAGAAGCAGATGCAAAACCGAGAAAAAAAAAAGAGAATGAAGAAGAAGTACTAGGGCACGTTCTTTGGGAAAAAAAAAAGAAAAAAATTATGACACTTGTGTGCCCGGAGGCATGGTGTCTCCAAATTAATCATCATATGATGTTATATATATACTCTACAGGTATCATGTGTATACTCTATAGGTATCACATGTATACAATAATGTATCACATGTATACTCTTGTATACATGTGATACCTATAGAGTATAGTATATGTAAAACATCAAAAAATATAACACATGTAGAATATATATATATATATATATATATATATATATAATACTTAAATCTGTGCTCCTATGTGCCCATTATGTAAATTTTTGGCAATATTATATGATCCGTGGCCTTAGAGCTCCTCTTAATCTATATTTATATAAAAAGAAGACCTTCAATAAAAATAGCAATAACTAATTTTCCTCCCAAATTAACATACTATAAATGGAAAGAAAGTAGTTACAAGAAATTAAATAAATCAAAAAATAAAAAGATTTATACTTTTAAGGGTTGTGGGGTCCATTAGGTTAGGCTATACCTATAGGTAGGTAGGTTATGAAATATATTTTATCTTTTTTCTCTATTTCATATAAATTATAAGATAAAAACTTACGTACCCACGATGCACCGTACCCCCAAAGGTATTATTAGTTTGGTATTAGTTATATGCTCATGAGGTATTATTGGTGTATTCATAAGGTATTAGTGATATATCCTTGAATGTATTGGTGATATACTCATAAGGTATTAATTGCATATTGATCATAAGATATTACGTGTATAACTGAAACATATGTTTTAGTAAATGTATTATTCAATGTATTATATATTACATGTTAAGGTATTAATCATATTATTTAAAGATATTACAATAAATGTTTGGGGGCACGGTGCTCCGGGGGTACGCAAGACTTACTCAAATTATAATATTTAAATTAATTATTTTTTATTTTAGATTTTGTTTTAGTTTACGAAAAATATAAATTTTATATTTATATTTTGGTGCAAAATTTAAGAAATTAATAACAATGAAAAATATTTTAGTATAATTGTTTTATATATTGAACTAGCTACGTTATTAATACATATCAAAATCTTTTAGTTATTTGATGAGATTTATATCTTTTCTTTAAAGATATCTATAATTGTAAATGCAAAAGAATTATTTACTAACACATTTGTTAATAAGTAGGAATCAAAAAACATAATAATATATTAATCATGATACTTCTATCTATATTAATCTGTAACATACATAACATATATCTTTATGAAGTAACATATTTTTTAGATATCAATTATCGTTTATAATAAATGTTTCTCAATACTAAATTTGATTCAATTTATTTTAAGTTACAATATTAGTAGGTATGTTTACAAAATTGATGTTTATTTAACAACCTCATATTTCAAATATAGAATTTAAAATTCATTGTTAGACATATATATATATATATACATATACACACATTTATATATTATTGTTTGCTTTTTAAATTATAATATTATTTAAGATATGACACATTAAAGTTACAAAATTAAATTCTTATTAATATATAATTTATGTTAAGATAATATTATTACATTATAGTATTAAAAATTTTAAAATTAATTAATTATATATTACAAATCATGCATCACAGTTATACTACAAGTAGTAAGAAACAAGAAATAGAAAAAGGAGGGAAAACCCCAAAACCCTACCATTACTCCCACTCTTTTTCTTTCCCCTCTACCTATGTTTCAATTTTCAACAACTCAAATTGATTTTTACCTTTTGTTTTTTCCGGATTTTTGTGAGTTGATATTTCGCCATTAAAACGCATTAATAAAATTTGCCGCTAGTAAATTGAAGGATTGCTGTCAGTTTGTGAGGGTGAACGTTTACTCAACTGCTTGCTTTCTTGGATTATAATCTACTATGGCGAGGTTTCTGCGAAGCGCTTCTTCTCGCAGACGCTACATGTTTCCACAATTACAGGTTTTTTTTTTTTCGCTGCTATTTGCTTTTATGGATTTCTGTGGGCTGGTGGATTTTTCAGCCACAAAGTAGGATAATGTTATATTAAAGCATTTTGGTTCGTATTTGAAGATAAGCAAGTAATGGTCTTTGTTTATGTGTTGTTTGCTTCATTCCCTTTTATTGGCATTATGACTTCAACTCAGAATTTAGTGTTTCGATTGTGCAAAATGGCATTTTGAAGTTCAACATATGATGGTTTGTTGCATCAACTGCAAGGAACATGTGTGTGTGTGTGTGTGTGTGTGTGTGTGTGTTACCTGACACCAAAGAGAAGTTCGACCCGATGCTGTAATTCTATCCTAGTCGATCCTATCGACATTAGGAGTATATTGATTTTCTGCTGCATGTTTGATTCCATTCATAAATTGAAGTTGAACGGCTGTTACATAAATCAGATTCTTATTTTGGTCTTACTGACTGTTGCAGGAATCTTGTTGGGGATTGTTGGAAACATCTACACAGCTATGCAACTTTACCACAAAAGGTGGTGAAACTTGAAAGTTTCTCAATTTGTTTGTTTCTTGAATTTTGTTAACATCAACTGATTAACAGTTGCGTTTCGATTACTTGCATCTGTATTTAGTTCTACAGTTGATTTTGTTTTTATTCTTTCTTCTTAGGATCACCATAGCTTATGCATGTTTTATAAATTGCCTTGACTAATGTAAGTATGGTGGAGTACATAGGCAAGTACTCCCAGTGGTGCAGTGTGCATTATTTTGTGGAAATTATTGTGCAACTAAGGGTTTGCTATGTCGCACATTTGTCCTCAGAATTAGATTATTGAAGGTGGTGATGTATAAGTGTAGGGCATTGTTATGCAGGTTCATATTACCTTGTACTCCATTTTAATTCCATCCAGCATTTCTGAAAAACATTTTTTTTTTGTAATTCTAAAAGAGGCTCATAGCTATTAAAGGTCTCGGTCCTAGAGTAGAAATATTCCAGTAGATAACTTTTATTAACTTGGGTATTTTGTGATGCTTACAATTCAGTTGGACATCAACCAATACCAATTACCAGAAGTTTCTAAAGTACTTCAGTTGAAGATGATATGTTTCTAATTTGCAGTTTCTTACTAAAAATATGCGACCTCCTGTCTCTGAACCATTGGTCTTTCCCAGTGGCTCTTTTAGTTTTTGGTTGAAAGCCCCCCTCCCCTCTATATATATCTGAAAGCTGTGTAAGCAAGATAATTACAAATACTTCTGTATGCCTGAAGGTAAAAAGAAACCAAGGTCACATGCAAGTGATTCTGGTGAAGAGAATTTGTCCAAGAAAGAATTGGCACTAAATCTAGCTTTGGATCAGATCACAAAATCGTTTGGATCAGGCTCCATAATGTGGCTCGGTCAGGGTGTCTCTCATAAGCAGACGCCAGTGGTTTCTACTGGATCTTTTGCTTTGGATGTTGCGTTGGGAATAGGAGGACTTCCAAAGGTATTTTAAGCATCCTGCAATTTTCTTCAGGGAAAGGAGATGCACTTGCAAAACAAATTCATAACTGCTCATGACTATGTATTTAATTTTTTTTGCCTGGTACGATTGTAATACAATGACTTAGCATGGCAGAAAATTTAGAATCTTAACATTTCACCCAAACCAATCCAAATTTATTCTTCTGCGGTATAGGGAGGCTTTAGGTTTAATGACTGGGCCATTGATCTAGTTATATCCCTTTTTGGGGCCTCTATCATGAAATCATCTACTTTTTTAAGGCTTCTGCTTTATGTAACTAATATGATATTTTTTCAAGTCAACCTTGGATTTTGGGCTTGATTCTGTAAGTTACATTATATATATTTACTGATACATTTACTTTAGCATACACCTCATGTAACAGCTATTGAAAGTATGGGAATAAACGTTTAGCTAGTATTTTCATCTATGATTTAATTTGGTTATGCCTTTGAGTTTTTAGGGACGTGTTGTGGAGATATATGGTCCAGAGGCTTCTGGGAAGACAACTCTTGCATTGCATTTGATTGCTGAGGCACAAAAGCAGGGTGGTCAGTACATTCTCCAACTTCTGGGCTTAAATTTGTTCTGTACTTCTGATCATTAGCTAGCATCTGGTTGAATAATGAATCTAAGTATTAACGTTTTAAATTGATTTCAAACAACCAAACATGCAAATTTTCATTTTCAGTACTTATTTTGCAAGATGTGATGCATTTGAATTGTATAGGCAGTATCTTTTACAAACTTGTTTAGAGCTGAATAGGAATTTACTACAATCGGGTGTTTGACCTAATGACCCACTGGAGACCTTGAAAACCAGACCTGTGAGAATTCTTGGAAAAGAGGGATATTGGTCTTCATCGAAGAACATAAAATAAAGTATTTGCCACTGCTGTTTTATATTATGCTCACAATGATTTTTTTTTTTTTTGGCCATTTATGCGAATATTATGCTGTACTAGAAATTATAATATAAAGTTCTATGTGGTATGGAATCTGTTTAAAGTTTATAAGCAAGCCATTTTACAATACTCCTTAAATTGTGTGCATTTCTCTAAAGCATCAAGTATATGGGTTGGAGGGAGTACATTATTTAGTTTCTCATTTAACTCATCGATTGTGTTAGATTAGTGATCTAATGAATGTCTTTTAGACACTTTTGTGGTAAGAATTGTTTATTCTTATATGTACGAGAGATGGAATTTTTTCTCTCAATAATATCAATCGGTTATTCTATGAAGCAGGCATTAGTGAATTATACTTCTTTATAGGTATTTGGGTTGAAGAAATGCCAAGTAATTATGTTATGTATTTGAGGATAACAAGTGCTAATTTAGTCTGGTTAACATCCTTCGTCTTAATCCCGTACATTGTAATCCTACTTTTAATGCCCTTGCTAGGTTACTGTGTCTATGTTGATGCTGAGCATGCTCTTGATCCCTCTTTGGCTGAGGCTATTGGAGTGAACACTGAGACTTTGCTTCTCTCGCAGCCAGATTGTGGTGAGCAAGCTCTCAGTCTGGTGGATACCCTAATCCGGAGTGGTTCAGTTGATGTTGTTGTTGTGGATAGTGTCAGTAAGATGATACGGTTTCTTCTAAAGAAAACATTTTTGGTTGGATTAAATAAATTGACAATCTTTTCTTATCTGTATCTGCCTTGGGTTTCTCCTTGTAGGTAGCTGCTCTGGTCCCTAAAGGTGAACTTGATGGTGAAATGGGAGATGCTCACATGGCAATGCAAGCTAGACTTATGAGCCAGGCTTTACGGAAATTAAGCCATTCTTTGTCCCTCTCACAGACCATATTGCTTTTTACAAATCAGGCATGTACCAATAACTTTTTATACATGGGGATTATATTTCCTGTACTTCCCCCTTTTTTGTTCCCTTATTTGTATGTATATGTTGGTCTAATATGTTTCTTCACATTTTCATGAACTATTATAAGGAAGGTATTTCTAGCCTACAGGCTACTTCCTTTGGTGATTCTTGTGGGTTTAATTATCTTTATTGTGTGGTGATACAGATGCTCCTTTTTTTTTTTATCCCTTTTCAGCATTCTTTTTCTTCTTTGTTTCTTTCCTTGGTTCTTGTTCTTCATCATATACTTTCTTTTCTGATTCCTGTTTTAGACCAAAATTTGTTGTAAGGACTTTCATTCCTGTTTCAGATGTTTAAGATAAGTTAAAATTCTTCTCCTGTGACATTCATTCGTACAACTTAAACTACTAGAGAGAGCTGTACATGTCTATGTGAGAGTACCCATCATGAGGATCTGGGGCTTATTATTGGTCAAACGTTTTTGAGCATTTTTCACACATGGTTATTGATCTCTGCTGTGAACTCAATTCAGCTTGGGGAATACTAGGAAAGTTTCTGAATACTTAAATTCATTTCTGCTTCACTTCTCACGAAGTGAAATCTTCCCTCCTACCTGATAAAAGGCTCAGTCTGTTGTTTCGAATATACCTTTAACCTGTATCCAGCTTTCCCTCATAGTTTGTAGGTTGTCAAACTACATCCATGGTTTTAATTCTCTGTGTGGACTCTAGAGGTGAATTGTAAAATAAGTGGAACTGGTGGTGACGTTGAATAACTCGGTGTCAAACCTTGGGTCTGTCTGGTAGAAATGAAGATCATTCCTTTATTTTACTCACTCAATGAACTTTGTTTGATTGTAGGTACGGTCAAAGCTATCCACCTGTGGAGGATTTGGCGGTCCCTCTTATGTTACATGTGGTGGGAATGCTTTGAAATATTATGCTTCAGTACGCCTAAATATTCGGAGAACTGCATTTGTTAAGAAGGGAGAAGAGGTAATAATCGTGCTCATTTCTTGGATACCTCAAATCTTATCTCCTTACAATTTTTTTGGATGTAAGCATTAATTATTTGCTCATGAAAACGTCTAGATCTTACGTGATCTCCCTTTCTTAGTTACTTTGTAATATTCAGATACTACCTTAGATTGATGGTTTGCTTTGTGTCACCTTACCATTATGAAACAGCTTTGTACCATTTTTTAAAATCATATCTATTATCTTTTAGTTTTTCTTGAAAATTTTGCTTGAAGTGCAAGTTATATTGCCGTTCTATTTTAAAATAGGGCTTCTTCAACAATAATTCCTTATGAATATATGTATATTGCCAAGTTTTCTTTTCCTAATTTGGAACACTTGTGGTTCAACTTTCTCTTTAATGTTCTCCTCAGAGGAATCATAATGTTAATGAAATTTGATAGTCGGATAATCATAAGTCTAATAATAATGAAGGGAGGTAGTGTTTTTACGTATGACTATTACTCCTTAACCTGCTTTCATATATTGCAAAGGTCTCTATCTTTTTGTGAATTTTGCCAATCATAATTGGCATCTTAACCTTGTACTTGCGACATCTTACTAGGGTATTTCTTGATTTAGGAAACATGGGAATTCATTCTTAATCATTTGAAGTTTTAACTGGACTCCCTTGACGTATATATGCTATCACTAAAACTTGAGACCACACACAATTTGCTTTTAGAAATTCCTTTTCAAACTCTTATACACTGATCCATTTTTGCAGGTTACAGGAAGCCAAGTTATTGTAAAGATCATAAAGAACAAGCATGCACCTCCATATAGAACTGCAGAGTTTGAGCTCGAGTTTGGCAAAGGCATTTGCCGAGAGGGTGAGCTTATAGACTTGGGATGCAAATACAAGTTCATCTCAAAGGCAAGTTCATTCCTTAAAATGGATGGTAAGAATTTCCATGGTAAGGATGCTCTCAAGAAACATCTTGCTGAAAACATAAGTGTTAGAGAAGAACTCGAGAAAAAGTTAAGGGACAAGCTTTTAGATGGCAAAACAGAGGATGAAGAGGGATCAATTGAAGAGGCTCTTGATGGAGAAACCATTGAAGGGATCACTGCATCCGATACTATTGAAGCGTTGTAGTTGGATGGGATCTCTTTGCAAATTCTGTTATTGCATTCAATCCGTTTCAGTAAATTTGACTTTCATCGACAAATATCCAAGGGGAGTTCTCCACAGTATCAGATGGTAACTTCAATTTTTTTCTTGCAAGAAATTAATATCCTTATTCTTCACTCTTCAGATCATGCAGTTGATAAAAATTGTGATTTCTAAGAGGCAAATAGATAGATGGCAAAACATGATCGATCATTCTAAATCATCTGTCTCTGATATTTGTTCAGCTGTGATTGGTATGTTAGAAATTTTCTGTATATTAAGCAACTGACAACTGTCAAGTGTTGATGAGTAACATTATCTTGCAAGTAATATTGCCATTTTTGGCATTTTTGATATTTATCATCCTTCATCTTCCCTTTTGATGTTTTGATGCCAAGATGTTGTCTTAATTCTGCACCCTTTTGCTGCTATTGTAGCCATAGAATGTGTATTCTCTTTTGTGTAGTAAAAGTTTAGGTTCTCATTTATTCTTACATTATAGATACAACAACAAACTAAGTCACTATCTTATTATATGTGATTTATATTTTGTTATGCTATTCAATCTAACACTTGTTCTCATTTATGTTTAAATGTAACTTGTACTCCTAAAGTTTCTTTTCAAGTATTCAAGCTAATGTATTTATGATTCTCTACTTTCTACTCACCTAATTGAAGCATCTAAATGTTTTTTATGTACATATCCATTTCATTTTAACCTTTTTTTTTATTGGCTACATTCATTAGTCATATTTCATTTAATCTAGTACAACAAAACCATCTTTTTCAAATTTGCTATTTAATCCAAGCGTTTAAAGATTTACAAATAATACGATTTTAACAAACTATTGTAATTCAAGCCACATTTTAAAATTTTTTTTTTTTTGAGATAACAATTTAAACATTTACATAAAAATTTGGACTTCAACGCACTATTGCAATTCAACTTTAATACACTTCTTTACTTAACATAGAATACAGATTGTTGAAGGATACACCTGTTCTTTGAATTGCAAAAGTGAGTTAAAATCGTGATTTATTTTACTAAATTGAAAGTTTTTGAAGAATGTGACCTTTTCTAGCGAATTCAAAAAAGTTGGAATTAAATTGTAATTTTAAGAAATGTGGTCATTTTTTTTTTTTTTTCAATTAAGCTATTTAATCCCAAATCAGATCTCACGTACCAAAAATTCATGTACCACTCATGTATTACATCCCAAAACATGCTAGAGTGAGTCTTAGAAGAGACAATCTCACAAATCATGTTACATGAGACGGATCAACCTATAACCCAAATTTCACAATTCATATATAATTTAGTGAAAATGAACCTAATTCATGGGTAGAAAGGACCCGTCTTATGGAAACTTTTTATGAGACCGCCTCAGACTAGTTTTTGTGAAAACATTAAATTGATTTTGAAAATAAAAGCGGTTACAAATTATAATTTTTTTTCAACGTCAAAACTACGTAATTTTCATGTGGCACAAAGTGGGACAATTTTTTTGATATCAATCAATTCATACAACCCGCACATAGTTCATAAATTTTAATCACATTAAAGATGGAAGTTTCCACAAAACAATTGTAAACATTACAGTTAAGGCCTTGACATATAGGATTCGTTACGCCTAGCTCAAATATGATCCCATTTTTTTCCAAGTTGTACAATACACATCTTTTTCACAAATCATGGAACTGATTAATTTTCTTGTTCTTTGAATTTGAGCAGGTGATGTTGAAAGTTGAGAGGAAATTGATCTTTGAAAAACATATAAGTCCCATCATCTTAATTTCTAGAAGTGATATATATATATATATATATATACACACTAATATCACCATCCACTTTCAATGAACTTTATCAATACTCAATTGGATTTGCTGAAATTTATTAAGAACCCTTTTATTTATCTTGATGACCCTTTTGAGTTGAAATAAGGATGTTTCCAAGGTACCAATCTCTCTCTCTCATATTCAAAGAGTTGTCCACTTTGAGAACAGAGAAAGGTCTAAAGACTTTCAATGTGAAGTGCAATTTGAAGGGGTTGTTTGTGAAAAAAGGACAATTTGGGGTCTTATTCATAAATTATGATTGAATATTCTCTATGATTTGTGGCTTCGAGAGAAAGTAGTTTCCTATAAGGTGTCCACAAGCATGCAACTTGGATTCCGCTTTGTGGAACACACAATATTTACAGACTAAAATATTTGTTAATGTCATTTTCATATAAGAAAAAAAAGGTCTTGTATCCCACTAACATAAGTAAATATATTTATAATCTCTAGTGTTAGTTAAATTAACTTGTGAAACGTTTTATGTCATGTAACTTATGAAATCGACCATTGTGACACCTTAAAATTATACTACATCCGTCCCGGTCGAACTTGCCTACTTTGATCGGCAAGGAGGTTAAGAAAAAACAGTTGACTATTGTTTTTTAAGATAATTGAGTGACATTTTTGTAATAAAAATGAAATATGAGGATATTAATGTAATGATTATTGTGACTTTTTGTTTTTTAAGATTGTTTTTTAAGATAATTGAGTGATATTTTTGTAATAACGATGAAATATGAGAATATTCATATTTGACTTTTGTTACCATTTATGGGCTAATAAGTTGAGTTGAGACAAACCGAAATGACAAGTAGACAAGTTGAGATGGGATGGATGGAGTATTGTTTAAGATCCACTTATTATATCATGTAATGTCTAAAATCAATTGTTATTGTATATAACATTCAAAGTCGATATATCATTATGTTGTGTAATGTTCAAAGTTATATAATTTAAAAGAGTAACTTGTGTGACCCTGGGCATGGTACCCCTAAATTAATCATCATATGATGTTAAATATATATTCTACAGGTATTATGTATATACTCTTCAAGTATCACATATATACTCGTATATACATATGATACCTGTAGAATATATTTATAACACCAAGAACCATAACACCTATAGAGTATATATATATAACACCTGAAGAACATATATATAACACCTAGATCTGTGTCCTTATGTGCCCCAAAGGTATATAAGTTTTTGCCAATTTGAGTAGGTCTCTTGTGAATCAGGTGCATGGATCTGGGTCGGATTCGGGTCAAGGGACCGCATTTTTTTTTCACACATGATTTTTGAAAAAAATCACATACCAATAGGTTATGTTAGACATACATTTACATTATGTTAGACATACCTTTAAACTATGTTAAACATATCAGTTCTGCCCAAATTTCATGCCTTGTCTTTTTTTGGCTTGATTTTTGAATATTGGCACATACCACTACGTTATGTTAGACATACCATTACATTGTGTTAGACATACCTTTATGTATACTTAGACATACCTTTGTATATGTTAGGCATACATTTGTATATAGTTAAACATACCTTTATATATGTTAGACATACCTTTGTATATAATTAGACCTACCTACACATGGTTGGTCTAACTATACACAAAGGTTGGTCTATTGGAGCGAATTTTGGGTGAGCTTCAGCACAAGTGTTCAGCGCGTGGGAGCGCGTGCAGGCGCGTGGAAGTGCGTTTTGGGCGCGTGAACGGGTTGACCCGATTGTACGGATCCTAGATCCGTGCAACCGATGCATAAAAGTTTTTACCAAAATATATACCACATTTCATATAAGATATCACTTAAAAAAAAAAATCATAAATGAGTTTTATTATTTTTCTAGCACACATAAGAAAAATTGACAAAATTGTCTTTCTGAAAAAGTAAAAATAAAAAATAAAAAATCACTTTGAATCATATGTTATGCCTGTGTTTTTTTCATAAATTTACACGATATGACGTATAGCCGTCCATATTGTTGCATCTCACTGATCAGTTCCAACAATATGTTTATATCGTTTAAGTCACTGAATGCACTATTTATTTATTAGAAGGACAATTTTATCAATTTTCAGTTTTTTTTATAATAGAATAATAATAAAAATATCATTTATAGTTGAAAAATAACTTACTATTTGATTATGTGGTATAAATTACTATTATATTTATCTCCTCTCTCTACATTATATGATCCTATAGCTACATTACTAGTTTTCAGTTTCTAAGTGATGTAGTTAAATTTTTTCTATGGTATAGATGATGATTTGAAGAAAAAATATTTCAAATCCCTCAAATTTTGAGTGATGGGTGATAACTCATATGAATGTTCTAATTTATTGAAATTTTCTCGTAAACCTTCCAAAGAATATGCCAAATTTAAAAGTGCAGATTTAGAAACGACCCATATAGCTGCTCTGAAAATCTAAAATCACGTTTTTATCAATTTGAAGAAAACAACTCGATCCCTCAAAATTGTTATCATGTAAATTAGTGAGATGTTTCAATCTCCTAACTAGTTTCTAACTTTGCTCATAGGTAAAGACGTTCAAACGGTTCCGAAAACCGAAACCGGGGCGGTTCGAACCGCCGGTCAACGGTTCCGGGAACCGTTGACCCGGTTTCGGTTCCGAACCGGAACCGCGAACCGCCAGGGGGCGGTTCGGTTCCGGTTCCAATTTTTACAAACCGGCGAACCGGCGGTTTAACCTCCGGTTCGAACCGCCGGTTTTTACAATTTTTATTTTATTTTTGATTTTTTTAATTTTTTTAATTTTTTTTGATTTTTTTTAATTTTTTTTATGACATTAGGACACAAAAATGATCTAGAGGTAACCCTACTCAAGAGTTAGACTCTTATTTAAGTGTTACTTATGAATCTATTGTTTTTGAGATTTCAAGTGATTTGTTGAAGTGGTGGTCACGAAGGACCACCATGTATCCTATTCTAACTATTATTGCTAAGAAATAATGGTTTTGATTCCTTAATTTGATTCCTTAATTTGATTAGAATTAAGGATATGTAGACAATTTCATTATAAGTTTGGATTTGAATTTCATTTCCAAACTTAGAATGAAACTCAAGCTCTTTCAATTTTTTTCCCCTTCTCTTTAATCTTTAGATAAACTTTTGTTATTGTAATAGATATATTTAATTTGTAATAGTCTAATAGATTAGAATTAAGATTATACATTCATTAGAATTGCAATCATTAGTATAGAAACTTAGAAATTGTATAACTTGTAATAATTTTGCAATTTATAATGAAAACATTTGTGCCGGTTCGATTTTGTGTACTCTATTAGTCTATTTCAATCATGAATTATATCGAAACAAACATTGAAAAACAAATTCGGAGTTGCAAAATCAAAATGAACAAGAAAAATGCAAAAAAAAAAAAAAAAAAAAACGAACCGTCCGGTTCGAACCGGCCGAACCGCCCGGTTTAGGTTCAACCGGCGGTTCGGAACCGAAACCGGAACCGGCCACCTACCGGTTCGGTTTCGGTTCCACCAATCCGGAACCGCCAAACCGGCGGTTCGAACCGGAACCGGAACCGGGGAACCGTTTGAACATCTCTACTCATAGGCCATATCTTCTTTTTTTTTTTTTTTTAAATATTCTACTTTACTAGAATTGTCCCTATGTAATACATGAGTTTTATAAAGAAAAATTAAAATATGTTTTATAAATATTTTAAATAAATGTAACAAAATAGTATTCCATATGTTATCTCATTTAATTATAAAAGTATACTTGTAATATATATTATGCCTAGGATTGTAATCGTTTATGACATGATCATTCTTCTCAATGAATACATTACTTACAAACTCTATAAATAAAAGAAAACAAACCATTCAATAACAACAACTAAGTCTCATTAGTAATTAATAAAGATGGTACTTGAATACATATTGGTGTGTGTACACATATAGAGATGTTGATTTTTCAATTATGCTTTTTATCTCAATTGAAAACTAAATCGTGTAAATTTTACATATATATATATATATATATTCATAAATAGACAATTTATGGAAAAATGTATGGTTATAATGAATTTATTTTTAGGAGTTGGGGACAAAAATGAACCACAACTAACATGTGTCAATCTTAGGCCGGTTCTCAGCTTTCAATATATATTTATAAAGATTTAAAATGAGTATTAAATATTATACCAAATAGGTAATATAGTTATTTTAAATACATATTATTTATAACTATTAAATGATTTTTAATCTTTGTGGGATCGTATTAAACAAAAGTTGTTTCATTTGAGATCAAAAGTTGTTTAAGGTTACTAAATGTCCATTCAAAATCGTTGTTAATTCCTATGAAGAGCTACATATATGAAAATCCTTTTAAAATCTTATATATCAATTAAGGAACAAAATGAGCACTGGCCTCCTTTCTTTATCTTTTTAAACCAACTTTCTAATGTGTTAATTAATAGTTAATACAATGCTAAACACGTAAAATAATGTACTTTAGTTTTCCTTTTCACTTCTATTTTTATTTAGGTATTAAATATCTAAAAATGATCACATGATTCCATCAAACCCATCTATTAAGATAATGATTTTCAAATAAGATCATTTATTATTGGAACCCACCACCATCAAAATTATTTAAATGAATATCTTTATATGAATCCGATTGGCCTTGAGTTCGAATGAATTTAAAATCCGATTGCTCAAAATAATTTAAAAGGAAAACGATAGCTGATCTGAAATATTTTATGATTGATTGCAATTATTTAGATGTATCTAATTGTGGTTAAAGTTGAGTTTATATAAAAATATATGAAAAGCTAATAACAACTACAATAATATTTGTGTTAACTAGGCATTATTAATCAATTTATCAACCAATAAATACATAGAGGACCATATAACCTATAAAACAATGATACAAAATTTTACACTAAATTTAATTCTTATTTATTGACATTTGACACAACTAGCAACATCATTTATCTGTGACATCAACTTTTGGGAGAGAACATGTTAGATATTTATACTAATTTTCTCCATACCCACGATATAATTATACAACTAACATTTATAAGTTGAATAAAAAAACTCGTGTGAGACGATATCGCAGATAGTTTTCATGAGATTACCTAAATTCATTTCCACAACTTTATTTTATTTTATATTCATGTGGATACAACTATACAATTAAGCCTAGAAGATTTGGAGAAGCTAGGATGTGTTCCAAAACGTTGATTTAGTAATTATCTTGTAGATGGGGTTATTAATTAATTAATTCAAGCTGTATACTCTAATTTAATCAATACCTTTTCAATTCCAAAAAAAAAAAAAAACAAGAAGCCTTTGAATTCTATGGATAAATCTAATATAATGCTTGGAAAAAATAGAATCAAATAGAACCTTTTGATTTGACAAGGACACAGGGCAAAAGAGATCATTTGATTGCACAAGGCAACTTATAATTAAGTTAAGTGATTTATGAAGTTGATGAAACACAATTATGAAATATAGGCTGAGTATTACATGCATCCATGCGAAAGGCTGACAACAGGTCTTTTACAACAGACAGAAAAGTGTTGTGGTTTGGGGTGTTTAAAAGAAAGGAAAAAATCGCATTTTGAGTTTTGTGTTAAAGTTGCTATTTCACTTAAAGAAACGTAAAAAGGGAAGTAGCGAGCTCATTTGTGATTAGCCGATAGAAAGCGCAGTTTCACTTATAAAGTCACGTTTTCAATTGGAATGACAGTTGGGGACCTTAGCTTTCAGCGAATCAGGTGGTAACAGGTGGCGTTGGTTATATCCGTTATTTTGGATTGCGAGCAACGACCAGAACAGGGTTTCGAATCAGAGTCGAGGGCCAGACTTCATCAGGGTGTATCTCACGCTTTTCTCGTTCATTTTGTGTAATTCTTTTTGCGTTGTTCAACATATATATAGATCTTTTTGTAGAGATAGATTACTTAGAGAGTTGTAAAGTGTAGAGGAGAAGTCAGTGAGAGAAAGTAGCTGAGAGTTCACATCGAGTGATTGTAATTGTTGTTCATCTTGTTTTGTTGAATGAGAAGAATCCCCACCCTGTTGTTCCCGTGGATGTAGGCTTACGCCGAACCACGTATGTCGCTGTGTGTTGTTGTCTGTTGATTTGTGTTTGGATTAGTTTGAGCTAAGATCTAATTTTAGGGTTTTCTAAAATTGGGTGCAAAAGTTGTGGAGTTCTTGGTTGATTGCAGGGATTAAATCTTGACAAGTGGCGCCATCTGTGGGAAGACATGATCTCTAAGAATGTCTACTACTCGCTTTGATGTGGAGAAGTTTAATGGAAAAAGGGGAGTTCGGCCTGTGGCGCATCAAAGTACGGGTTCTTCTTGTGCAGCAAGGATTGGGACTAGCTCTTCAGAGAGCTCAAGCTTTTCCAAAGACCATGAAGGAAGAAGATAAGTTGCAGATCATGGAAAATGGCACATAGCACACTAATTATTTGTCTGGGAGACAAAGTCTTGAGGGAGGTATCCAATGAACTCACAACACAAGCAGTGTGAGAAAGGTTAGCCTCCTTATATCAAGTGAAATTTTTAGCTAATAGACTCTATATAAAGAAAATATTATACTCCTATAAGATGGCTGAAGGTAAACCTGTAGCTGATCAAATTGAAGAATTCTGTAAAATCTTGGATGATCTTGAAGATGTAGAGGTGTCTCTGGTTGAAGAGGATAAGGCTCTAATGCTTCTAGGCTCTTTACCAAAATCTTTTGAAAACTTCTGTGATTCATTGTTGTATGGTAGATAATTAGCTCTCACCCTTGATGATGTTATGACTGCTTTGAGAACTAAGGAATTGTCAAAGACAAATGATACCAAGACAGCCCTGGAGAAGGCTTGATCATAAAACACAAGCACAAGAAGCAATTCAAGAAGGTGGTACATCACAACCTAAGAAGGAAGTCAATCAGACACAAGAGCACAAAGAAGATATTGAGCAGCAAAGGTGTTTTCACTGTCATAAGCCAGGACACTTCAAGAAGGATTGCTTGAAGTTCAAGAAACTTAAGCAGAGCTAAGGAACTCAATCCCAGAAACAGGTAAATCAGGTGAGCCAATCCTCTGAACCCTCCACTCCTAATTCTGGTTATGAGTCTGCAGATGTGTTAGCAGTTACAACCAAGGGAACTGAGAAAGAATGGGTACTAGACTCAGGTTGCTTTTTCCATATGAGTCCCATTAAGGAGTGGTTTGATCAGTTGAACTTGAGGGATGAAGGATTAGTTATGTTGGGTAATAATCAAACCTGCAGAGTGGCAGGAGTTGGATCAATACCTCTTAGAATGCATGATGGGGTTTTGAGAATCCTATCAAATGTCAGATTTGTCCCTGATTTGAAGAGGAATTTGATTTCTCTTGGTATGCTAGACTCATAAGGCTACACCTTTAAATTTGAGAAATGACATATGAAGATCACTAGAGGATCAATGGTGGTAATGAAGGGTAGCAAAATGAATGAACTGTACTATCTGGATGGATCTACTGCAATGGAACATGCACACTCAGTAAAAAAGATGGATCAAACATAATTATGGCATAGAAGATTGGGCCATATAAGTGAAAGAAGCTTGCTGGAACTTCAGAAACAAAAGGTTTTTGGAAATGATAAAATCACAAACTTGGAAACTTGTGAGTACTGCATTTTGGGAAAGTCAAAGAGGTTGAGTTCAGAACTGGCACACATACAACAAAGGGAATTCTTAACTATATACATTCAGACTTATGGGGGCCAGCTCCTACTCAAACAAGAAATGGAGGAAAGTACTTTATGTCCTTCATAGATGACTTCTCAAGGAAAGTATGGGTTGTGATACTTAAGTCTAAGGATGAAGCTTTCCAGAACTTCAAAGCTTGGTTGACAGAGGTGGAAAACTCTACTAGCAAAAAGCTAAAGTGTTTGAGGACTGATAATGTCTTAGAATATACCTCAGATCAGTTCAATTCCTACTGCAAAGAGAAAGACATTAAGAGGCATAGAACTGTGCCATCTACTCCTCAGCAAAATGGCTTGGCAGAGAGGATGAATCAAACACTCTTAAACAAAATAAGATGTATGTTGCTGAGTTCTGGTTTATCAAAGTGCTTTTGGGGGGAAGCAGTCACCAAAGCTGCATATCTAGTCAACAGAAGCCCCTCAACAGCATTGCAATTCAAAACTCCTGAAGAGGTATAGAGTGGACATTCAGCAAATTACTTAGAGCTTAGGATCTTCGGCAGCTAAGCTTATGCACATATAAAGCAAAACAAGCTTGAAGCTCGAGCCTTAAAGTGTGTGTTTCTGGGATATCCAAAGGGAAGTAAAGGTTATAGGTTGTGGTGCTATGAAAAAGACTACCAAAGTGTCTCATCAGCAGGGATGTCACTTTTGATGAAGCCAAGATGCCTTTAAAACAGCTAGACTCAAATCAATAGTTATCATCAGAATCAGTACAGTCTCAGCTTAAGGTGGAGATAACTCAAAATTATGATTTAAATAAAGAAGATCAATTAAATCATCAGGATGAGGCACAATCAGATTCAGAATTTGAAAATGATCAAAATACTGAAAAAGGAAATGATGTAGAGAACTACCTACTGGTGAGAGACAGAGCAAGAAGGAACATAAAACCACCTGAGAGGTTTGGTTATGCAGATAATGTGTTTTTTGCATTACTTACAGCCCAAGACCTGGACTCTGAAGAACCAAAAGACTATAGAGAGGCTATTACCTACAAGCAAAATGATAAGTGGTTGATAGCTATTTAGGATGAATTAAACTCTCTGAAGAAGAATTCTACCTGGAATATTGTTAGTAAGCCAAAGAATAAGAAGCTGGTGTGCTGTAAATGGATTTTCAGGAAGAAATCAGAATCTATTCTAGGAGGTGAGATCAGGTATAAAGCCAGGCTTGTAGCCAAAGGCTTTACACAGAAGGAAAGAGTGGACTACAATGAAATATTCTCCCCAATGGTGAAATACAGCTCCATAAAGGTTCTTCTTGCCATGACAACTCATTTTGATATGTTCTTACATCAAATGGATGTAACTACTGCTTTTCTACATGGTGAATTGAAAGAAACTATATATATGAAAATACCAGAAGGATTGCAGGTAGAGAATAAGGAAGATAAGACTTGTATATTAAAGAAATATCTATATGATTGAAGCAAAGCCCAAGACAGTGGTATTTGAGGTTTGATAAGTTTATGCATGAGATCAAATTTCACAGAAGCAAATTTGACAACTGTGTTTATTTCAAACACTCCAAAGATTGTCATACTTACCTTTTATTGTATGTTGATGATGACATGCTAATTGCGAGAACCGAGAAGACAATAATTGATCAGATTAAGGAGAAGCTAAAATCAGAGAGATGAAGGATCTTGGCTTGGCTAGAAAGATGCTGGGAATGGAAATCATGATTAATGATGAAAATGGCTCTATTGTGTTGAGCCAAACTGATTACCTCAAGAAGGTTTTTATAAGGTATAAAATGAATCAAGCTAAACATGCCTCTACTCCAATACAACCTCGGTTGAAGCTCAGTAAAACTCAGTGTCCCCAGAGTCAAAATGAGTTAAATGAGATGAGCAAGATTCTCTATGCTAATACAGTAGGAAGCATCATGTATGCTATGGTCTGTTGTAGACCTGATCTTGCACATGGTATGAGTTTGGTGAGCAGGTATATATCAAATCCTGGAAGAGAACATTGGAGTGCTGTGAAGTATCTACTCAGGTATATAGGTGGTTCTCTCAAAAAGTGTTTGAACTTCAGTGGAAAGAGAGGTACAGATGATCCAGTAGTAGGGTATGTGTATGCTGATTATGCATCAAATATGGATATAAGAAAATCTACCACTGGCTATATCTTTACCTTGTTTGGTACTGCTGTAAGCTGGAGGTCTGCTCAACAGTCAGTGGTGGCTCTCTCATCTACATGATCAGAATTTGTAGCTCTCACTGATGTTGCAAAGGAGGCAGTATGGTTAAAGGGTATACTAGAAGAGTTTGGTCTAAGACAGGAAAGTGTGACAGTTAATTTGACAATTCCAGTGCAATACATTTGGCTAAACATCAAGGGCTACATGAGAAGACAAAACACATAGATGTCAGACTAATTTCTATAAGGGATCTAGTGGAGAAACAAGTGATCAATGTCAAAAAGATCCCCACTGAATTGAACCCTGCATATGCTTTCACTAAGGGTGTTCCTCCTGCCAAGTTCCAGCTGTGTATGGATTTAATTGGACTAAGAGAGAAACCATCTACCAACATAACTTGAAGTACAATATTTTTAGAGATGCATCTTGCTCAGCCTAAGGTGGAGATTTGTGAAACATAGGCTGAGTATTGCATGCATCCATGTGAAAGGCTGACAACAGGTCTTTTACAACAGACAGAAAAGCGTTGTGGTTTGGGGTGTTTAATAGAAAGGGAAAAATCGCATTTTGAGTTTTGTGTTAAAGTTGCTACTTCACTTAAAGAAACATAAAAAGGGAAGTAGCGAGCTCGTTTGTGATTGGCCGATAGAAAGCGCGGTTTCACTTATAAAGTCGCCTTTTCAATTGGAATGATAGTTGGGGACCTTAGCTTTCAGTGAATCAAGTGGTGACAGGTGGCGTTGGTTATATCCATTATTTTGGATTGCGAGTTGAGCAACGACCAGAACAAGGCTTTGAATCAGAGTCGAGGGCCAGACTTCATCAGGGTGTATCTTACGCGTTTCTCGTTCATTTTGTGTAATTCTTTTTGCGTTGTTCAACATATATATAGATCTTTATGTAGAGATAGATTACTTAGAGAGTTGTAGTAAAGTGTAGAAAGAGAAGTTAGTGAGAGAAAGTAGTTGAGAGTTCACATCGAGTGATTGTAATTGTTGTTCATCTTGTTTTGTTGAATGAGAAGAATCCCCTCCCTGTTGTTCCCGTGGATGTAGGCTTACGCCGAACCACGTATGTCGCCGTGTGTTGTTGCCTATTGATTTGTTTTTGGATTAGTTTGAGCTAATATCTAATTTTAGGGTTTTCTGAAATTGGATTCAAAAGTTGTGGAGTTCTTGGTTGATTGCAGGGATTAAATCTTGACAACAATAAATTATGGCAATGCTTATTCTTATGATGATGATGATAGTTAATTAATTTATTTTTTTGTTTTGCTCAGAGTTTCATTTTTTCGGTTAAAAAATTGAAGTGCTAGAATATATTCATATTTTGTGGGATTAAATTGAAAATTATAATAATTATATATGAAACAAAAATTGAATGAGACTATGGTTATGAAACGAAAAGAAATTTTAACCCATATCCTTTTCATAAAATTAAACTCATATAATTTGATTTTACAAATATAGTTTTGTGATGAGACGTATCCAAAAATCAAACTCATTTTCATAGACTCATATTTCGAATACACAAAATCTTATAAATGAGATGTTCTTAATGATAATACCATTATTCACAAACAAAATCCATTTTCATAGATTTACATATGGATTCTGAAGTGTTGGTTGTGGATTAACCTATCTTACGTAACTAAATTCATAGAAAGATCACACATCAAACTTACTTTTTGAGATAACATGTTTCATGAAATAAGATTCGATTACCATGCTAGTTTTACTCATTTCCTTTTTAAGTTGAAAAGTAGGAATAATTTTGACATTAAAAGCACATATTTTGAATACATCAATCGACATATGTTGGATGTTGTTGCTTTCATTTGATGTGATCACCCAATTGGTCTCTAAAAATATTATCAGTCAAGATCGGCAACATATATATATATATACACACACACTGTATATCTATTTCAAAGTAGTTCTTCCATGAGAAAAATCAAAAAATATTAAGTTTAATCATAAAAATGATTTTTAATGTATGGCCTATTTGAAAAATATCAATCATGTTTAAAAATTACAAATACCTGAGGGTTTTATTTTTCTTAGAAATGTCATCGTCAATGGATGCAATTAATCTAATATAAGCAAATGTTACGGTGCCTTAATTTGTAAATTACTAATTTTATTGGTTTATTTTAAATACACCAAAAATTAAGAATAGTTGGTCCTGTCCTACATGTGTCGTTCGATTTTGATCATGTTATTTTTCAACTATCAATTTTAGCAATGTAATTGACAGATCTGTTCAATTCCAGTTATTTTTTTTTAACAGAATCACAATTTTCCGATCGTGAAATTGGGTGGCAAATTGTGTGACAATTGCCCAAGAGCGGCCAGAAAATTGCGATTGTGGCGAAAAAGGAATGTAATTGGATATGTTTCTCAACTATAGAGTTAAAATTGATAATCGGAAAAGTAATTGGAAACAAAATAAAGCTAAATATATTTAATCGTGCAATTCAAGAGGACCCATATCAACGTGGCAAAAGTACATTTATCGACGTTGCAAACTGTTCATGCAAGAAAGTATATATTACATTTGCTGATCTTAGAATAAATATCATTTTTACCCCCAAATTTGACCTTTATTTCAAAATTGATGCCTATTGTTTTTTTGCTTCATAAAAAATAGTCACCCAAGTATAATTTTTTTAATCAAAGTTCATCCATTCTGTTACAAATCTATTCAAAGTGACCGAAAACAACTGACCTGTTTTGTCTTGATCGATTTTAATGAAAGTGGTGAGCTTTCAAGAAAAATAAAGATTTGGGGAATTAATTTTTTATCAATCCAATACCAATTTCGAAATAAGTGTTAAAAGATAAGAGACAAAAATGATATTTTCCATAACACTTATTTAAAAAATGTACAAATTTTTTCATACCACTTTTAAATGTCAAGATATATACAATAACAAATGGGTTAATTGTCAAAAAAAAATCACAACCTTTACCCATATTGTCATTTTAATCAAACTTTTCACTCTTGGTCAAAGTAATACAACCTTATATATTTAGTATTTTTTTTTTCTTTTTTTGACCAAAATAAGTTTCGGAAAGTAGTAATTTTTAAAAATAATTTTGGGGCGGGGTTGAGGAGGGAAGGGGAAGAGACAAAAAAAATACTAAAAACCTTGGGTGAAAAGTTGTATATCGATAGATAATGAATATTTTTTTTTTTCATTATTTTAGTTGGAAAAACATATAAAGTTATATTATTTTGACCAAATATGACAATTTGAGTAAAGTTTGTGATTTTTTTTGACAATTAACCATAAAAAATGGTGCAGATTTTTGTCACTTTTAAACTAACTTATTTGAAAGAAAAAAAAACACAAATCAATTACTGTAAAATTATGATTTCAACAGAAATCTATAGATCATATGTCTGGTGGGGAAATTTCAATTTTAGTCCATTTAAAAAGTCATTGTCCAATTTTCGTCCATCATGGAAACAGTTTTCAATTATAGTCCAATTAAGTCAAAAATCGTCACTATTTGGTCCAATTTTGACTTAATTGGACTAAAATTGAAAATTGAAAACCGCTTCCATGGTGGATGAAAAAGTGACAATAATGGACCAAATAGTGATGACTTTTGACTTAATTGCACTAAAATTGAAAACTGCTTCCATGGTGGATGAAAATTGGACAATGATTTTTTAAATGGACTAAAATTGAATTTAACCATATGTCTGGTTCATCAAATGTCATGTTGTCAGTCAAACAAAAAAGGTAAAAAAACATATTAAAATAATGACAGTGTTGAACTCTGTAATAGTATATATATAATCACAAGAATATAGAAATGAAAAATATCATTTCTAGAAAGCATAGTTTAATAGGAAAAAGCTACCAAAATTGGAAAATTAAACTAATGAATCATGAGGTTAATGGTCATATGATATAACACATGTGGGGCATAGTGTTGGAAGAGGGGCAAAATAGTCAATTCGTCATCTCATCAACCACCTTTTTTATGCCTTCTTCGAAACCAGCTTCGTCAAATCCTTCTCCCTACAAAAGAACAAGATTAAGATACAATGAACATTCTTTTCTTTAAATAATATTTTTTCTATATATGAATGATTTTCCACAATTAAATGCATGAGACTTTTATTACATAAAGTTTTTTTACATGCGACAAATTATAAGTATTTCCAAGCAACTTCCTACCACGCTTAATTCCCTTTTTTATGAGTGTGTAACTTTCCTGTCCCACTAATAGTATACATCATCAGTACTGTGAATTTTGAAGACAAAGAAAAAAATGTTTTTTTTCCCCAACCCGCAATGATAATAAAACAATTTCGTTTTTAGTCATTTGTGGAAAAAAAAAAAATTCTACCCACAACCAAAACACTTATTATTTTCATCTAAATTCAGACATTACTACCCTTCTTGTGCATATCACCTATCATACAGTCAGAATTTAGGTCATAATAATATCGTTCATCTATTTGTATCAATAGAGTTTGGATTTTTATACCACTCTCATCTTGTATATATCAATAGATCAAATTGTTCGATCCATTTTCATTAGCACCTACTATCATATCTTGTACCAAATTAAATTTATAATTAACCAAGTGATAAAGAGAAGTCCTTTGTTGAAGTTGGTTAATTAAAATAGGGTATTTCCACTAATTAATTCTTATATAATTAAAACCCTTACTATCTTTTATACCTATTTATATCACCAAATTAGATTCAACGAGCTTCAACTCTAGTCCGTATGAAACAAATTAGATTGTCCTATTTACACTAGCCGGTATTATAGAAAAAAACTATACAATGACATCTAGCTACTTTGAACCCCTAAAGAGTATAATTGACAAAAAAAGATTAATTAGTTAAAAAAGAATGAAACTTAAATACACTAAACAAGATTTTTTTTTTTATTTTTTTTTCCGGAATTAGCAAAATGAAATCTTCCCATAAAGGAAAATGATGAAGATTAGCCCATAAATAATAAACATGCATTAACTATGTCCTTGGTTGTCCGTACGATAAAGATGTCTAACCTAACTCTCTCTCTCTCTCAAAACCTCGATTAGTATATAACAATATATGAGATCAAATTGAAGCATGATGGGTTGTAATAAAAGTAACAAATAAAATGTAACAATTAGGTTAACTATAACAAAATGGCATGCATGCAGTGAATTAATGATGATATATATAGTAGTTTACCTCAATTTTGAGTCTGAGCACGATAACATGCAGTGGAAGTGATGATTCTAACATCCTCGTGTTCGATTCTACTGAGACTAAGCTCACTACTTTGTTTTGCTGTTTCAAGAACTCCAGCAATCCAATAACCAAATCCAACAAGCTTCTCTCTCCTCCTACACTCACTCTCAAATCCAAGAATCTTGCTTCTTGTGTTGATGATGAAACCTGCACAATCTCCACACTTGTTCTTTCTTCATCACCTGGCCGTGATGAATTAGAAGAAGAGCTAAACCCCGGTTTTCGGGCCGAAAGCTGCGATTCGAGCATCTGATTCCTCTTGCTCAGCTCTGCCACTTGAGATTTCATAGAACTCAAATACTCAGTTGTGCTGCCAAGTACAGATGCCTTATCCTTCTGCATGGCCATATCTTAGTGAATCAACGTAAATTGAATCCTAATTAATTAACTAAGTACTTTATATATATGATGGTTAATTGTGTAAATTTCCCTTAGTGAATAGAAAAGAAAATCATTTTATGAAAATGAGATGGGTAAAAAATAATGGTTTTCTTAGATAAATGAAAGATATATATATACCTTTGATCCTGGAGGGAGTAATGATCTCAAAATATGGAAGCTTTCATTGAGCTTTTCGCGTCGTCTTCGTTCTGATATCATATGGTGCAACTGCGTAGCCGTTGGCCTCATGTTTCCAGCTTGAACGGCGGCCTGCAAATCCTGTGATCTTCTTCTCCAATTCAAGCTTCTAAAGAACAAAACAGCTCTTTTGAATTTGTTTTGCTTCATCTGAGGTATAGCACTGCAGGCTTGTGGGGACGATGATGAACTTCCTTGAAACCTCCTGAATGCGGAAGGGTTATTGTGGGTTGGATTGTGAGAAGAAGATGATGTTGAAGGTGAAGTTAACACAGCCAGAATAGCTTTCGTCATTGCAGAATCTTCGCTCTCTATGGTTGGGATTTGTGTGTTTCGGATTTGGCTCAAGACTTGGTGGTGATGAGGCCGGCTTGTTGTTGGAACTGACCTTAAGGCCTCTTGAAGAAGTACTGTTTGATCTCTTGTCGTAGGAGGTTGCAGATCATGAACGAAAGGCGACGAAGATGGATTGATGGTGAATAATTCGGGGCTGTCCACTGATAGTGATCGTAGAGATGATGAAGAAGATGAAGGGGGTTGGTTTGGATCAGTACTGGGAGGTTGGAGCTCATGTAATTGAGAATAGTTCATGTCCATTCCAATCAAGGTTTTGATCTTTCTTTCTAAGTCTACCTGAAATTTAATGTTACTAGCTATAGCTAATTATATTGTATGTATTGTGTAATGATTAATTGAAGAGTTTAAGTTAAACTTACATGAGGATCAATGGAGATTCCTAGCTCAACTTCTCCGGTGGCACAACCCATCAACACAATTGTCTATATATATTTAATAATTTCATGATCATTATAATATTGGAAGAGCTAGAAAATCAAGAATGAATATTTTGTTTCCTGAATAAATGGCATACCTTAATCCCAGCTTCCTGAATCAAGAAAACATGACAATGCACCTCTCAGTCAATATATATATATATAGTGCATGAACAAAATGAAGAGAGAGAGAGAGAGAGAGAGAGAGAGAGAGAGAGAGAGAGAGAGAGAGAGAGAGAGAGAGAGAGAGAGCATATATACTTGGTAGAACTGCAGTTGGAGATCAGTGGAAACGAGTGTGGGAAAATCATGCAGCTTAAGCTCCATGTAAGGAAAATTATTCTTGAAAGCAAGACCCGGGATTCTTCTGAAAATTAAATAGAGAAACAAAATCTAAGAAGAAAACTTGAAATTGCAAAATGAAAATGGGATTATATATATAGATATATAGTATTCAGTAGCTAACTCATCATCTTGCATATAGATAGCTAGCTAGATCATTTTTACCCAGTATCAACATATATCACAGATTCTCGATACTCATCGAAAAGGCGTCTAGCAACGCTTCCATAAGATGTGCTTGCTTGGTTGCTAACATGATCATCTCGATACACTCCATCCAAAGCCATCAAAAAGCTGAGGCAATTAAGTTAATTAAACACATGCACTGATCATATATATTATAATAAGATGATATATATATGATGAGAAATTAAAAGACAAGGGCTAATTAGTATTAATTATTGATCTTACTTAGAAGGAGGAGGCAAGTAAGACCAAAGACAAACGTGAACACAACCAAAAGACTGCATCATTTGTCTGAGGAAGGCGGCACGAGCAGCACGGCCTCCTTCGTCGAGGCGAAAAATGGAGTCCATTGAAGCTCGATCTTCCTTCAAACCTGCACCATATATCATCCCATCATCATCACCCTGCACTTCTTGATTGCAATATATATACATGTTTCATTATGCAGAGAAGAGAAGCTAGCACTAGGTGAATGATCCATATGAACACATTAATTAGTGGTGTGAGTAGGAAGAAGATTTGAAAAGTATGTGTTAGTTGGTGGGAAAAGATGGCTGTTGTAATTTTATGCAAGAAATACTAAACTAAAACATAGCTAGCTTAGATTGTGAAGAGGATTAGTGAGAGAAATTAATGAATGGATTAAATTATTGAGAAAAGCTGAGGATGAAAAGTATTGCAGAGATGAATAATGAAGGAAAGAAAGAGGAAGAAAAGTATGGGTCAAAAGTCCACACTTTGAATTGTGTCAAGCTAGGAAGCAGCTTCTCAGTGCTCCTTATAATTAAATTCTCTTTTATTTACTTTCAAGCCCTCACAAATATACTTAATTCATAGTTCATTGCCTTCAATTTTTTAAAATGTATTATTTCCATCCAATAAATATATAAATTGAAGTACTAATTTATGGATGGTTTAAAATTAATTACCATTATTTTTAGTGGTTTTCGCTTCCAATTAAAAACTTGTGAAAGTGAGTTTTTTTTTTCCCTTCTTTGAAAGAATGAAGTAAAGGACCACTTATATGTTGTCATGTCATACCATATTGGGGTTAATTACATTTAGATCCTCCAAAACTTTTGGAAACTATACGAACGAAGAGGACAAGGTTTCATAATTTACAATTGTATCGCCCTAATTAATCATGATATATAATAACAAGATTAAATATTAATTAATTAAAAGGACCATCAAATTAGTTATATCACAACTCATAAGTTATTGGAGTTACTTATATATTAATTAATCTCAAGAACTTTTGAGAAAATGAAAATGAAAAATTTAAGTTATTCTATTTAGAGAAAACATCAATTTTAGTCCACTAAGTACATCATTTTCCAATTTTGGTCCACCAAGTTTCGCGAATCCAATTTTAGTACTGTAACTTCAATTTTTGTTTAATTTAAGTTTTATTTTTGCCGGATTTTGGTCGGTGCTGATGTGGCAACCGGAAATAGCCTACGTGGCAAAAAATCGTAATCCCCAAAATTTTCCCATAAAAAAATTGCCACGTTGGTTCCACCTCAACAAAAATGTAATAAAAAATTCAAAAAAAAAAATTAAAAAAATCAAAAAACAAAAAAGGAAAAAATCTTCTTCTTCCTATAAATGCCACGGCCACCCACCGCAACCTTTGCTTCCGACATCTCCGCTACCTCCCCCTTCGCCTGCCGCTACCGCCACATCATCAGCCCTTCTCTTGTCGAGTTGATTTTGTGGCTGTTCAAAAACCTCATGGATTTCATTCAGGGGAGGGCATTGAACCCGATGAGGTGATGCGTGGGATTGTGAATCGCGATTGAGACTCTGTGGGTTCGGTTTTGAGGGAGGGTTTGGAGGCGTATTGGGGTTGGAGGAGGAGAAAAGAAGTTGCAGGGGAGGCTGGGCTGGTGGAGAAGAAGATGTTTTTTTTTTTTTAAATTATTTTTTTGATTTAATTTTATTAATGAAGTGGCAGCTACGTAGCTCGTCCACGTCACTTCAAAAAATTGGGGATTAGGGTTCCGGTCCACGTCAGCAAATTCCGATGACCACGTCAGTCTCTGACGGAAATCAAACTTAAATTGGACAAAAATTGAAGTTGCGGTACTAAATTTGGATTCGCGAAACTTAGTGGATCAAAATTGGAAAATGACATACTTAGCGGACTAAAGTTGATGTTTTCTCTTTTATTTATTTGTTGTTGTAATTAACTATAGGGTTTGGTAAATGTCTAAATGAAATAACTAAGAGTAAGTCTCCTATGCATCAGGTGCATGGATCTTAGATCCATCCAACCGGGTCAGATTCGGGTTATCCGACCCTTTTTTTTTTTTGCGCTACCTTTTTAAAATTTTGGTCATGATTTTTACTTATGTTAAAGATACCTTTATGTAATGTTTAAGGATACCTTTAGGTTATGTTAAAGATATCTTTATGCCCAGATTTCATACATTTACGTTATGTTAGACATACCTTTAGGTTATGTTAAGGATACATTTAGGTAATGTTTAGGGATACGTTATGTTAAGGATACCTTTATGCCCAGATTTCTATCATTTACGTTACGTCAGACATACACTTAGGTTATGTTAATGATACATTTGTGTTATGTTAGAGATACTTTATCCATAACATAGTTGTGTTACACATTTTGTACACAAATGTATCTCTAACCTAACATAAATGTATCCTTAACATAACCTAAATGTATCCTTAATATAACGTAAAAGTATGTGACCTGGAGCGAATTCTAAGGGTATCAAATCAGGATTTCAAAGGAACCTGGAATCACGATTTCAAAGATATCCTTAACATAACTTAAAAGTATGCTTAACATAACCAAAAGGTATTCTTAACATAACGTGGTATGTAACCTGGAATCAGGATTTCAAAGGTATCCTTAACATAACTAAAATGTATTCTTAATATAACTAAAATATATCCTTAATATAACTAAAATATATTATTAACGAGCGAATTTGAGTGGATTTGAGCGCATCCACCCAAACATGTGGGAGCGCGTACACGCGCGAGTCGGGTCAGGTGCATGGATCTAGGATGCATGCACCTGATACACACAATTTTTTGTGAATAACTAATGTTTATAAATCCGTAGAGATTGTAACTTTATAAAGTATGTTCTCACACAAATGGCAAGAGCTCACATAATCTCTATGTTTCTTTATAGCAGATGTTTTATTACAATTTCTATTATATATCTCTCATATTAAAATAATCATCATATGTCATGTGTTTTTTTTGATAACATTATTATTGAACACATGACGTGTATTAACATGATATGAAACACAAGATGGTGCACCAAATATAACATATAATCTAATTATTGAAGGCTTCTTATATATAATTAAGATTTGTTAAATAATGATATTACTGAATACACATATTTAATACAAAATATAATAAAACATCTCATATGTTTCAAGTAGGAGTGGGGAAAAATACCGAAATGTCGAAATATTGAGATTATCGTACCAAAAAATACTAAAAATATTGAAAATTTCGGCATATCGAAACTTTCGGTACTGTATCGGTATGATATTCCCAAAATTTCGGTATATATCGAAATACCTAAAATAATAGAATAAATTAAAAATATATTAATTTCATATTAATAATTAATAAATATATTATTTTTCATTTTGGTATACCGGTATTTTCGGTATACCAAAGTTTCGGTATATAATTTTCATTTCGATATAACTGTATTTTCGGTATATTGAAGTTTCGGTATATATTTTTTATTTCGGTATGACGGTATTTTCGATATATCAAAAAAATTCGGTATATCGGTATGAAACGATATGACTACCTATGATACCGAAATTTTGGTATACCGAATTTCGATATACCAAATTTTTCGATATGGTTACAGTATGAAATAGTTTGATACTGAATTTTTCGATACGATATCGGTATAGAGTTTTTGGTACGGTATACCATACCGACCCACCCCTAACTTCAAGTGGTCGGAGACTTGATCCTACCGCGCCAGCGTGGCATTGATATTGAAGATCCCCAAATTATAAATGGAGGAAAAATCTAGCGGATTTGACAACGTTTAATACAACATCATTAAAATATGAATAAAAAAACAATATAACAATGAAAATTTTCCTTTTTTTTTTTTTTAAATTTTCACCAAGATGGTGGTGGGATCTGCGACCGTTGGAATTTTGGGAAGAAGAACTTGGTGTAGATTTTTTTTTTTCATTTTCTGTTTTTCTTTAAATATTTATTTTCAGATTTTTATATTATTTTTCTGTTTTAGTCTTATATGTGATGATGAGGTGTAAAATTAATGTTTTATATCATGTTCCACATAGATGAAATTTGTCAAAATCGGCCTGAACAGTCTGAATGGGCGAGTTCACGTGTGATTCATGTGTAATTTCGGCCCAATTAATCGATTTTTTTAATTAAAGTCCTTGCCAACGTGAAATTAAAGTCTTGTTTTGCGAAATGACCTAAGCTAGGGGAGAAGGGAGAATTTAAGCAATACTCTTTTTTAATTGATATACCTAATTTCTTAATTTTTAATCTAATTTAGTGAAAAATAAATAAAAATTTCTTTTAAAGTTCGTTTAAAACTTTTAACCAATATTTCAGTTCGCTTGTTATTTGATTTTCAAAAAAAAAATTCTATTTCAGTTTCATTTTCAAAATTTATATAAATTTCGATTCAATTAACTGGTTTTCACAGACCGATACTCACCGTAATACCATGTGTGTTAACTATTGATACGTAGCATGCATATCTAGCATAATAGAATTTTCTTAATTTTTTTACCTAATAATTTATCGGTTATGACAAATTTTATCCGTTAAATTTTGGGATTGATGATTATATAATTTATATTATGAAAATTTGGAAATTTAATTCAAATTGAGAATAGAACGTGATGGTGGTGGTAATTCATTAGATACTCTTTCTTTTTCCATCAAAGGCTGTGAGAGACAAATGAGATCAAATTTCTAGCTTCAACGGTTGAGAAGATGATAGAGGAACAGAAAGATGAATCACTCTTCTTAAAAAATAAAGTTATTAGAATGATTATGATATTTATTGATTGAGTCTTGTGTGAGACCGTCACTAATCCCATTCCGTGAGATGGGTCAACCTGATCCGGTCAACAGTCAACGCCGGTCAACGGTTGGTCAACATCGGTCAATGGTCGGTCAACGCCGTTGACCAAAAAGTATTACATGTTATGCATAAAAGTATTACATGTCATATATAAAAGTATTACATTCATAATGTAATACTGTTTCTACTCACATAATACTTTTATGTGTCATGTGATACTTTAAATTAGTATTACATACTACATATAAAAGTTTTACATGATATATATAAAAGTATTACTTGTTTATTTCAATAGTATTACATGTTGCACACAAAAGTATTACATTATGAGAGTATTATTTGTTGATTTCAATAGTATTACATGTTGTACATAAAAATATTACATTTGAGTATTAAACAATATTTTTCTATACATCATCTAATACTTCATAGTATTACATGATATACATAAAAATATTACTTGTTGATTTCAATAGTATTACATGTTACATATATAAGTATTACATGTTGCACATAAAAGTATTGCATGATGTTATGTTCTTATAATGTAATAATACTTTTGTGTGTATTAGATAATATACTTTTATATATCATTTAATATTTCATAATGTAATACTTTCATGTATATTAGGTGATACTTTTCTATAGATCGGATAATACTTTTGTATTATATACATATAATGTATAATATATTACAAAAGTATTAGATGATATATATAAAATATTACATACTACACATAAAAGTATTACATATTTTCATACACTCTAACCAAATCCAAAATCATACTATTTTACAAAAGTATTACATAGTATATTGAAAAGTAATACATAAAACACACAAAAGTATTACATAATTTTTCAAAACTTTGTCACACATGATACACATAAAAATATTACCTTATAAAAGTAAAAGTATTACTACCTCTGTCCCTCATAACTTTGCCCGGCACGAATCCTAAGAAAAAACTGTTGACTTTGATGTGATGTGTTATTTTAATGTTTTTGAGTGGTAATTTTGTAATTAATGTGTGCTTTTTGAGTGTAAAAGTTGTAAAATGAAAGAAATGGAGGGGTAAGAGAGTAAATTTTTCTTTGCCATTTTTGGGCTAGTAAAATAAGATGAGACAAAAAAAAAAAAGGAAAGTAGGCAAAGTTAGCAGGGATAGAGGAAATACATTTATAATGTAATACTTTCATGTATGTTGTGTACTACTTTTACATATAATATGTAATACTTTTGGTCAACGACGTTGACCGACCGTTGATCGGCGTTAACCAACCATTGACCGGCGTTGACTTTTGACCGTTCACCATTGACTTTTGACCGTTGACCAATAACTTTTGACTTTGATCTGGTCGGGTTGACCCGTCTCACGGAATGGGATCCGTGAGATCGTCTCATACAAGAATTTGTTATATTTATTTATAAAGTTTAACCTCTAATGAATTAATGTGCATTTTCATCTAAATTTCTTCATTCTTTTAATAATTTTGTCGTGAAAATGTCTCTAATTTATGGTAAACAATTTTTTTTAATTTATACATTTTGTAGGGTTAAATGTCTAATTACCCTTAGTACTTGAACAAGTGAAACTCCCAAATTTAACCGTTCGAATAGAATAACACGTCACGTCAGTAAAATGTTTATTCAATTTTGATTTAACTTAAAAAATATACTCTCACATATAAAACACAAAAACTAATAAAAAATGTCACATATAAAATTATCTCATTTTGATCACTAATAATTTTTTTGATTAAAGTTACAATTTAAATATTCACATTTTATTTCGAGTAATTAACCTTATAATTAAATTAGAAAATATTATATTTATTCAAATAATTAAGAGTAAGTCTCTTGTGCATCAGGTGCATGGATCTTAGATCCATGCACCCGGGTCGGATCCGGGTAATCCGACCCGCTTCTTTTTTTTTTTTTTTTCGCGCTTGTTTTTTTTTCAATTTTAGTCATGACTTTTAGTTATGCGTAAGAATACCTTTATGTAATGCGTAAGAATACCTTTAGATTACCTTAATGATACCATTATGCCCAGATTTCATACCTTTACGTTAAGTTAGACATACCTTTAGGTTATGTTAAGAATACCTTTAGGTAATGTATAGAGATACCTTTAGGTTATGTTAAGGATACCTTTGTGCCCAAATTTCATACATTTATTTTAGGTCAGGCATACATTTATGTTATGTTAAGGATACTTTTATGTTATGTTAGAGATACCTTATCCATAAGGTAGTTGTGTTACACATTTTGTACACAAAGGTATCTCTAACATAACATAAAAGTATTCTTAACATAACCTAAATGTATCCTTAATATACATAAAAGTATGTTTAATATAATCAAAAGGTATTCTTAAAATAATTAAAGGTATCCTTAACATAACCTAAAGGTATGCTTAACATAACTAAAAGGTATTCTTAACATAACATGGTATGTAACCTGGAATCACGATTTCAAAGGTATCCTTAACATCACTTAAAGGTATTCTTAACATAACCTAAAGGTATGCTTAATATAACCAAAAGGTATTCTTAAGATAACTAAAGGTATCCTTAACATAACCTAAAGGTATGCTTAACATAACTAAAAAGTATTCTTAACATAACATGACATGTAACCTGGAATCAGGATTTCAAAGGTATTCTTAACATAACTGAAAGATATCCTTACCATAACTTAAAGGTATCCTTAACATAACTGAAATGTATCCCTGAAAGGTATCCTTACCATAATTTAAAGGTATCCTTAACATAACTGAAAGGTATCCTTAACGTAACCTAAAGGTGCGCATCCGCCCAGGCGCGTGGGAGCGCGTACACGCGCGGGTCGGGTCGGGTGCATGGATCTAGTGATGCATAAAAGTTTTTGTGAATAATTAAATGGATGTATTGGGGGTGATTTAGTTTGAGTAATACTTAGAATAGAACACGGGTAGGATTGGGGCTTCCAAAAACCCTTCATCAAATCAAAAAAGGGCGAAGTAGTTGGTGATGTATATGAGCACCAAACCCTAATCTGAATTCTTCATTCGATGTGAATTGATCCTGAAGTTTTTTCGATTTCATATATTTAACGATGACGGCAGATAATTCTGCTGAGGGCCTGAAGAAATTGGAGTATCTCTCCTTAGTCTCCAAAGTATGCACGGAGTTGGAGACGCATTTAGGTTTTGGTGATAAAGTGTTGGCTGAGTTCATCACGGAGATGGGTCGGAATTGTGAGACTGTCGACGAATTTGATGCCAAATTGAAAGAGAATGGAGCGGAAATGCCCGATTATTTTGTGCGGACGCTCCTCACTATTATTCATGCGATTTTGCCGCCGAAACTGAAGTCGAAATCGGATAAGGTTTCCAAGGAGGAGGGAGAAGCCTTTTCGGCTTTGAAGATTAAGGATGGTAGGGCGAGGGTGAAAGAGCTGGAGAAGGAGTTGGAGGAGGAAGCGAAAGGCCGGGGGAGATTCGAGGATGAGGATGAGGAACCCAAGTATGCGAGTAGGGTTAGAGATGGTGACAGGAGAGAGAGACGGGATAGGGATAGGGATAGGGATAGAGATAGAGATAGAGAGAGAAGGACAGGGAAAGGGTTAGGCATGGGGACAGGGAGGACAGAGGTAGAAATAGGGATAGAGAAGAAAGGAGTAGAAATAGAGATAGGGATGAAAGGGATGTTCATGGGGATAGAGATGGTTATGGTGAAGAGAAAAGCAGCCGAAGGCATGGTGATAGGGATAAGAATAAAGGTGATAGGAATTGGAGGGATGGATATGATGAAGAGAGGGATGAGGAGAGGAGGGAGACGAGGAAGGAGACGGATATTCATTCTGAGGAGCCGGAATTGTACAAGGTTTACAAGGGAAAGGTGTCAAAGGTGATGGAGAAAGGGTGTTTTGTTCAGTTTCATGACTTTAGAGGCAAAGAGGGCCTGGTACATGTGTCTCAGATGGCAACTAGGAGGATTTCAAATGCCAAGGATGTAGTGAAGCGAGATCAGGAGGTGTATGTGAAAGTTATCTCCGTTAGTGGTAGTAATTTGAGTTTGTCAATGAGAGATGTTGATCAGAATACTGGGAGGGATTTGTTGCCCTTGAAGAGGAGTGAGGTGGATGGTGTATTGACAGCAAACCCTTCGGGTAGGAATGATGGTGGAGGGTCAGGGAGTAGGATTGGTCTGTCCGGAATTAAGATAATCGAGGAAGATGACGCTGTGCCTTCAAGGAGACCTTTGAAGAGAATGAGTTCACCTGAGAGATGGGAGGCTAAGCAACTGATTGCTTCTGGTGTTATGAGCGTAAAGGAGTATCCTATGTTTGATGAAGAGGGAGATGGGATGCTTTATCAGGAAGAAGGAGCAGAAGAGGAGCTTGAGATTGAGCTCAATGAGGATGAACCTGAATTTCTGCAGGGTCAAAGTAGGTACTCCATTGACATGTCCCCTGTGAAGATATTCAAGAACCCTGAGGGGTCTTTGAGCCGTGCAGCAGCACTTCAGTCCGCTCTGATAAAGGAGAGGAGGGAAGTTCGAGAGCAACAACAGCGAACAATGTTGGATTCTATTCCTAAGGATCTTAATCGTCCTTGGGAAGATCCAATGCCAGAAACTGGCGAGAGGCATCTTGCTCAGGAACTGAGAGGTGTTGGTCTGTCTGCATATGACTTGCCAGAGTGGAAGAAGGATGCATATGGCAAAGCTCTAACTTTTGGACAAAGATCAAAGCTCTCCATTCAGGAACAGAGACAAAGTTTGCCCATCTATAAGTTGAAGAACGAATTGATTCAGGCTGTCCATGAGAATCAGGTTCTGGTTGTCATTGGTGAGACAGGGTCGGGCAAGACCACACAGGTAACACAGTATCTCGCTGAGGCAGGATACACTACTAAGGGAAAAATAGGATGCACTCAGCCTCGTAGGGTGGCTGCAATGTCTGTAGCTAAGAGAGTGGCTGAGGAATTTGGCTGTCGTCTGGGAGAAGAGGTTGGATACGCAATTCGGTTTGAGGATTGTACAAGTCCGGAGACTGTAATCAAGTATATGACAGATGGTATGCTTCTGAGGGAGATTCTAATTGATGAAGATTTGTCTCAGTACTCGGTGGTAATGCTTGATGAAGCTCATGAGAGGACCATTCACACAGATGTGCTTTTTGGACTGTTGAAGCAACTGGTAAAACGGAGACCTGATCTTCGTCTGATCGTCACATCCGCAACTCTGGATGCAGAGAAGTTTTCTGGATATTTCTTCAACTGCAACATTTTTACCATTCCTGGTAGAACCTTCCCAGTTGAAATACTCTACACCAAGCAGCCAGAAAGTGATTACCTTGATGCATCACTGATCACTGTATTACAGATTCACTTGACTGAACCTGAAGGTGATATACTTCTGTTCTTGACTGGTCAAGAAGAGATTGATTATGCTTGTCAATGTCTCTATGAGAGAATGAAGGGTCTAGGTAAGAACGTTCCTGAGCTGATTATTTTACCTGTATACAGTGCCCTACCTAGTGAAATGCAGTCCAGGATTTTTGATCCTGCACCTCCAGGAAAGAGAAAAGTAGTTGTTGCTACCAATATAGCTGAAGCATCTTTGACTATTGATGGCATATTTTATGTTATTGATCCTGGGTTTGCAAAGCAAAATGTCTATAATCCTAAACAGGGGCTTGATTCCCTGGTGATAACCCCAATATCACAAGCATCTGCCAAGCAAAGGGCTGGTCGTGCTGGTCGTACAGGCCCAGGAAAGTGCTATCGCCTCTATACAGAGAGTGCGTTTCACAATGAGATGTCTCCCACTTCAATACCGGAGATACAGAGGATTAATCTTGGAATGACAGTTCTTAACTTGAAAGCTATGGGTATTAATGATCTATTATCTTTTGATTTTATGGATCCCCCTACACCTCAGGCACTCATTTCTGCCATGGAGCAGCTATACAGTTTAGGAGCTCTGGATGAAGAGGGCCTTCTTACTAAGTTGGGTAGGAAAATGGCCGAGTTTCCGTTGGATCCTCCACTGTCCAAGATGCTTCTTGCCAGTGTAGATCTTGGTTGCAGTGATGAGATTCTGACCATTATTGCAATGATTCAGACGGGAAATATATTCTACCGACCAAGGGAGAAACAAGCTCAAGCAGACCAGAAAAGAGCGAAGTTTTTCCAGCCTGAAGGAGACCATTTGACGCTGCTTGCTGTTTATGAGGCATGGAAAGCAAAAAATTTCTCAGGTCCATGGTGCTTTGATAATTTTGTTCAGTCCCGATCATTGAGGAGGGCACAGGATGTCAGGAAGCAGCTTCTCTCCATCATGGACAAGTACGTGGCTCTATTCCTTTTCTGGTTGCCTTCATGCTATCTTCTGTTTTAAATTGGTTTTTGGTTGGTACAACACCTCTGTGGTCTTGAATTGATGTTAATTTCTTTACTTCTGTTGTTTTTTTTGTGTAATGGTTCTTGATCATTGGAATTTAGACCTCTTACTGTATATGCATACATAAACCCATTCACCATGGAAGATGCCTGTGATGCTGCAGAATTCTTTGGATAGGCTTGTAAAATTTATAATGGATTTCTTTTGATAGTATTTTCTGGGGCGATGACCACTGTAACTTTATGCCGTTGTCTTGACATTTTTCACTGATTACATGATGTATACTCATCTTCCAAAAAGCTGCAAGTCCTGTCAACACTAGCTAATATACGTACATGTTATTTCTTTGCCTTCTTATAGGCCTCAGTGTTATATCATGTCACTGTAAGCCTTTCTCTTTGTTTTAAGTCATTTATTATTACCCATATGCTTTAGTTTAAAACTTTGTGTCCTCCAGTTATTTTATGCAATCATAAAGGCTATTGCTTGGTGGATGGGTTTATATATGTGAATGTTTTAAGGTTCTTAGTTTTCCTACTTGATGGAAAAGTGTCTATTTTGGAAGTATAATTCACGTGTTTTCCTGCTGTATTAACAGGTATAAATTGGACGTTGTGAGTGCTGGTAAAAACTTTTCAAAGATACGGAAAGCTATTGCTGCTGGTTTCTTTTTTCATGCTGCTAGGAAGGATCCACAAGAAGGCTACAGAACACTGGTTGAGAACCAGCCTGTTTATATACATCCAAGCAGTGCTTTGTTCCAAAGACAACCGGATTGGGTTATTTACCATGAATTGGTGATGACTACTAAGGAGTATATGCGTGAGGTCACTGTTGTAGATCCCAAGTGGCTTGTTGAACTAGCCCCAAGATTCTTCAAAGTGTCAGATCCTACAAAAATGAGCAAGCGAAAGAGGCAAGAGCGTATTGAACCACTTTATGACAGATATCATGAACCAAATTCTTGGCGTCTAAGCAAAAGGCGTGCTTAGTCTTGCTTGGTATGGTGGTTAGTTTTCCAGTTCCAGGATTTCTGTTTCTGACTTCAAATATATATTTCTTCGTTTTATACAAGTCGAGTCGTGAGACAACCCTACTTACTGCAGCTTGGTGGTTGGTTTGTCTGCTGCCAGTACTTGCTAACTGTATTATTGTATTCATTCTGTTGAATTTCCCAGTTTTGTAAGTTTTTGAATATGATTCCTCCTTTCTACTTTTGATAAAAGATCTCTAATTTTTATAAGAGCATAAAGGGACCTGTAAACTTGTATTGTTGTGAAGGACTTCAACTTTTTTTTGAGGAGGTGATGTGTTACATTAGTCTTGCAATGATCAGCATTTTGAATTGTTGGCAAAAACTTGTGCTTTCAAAGAGGTGCCAACTTATAAAAAGAAAAGTGGAATAAGTGACAGAAAGTGTTGACAGTAGGAATAAATTGAAAACCAGTTGTGTTAGTTTGTAGCACTAGCTGCTTCATCCTTGCAGATTCATTATAGAAATCTCTGATTTGCTCTTTCGACCTGAAAATACTGGTTGGACCTTTTAGAATTAGTAGTCAAATCAATGTAGTTACAATGATATATATATATATTTTTAATGAGATTATCCTAGTCCTGCACTTGATATGTGATTCCCTTGTGAATTTTTAGGGTGTAAAATAATTAGGAGCCCAACTTTTATGATTGCATGAGATTCCAATTATTCAAAATGAAAGAACAGCATGGGGACAATATTGACTAATGAAGTATGTAAATAAATTATGTTGGAGCTGATGATTACTTAACAGTTTTGATTTGGAATTCATCTTCTTTAGTTTCAGTAAAGATAGGAATATTGATGTAGTTGATGGTTTGGTTACTGACAATTTCGATAAGGGGTTTATCTTCTTCAATTCAGTTAAATCGGAATAATATTGATGTAGTGGTAAATGTGTCTTGAGAACAATTTCTTGTTAGATAGAGGATTTCAAGCTTGTTCAGTGGCCTTAGCCTCAAGGTTGTGTGTCACTACATTTGTTTGTTGGATTTCTATTTTGTTCTGTTTTTATCCCTGGATAAGAGAAGGGTTTTGGTAAACCTGTTGCACTATTTTGTCCAGCCAAGTGTTACTAAAGAGTTTCTTATCTAGTATTACTAATTATTGTCTCTTACATTTATGTTAATTGTTGCTTCCATTTTATCTTTTGCTAAAGCAATTGAACACACTTTTGATCTTGCCTATGTGATTTGCCTCTCTTTATACTTTTAACTGGTAGCCAATACTGCAAATATTTCATAGATATTTGTTCACAACAGTATGTAATGAGTGATGATTATCCCTACTTTTGGTATTGATATTCACAAGTTGCGGTGGTTGATATCTTGGACGATACTGTTCCATGGTTATTTAGGTATTCAATATTATCTATTCTGCTCTTTTGTAGTTTGTTGAATTACCATGATCCTTTATGGACTCGTTCTCGTCTAAACTTACAAGTTTCTTTAGTAAAAGGGTCGAGTATTAAGGGAGAGAATGGAATTCGTTTCGCTCTTTGGTTTGCTGATTGGTTCTATTCATCATCTTTGCTTTGAGATTCAATTTTGGGGTTCTATTCTTCTTTGATGATCCCAGTCTCCTTGTTATCTGCTTTTGCTCATGTGTTGTAAATTTCATTTCTTTCTGTTCTTTTGTCTTATAAAATGCTGATTTGTTTGCATTCAATTTTCTTGAGGCTAAGGAGGTTGGAATTTCAGAAAACCACATCCATGTTACTTTTCGATCAACTAATTTGCCTATTTATATTGAAACTAAAGTGTCGTTGTTTCCCTACATTTGAGCAGGGGTGTGCAAACTTCGCCTAAAACCGAACCCTAAAATACATTTTGGTTTTAAAAATTTAAGAGATTCGGTTTATTTGGTTCGGTTCAATTTTGAAAGAAAAACCACCAACGTAATGGAATCGATTATTAATTGGTGGCATTCTTTTGGAATGGATTTCTATAAACGTGGCTTGAAAAGTGGGGATGAGTTGAAAAAGAAAAGAAAAGTAATTATATGATTTATAGTAAATCTTCTATGAATCACGTGCATGGATCTCAGATCCATGTACCCGTTATTTATTTTTCACGAATGAGTTTTGAAAATTTATACCTACCAATAGATTATGTTAGACCTATCTTGACGTTATGTTAGACATAATTTTAAATTATGTTAAATCTATCTTTCTACGCAGATTTTATACAATTTTCTTTTTGCGCTTGATTTTTGAATTTTGACACCTACCACTACGTTATTTAGATCTACCATTACGTTATGTTAAATCTACCTTTATGTTATGTTAAGTCTACAATTCTATCCAAATTTCATACTTTAATTTTTTTTAAAAAAACTCTAGGTTTGACACATGTACCATTACGTTGTATTAGACATATTTCTATGTATAGTTGGACATACCTTTGTGTTATGTTAGACCTACCTTGGAACGAATTTGGGTGAGCTTCAGCGAGGGTATCATATGCGTGGGGGCACGTGCAGGCGCGTGAAACGCGCATGAGAGTGATTTTTTTTAACATTTTGATCAGGTCAACCCTGATGTATGAATCTAGATTTGTGCACCTCTCTCATATAAGTTTTTGCCTATGATTTACACCTTGTATTCTGACTAGCACAATCTAAATAAATATTACTCCACTGCATTTTGTTGCTTTGAAGAATACTTCATTATATTTATTACTTTTCCATGTAAAAATTTCCACCTTTCTGATAATAAAATTTATTACGAAACACTAGAATGAATAAAACACATTCGTCAGTTTCTAATTGAATTAATAGTAGATAATAAAAATATAATTATATGAAAGAAATAACTCCAACTCTGTAATAAAAACCCACAATTAAAATGATAATCCAATCAACATCAAAAAAGAAGAAACAATAAGTTTGTCACAAATTCAACCAATTCCATACAGCTAGAAAAACAAAAATTGTGATTTGCTTAGCATGTTACTCTATTATGTAAATTTTAGTTGAAAATTTGTATTTTAAATTAAGAGGGTAATTTATTATTTTTATAACATATTTTACCATTTTCTTTTAGGGATATATTGTACCCCATGTACCTATGATACATTATGATACATCCGTAGACAGTATGCATGATCCGTGCAACTGATGTAAAAAAGTTTTAACCCGAATTTTTTTGTTATTGCTAGTGTTTGCAGAATTATACTGCGGACTACATGTCTTGCTGTGCAACATTTGATTGGCTCTGCTCCAACCTGACTGTTAATGTAGAATTTGGTTTTGCATTTGACTTCTATAAACTCTTCAATAATATACTTCAAATGCAAAGAAGGGGCAGTCAGATAATGTGAATGCTGTGGTTACGAACCCGATGACGAGTCACCGGGCAGGCGGGTTTCGGATGACTTAAGCGATCTGTAAACGAAGGGCTCTAGGTTGGTTTTCCATTATTGTTATCATTAGCAGCATTAGCCCTGGAATCCATGGTCTCTGGACCCCTGTCATTTTCACTCATCATTTCATCCTGCAAGTTACCAAAAGCATGCAATTATGTGTTCCATAACTAAGGAATCATGAAATTTGATATTGTTACAGTATTAAAAAAAACAGAAAGAGGGGGGGAGAGAGAGAGAGAGAGAGAGAGTCATACTAGCTCATCCTTCAGCTTATCAATTTTATCCTCAAGTTCCATAATGTGGTGCTTTAGTGCCTGCACATATTTCAATGAGTTGTAACAATGACTAATTATCTCTACATGCCAGCAGCATACATGCTTTCCAAGATATTACCTCGCGTCGCTGAAGTTCAATAGAACGAGCTAAGGCCTGTCTTTTCGTCAGAAGTGTCATTGGCCTAAATGCAAGAGGGCGCTGGTAATTCTTTCCACGATACACTATTATAACGTAGCCTTTGATTGTTTTGTCTACAGATACCAACACTCCACCACTTTCGGCCTCCAGTGAAAGTGCAATGTGCCTGACTTGTGCAGGAGTTTTTCTCTGTACTAAAATTTTCACCAGCTCCCGGTACTTCCAATGTAAGTGCATATTTTCAATCGTACCATCAAAAATTTCCCGCCTCCCTAAGAGTGAAAGAAGAAAATGAGACGCGCTCCATTAAGATGGCTCAAAAACGGATTGTGCAAGTCTTACCTAGAAGCAGATACGGTTTCATGCTTAAACCAATCTTACGAAACAAAAATCTTTCCTCATCAGTTAATGTTTCTAGATCTGTAGGCAGGTCTTCCGGTTCTTGATTTTGTAAAACTTTCTGCAACGTTCTCTCAGCCCTTCTGATCTTATCCTTCGCCTGAAGACAAGTTAGTGGTAATTAGTGCAACAATTGGAAGTCAAACATACATCATAGAACTACTTCACTTATACAGTATACTTACAAGAGCTAACTTCTTTTGAAGAGTTTTGACCAAAGAAGCATGTCTAGCTATAGTTTCATCTCTCATCATCTTCTCCATTTCCGACTTGTTCAGTTGGTTTCCCCAGCGTGTGGTAGCTGCCACAGTTTCAGCAAGGGTCCCTGCAACTAATGGCTGCTTAGATGTGTTGGCTTTTGAGTCAATCATTGCTGAAGCTCTATATCGAGCCTGCTCTTCCTCATCCTGTCTGAGGGTTGTACGTTTTTCCGCTTCTACAAGTGCACTTGTAACACGAGGTGGCAAGAAGTCATTGCCCCTATAGAAGACTATAAACTCCTTGTCCCTGGAAAGTAGCGTTCCTCCAGTTAATATCTGCATGCATCACCAGATTAATCATAAGTGAGAAGCTATTCACTAAAGAACATTAAAATTTCTACAATCTACAGATTTACTAATTTTCTTTTCCTTTTTTTTTTTTTTGCAGTGGCTCCATGTATGAATAGAATGGTCAAGGTGGTATAATAAGTTCAATTTAGTAAACAAAAATCCCTTTTGATGGAATAGTCAGGATTGTTTCCTTTTTTCTTCTTAATTTCTCTTTGCTATTGATCTTATTTCAGTAAAATCAGAGAAAAAAGAATGATAGAATTCACAACATGCAGTTTACTTATTGCCAACCTTGAGTTCTTCAGCCATCCTTTCATTAGAAGTATTTTGAACACCACGCTTAATAGCTATTTTAGCGATAGCACTCTTTTCCCATAACTTCACCATAGCCAAAGCAAGACCTTGAAGTTCTCTACTTCTTCCTAAATATATGACCAATAAACAGACAGTGAATACAAAAAGTTAAACTGAATACCAGAAAAAATGACGACACATTTGTAGGGCATACCTAAGGCAAAATGTGGAGGAAGAGTCCTTGCTGTTCTACGTAAATAAGTCATTTCATTATCTCGCAAAGCTTGTCTAGTCCCATAAGGAAGAAGTCTAAACGGAGTCTTATATCCAGGAACGACAGCTGGCAGTAAGTCTGCATCAACCGGAAGTGGTTCACGACCTGACCAGTCTATGAACCTTGGGCCAAGCTCATCCAACATAAAATTGAGCTCACTTAAATCCATTTGTTCTTCTTCAGATAGATTCTTGAAATAAGTTGAATTGAATAGTCTAGATGACTCTGCAGATCCGTTAAGCCATTTGTCTTTAATGCTTCGAGGAGAACCTTCTCGAGAAGATCCTAACTCTCCAAAATCTTCTTTCTCATTATACGATTTCACACAATCAAGCTTGTAAGTCAGCCCTCTGTACAACACTACCGAACCTCCCGATCTCCATATTACCAAACCTCCAGTTCTACTCTACAAACAACATAAAACGCAGCAGAATAATACATGGAAGATCACCTCCATCATACAATTAAAGGATACATTTCCATGTTTAAAGCCAATTATGTGTTCAATGTACTTATCAATTAGACATTGTTTCTCATCAATTTAAAAAACATATAAACGAAGACTGACCTCAAGAATCTGATGCGTTCTGTTCATGTTCTTCAAAGGAGGTCCTTCAAATTTTAATTTGACCACTTCCTCAATCTTCCACTTGTTATGGATAGCATCAACCAATGCCTGTGTCACACCAGCTGCTCCAACTTTCATCCTCTCCACCATCCTCAATGACACATTCCTAAGCCGCTTCAGCTCATGCTCGGGTATTAATCGCTCAGCCAACTCTGTGGTACTATTTCTTCTTAAGTTATCATTCTTCACAAATCCCTCATAAGCCTTTCTCTCCCATGGCAATCTCTTTAAATCATTTGCATCAGCAGAAGACTCAATACAATCGGCATTCCGACAAGTGGTTGATGAATCCTCCACGAAACTAACATTTTCACTTCTACCATCTATTCCCACATTTTGAGGATGCTCCTCAAACCCATCAAGCTCTTGGACATTTTGTCGAACACCTTCTTGACATTTCCTTGCACCCTCAGTATTGAGTCTAGATCGGTTTCCATGAACCCAGGGAGCTAAGCTTGACTTAATTTTCGTCTGAGAAGTAACCGAATCACCAACAGAAGTACCTTTTACACTTTCTTTCTCAGAAGAACCATCCGAGGAAAACTGCTGTTGAAATTCTTGATTTGCATTATCACTTCCCTGTTCTTGCCACGGGAAATTTTCCCTTAGAGAAGGAGTTTTGAGAGACCATTTGGTTTGAACTTGTTCAAGAAAACTTGGCCTGGGTTTCCGCTTCTTTTTCACGAGATTGTCGTGTTTGGTTTCACAGTCGAGGTGAACGGTTTGCTGAGAGCAGGAAATTCTGAGGTTTGGAGCTCTGAAAAATGTTAAAGAAAGGATTTTTGATGGTGGGGTTAGGAAATTCCAAGGTATTGATGCAATTGCCATGGCGATTGGTGATGATGAAGTTCTATAATCTTGATGCCATACAGAAAAATCCTTGTAGTTTGCCGTTGCCTTGACCATCATCTCCAACCGTATAACTCAAAATTGGATTCTAATCTTATTTTTGCCACCAAATTTGTCAACAAATTGCTATCATCTCCAACCCTTTAAATTTATATATTCTCTTACAATATTTTTAATTTTTATTTTTTAATTTTCTTTAATATCAAATATTTATTTATTTAAGTTTATAAAAAAGTAATCATATCGATTTCAGTTATAAAAAAATATTTATGAACTATAAATCTTATTAAAAATACCAAAATTATATTATAAAATCTATCACAAATACATATTAATAAACTAAAGTAAATAATCTAGTCATACAACACAATGAAAATATATTACATATGACAAGGAAATATAAATTATATAATGATCATCACTAACATTCAGAATTAGACCATTTTTCCCAAAGATGATTATCACTAATATTTCGTTAAACATTGTATGATATCTTATTATATTTCTATTAGTTATAATTCCATTTATATTTAATAAGTTATATAATCTAATGCTTATAAATATATAAATTATATAATGTACCAAATATCAAATATCTAGTATATAAAATCAATGCATAAAGTATACTAAGAAAATGTGGAAATAAGTAATAAAATAAATCAAAAAGAAAAAAAAAAAGAAATTTGCGTTCTGAATAGTAAAAAAAAAAAAAGAAATTTGCCACTTACTGTTCACAATGACAAATTTGCCACCAAAATTGCGGCTAGGTTGGAGAGGGGTTTTCCACAAATCTGCGTTTGAGTCCACATTTGAGTAGTGAGTTGGAGATGCCCTTAGAAGGAAGGGGTGTAGTGTAGTGCTCTTAACTCAAATTATAGACATCTAAATTTATAAATATTTTTTGGTCTAAGTTATTAAATTCACAAATATTTATGTGTATCAGATGCATAGATCATGACTCATGCAGTTTGGGTCATATGATTCGAAAGATGATTTTTACATTCGAAACATGTTTTCATGCATTTCCAAGCGCGCTCACACACCCTCGAATCACGCTCAAACCCTAATTTCTTGTCATAGCCTTTTAGTTATTTCATCTAACCTTTTAGTTATACTCGTCTAACCTTTTAGTCATGTTCATATACCTCGCATAACCTTTATATCTTGATAACTTAATATTTTTACAAAGTAATATAAATCTATATTACCTTTTAAACTTTTATATTATAATAAATTAACTTTTACGTTATAATAATTAAATGTTTATATTATATCAATTTAACCTTTTTATTTTTCAAAGTGTTATGATAGTTATACATAAAGTTTATATCAATATAACAGAAATATTATATTAATATAGTAAGATTATACTCGATAACATAAATGTTACCACATAAATTAAAAAAAAAAACAAAATTTAACTTTTTTCTAATTTATGCACGGATTCAGGTTAGAATTAACCCAACCCAACCCAACCCGCGGGTGTCTAGTTGTATGTACAACCGGTTCACAGAAACAATCCTCTATTAAATTTTGGTTTTTGGATAAGAAAAATGATTTTCATTCAATTATACCTTTATAACATTTTTGATGCAAAAATGATGTTACGATCCACCATCCTTAAGTACAATAAGATGGTATGACACACATGAATGATGGTATGATCTATTAAGGTGTAATATGATTGTACACACTGCATTAATAATTGGAGAATTAATCATATTTGGTCCCATGGTACGAGTCATATTTGTTATGGTACGGACAATGTTCTAAAATACGCTAGACGTTAGTTGGGTGCTTGTAGGCGCCTAGCGTCTAGGAGGTCTCGTTGGAGCCTAGGCACCATATCTAAATTAAATAGATTTTTTCTTATTTGAGCTACTTTTCTTGAGTTTATATTGTCAAAAGACACTTATAAAAATATTATATTATATATATAATCTAGTATCTATTATATATCTATCTATGTATCTATCTACTATCTATATAAAAGTTTAAAAGTATAAAAATTTCTTACAAAATATGGATTGTCTAATATATCCTTATTAAAGATTTTATTTAAGGTTATAATAGTAATTTATGATTTTCATATTTAAATAATTTTATATTGAAATTCTAAACCAAAATCATATAGAATTCTATTATGAGTAGGACTTGTTATATTAGAACTCTAATTTACTATAAAATTTTTTTGAGTTTAATTTAATTTAATATAGATTGTCTATTCTTATAAAAAATTATTATTTAAGGTTAATAATAATATAATATTTTTGATTTAGAAAATTCATCCTCCAAGTGCGACACACATGCTGATACTCGTCTACATAAAAGTATGAATGTCTCTTACAAAATATGGATGGACTAATATGCCCTTATTAAAGATTATTATTTAAAGTTAAAATAGTAATTTCAAAATAAATCATATAGAATTCTATTATGCCCTTATTAAAAATTATTATTTAAGGTTATAATAGTAACTACAAAATAAGTCACATATAATCATGAGTAGAACTCTAATTTAATATATACTCCCTCCGTCCCTGCTATCTTTGCCTACTTTCCGTTTTTTGTTGTCCCAGCTAACTTTGCCAGCCCAAAAATGGCAACAAAAAAATTACGACCTTACCCCTCAATTTCTTTCATTTTACTTACTTTACACTCAAAAAGCACACATTAATTACAAAACTGCCACTTAAAAACATTAAAATAACACATCACATCAAAGTCAACAGTTTTTTCTTAGGATTCGTGCCGACCAGAGGTGGCAAAGATAAGGGGGACGGAGGTAGTATCATATATCCTTATAAAATTGTTATTATTTAATTATACAAAACAAATCATATATAATTCTATTATGAGTAGGACTTTAATTTAATATAGATCATCATATATCTTTATAAAATATTATTATTTAAGGTCATAATAATAATTTAGTAGATAATCATTATATTGGTCCCAAGTGGTAGATGGTTGGGGGGGTGAATAAACCTTCACAAAGTTTTAAAACTTTTCTCCAAAGAATGTAAGTTCCTGCAATGAGTAGTAAGCTATAGAGCTTGCTGACTCAAAACAGAGTTTACTGCTTTTTAGCAGTAAGCTTAGGAACTTAAAGAGTTTATGCACAACGGAAAATACTTGAAAATACGAAGTTTTCTGAAAGGTGGTTCAATGCAGTATGCAACTGATAGATATATAGTAAGCTTAAAGACAGATAAACAGAGCAAAGAACATAAGATATACAGTGGTTCGAGGGTGGAGTAATCCTTCTACGTCCACTCTACTCATTTCACACAGGAGGAACTTTGTTAAATGTTGATTGACTTACAAAGACTCAACTATACAACCACACCCTAACAAGAACTAGCAGCCTCCCATACAGGTTACTACAATAACCAAAACAAACAGCCCACACAAGACTCTTACTCTTCTATAAGAGTGAAAACACTTAGCAGGAGCTATCCTCTGCTAAGAGACTCCTAAACAATCTATGTAAAAATAGAAGAAAGGTTTTTCTTCAACTCTGGAGTACAACAAGCTTCTGTAGAGGTAGCTCAGGTAGCTGGATTGCTTGCTGTTATAGATTGATTGATTGAAACTTTTGGAATTCTTGAATGATTGGAAGTTTGCAAATTTGCTTTAGCGCTCGTGAGTTTCAGTTTCAGTTGTGTTTCAGGTGCATTCTTCATCTATTTATAGGCATTAGGAAAATCTACACGTTGAAGAAGGTAGCTCCCTGATCAGTGAGGTATCCAACTATGATTGACTCGTACTGATTTTCTGTGCATTCTGGTACACTGTTACACTGACCTTTTTTCATTCTCTACAAGATCGTCCTTTTGTTCTTTTTATTCTTCCAGGTGTCATCTTCTGATAGACTCCTCCTTGATTATTCCTTCTGGCTAATCAGTGATAACCATTTTGGACAAGATTGCTAAGTTGTCACTTAATGAAGCTAGCTTGCTGTATGCAGTAGGCTTTAGGCTAGCTTGCTGTAGTGACCTTCCTTAGCTCACTGAATTTCTGCTTGCGATCTTCATAGCTTCCTGCAGTGATCTCTGTTCTTCATGCAACATCCATGACTTAGATTAAAACTTTCACAAGAAAATCCTAAGTATAAGGTTACTTCATCTTATCTATTACATATTTTGTCCTCATCAAAATTTATACAAAGGTTCCTAGCACATTCCACAAAAGACAAGGAGTATTAATTCGTTTCTTATTCCTAATTAAATTATATTAGTTTGTTATATATATATATATATATATATATATATATATGGGGTTATTCTACTTTCCATTTCACCAAATTATATAGTTTATTCGTAAATATTGATTGTTCTATTTTCCACGTTCACCAAATTATATTAGTTTATTTATAAATTCATAAATATGTTTATTGCATCAGAAGTATATTTATATTTCTCAATTTGTTAATTTTATATCTAATTAAAAAATAATAATGAAATAGGTGTTTATAATACACCGTCATTTTACTAAAAAGAAAAAAAATGAAAAGAAAAAAATGAAAAATAATAATTTTTGCCACATCAGATTTTCTGACAGACACATCGGAATTTCTGATAGACACGTCAACAATTTTGGTCATTTCGATAGAAAATGATTGAATAATTGGAAAAAAAACGACAATAAATGATCGAAACTAGAAAAGACAAAGTTAGTGCACCAAAATTGGACATGACCTAAGTTACAATATTAAAATTGATATTTCACAAATGCTCCTATGCACCAGGTGCACGGATCTTAATTGGTGCAACTGGGCCGACCCGACTTGGATCCGCGCACCTGGGTCTTTTTTTTTTTTCTTTTCGCTTCAGTGATCTGTTGCCTTTATGTTGTAAGGATGTGACCTTTATATTATATAAGTGTGACCTTTATATATAAATGTTATGACCTTTATGTTCAGTAACTTAGGAAAAAAATGAAGATTTTCAGGTTTTTTCGCTTTAGATTGAGACCTTTATGCTGTATTGTTGTGACCTTTATGTACAAATATTATGACCTTCAGAGTGTAAAATTCATCTTTTTTTTCTAAGTTAGAGTATAAAATTCATTACATTTATTCATAAAGGTCACACTTATATAACATAAAGGTGACACTCATACAATATAAAGGTAACAGTTTGAAGAGAAAAAATAAAATTAAAATTTTTTTTTAAAAAAAAGTGTGCGGATCCGGATCGACCCGGATCCGACCTGAATTGTATGTGCACCAATTGCACAGGAAATTAACTCATGATATTTTCCCTATATAAAATAACATTTCTTTTGTTTTTTAGTCAATTCCATACATTTTCTGATCTCTGTCTCTCAATCTCTGCCAATAATTGATATCATGGTTCCCATGATGAATTGTTTAAAGTAAGATCAACTTATAAATCTTAACATTGATATGCCTGTGAAGGCTGTCAGATTAAGGAAGGATTAATTTGGAGGACTTCTAGCAATGAATATAGTTTTATACTTACAAAAATTATTCAAAAATCGATATAAAATATGATAGAAGAATTATAAAATTGAAGTAGTGATTAATTTTTAATGTCAAGTGGTGGTCGGTCGTGAACATGAAAGACACGTTCCTCATCATCATCAATATACAATTGGGTATAATTAGGTGTCAATATATCCTATAAATAGAGCCAAAGAGTGAATGGAAACACACATAACCAAAAAAAAAAAAAAAAAGATTAAACAAAGATCAAGTGATATAAATAATATCAAGCTGAGTAATAGTGAGAGGTGGTAGTTGTTGGAGCAGGAAGATGATGAAGTTCATGGCAACATTACTATTCTTTGGTGTGTATATATCTATATCTATATCTATATCTATAATCTATATCTATATCTATAAATGAATGTTTTGTCCATTTTTTGTAATGCCAAATTTAACCCTCATGATTAAATTTAATTGATGTGAAATAGAGTCCTATTTAAATAAAACTCTTTATTAAGAATAATAATATAATTTAATGTTTATTTATTTTTCTAGAATCCTTTACTTTCACAACTCTTCTAGATTTTTTTTACATGAATTGATTATTTTTCTTCTATAACATTTTAAATTTGAGACTAAAATTAGTTTCATAATGATATATTTAAAGAGTTTTTCAATGGTATAAAAGCTTATGAAAAAAAAATTATACTATGAATTTAATATTTTTATTAAGTATTGTACTATTAGAAGTTGGGGATAATTTCAATTTTGGTTTTTTATGTAAGATATTTCCATTTTTATCTTAGGTTTATTAAGTATTCATTTTCAATTTTTGTAACATCCCCAATTTATCAAATGGAAACCAAGAAACATGTATATATATATATATATATATTACTTTTTTCTTCGCAGCGGAAATTCATAAATAAAAATTTGAAACAAAAATTTAAATAAGTACTCAAAAGCAATTTAATGAGAATGTTATGGAAAATTCTTGACTTACATGCAAATTGAAAACGTCATAGCTTTTCAAGATGTAGTGAAGAAAATAGAGCATTATAACGAAATGATTTAAAGTAAAATATTCAAGCCCATGTTATTTAAATAAAAGATAATAAATTGTCTCTTGCCACCGCGCAGCCACCAACCCGCGTCCATGAAAATTACTCTGAAATGTTAGATTTGTTTGGGGTGAGCAAAACACGAGTTCAATGGGAACATGCTTGTCTAAATTAAAGGCAACATGCAGAGCAAGACAAATATCACAACATGACAAGTAAATAAACTTTTCCTCCTGGCCAGTAAATTCTAAGCACGGCGGGCATACACGAGGATCAAACTTTGGACCCTTGGATCTCTGGGGTCCCTGGCTAGTTCTCATGTATAGATCATAGATCACAACAAGTCTCATGCATAGATCAAAGATCCCAGCAAGTAATTTCATAAAACATTTTCTCATGACACATTGCATCAATTTATCATTCACTTCACATAAAACATTTAATAAAGACAAACACGTAAAGAAATCCCCACCTTAACAGTTGAAAAACCTTGAATGTATGAGAATGAATGCAAGCTTATATCACCTTTGGCTGTCATTCGCTCTTTTATTTTACACAAGAAGACATCTCGGTCTCGAGCCTCTTTGATCCTTTTTCTCAATGTGGATTGTATAGTTAAGGTTGCCAATATCGACTTTGTATCGCTTGGAGGTGTCACAACCTCGAGACTCAACTTTGCAAACTCTTTCACCAACAATTCTTGTGTTGTGAGCATACCTGTTAATTCCCCTCTTGATTTCCGGCTTAATGCATCAACTACCACATTAGCGTTGCCAGGATGGTAATGAATGGTACAGTCGTAGTCCTTCACCAATTCCAGCCATCGTCTTTGTCTCATGTTTAGCTCCTTCTGTGTGAAAAGATACTTCAGACTTTTGTGGTCCGTATATATCTTGCATTTGCCTCCATACAGATAGTGACGCCAGATCTTCAATGCATGTACAACGGCTGCCAATTCCAAGTCATGTGTAGGATAGTTTATCTCATGTGATTTCAACTGCCTCGAAGCATATGCAATAACCTTGCCATGTTGCATTAGAACACATCCCAATCCTTGTTTTGACGCGTCGCTGTAAATGACAAACTCATCAGTGGGGTTAGGAATAGTCAAAATCGGCGCATGTAGTAAGTCTTCTCTTCAACTCTTGAAAGCACTCTTCACACTTATCAGTCCACACAAACTTCTCTCATTTTCTTGTCAACCGCATCATTGGGGCTGCTAACTTCGAGAACCCTTCTATGAATCTTCGATAGTACCCGGCTAAACCCAAGAAACTGCATACCTCGTTCACACTAGTTGGCGTTTTCCAACTATTAACAACCTCAACCTTGCTAGGATCAATCTCGATTCCATGTGAAGTGACCACATTCCGAGAAAAGCCACACGTTCCAACCAAAACTCACATTTCTTGAACTTCGCTCTACTTGATTCTACTCCTAATCAATTATATCATATATCCCTAATTAATTAACTAGAGATTAAACTATATCGATTCAAATACTACTTTGAAAGATTTGAAGAAAATAAACTGGAAGAGAAAGAAAATCACGTACCTTTCTGCCGTTTTTTTGAAAACTGTGAGACCCTAGAATCCTATTCCTAATTATTTATATATTGTTTTTACGAGCCCTCAATCCTTGTTGGACCTCACTTAATAATTATTTACTTATGGGCTCACCACTAATACAACCCATCTTATTTTTATTGTCTTGATTAATTTAATTTTCTACAAGACACCAATAATTTACTAATTATTATACTAGAATGCTATTAAAATTTGGGTTGCTACAATTTTGGTCCTCTATGTTTTCATATTTTTCAATTTCAGTCATTTTTTTGTCTAAATTTTCAAAACTGCTGACGTAGATACCAAAATTGAAGACAAAATATAATTATGTTTTATATAATAATCAGTAAGTTTGAATTACCAAAATAAAAAGGAAATAAAATTAAATAACCATGGAGATTAGACTTTGGTTCAAATAATCTATCAAACTAAAATTATTCTTCTATAACATCCAAAATTTGAGACTAAAATTAGTTTTATATTAATATATATTTAAAGAGCTTTTCAATGATATATTAAAAGCTTATGGAAAAAAAGTTATACTATAAATTTAATATTTTTATTAAAGTATTGTACTATTAGAAGTTAAGGATAATTTCAATATGGTTTTATATGTAAGACAATTTCCATTTTTTGTACAATTAATTAAGTATTCGTTTTTCAATTTTGGTCCTCCATGGTTTAAATTTTTTCAATCTTAGTCATTTTTTTGTCTAAATTTTCAGAACTGTTGACGTAGCTATCAAAATTGAAGGTAAAATATAATTATCTTTATGTAAGAATTAGTAAGTTTGAATTACCAAAATCAAGAGGAAATAAAATTAAATAACCATGGAGATTTATTTGGAAGACATAGAGACATTGGTTTAAATAATCTATCAAACTAAAATTAAGTATTATAGGTACCTGAACATTGGAATTTTATAATACCATCACCAACCTTTGCGAATGATACTAATAGGCAACCAAATGCTGTCGACGGTAGAAAATTCCCCTGAAGATATTTATTTCGAAGGGTAATTTTATGTTTTACAAGTATTAGGGTAGAGATTGTAAGTTTGAAAAGTTTATAAAACTCACAATATTTCTTATTATACTTTAAATTCTCAAAATCATGATTTCAATTCGAAAATAAACAAGAGAAATCGAGCCATTTGGTTACGATTTAGAAGGAATTTGGTTTTCAACTTGAGAGACAGTCATGAATTTTTTCGACGACTATGATGGGGATTATTTGATGTTATTGGTGTGTTGTTTGTCATATTTTTATGAAAAGTTAATGAATTGATGTGTTGTTGAATATTACCCAAAAACATAGGAATTGAGACGAAAATGAGAGTTTTGAGGGTTTTTTGTTAGGGGTGATGTGACAGTCATCATCGAGCACCAAATATAATTGAGAAATTAATTAATAAAAAGACAAAAATACATACCCTCAAGAATAAGCATCTTCGGGACAATATTCCACTATATCGGTCTATACGTATTATTTGCAAATGTTGGCAATGGTAAAGTTCCAAAATTCTAATAATTTTGTGTAAAAGGGTTATAGTTAGGGGTAATTTTTGTTATTTACCTTATTTTTCTGTAATAACAATTATAAATTCACATGTATGAAAAGAGTTCAAGAAAAATGGTTAGATTTGAATATTCATTAATTTTTTGCTTGATTCGAAAATTCTTTAAGAATAAAAAAATTGAATATTCAAGTAATTAAAAAATTACTAAATAAACTTTACCTTGTATACTAAATTTTTAGTCATACCATTATACGTCAAATAATCTATATATTTTTATTTTTATTTCTTTCATTTCAAATTGTAATTTCTTTAAACTTTCTATCTTTACAACTATAACTATTATAAAATCATCATTTAACGTTTAAAATTATTAAATTACCATTAAAAAGTATAAATATAATTTCAAGTTTTTCTAATTAAATTCTATTTTAATAAACATAAACGTTGAAAGAAATATGAAAACTAAGATTTTAAATTTTGTCGGGCTTACAAAGAGAATTAATTTGCTGTGAATTTTGTATGTTTTGGTTAAAATTTGGTTTTCAACTTGACTAAGGTACTTGAACTTTGAAACTTTATAATATTACCACAAAACTTTATGAATGATACTAATAGGACGTCAAATGCTGCCGACGTTGGAAAATTCCCCTGTAGATGTTTATTATGAAGGGTATTTTAATCTTTTTAAAGTATTCGGGTGGAGGTTGTGATTTCGTAAAGTTCATAAAAAGGGAAACTATCAATTTTTGTCTTGTAAATTAGGCTCTTTACAGTTTGGTACATCAAGTTTACACTTTCCAATTTTAGTCCTTTAACTATTGAATTCATCCAATTTGAATCCGATTTTGACCGGAATATTTTCCGGACTGACGTGGCCATCGGATTTGCGTGTGTGGCTCGAAAACAGAAATTCCCAATTTCTTAGAGGGAAAATCTAATTAAAATTATTAATTCAAAATTCAAAAATAATTAAAAAATTCCAAATCAAATTAAAAGAAGTAACTTGGGAGTTTTTTTTCATCTTCGATCTTCATCACCGGGTACCAACAAATTGGGGATCTATTATTTTTCTTCGTTGATTATCATTGTCAATCTTTATCTTCTCCACTATTCCAACAAATTCCTCACTGTCTTCTCTCTAACCTGCTGCCTCTTTCTCACCTAAATTGAAATCTCAGATCAAGCTACCCTATGGAGTAGTTGATCGAAGCTCAACTTCTATTTAATTAGAAAATTGTATTGAAAATTCTGGATTTTCCTGGGGGAATTGATGAAATTGTGATTTTTAGAGATAAGAAATGTTGTGGGCCAGTGAACAGGATGGCTACAATGGTGGTCGACCACAAAAGGGCAAAATAAATCATGGCTTGTGTTCGGTAGGGAGGAAGAAGACAAATGATGATTTTTTTAATTTCTTTTTTGATTTTCCATTTATTTTATTTATCTTTTACTAATGTGGCAATAAGGATTTTTAATTGGGGTGACACGTATACAATTCCGACAGCCACATCAGCACTAAAAGATTTCCGATCAAAATCAGAATGCAAGTGGAAAAATCTGATAGCTAGGATTAAAATTGGAAAGCTTAAACTTGATGAACAAAAATTGGAATGGTCTAACTTACAGGAATATAATTGATATTTACCCTTATAAAAATTGCAAATAAGTTCTTATTATAATTTGATTTCTCAAAATCATGTCCTTAAATTTGAAAATAAACGAGAGAAATTGAATCATCACAAGATAATAAAAATAAGGGTAAATTACAATTTTGGTACCCAAACTATACCCCTTTTTCACTCTGGGTACCCCCATTTCATCGAGTAACAATTTTGGTACCCCACGTTTAAAAAAATCTCACATTGGGAACCTTCCGTCAGCTTTTCGTCCAAACTGAACGGAAGTTAACTAACCCTAATTCCAAAGCGCGAAAATTAGGCTCCTTTTCTAAAAAAACCCTAGATGCTTCAATTCCTCTCCAATTTATTCCTAATTCTTCGTCATTCACGAATTCTTGCATCTAACATCTTCAAAGCTAACAAACCAAGCTCTACAAGGTGATCGAATTGCGATGTCAAGACGAGGAGATGTCACATTTGTTCCCAAATATGGTATGTTTTTTCTTAAATTCCTTCAGCTTGTATAAAGTATATTCATGTGCATGTAGGTAATAATCTAAAGAATACAGTGTTAATCCTGCAAATCCTGATAATGAGCCCACTGTATTTAGTTTGAAAATATTTCATGGTGGTATAATGAGATATTCACCTGTTATGGTGTATCAAGGAGGTAGAGTAGATTATTTTGACTATGTTGATGGGAAAATGTTTGGGTTATTAGAGTTAAAGGAATTCATAGATGAATTAGGATATGCTGGAAAAAATATTAGGTTTTGGCATCAATTTGGGCATAGTCTTGAGAGGATTGGAAGAATTCTTAAAACTGATGTTAAAGTGTTCGACATTATCAAGTATATACCTAAGGATAGAGTGGTGTTAATATATTGTGAGTATATTGATATAATACAACATTAATGTTGCATGATAAGTTGAGTTGTAGATGATTTGATTGATATATATATATATATATATATATACACACACACATATTGTGTGTGTGCATGATGTCACATCTAAGTGTTTCCTCCGCCCTTACTTTTGTTGACGTAGGGGGGGTGATGATCTCCCTGCTGAACTTAGTTCGATGCCAATGAAGATAATGATGACGTCTCTACCAATGCCGATCTGACAAAGCAAAACAACTCTCAAAAGCACTTAAGATTGAAAGTCTCATAGGTCATTAGGTTATTAATCTCTCGATCTAATTCCACCTATATGTCATGTATTTACTATTCCATAATTAAATATCCTTTCTTGAATTTTGACTTAATTACTCAAACATGCTCGATTACAGGCCAGACAATCAAACAAGAAATCAATCCATAAACACACAAATTGGATAAGAATCAAGAAATTGAATTGAAATCAAAGATCAATCAGATTCAAATCAAATTACTAACAAGTCTAGAAACCGATGGAAAACTAGGTAGACATGAATATCGACAAACTTATAGACAACCCATGGAAAACTAGATAGACATGAATATCAACAAACTCATAGACAAGATTGAAAATATCATATCAAACTGAAATAATTCAACAATATATAAAGGAAAGACTAAGAAAACTCTACATGAACGATGATCTTTCGATTCCTCAAACTTTGAAGTCTTCTTCTCCTATACGGATGCTCTCAGAATGTGTGTTTCTCTCTCAATAAATGCTTTTCCTACCCTTAGATTGATCCTCCCCCATATCTGGAACGATTTTTGGTATATATAGCATCTTAAAGGTCTAGATGGTTTAGAAGTGTAAAATACAGTCAAAAATCGAGTTTGACGCGAGATAGGAGTCTCTCGGACATGACCAGGCCCCAGAACATGGTCAACCGTGCAGTGGAATAGATGATTTTGCACAGTGGAACATGAGCGTGTCTCATAGCACGGTCGTGCGTTGGTGCACAGTAACGATCGAATTTAACTTCGAGGTTTTCATGAAAATTGTAGATCCTGAAGTCAGCCTTTCAAAGCCACAAATTTCACCTCAATAGCAGCTTTCTAAAGAAAGTTATGACAAACTTACTATGTCTTATCACGACGAAGAACCAAACGCACAACTTCCGTCTTCTCTTAATATTATTTTCAAATTGGATCACTTGTTATCCTTTATAAATCATATAAATTGATTATTTTGTAAATTTGGTATATATATTTCTCTTAATTAATTTGTCCATATTAATTAATATTGATATTAATTTGTGGATGATTTGATTGATATATATATATATATATATATTTGCAGGTGTGTGCATGATGTCACATCAAAGTGTTTGCGCCGCCCTTGCTTCTGTTGTAGTGGAGGGGGGTGATGATCTTGCTCAAGTTAGGCTCGACGCCAATGAAGACGTCTCTACCAATATTGTCGGAGCCAATATAAATGGCAATACCATCACCAACATTAATAATGTCGATAACACCAACGTTAATATCGTCAACCACCACATTAACACCAACGTTAATGTCGTTGCCAATATTGGAGGGGTCGGCCGCGTGGTTTGTAATGTACTTAATAGTCCATGTCTGTGAGATATGAATCCATTGAGATGAGGCAAATCAGGAATCGGGTTCAGGCCATGCAAAACCGGAGCAGAAACCGCTGAACCGGGCGCAGCGGATTAGAGTAGTTAGAATTAGTTATTAGGGTTTCTGTTAGGGCTAATTCGCGCGGTTATGAATTGGCCATCGAACAATATTTTTAATCTTTATTATAAAAATAATTAAATAATACTTATTTCATAGATCACTTTAACTTTCATATACCATATATAGATTATAATTTTTAAGATTTTGTCTATATTATAACTGATATTATTACCATATATGATGACGCTGAATGTATATATAATTTTTATTTAAGAATAAAAATTAATAAATAATTATATTTCTACATTTAGCAGGTAGAAATGGGAGGAATTTTTTTAATCATTTTTATTTTTAGGGATAATTGTTATTATATATATATATATATATCTTGTAAGGCTATCTCAGCCTCTCAGATGAGACGTGATTAAAGTATATTTTTTTATAGGTATAAGTATGTGTACTAGTAATGTATCTGTGCGTTGTACGATATGTGATATATACATATAGAGTTACTCTCTTGTGCACCAGTTACACGGATCTGTGATCCGTGCAACTGCGCCACGCGCGGGCTGGGCTCCTCTTTACTTATTTCGCGTGTTTTGGTCGTTACCCTCACGTTATGATAGGGTTACCTTCGCGTTATGTTAATGTGACCCCATATCCAGATTTCATACCCTTAGTTTAAAACCACTGAACTAAAATGTTAATCATACCCTAATGTTATGTTAGGGTTACCCTCATATTATGTTAGGGTTACCTTCATGTTATGTTAGTGTTACCTTAGTGAGGGTAACACGGGTAACACTAACATAACATGAGGGTAACCCTAACATAACATGAGGGTAACCCTAACATAACATGAGGGTATGACTGCCTGAGCGAATCTTAGTGGGTTTGAGCGCACCTACCAGGCGTGTCGGGGCGCGTGAGAGCGCTTTGCGGCGCGTGAAAACGCATGTCAGAGGCGCATGGGGCGGGTCGACCCGGATCCATGCACCAGTTGCATAAAATATTTTGCCTAATATTATATAATTATTCAAAATTATAATACCATATATAATGTGATTATTATTATTTTAATATAAATAAGTTAATACTTTTATTATTTATAATAGTACAGAGTTAGATATTTTAAACTTAACTATATGTCACTATAAATAATTATATTAAAAAATATTAGAAATTTGAAATACATAGAGTAATATACTAACTTGTGGATTAAAGAAACAAATTGGAAAGTCTGTATTCAAAATATAAGATAAATAAAATATGACCAATATCATCAAACATGTGCACCCATTAAGTACTTAAAAATTTAAATAAATTAAATTTAGTGACACAAAAGATATAGATATAAGTATGTGTTCTGTAAAACCGTCGGACGTGAGACAGGTCTTTCATGAGGTTTTGTGATATAGATATAGATATAGAAATTCTACATTTCCTTCTCCCTCCTCGCACCAATAATTGAGATCATGGTAAGATCAACTTATGAAACTTAACAATACTTATACAAGGATATGCGTGTGAAGGTTACGTTGTGAGATTAAGGAAAATGATTACTTTGGAGGACTAGTTCTAGCGATGAATATATATAGTTTAATAATTCAAAAATTATATATTCAATTATAATATCGATCTAATTAAATTTAATAGAAGAATACTAATTAATTTTTAATGTAAAGTGGTGGTCGATCATGAACATCAAAGACACCTTTGAGAATTTTTTATCCAGATATAACAATCAAGAATAATATATATATCTAAGTTATTAGTGTTTAATCATGTGGAGTGGTGGTCATGAACATGAAAGACACGTTGTTCTCTTCTTCATCACCATCAATAAAAAATTAGCTAGGTTTAGCAAATAATTTAGGGGCCAACGATATCCCTATAAATGGAGGCAAAGAGTGAATGAAAAGACACAGAAAGAAAGAAAAAAAAGCAAGGATCTAAGTTATATAAATAATAGCAATTAATATCAAGCTGAGTATTAATGGCGAGAGGTGGTAGTTGTTGGAGCAGGAAGATGATGAAGCTCATTGCAACACTACTATTCTTTGGTATCTATCCATATATATATATATATATATATATTTCTCTTAATTAATTTGTCCATATTAATTAATATTGATATTAATTTGTGGATGATTTGATTTATGTATACATACGTGCAGGTGTGTGCATGATATCACATCAAAGTGTTTCCGCCGCCCTTGCTTCTGTTGCAGTGGAGGGGGGTGATGATCTCCCTGCTCAAGTTAGAATCGACGCCAATGAAGATAATGGTGACGTTTCTACCAATGGCGGAGCAAATATAAATGGCAATACCATCACCAACATTAATAATGTTGATAACACCAACGTTAATATCGTCAACCACCACATTAACACCAACGTTAATGCTGTAGCCAATATTGGAGGGGTCGGCCGCGTGGTTTGTAATGTACTTAATAGTCCATGTCAATTTGATAGGGATTGTTGCGGGACAAGAAAATGTAGGCGTGTTAATGTCTTTCGTCGTGTTATGAGAGGTGGTCGAGTTATTCGTCGAATTCCTCTCCGTACCGTACGGAGATGTCGTGCATAAATCAGGTGCCACGCCCACAAAACACTGAAATAATCGTCACCTTCTTCCAACACCTCAACTAAACTACCTGCTCTACCCACTACCAATGCCAAATGCAAACGCAAATGCAATGTGTCTTCATTAATTTCCAATTTGCTTCTTTTTCTTTTTTTCTTTTGTGTCCTTTTTTTGTTATTCATGCTTTGATTTCATTCAACATTCATGTTCTATACACACCAATGTCGCGTGTGTCATGTATTTCGATTATTATTAATTTATTCAACGTTGTTTATTTATTTTTTAATGCATATTCTTCTGGGCGATGCCTCATTTCTCTCTCGATATACACTCCCACCATTTTTGCAAATTTACAAAATAATCAATTTATATGACTTATAAAGGATAACAAGTGATCCAATTCGGGAAATATTTATATATATATATATATATATATATATATGCATATTTTTTTGACATTGGCCGTGTAAAACAATATGTGTTAAATAAATTGAAAGCGTGGAACAGTTCTGAAAACAATAATAAAACAATCAAAGTTCACGGTGTTGTCAATGGTGTTGACAACACTAATGTAACACACAACATAAATTAAATCATAAATGAAATATGCAGAACACAAATGATATATCCACGAGTATGCAAATACTCGTGGAATTCCTTCAGGACGAAAACTTCTTTATTGATTTGACGAATGTATACAAGGAGATATGAAAACCTATAGAATAGATTCTTCCGTACAATGACTCAATACTCCTTTTGGTATGTCTAAGAAAACTAGGGGCATATACAAAATTTCACAATCAATCAGTCTAAGCACCTACACTAAAAGGTCAAGAGTAGGCAAACTCTATGACTATATAAGAAAAGAGGTGTTGTCTTAGTGTGACCAACACAAAGCTTGACACCAGTGTACTGCTCGACTTTTGACTGCTTGATCTCTCAAATTTTGTGTGTATCGATCTTCTGCAGACTTCTCCTATTTATAGAGCTCGTAGTACACTGTCTTGTATCCACTTTCCATGTTCTCAAAGTGCTCCATGAACTCACGTACATGATTGACCATCATCTCCACTTCTTGGACTTGTTCTTCTTCCACTACTTGAACTTGTTCTTATTAACTTCTTCATGTGTTGACTTGATCAACCTTCTCTTCTTCTTCATCAGCACGTTGTTTTACTGTCAAACTATCGTGTTTGACTCTTTCAATCTTCACATGTTTAATTCTTAAACTTCAAGTTCCATACTATCAAAGAAAGAGAGAAAATAACAACTTCTCGAAAACTAAGAAGAGTTGTTAGTAAAAGATAGGATCCATAATTTCAAAAAACACGAGTTAAAAAGATCAAATCTTTAAAAGAGATAAATTAAATCTAATTTAAATCAAATCTTTAAAAGAGATAAATCAAATCTAATTCAAATTATACAAATCTAAATATTATCTAACAAATCTAATTTGATTTAGGATAAAATAAGAAAAATGAAAAATCAATTTAATGTTGGAAAATCCAACCCTAACAATCTCCCCCTTTTTTTGCCTTTTCAACTCAAAACCTAAATCAAATAGATTAGTCTTCCCCTTAATTAGAACTCCCCTTAATCTTGCAATCACAAAGAATTAAGGATTAATCATCCAACACTAACAATCTCCCCTTTTTTTTGCTTTTTTAGTTCAAAACCTAAATCAACCTAAATCAGATAAATTAGTCTCCTCCTTAATTAAAACTCCCCCTTAATCCTGCAATCACAAGAATTAAGGATTAATTATTCAACACAATCATGAAAAAGATTCATCAAAACTTCCTCCTCTGCCACTTTCACCATGGGAATTGTCTTATCATACCTTACGACCATTACTTTCTCCCCCTTTTTGAGCTGAAATTAGCTCATTAAAAAAATGTTCATCACTTTAAATATGAAGCCCTGCAAAATGTATAACAGAGATATGTTGGGCCAAATGTTGCCAACCGAAGGAGTAACATCCGGTGTATAGGGCAAATCTCAAATTCGATTGCCAGTTAAAATTTTCTCGGCACCATCATCTTAGTAGACTGTATCTTGAAGCAAAGGGCTTTAAGGACAAATAAAAGTAGAGAGGGAAAGGTCAGCCATGGATCTAAACTTCGAAAAAAAAATAGAGATGGAGAAGAAACGGGAAGAAAGAATAAGAGGGGATCAATTTCTGGAGAGAGAGAGAGAGAGAGAGAGAGAGAGAGAGGTGAGTGGAGAGAAATGCTAGATTTTTTTAATATATAAAACAAACCTGAGCCTTTTTTGAAAATTAGAAATAATATTAAGAGATTTTTAAAGATATGGAAATTAAGATAAAATCTCAACAAATTTTCCACAAACATAGGAGTCACTAAATTTGAATTTTAAACTGAAATTGGGTCATCCAAAAATCAAATATATCCACTAGATATGATAGAGATGAAATGCAGAAACCTAGGGATACTTAAAATTTAAAATCCATAAAAATCACACACATTGTACTGGACTGGTGTTGTCCTTGGTGTTACATAAAACTGCGAGGACACCATTAGAAAATTTTTGGCTCTTTAATTTTTTTTTCTTTCGTGCATATAAATTAAATTCACACAAACTTGATCTCAACCAACCTTTTGAAAAAAGAGCACTGTCATAGCGAGTGCCATGCTTCTAGTTACTCGGTTGTGAGATCAAGATTTTAATTCGGTTGTGGTATCTCCCACACCTTTTGACAAGAAAGCATCGTCGCAGCGAACGTCGTGCCCCGAGTTACTTAGTGAGGTCACTCAACACTTTTTAGCTAATCACTAGGTTGCCTGAAAAGCATTGTCGTCGCGAGCGCCGTGCTCTAAGTGCTTCGTAACTTTTTAACATTTTTCGAACAAAGTGCACTGATAAGTGTCGTTTTTACTATATATTTACGTATGTTTATGTGTTCAATTGAGCATGTTTAGGTATGTTTCTATAGTGATTCAGATACTTTTGTTATATTAGTTGTATTTGATGGTTTTCTGCTTAGCTTTGTGTTTTTAGTACAAAAATCGCAAGTTTCAACTTACATGCGCAGTTGTGGAAGAAATTACATATCTCACGATCTAGAAGTCCGAATTAGAAGATCTTAGTTTTTTAGGAAAGATAAGGAAGAGATCTACAAATTTGATGTTGAACATTTTTCCCAATTCTTTCTCCAAGAAAGCTGAATATTAAGGAAAGACGAAAGTTATGTGTTCGGTTCTTCGTCGTGACGGGTCTCTAGTATTTTAATCATAACTTTATCTAGAAAACTGCTATTGAGCAGAAATGTGTGGCATTCGATAACTAACTTCAAGACCTACAACATTTATGAAGACATCAAAGTCAAATTCGAAACTGTGCACTAGCACACGATCGTGTCTTGGGACACGGTCGTATCCCACTGCGCAGAGACACAAATTCTGGGGCACGGGTGACCGTGTCCTAGGGCACGGTCGTGTCCGAGAGACTCCTATCTCGTCCCAAACTCGATTTTTGACGTATCTCACACTTCTAAACCATCTAGGAGGCCTCCAAGATGTTATATATACCCAAATTCATCCCAATAACAAGGGGAATCAATCATTAGGGTAGGAATAACATCCATAGAGAGAAAACACATATTCTGAGAGTATCCGGAGAGGAGAAGAAGACTTCAAAGATTGAAGAATCGAGAGATCATCATTCATATAGAGTTTTTCTTTATCTTTCTTTTATTGTTGGATTATTTCAGTTTGATATGATATTTTCAATCTTGTCTATGAGTTTGTTAATATTCATGTTAGACTAATTTTCCATGAGTTTCTAGGACTTGTTATTAGTTTAATTCGAATCTGATGGATTTTTGATTTCAATTCAATTTATTGATTCTTTATCATATTGACGTGTTTATGGTTTGATTGATTGTTTGATTATGTGACCACTAATTGAGCATGTTTAAGTAATTAAGTCAAAATTCGAGAGATGAGATTTAATTACGGAAGAGTAAACACGTGACATATATGCAACATGAGATCGAGAGATAAATGACATATGTGATGAGATTTTCAATCCTAGGTGCTTTTAGGAGTTGTTGTGTTATATCCGATCGAGTAGAGATACATCTGGTAGCATAATAATCAACCGATTAAATTGACTCGAGAGAGCTTTTAATTTAATATTTGTGATTGCTCATATAGAATAATTAATCATTGAATTGGATTGGTTAAGTGATATCGTGATGAGAATTAGATGAAAGCATGTTCTAGAACCTGTCTCAGTTATATATGTTTGTCTCAGTGTATTTATTTGTTTTTGTTTTAGTATAGTTAATTGAATTCTTTGATATCTGATAGCCTAGATAAAATTAGGGGTTGAATTTGGGTAATCGATTATTACTAGATAATAGTCTCTGTGGGATCGACCTTGCTTACGGTGTTCTGCAATCTACACCGTACACTTGCGGTAGTAGCCTAAAGAAAAAGGTGAACATGCACTATATATCATGAGCCTTTACCAAAATAGGTGTCCAAGCAACTTTTTACACAAAGGAACACATTGGCCAGATACAAACATGCACACAGATGCCTAGAAAACTTAAAATAAAAATCCCATACTAAGGGTGTTAAGAGTGGTGTGAACAACATGACCGTAACACCCGTAAACAATGCATACGCATTCAAACAATACACAATCCGAGAGACTTCTTTAAGGATGAAAATCTCTCAAAATCTAAGGCTTTGGTAAATATATCTGCAATTTGATTCTCAGTGTATACATAATCAAGTTGTATTAACCTTTTTTTTCTACTAAATCTCGATAAAGTGATGCCTAATGTCTATGTGCTTAGTGCGTGAATGTTGAACCGGATTTTTTGAAATATCAATAGCACTAGAATTATCATAAAACAGGCTCAAAGATTTAATTAGAAATCCATAATCATCAAGCATTTGCCTCAACCACAAAAGTTGAGTACACCCACTACCTGCGGCCACATATTTGGATTCGGCGGTGGATAAGGAAACACAATTTTGTTTTCAACTATGCCATGATACGAGATTGTTTCCCAAGTAGAAAAAACCTCCAAAAATTTATACTTTCATAAAACTTATATGACCAAAGAGTTGAAGTTGAAAACAGTGAATAGTACCTGAATGTTGTCCGGGGTGTGATGTAACACCGTGGGGAACACGGGTCTATTTACCCTTAAGACAGTCTTCACAAACTATCTTACCTTTGTGATTCATACTTGGTAATCCCTGAACAGCCTCATACTTCATCAATTTTTGGAGAGTTCAAAAATTCACATGGCCGAATTTTTGTTTCCACAAAATCGTATCATCGAAATTGGCCTTGTTACACGTGACCTTATCTCCAACAAGATAACAATTGTCATGAGATATTGTACCTGTCATGATACACATGTTAGACTTATCAAAAACTTCACAATAGTCCTTAGTGAATTTTACCTCAAGGTCGTCATCATATAATTGACTTATGCTAATTAAATTAGTCATAAGACCATCGACTAAAAGAACATTAGACAACCTAGGAACTCACCCAGTATATTGAGAGTTCCTTTACCAATGATTCTGCCCTTAGCACCTCCTCCGTAAGTAACGGATCCTTCGGTAATAGGTATAAAATTACACAAAAACTCTTTGGTTCCCATCATGTGGCATGAACAACCATTATCTAAGTACCAAGAACCTGAAATGTTAGTTTTAATAGCAGTAAAAACAATTTGGCAGACTTGAGCAGTTTGTTTAGGAACCCAAATTTTCTGTCTGACAGTGGTGTTACGGGTGGTGTTATGTGACACCGGAGATAACACCAGACCACAGACTCGATCATTTTTCAATGTTCGACAGAATGGTCTTATATGTCCAGGTCGAAAACAGTACTAATGACAAATATATTTTCTTTTCCTAAGACCTGAAATGGGGGATTTCATGGACTCTTTCGACTTTTTCTTCACGAAATGGATCTTAGCATGTGAATCGTTAAAGAGATTTGGAAAAATATTTTCAACAGTTTTGTTTGATCCAATACCTGATTTTGTTGAATTACCTGATCCCATGATTTCACTTGCCTTGGAAGAACTCGAGTTGCATTTTGCAATTAAGGATTCCGTCTCTTCAAGCTTTAATTGGACCTTTCCAAGTTCTATGTCCTTCTTGGTGAGAGCGGTTTCCATCTTTGCAACTGACTTCTTTAACAAATCATTATCATTGGATAAAACTTCATTTTCCTTGGATACGACTTCTACTAGCTTCCATTACTTTTTCCATTCCTTAAGCAAGGAGTTATAAAGATCATGAAGTTCTTCAATGACTTCATCATTATCTAAATCGCCTCCAGCAAGAGAATCTGTATCATCACAAACAACATTAAGACAGATTATGTTAGCAAAATTGAACAATTCATACCTCTATGGTGCTGTCTGTGGTGTCATGACACCGGTGGCAATTTTTGCAACCAAGGCTGTGGAACTTTCAGTTTTAGCTTCCTCATCATCCTCATCGTCACTCTTAGATACCCAGTTATTTTTCAGACCATACTTTCTTAGAGTATTAGCACATTCATTAGCATAGTGACCCCATCCCGAACATGCATGACATTAAATGGTATCGAGATGTTTGGGATCATTTCGTCCATGGTCTGAAGCTGGTTTCCTAGATTGATGTTTGGACTAAGATGATAATCCAGTTAGCTTCCATTGAGATCAATCAGAGGATCGATTGAACGATTCATTTCCTTTCGAATGGGGTTTCTCCTTGTTGAACTTCCTCACCATGGAGTTGAACTTCCTAGTAAGCATGACCACATTCTGTTCTTCTATGATTTCCCTAATGGTTCATCATCATCCTTAGATTCTTCATCGTCTTGAGCTTGCAAGGCTATATTTTTAGTCTTGTAGCCCGCTTCTTGTTGACTTTGGAGATTGAGCTCAAAGGTTTGAAGAATACTTTGAAGTGTATCAAAGTCCATCAAGGTAAGATTGTGGACCTCCTCAATGGCGGACACTTTGATATTGAACCTCGGTGGTAGAGTACGAATCACCTTTGACACGAGTTGCTTGCGTCCAATCGTTTCTTCAAGCATTTGGGATTGATTCGAGATGTCCCGAAGCCTCTCAAAGTAGGTTCCAATATTGTCATTCTCCTCTATGCGCATATTCTCAAATTTGGACATAACAAGACGCAACCTGGCCTCACGAACACATTTTGCACCTTCAAAGTGTTTTTGGAGAGTATCCCAAACATCCTTGGCATGTGCTGCGTTTTGGATCTATCGGAAAACCTTATAGTCCACAGTTTTGAATATGACGTTGATAGCCTTTTCATTGAAATTAGCACTGTGGATCTCTTCGATTGTCCATTCACTTTGAGGTTTAGGAACAAGTTCACCATGTACCTCATTCATAGAGGAATTATAACCCTCCAACACTGTTGTCCAAGCACGTGCATCAATGGACTTGATCTTCGAGCGTACACGAATCTTCTAATACGCATAGTTGGAGCCATCTAAAATTGGAAGACGTCCAAAGTTAGGATTGCAATAGTCCGTGTCCTGCATGGCTGGATCAACCACTTAGTATGTCAAGTGGAGGCTCTTGATGCCAATTAAAAGCGTGGAACAGTTCTGAAAATAGCAATAAAACAATCAAAGTACACGGTGTTGTCAATGGTGTTGATAACACCAGCGTAACACACCGTGGAAATTAAATCGTAAATGAAATACGCAGAACACAAACGATATATCCGCGCGTATACAAATACTCGTGGAATGCCTTCAGGTCGAAAACTCATTTATTGATTTGACGTAAGTATACAAGGAGATAGAAAAACCTCTAGAAGAGATTCTTCGGTACAATAACTCAATACGTCTTTTTGGTATGTCTAAGCAAACTAGGGACGTATATAAAACCTCACAGTTGATCACTCTAAGCACCTACACTAAAAGGTCAAGAGTATGCAAACTCTATGACTATACAAGAAAAGAGGTGTTGTCTCAGTGTACTGCTCGACTTTTGACTGCTTGATCTCTCAAATTCTGTGTGTATCGATCTTCTGCAGACTTCTTCTATTTATAGAGCTCGTAGTACACTGTCTTGTATCCACTTTCCATGTTCTCAAAGTGCTCCATGTACTCACGTACATGATGGACCATTATCTCCACTTCTTGGACTTGTTCTTCTTCCACTACTTGGACTTGTTCTTCTTAACTTCTTCATGTGTTGACTTGATCAACCTTCTCTTCTTCTTCATCAGCACATTGTTTTACTCTCAAACTATCGTGTTTGACTCTTTCAATCTTCACATGTTTGATTCTTAAACTTCACGTTCCATCTTATCAAAGAAAGAGAGAAAATAACAACTTCCCTAAAACTAGGAAGAGTTGTTAGTAAAAGATATGATCCATAATTTAAAAAACACGTGAGTTAAAAAGATCAAATCTTTAAAAGAGATAAATCAAATCTAGTTGGAAACAAATCCAAATATTATCTAACAAATCTAATTTGATTTAGGATAAAATAAGAAAGGGAAAAATCAATTTAATGTTGGAAAATCCAACACTAACATAAATACATAATTAAATTAGAAAATTACAAATATTATCTACATTGAATTTCTTTTTTGATCATGATTCTTGCATATGTTCCACCTATCTTCATGCTCTACATGTTTAACTACTATCTTGTTTAATTATAAATAACTAGTTTTGTACCCGTGCGATGCACGGGATAAAATTTTATAAAATACAATTATAATATTTTTATTTGACATTTGGAAAAAAAAGTATATACAAATGTAATATAATGAAATTAAGTAATTTATATATTATATATTTTAAATATTTAATTGTTGGAGATAATCTCTAGGTACGGTAATAAAAAAAAAGATATTGTAATTTTAAACTTAGTTTATATATAAATAAGATGGATATGAATTCTATAGAAATTATCACATTTCAAGTACACTATTCAAGATAAAGGAATAATGTTTATGCAAACAAATCACAACATTAAAGCTATGTTCTATATAAGATAGAAGGAATAATTCAACTAACTACTTTTAAGCATGTTATCTTTAAAACAAATAAATTCTATGATAAAAATCTCAAAAACATAAAAGAAATATAAAAACAAAATATATGATTAATTTGCAATTATTTCTAACCCAAAAGAAAAAAAAATACAATCTACCTTGTAATGTAAATTTATAGTCTTCTTTATCACTTTTCCATGTAAGTTTTCATTCAGGTTTCTTCACGAAATTCCTGCATAAAGTAAAAAAAAAAAAAACAAAAAACAAAATTACATTAATAATAATCCATATGCAATACCAATAAATAAAACATTCATCTAATGATATGAACTTTAATCGTTAAGAAATGATTTATAAAGGCAAAAAATTATTAACTGTCCATCCAAACTATATGATGTAGATCAAATAAAAATCATAACCAAATAAAATAAAAACTAAAAAAGAAAAAAAGAACACAATCCCATGAGCACCATGAAAGCAAAAGATTTGTACTGCAGAATTTGAGAAATTAAAGAGAAAATGTGAGTCAATTTTAAGTTTTTTCTCTCATATTTATAGTGCATAATTTGTTCATTAGATATGAAATTAGTGCATTTTGTATGTCATAAATTTAGTTGCTTCCTAATTTATATATTTTTTTCCCAATTATAATGATTGGAAATAAATGTTCAGTTTCTACTTAATTAATTCCTATACATGAAATCAAATCACATCATTCACAATTAATGTGTTTATTGATAAAATCAAAACGTTATATTATATTACATTATGTTATATATTAAATATTATTTTTATTGAATTTTATTATTTACAAAATAGAAAATCATGTTCAATATATATAGTATATAAAATCAAGATCAAGATAATATCACAATCTTATTTGTTTGCTCATATTATTCTATATTCAATTTTAATAGTGAAATTTAGTAGGGACTTATTTGTATCTTATTTAATGGATGAAAATGATAGCATCAACATCTATTATATTTTTAAAATGATATTTCAAATTATATTAATTTTAAAACAAACAAATATTTCTATGTAATCGATGTCAAATAACTTGATGTATAAGTCATTAAGAAATTTTTATATAAAATCATATGAAATGCTTAGACGAAAAATCATTTAGTTTGCATCTATAAAAAAATTTAACATTTTTTTAAATTGAAATATATTAAATTAACATTTTTATTAAATTGAAACGTATGAAATAGAAGAAGGATAGCTAATGCAAACAATTTCTTTTTTTCCCCTAATTTGTAATAATTTTCATCCTTATATATAGAAGATTAATGAGGCAATTGACTTTTAATTATTTAATGGATAAACATTATATCTTTTCCATAAATATCAAAACAACTTTTGGGTGGAAAAATTATTTAAGGAAATGTTCTTCTTCATATATATATATATATATATATATATATAAAGATAATGTCACATTATAGAATATTAATATCATAATTAATTAAATATGATATCCATTTTATTATTACATATGATTTATTATCAAATCAAGTTGAGTTCTTTAATTACTTTCTATATGATATATTATTACAATATATCTTTTAATTTTTATATTTAGAATTATTTAATTGTTGACTTTATGTTTTATCTAGATTATTTGGTTATCAAGTGGCGAATTAATTTTTATATATCTACTCCTTTATATAACAATTATGTTTTACACGTCAACAAAATTACATAAAATTGTATCTATATTTTGGTTATCTTTTTATTTTGTAATGATAAGAATTATATAATAAATATATTTTATGTATATATTTACATGCATATTAAATTATATATAAATATATATTAACATTGAATGAATAATTGTTTTATTATTTATATGATATTATGATTATGATATTATATAATGTAAATCATATATATATATATATATATGTATACACATTGCTAAATGATATCATAAATATATGAATATAAATTGATAATTAAAGTTGACTTACCATATTGACAAATACGATAATTTTATTGTATCATATCACTTCCTTATATATATATATATATATATATATCATCAATCATGATTTATTATTTATCATTTAACATTTATTTTAATAAAAAAATCATTTCCAATTTTGGTAGGGTGTTTTTGGCGGGAAAATTTTAACATTACTATTTGAGGAAATGTTTGTGTTTTTATATATATAAATATGGGAAAAACTCAATTTTAGTCCCGTTACAAAGCCACTGTTCAGTTTTAGTCCACTTCAAATCCAAAAATCAATTGAAGTCCCACTACGTGTGAAAGTGTCCCAATTTGAGTCTTTTTTCCATCGGAATTGACATTTTCCGGCAAATATCCGGTGAGTGCGACGCACTCGCCCCACAATCTGAAGATTCCGACGAGAGCAGGCAATGATGTGTAATTTCTTGCCCATATGACATTTCTTTTCCATTAAAAAATAAGGTCAAATAATGCCACATCATATTTGCAAAATAAAATAAATGAAAACTAAAAATGAAAACCATAAAATAATCCTAAAATCTGAAACAAAAATTAAAAAAAAAAACCTAAAATCAGATTAAATAAAGAGAAAATGCATGGAAATGCCATCTTTGATATAAAAAATTAAAATTTTACCATTTAATATAACTTTATATAAAAAAATGCCATCCCACATAACTTAATATAACAAACTACCACTTTTTTTTTCCAATGATTACAACTTTTGATTATTGGGCAATGATTGATATTTCTCATGATTGGATGATTTGATGTATATATTAATTTTATTACCATTTTCGAATAACCAACAAAATCCATGGTTATTCGCGAATTAAAAGTAATTTTCGAATAACCCTGGATTTTGTTGGTTATTCGAAAATTACTTTTAATTTTCGAATAACCCTATATTTTTTGGTTATTCGAATTTTTTTCTTTTTTTTTAATTTATTTATTCTAGATTTATATTTTTCTTTTTTTCCATTGTTTATTTTTGTCCTATTATTATTGTTGGTACAATTTTATTCAAAATTGCAATTTATTTCTGTGGTGACTTTAAATTTACTTTTTACAGTGAAAATGATATTACAAAACTGTTTATTTGACTATTAAACAGTGTATTTTACTTTTCAAAATTAAAATAGTGTTTATTTTAACGTTTATTAGCTTTTTCACAATGAAATAGTATTTATTTTTACTTTTTCAGAATGAAATAGTGTTTAATTTACTTTTACATAATCAAAAACAGTATTTATTTTACTTTTTCAGAATGAAATGAGTTTAGATTCAGAGTAATAATCAACATTCAATCAATATTCACGGGTCTTACATAAAATTTGCATCTATTTAAAGATGTGAATTTTATAAGAGAATTCATTCAACAAACTTCACTCAACTTCACTCTAAGCTTACAATTGAATTTGTGGAAGTAGTTTGGTACATCATCTCCCTTCAACTCTCAACATCTCCCTTCGAACTCTCAAGTAAGTAATAGTATACTCTTAAATTTCAATCTTAATATTTCATAAATTAGTAATTTACATTTAGTTGTATATTAAATAGGATTGTTAACATATTTTCCACGTGTTAAAAAGTATTTTGGAATATCTTAACATATATATTATTATTCGATATAATATTGTTTAAGTTAGATATATTATTGTTTAAGTTCAAATAAGTTAGAAGAAATGAATAAATATTGTTTAAGTTAGAAGAAATAGGGAATAAATTATTGGTTATTTGAATATTAGGAAGAAAAAAAAACGAATAATGAGTAATTAACAAGTAATTTTCGAATAATGAGTAATTTACTTGTTGTAATATTAGAAATAATTTTCGAATAATGAGTGATTAAAGTAATTTTCCAACAAGTAATTTTGTAATAAATTATTCGAATATTAGAAATAATTTTCGAATAACAAGTAATATTAGAAATAAATTTGTAATAAATTATTCGAAGATTACAAAATAATTTTCGAATAACCCTATTTTTTAGGGGTTATTCGAAAATTATTTTGTAATCTTCGAATAACCCTATAAAAATTGGGTTATTCGAATAACCCTAAATATTTTGGGTTGTAATTTTCGAATAATCGAATAACCCTAATTTTAAGGGTTATTCGAAAATTACAGAAAAATTTCGAATAACCCTGAAAAAAAAGGGTTATTCGTAATATTATAAATATTAGAATTAATTATTCGAATATTAGAAATAATTTTCGAACAACAAGTAATATTAGAAATAATTATCGAACATTCAAATAACCCAATTTTTATTGGGTTATTCGAAGATTACAAAATAATTTTCGAATAACCCTAATTTTTAGGGTTATTCGAAAATTAGGGGTTATTCGAAAATTATTTTGTAATCTTCGAATAACCCCTAATCATATTTCGAATAACCATACATTTTAGGGGTTATTCGAAAATTATTTTGTAATCTTCGAATAACCCTATAAAATTTGGTTATTCGAATCACCCTAAATATTTTGGGTTGTAATTTTCGAATAATCGAATAACCCTAATTCTAAGGGTTATTCGAAAATTACCAAAAAAATTCGAATAACCCTGCAAAAAAAGGGTTATTCGTAATAACCATATTATTTGGGGTTATTCGAACAATATCATTATTTATTTATATTTTCAATGTGTTTTTTCATTTGAAGTTATTCATTTATATATTATTTTTTGGATGATTTTTTTTTAATATTTTTTTATCAGGATGACTTTCTCCATAGCGGTATGCTACGGTGGTTATTGGGAAGGGTTACAATATGTAGACGGTACACAATCGATAATTAATCTTGAAAGATTTAATTATCAAGATTTATTGAGCTCAATACATGAGATCGTGAATGCCGACATCAACATTTGGATGTATTTGATCCATTCTGTAGTGGAAATGAACGGAAGATTGCAGCGGAAAAAGATTAAAAATGATTTTGATCTGCAATACTGTTTTTCAGAGTGTCATGGACTTTTGGTTGTATTCGTTTCTTTGAAAAGGATAAATGTTGGAATATCAAGTGGACCCTCTTATCATATAGAACAAAGTCCAGTTGAGGATTATAATCTAGGTGGTCAAACTAGCAATCTGGATGACATGGAGAATTTGAATTGGTCAACTCTTCCGTTGGGACTACAAAATGATGAAAATTTTAATTCAAGATGGGGTGTAGACGATAATATAAAAGGAGCATGTTCAAACCAACCCTGGGGAACCTGGCCGTCCCAATCTGAACATGTTGAATACGGAGATTTAAACTATTTTGACCTCAATGTTGCCCCAACTGAGGAAATTGAAGAACCGGTACACGAAGATGGGGAAGAACAAGAAAACCATGATGATCCAATAGGTATTATTTATATTATTGGACTTATCTAAGCAATTGTTTATATGTATCTTGATTATCAAAAGTTGACAATATCCCTTTTTTTCTAGATCCGAGTCATTTTGAAGATGACTTTGTACTTGAGGAAGATGTTGAGGCAATGTTGGACGAGGATCAACGAGAGGCATATGAGCAATTCTGCTCCGACATAATGAGAGTTGAGTGGTTTATTCCTGATGTACCTTCATTCGAGCACCCTGCTTCTTCAGAGATTGAGCGGGCTCCAGAGGGTCTGATGAAAGGATCGACGTTTGGCAATAAGACGGACTTAAAAAATGCAGTTGGGTACTATCATTTGGAGAATCGAGTTGAATACTACGTGGACTACTCAGATAAACACCGATGGTGCGTGAAATGCAAGGAAAAAAATTAATAAGAAGATAATTTTCGAATAACCCTAAAAATTTAGGGTTATTCGAAATTTATCTTAATTACGAAGATAATTTTCGAATAACCCTAAATTTTTAGGGTTATTCGAAATTAATAAGAAGATAATTTTCGAATAACCCTAAAAATTTAGGGTTATTCGAAATTTATCTTAATTACGAAGATAATTTTCGAATAACCCTAAATTTTTAGGGTTATTCGAAATTAATAAGAAGATAATTTTCGTTCGAATAACCTAAAATTAGGGTTATTCGAAAATTATCTTCATTCTAAAGAATTTTCGAAAATTATCTTAATTATGAAGATAATTTTCGAATAACCCTACAAAATTAGGGTTATTCGAAATTTATCTTCAGAATTTTCGAATAACCCTAATTTGTAGGGTTATTCGAAAATTATCTTCATAATTAAGATAATTTTCGAATAACCCTAAATTTTTAGGGTTATTCGAAATTTATGAAGATAAATTTCGAATAACCTAAATTTTTAGGGTTATTCGAAAATTATCTATTATGAAGATAATTTTCGAAATGAAGATATATTTCGAATAACACTCATTTTTAGGGTTATTCGAAATTTATCTTCTTAAATTTCGAATAACCCTAAAAATGAGGGTTATTCGAAATTTATCTTACTTATGAAGATAAATTTCGGATAACCCTATATTTTTAGGGTTATTCAAAATTTATATTAACTATGAAAATAAGTTTATTCTAACAATCACTAATTTTTGAATAACTCGAAAATTTTATCTTCCCCTCAACCCATATTTTAACTACATTTCAACTAAAACAATAATACATGCTAACAACCGAAAGTAAAAACAATAATACATGCTATGCTTAATCTAAATAAACAAACACACTAATACATGCTTCAATCTAAAAAACCAAGAACACTAATACATGCTTAATCTATTAAACAAAAACACTAATACATGCTTAATCTAAAAAAACAAGTAGAAATTAACTAACAAGTAGAAATTAACTAACTTGATCTTCCATTGTTGGTTTGAAATTTGATTCTCGAACTTTCTTTCTTCCTCCGAACAATCTTGTCCGAACAAATCTTCCACTCCGAACAATCTCGTTCGAACAAATCTTCTAAAATCACTGTAATTTGTAAAAAAATTCCACTAACAAATCGTAAATTTTATGGCTATGGAGCAAAATTTTTTTGAAGATATGTATGAATGTTTGAGTGAAAGGTTGAAGGAGGTGAAATGGGGTGAAATTAATGGGGGTGGGTGAATTAATGGGGGTGGGGGGTAGTTTTTACATTCATTATTCATTGCACAATTGTCTAGTAAATAAAGTAGTCAAAGATTCCTGCTAAAACCTGCAAAATTTGATAAATTGGATTCCTGCAAAAAAATCAGTAAAAATCTGCAAATTTGTTGCAGTAAAATGTCAGATTTGTGGTATTTTGTAACAATAAGTTATAAGTGATGGTATTATCCATATTATCTTATATTATGTTGTAAAATTTATATCCATTATAGGGAATGTGGTAATTTATGCTGTGAACTCTTAAATAAATTGAATCCCTAAAACAATATACTAAAAATTAAGAAAGGGGAAAAAAGATCTAATCGCAGAAGCTTCCATAGTTCGATAAGTCTGACTCCGGCATTCCTCTACCGCAGTATAGAGGCAGTGCGATGTGCCGAATTGCGCTTTTGAATATTGAGGAGCGTAGGCTGCTTGTTGGTCAATCATGTGGTGAGCTTGCGGAATTTGTGCGACCGGAGATACACGATTCGTGTCAGGAAGGCTGCAACTCATAATCTGGCTTAGTTGTTGGCTCTCTTCCCAAATACAGACAAATATTTCAAGGTCAGCCTCACAAAATATGCTTCGAGGCAATCATGGAGAAGATATCTGACTTCACGGTTTCCTACAATGTAAGCTCCGTGAAATCCCCAATCCAATTTTTTCAAATGGGGGGTTTTGAAATGGAGAAACGCAAGAGAACTCGATATATAGTTAAATGGAAAATCACACTACCAGAAGATATGAGTTCTGCTTTTCTTCAAGAATGGGCTTTGCCGGAATTGCCAGACCTGTATTCTCCCACGTGGCGGCGTTGTTGGAATTTCAAATGTTAATTTTTCTTGAATGTTTTAGATTTTATATTTATTTTTTGATTTCCTGATTTTGTATTTTTTGTTTTTATTTTTTAATATGGGACAAATCGTATGTGGAATCTTTTTGAAATTTTTTAGGATTATTTGATGATTTTCATTTTTTTTAACTTTGTAAAAGTGATGTGGCATTATTTGGTCTTATTTTTTTAATGAAAAAGGCTTTCCACGTGGACAATAAACTACACATCAGCGCTGCATCGTTGGAATCTTCAGATTAGGGGCAATTCCGTCGCACTCGTCGGAGATTTGCCGGAAAATGCCAATTCCAGTGGAAAAAAGGACTCAAATTGGACACTTTTACACTTAGTGAGACTTCAATTGGTTTTTGAATTTAAGTGGACTAAAATTGGACGGTGGTCTTTTAACGAGATTAAAATTGAGTTTTTCCCTATATATAATACATACCTCACGCATAAGACCGTCTCATCGGCTTAAAATGAAATTGTACATATTATTTATTCAACATACATATTTTTAAACTTTATAATAACAATAATTAAATAATATTTAATTTAGTAGGTCACATTAACTTTCGTATACCATATATAGATTATAATTTTTAAGATTTTATGACCTTTAATGTATAAATAATTTTTAATTTATGAATAAAATTTAATAAATAATTATATTTCAACTTTTTGGAGGTGGAAATGGGAGGAATTTTTTTCCTATCATTTCTATTTTTTTTTCTATTGTTTGAATCTTGATTTTCTTGATACTTTCTTGTTTGATTTTTTTATTTCATTTATTTGTTTTTAGAGTTAGGTTAACTAAATTATATTCTATCAATTCCGTCACCTAGATAATATTAGGTAAATTAATTAGGTAGTTAACTAGAATCTAATTCACTAGTCACTGTGGGATTGACTTTGCTCGCCCTATATATATAATTGATACCGTACACTTGTGTTATATGCTAGAAATAGGTCATCGAACAATATTTTTAGGCAAAAACTTGGGTGCACCCGGGGTACGGATCTTAGATCCGTGCCCCCAACCTGACCCGGCGCGTGGGCCATCTCCATGCGCGCCCACGCGCCCCCACGCGCGTCTGCAGCTATGCTGGTGTGCACTCGCGCACATCAGATTCCATTCAGTGATAGGTATTATACACATACTCTTAAGGTATTACGTGTATACTCTTAAGGTATTACGTGTGTACTCTTAAGGTATGACACATTTTTAAGGTATGACACATTTATCTTTAAGGTATTGAGTTTAAAACATAAGGTATTACATATGCACCTTTGAGGTATTACATATTTGAGTATAAGGTATTGCATACTCACCTTTAAGGTATTACTGCTTTTGAGTATAAGGTATTACATATTCAGCTTCAAGGTATTACTGTTTAAACTTTAATGTATTATATATTTATCCTTAAAGTATTACATAAAATACATTTCAGGTATTACATAAATATGTTTAAGGTATTACATTTTTATCTATATGGTATTACACATTCATACTCACATTTAAGGTATTTGATACTCAATTTTCAGGTATTACATAAATATCTTTAAGGTAATACCTGAATATCTTTAAGGTATTACACGTATGCTTATGTGGTATTACACAACCTTTCAGGTATTTATGGTATGATGATTTTGTTAATATTATGCAAATCAACTCAAATATATGATGATTTTGTTAATATTCTACAAATCAATACAAATATATGCCGATTTTGTTCAATATCGTCAACAATATCCAAGTTTTTTCACAATTTTAATATCTTTCAAATCTACCAAATCATGCAAATTTCACGAGCCAATCGTAATCCACCGCTAGGAAATATGTGAAAATTAAAGAAGAAGAAGAAGAAGAAGAAGAAGAAGAAGAAGAAGAAGAAGAAGAAGAAGAGCGCTAGGAAAGCTAGGAAATCTGGAAGATGGAGATGGAGAAGAAGAAGAAGAAGAAGACCGCTAGGAAATCTGGAAGATGAAGAAGAAGATGAAGAAGAAGAAGAAGGAGGCTAGGAAATGAAAGCAGCAGAAGAAAATGGAGGAGAAGAAGAATAAGAGAAGAAAAATTAGGGCACACAAATATATATATGTAAACATATGGATCTTGGAGCATGGAGATGGAGAAGAAGAAGAAGAAGAAGACCGCTAGGAAATCTGGAAGATGAAGAAGAAGATGAAGAAGAAGAAGGAGGCTAGGAAATGAAAGCAGCAGAAGAAAATGTAGGAGAAGAAGAATAAGAGAAGAAAAATTGGGGCACACAAATATATATATGTAAACATATGGATCTTGGAGCGGGTTGGGGGCACGGATCTAGGATCCGTGCCCCGGGGGCACCCAAGTCCTTCTCATATTTTTAATCTTTATTATAAAAATAATTAAATAATATTTATTTCATAGATCACTTTAACTTTCATATACCATATATAGATTATAATTTTTAAGATTTTGTCTACATTATAACTGATATTATTACCATATATGATGACGTTGAATGTATATATAATTTTTATTTAAGAATAAAAATTAATAAATAATTATATTTCTACATTTAGCAGGTAGAAATGGGAGGAATTTTTTTAATCATTTCAATTTTTAGGGATAATTGTTATTATATATATATATATATATATATATCTTGTAAGGCTGTCTCAGCCTCTCAGATGAGACGTGATTAAAGTATATTTTTTTATAGGTATAAGTATGTGTACTAGTAATGTATCTGTGCGTTGTACGATGTGTCATAAATACATATATTATATAATTATTCAAAATTATAATACCATATATATAATATGATTATTATTATTTTAATATAAATAAGTTAATACTTTTATTATTTATAATAGTACAGAGCTAGATATTTTAAACTTAAATATATGTCACTATAAATAATTATATTCAAAAATATTAGAAATTTGAAATACATAGAGTAATATACTAACTTGTGGATTAAAGAAACAAATTGGAAAGTCTGTATTCAAAATATAAGATAAATAAAATATGACCAATATCATCAAACATGTGCACCCATTAAGTACTTAAAAATTTAAATAAATTAAATTTAGTGACACAAAAGATATAGATATAAGTATGTGTTCTGTAAAACCGTCGGACGTGAGACGGTCTTTCATGAGGTTTTGTGATATAGATATAGATATAGAAATTCTACATTTCCTTCTCCCTCCTCGCACCAATAATTGAGATCATGGTAAGATCAACTTATGAAACTTAACAATACTTATACAAGGATATGCGTGTGAAGGTTACGTTGTGAGATTAAGGAAAATGATTACTTTGGAGGACTAGTTCTAGCGATGAATATATATAGTTTAATAATTCAAAAATTATATATTCAATTATAATATCGATCTAATTAAATTTAATAGAAGAATACTAATTAATTTTTAATGTAAAGTGGTGGTCGATCATGAACATCAAAGACACCTTTGAGAATTTTTTATCCAGATATAACAATCAAGAATAATATATATATCTAAGTTATTAGTGTTTAATCATGTGGAGTGGTGGTCATGAACATGAAAGACACGTTGTTCTCTTCTTCATCACCATCAATAAAAAATTAGCTAGGTTTAGCAAATAATTTAGGGGCCAACGATATCCCTATAAATGGAGGCAAAGAGTGAATGAAAAGACACAGAAAGAAAGAAAAAAAAGCAAGGATCTAAGTTATATAAATAATAGCAATTAATATCAAGCTGAGTATTAATGGCGAGAGGTGGTAGTTGTTGGAGCAGGAAGATGATGAAGCTCATTGCAACACTACTATTCTTTGGTATCTATCCATATATATATATATATATATATTTCTCTTAATTAATTTGTCCATATTAATTAATATTGATATTAATTTGTGGATGATTTGATTTATGTATACATACGTGCAGGTGTGTGCATGATATCACATCAAAGTGTTTCCGCCGCCCTTGCTTCTGTTGCAGTGGAGGGGGGTGATGATCTCCCTGCTCAAGTTAGAATCGACGCCAATGAAGATAATGGTGACGTTTCTACCAATGGCGGAGCAAATATAAATGGCAATACCATCACCAACATTAATAATGTTGATAACACCAACGTTAATATCGTCAACCACCACATTAACACCAACGTTAATGCTGTAGCCAATATTGGAGGGGTCGGCCGCGTGGTTTGTAATGTACTTAATAGTCCATGTCAATTTGATAGGGATTGTTGCGGGACAAGAAAATGTAGGCGTGTTAATGTCTTTCGTCGTGTTATGAGAGGTGGTCGAGTTATTCGTCGAATTCCTCTCCGTACCGTACGGAGATGTCGTGCATAAATCAGGTGCCACGCCCACAAAACACTGAAATAATCGTCACCTTCTTCCAACACCTCAACTAAACTACCTGCTCTACCCACTACCAATGCCAAATGCAAACGCAAATGCAATGTGTCTTCATTAATTTCCAATTTGCTTCTTTTTCTTTTTTTCTTTTGTGTCCTTTTTTTGTTATTCATGCTTTGATTTCATTCAACATTCATGTTCTATACACACCAATGTCGCGTGTGTCATGTATTTCGATTATTATTAATTTATTCAACGTTGTTTATTTATTTTTGAATGCATATTCTTCTGGGCGATGCCTCATTTCTCTCTCGATATACACTCCCACCATTTTTGCAAATTTACAAAATAATCAATTTATATGACTTATAAAGGATAACAAGTGATCCAATTTGGGAAATATTTATATATATATATATATATATATATATATATATGCATATTTTTTTGACATTGGCCGTGTAAAACAATATGTGTTAAATAAATTGAAAGCGTGGAACAGTTCTGAAAACAATAATAAAACAATCAAAGTTCACGGTGTTGTCAATGGTGTTGACAACACTAATGTAACACACAACATAAATTAAATCATAAATGAAATATGCAGAACACAAACGATATATCCACGAGTATGCAAATACTCGTGGAATTCCTTCAGGACGAAAACTTCTTTATTGATTTGACGAATGTATACAAGGAGATATGAAAACCTATAGAATAGATTCTTCCGTACAATGACTCAATACTCCTTTTGGTATGTCTAAGAAAACTAGGGGCATATACAAAATTTCACAATCAATCAGTCTAAGCACCTACACTAAAAGGTCAAGAGTAGGCAAACTCTATGACTATATAAGAAAAGAGGTGTTGTCTTAGTGTGACCAACACAAAGCTTGACACCAGTGTACTGCTCGACTTTTGACTGCTTGATCTCTCAAATTTTGTGTGTATCGATCTTCTGCAGACTTCTCCTATTTATAGAGCTCGTAGTACACTGTCTTGTATCCACTTTCCATGTTCTCAAAGTGCTCCATGAACTCACGTACATGATTGACCATCATCTCCACTTCTTGGACTTGTTCTTCTTCCACTACTTGAACTTGTTCTTATTAACTTCTTCATGTGTTGACTTGATCAACCTTCTCTTCTTCTTCATCAGCACGTTGTTTTACTGTCAAACTATCGTGTTTGACTCTTTCAATCTTCACATGTTTAATTCTTAAACTTCAAGTTCCATACTATCAAAGAAAGAGAGAAAATAACAACTTCTCGAAAACTAAGAAGAGTTGTTAGTAAAAGATAGGATCCATAATTTCAAAAAACACGAGTTAAAAAGATCAAATCTTTAAAAGAGATAAATTAAATCTAATTTAAATCAAATCTTTAAAAGAGATAAATCAAATCTAATTCAAATTAAACAAATCTAAATATTATCTAACAAATCTAATTTGATTTAGGATAAAATAAGAAAAATGAAAAATCAATTTAATGTTGGAAAATCCAACCCTAACAATCTCCCCCTTTTTTTGTCTTTTCAACTCAAAACCTAAATCAAATAGATTAGTCTTCCCCTTAATTAGAACTCCCCTTAATCTTGCAATCACAAAGAATTAAGGATTAATCATCCAACACTAACAATCTCCCCTTTTTTTTGCTTTTTTAGTTCAAAACCTAAATCAACCTAAATCAGATAAATTAGTCTCCTCCTTAATTAAAACTCCCCCTTAATCCTGCAATCACAAGAATTAAGGATTAATTATTCAACACAATCATGAAAAAGATTCATCAAAACTTCCTCCTCTGCCACTTTCACCATGGGAATTGTCTTATCATACCTTACGACCATTACTTTCTCCCCCTTTTTGAGCTGAAATTAGCTCATTAAAAAAATGTTCATCACTTTAAATATGAAGCCCTGCAAAATGTATAACAGAGATATGTTGGGCCAAATGTTGCCAACCGAAGGAGTAACATCCGGTGTATAGGGCAAATCTCAAATTCGATTGCCAGTTAAAATTTTCTTGGCACCATCATCTTAGTAGACTGTATCTTGAAGCAAAGGGCTTTAAGGACAAATAAAAGTAGAGAGGGAAAGGTCAGCCATGGATCTAAACTTCGAAAAAAAAATAGAGATGGAGAAGAAACGGGAAGAAAGAATAAGAGGGGATCAATTTCTGGAGAGAGAGAGAGAGAGAGAGAGAGAGGTGAGTGGAGAGAAATGCTAGATTTTTTTAATATATAAAACAAACCTAAGCCTTTTTTGAAAATTAGAAATAATATTAAGAGATTTTTAAAGATATGGAAATTAAGATAAAATCTCAACAAATTTTCCACAAACATAGGAGTCACTAAATTTGAATTTTAAACTGAAATTGGGTCATCCAAAAATCAAATATATCCACTAGATATGATAGAGATGAAATACAGAAACCTAGGGATACTTAAAATTTAAAATCCATACAAATCACACACATTGTACTGGACTGGTGTTGTCCTTGGTGTTACATAAAACTGCGAGGACACCATTAGAAAATTTTTGGCTCTTTAATTTTTTTTTCTTTCGTGCATATAAATTAAATTCACACAAACCTAATCTCAACCAACCTTTTGAAAAAAGAGCACTGTCATAGCGAGTGTCATGCTTCTAGTTACTCGGTTGTGAGATCAAGATTTTAATTCGGTTGTGGTATCTCCCACACCTTTTGGCAAGAAAGCATCGTCGCAGCGAACGCCATGCCTCGAGTTACTCAGTGAGGTCACTCAACACTTTTTAGCTAATCACTAGGTTGCCTGAAAAGCATTGTCGTCGCGAGCGCCGTGCTCTAAGTGCTTCGTAACTTTTTAACATTTTTCGAACAAAGTGCACTGATAAGTGTCGTTTTTACTATATATTTACGTATGTTTATGTGTTCAATTGAGCATGTTTAGGTATGTTTCTATAGTGATTTAGATACTTTTGTTATATTAGTTGTATTTGATGGTTTTCTGCTTAGCTTTGTGTTTTTAGTACAAAAATCGCAAGTTTCAACTTACATGCGCAGTTGTGGAAGAAATGACATATCTCACGATCTAGAAGTCCGAATTAGAAGATCTTAGTTTTTTAGGAAAGATAAGGAAGAGATCTACAAATTTGATGTTGAACATTTTTCCCAATTCTTTCTCCAAGAAAGCGGAATATTAAGGAAAGACGAAAGTTATGTGTTCGGTTCTTCGTCGTGACGGGTCTCTAGTATTTTAATCATAACTTTATCTAGAAAACTGCTATTGAGCAGAAATGTGTGGCATTGGATAGCTAACTTCAAGACCTACAACATTTATGAAGACATCAAAGTCAAATTCGAAACTGTGCACTAGCACACAACTGTGTCTTGGGACACGGTCGTGTCCCACTGCGCAGAGACACAAATTCTGGGGCACGGGTGACCGTGTCCTAGGGCACGGTCGTGTCCGAGAGACTCCTATCTCGTCCCAAACTTGATTTTTGACGTATCTCACACTTCTAAACCATCTAGGAGACCTCCAAGATGTTATATATACCCAAATTCATCCCAATAACAGGGGGAATCAATCATTAGGGTAGGAATAACATCCATAGAGAGAAAACACATATTCTGAGAGTATCCGGAGAGGAGAAGAAGACTTCAAAGATTGAAGAATCGAGAGATCATCATTCATATAGAGTTTTTCTTTATCTTTCTTTTATTGTTGGATTATTTCAGTTTGATATGATATTTTCAATCTTGTCTATGAGTTTGTTAATATTCATGTTAGACTAATTTTCCATGAGTTTCTAGGACTTGTTATTAGTTTAATTCGAATCTGATGGATTTTTGATTTCAATTCAGTTTATTGATTCTTTATCATATTGATGTGTTTATGGTTTGATTGATTGTTTGATTATGTGACCACTAATTGAGCATGTTTAAGTAATTAAGTCAAAATTCGAGAGATGAGATTTAATTACGGAAGAGTAAACACGTGACATATATGCAACATGAGATCGAGAGATAAATGATATATGTGATGAGATTTTCAATCCTAGGTGCTTTTAAGAGTTGTTGTGTTATATCCGATCGAGTAGAGATACATCTGGTAGCATAATAATCAACCGATTAAATTGACTCGAGAGAGCTTTTAATTTAATATTTGTGATTGCTCATATAGAATAATTAATCATTGAATTGGATTGGTTAAGTGATATCGTGATGAGAATTAGATGAAAGCATGTTCTAAAACCTGTCTCAGTTATATATGTTTGTCTCAGTGTATTTATTTGTTTTTGTTTTAGTATAGTTAATTGAATTCTTTGATATCTGATAGCCTAGATAAAATTAGGGGTTGAATTTGGGTAATCGATTATTACTAGATAATAGTCTCTGTGGGATCGACCTTGCTTACGGTGTTCTGCAATCTACACCGTACACTTGCGGTAGTAGCCTAAAGAAAAAGGTGAACATGCACTATATATCATGAGCCTTTACCAAAATAGGTGTCCAAGCAACTTTTTACACAAAGGAACACATTGGATTTATATTTATTTTAGATTTTATATTTATTTTTTGATTTCCTAAATTTGTATTTTTTGTGTTTTATTTTTTAATTTGGGACAAATCTTATGTGGAATCTTTTTGTATTTTTTTTAGGATTATTTGATAATTTGATGATTTTTCATTTTAGGTTTTCATTTTTTTTAAATTTTGTAAATGTGGTGCGACATTATTTGGTCTTATTTTTTTAATGTGATTAGTCCTAACTTTAATCTTCTTCTTTTCCGACACCGATTGGAATTCTCCGGCGTTGACTGGAATTCTTCGATCAAAAAGACCTGCAAAACAGAGAACACCGGGGGTTTTTCCCGGTGAAGGGACTCCGACGCTCAAGTCAGTAATCTCGAAAAATATTGCTCTCGCTTTTGCTTAGTAATTATTGTGGAAAAAATCGTGATTGTGTGTGAAAATAGAAAGATCAAGTTCTATAAATACTCCCTGAAAACATGGCAGTTAGGATTCTTCCGAAAAAGGTGGGAAGTGGGCGATATTCCCGCGATCATGGTAGTTATCCTGAGTTTGAATTAGTTCGTCTATATCTAGTTCGACCTTTCGTCCTACAGTTCGGTATTTCGACCTGCGAAGTTTATCAGTTCGCTTAATTTGCTCTGTTCAGCCAATTTGCTTGACTTGCTTGTTCGTCCAAAATATTCTTCCTGCTTCTCCGTTCTGTTCGCATTAATTATCCTTAAAGTCGATCAGTTTTGTAAGATAGTCCTAATGGGGTCAGTTCGACCACATCAGTACTCCCCCCCTTCCGGAGTGCGTGTGTTCACGCACTGGCGCAGTTCGCACTGTTGCCAACTACGACGCTTCTTTGAGAAGCATTGCGTCCCATCAATCATCAGCCTGCGACGTTTTCCTCCCTCCCGAGGCGTCCTTCGTCTTCGCCGTTGGATCGAACTGAATCCAACGGATTAGATCTAACTTGTCAGCTTTTATCAATCCCTAGGCGCCTTTTCGTCTCCGCCGTTGGATCGAACTATATTCAACGGATAAGATCTAACTTGTCAGCTTTTATCAATCCCTAGGCGCCTTTTCGTCTCCGCCGTTGGATCGAACTGTATTCAACGGCTGAAATTATCTCCGTTGCTTCGACGCGTCCTTTCGTATCCACCGTCGGATCGAGCTGCATCCAACGGCTAGATCTACGACTTTTCGCCTTCACCGTTGGATCGAACTGCATCCAACGGTTGAGATCTTGCGACCTTTCGCCTTTTTTCCCCCTATATATACCCCCTCTTCTTCCTCAAAAAATTCTTCTGCAAAGCATTACTCCTCATTTCTAAAGCAAGAATCCTTCCTCATTTCTAAAGCAAGAATCCTCCCTTTTGAGATTTCTAGTTCCACAAAACCCAGGTACTCTTTTTCACTCTTTCTTCACTTCATATTCTTCAAAATGACTTCTTCCCCTTTCTTGATCCACATGAGGGATGAAAAAGGCTTTCCATGTGGACAATAAATTACACATTAGCACTGTATCGTTGGAATCTTCGGATTGGGGGGAGTGCGTCGCACTCGTCGAAGATTTGCCAGAAAATGAAAATTCCGGTGGAAAAAAGACTCAAATTGGACACGTTCACACTTAGTGAGACTTCAATTGGTTTTTGAATTTTAAGTGGACTAAAATTGGACATTGTCTTTTTAACGGGACTAAAATTGAGTTTTTCCCTATATATAATACATACCTCACATAAGACCTTCTCATCAGCTTAAAACGAAATTGTACATATTATTTATTCAACAAACATATTTTTAAACTTTATTATAACAATAATTAAATAATATTTAATTTCGTAGGTCAAATTAACTTTCGTATACCATATATAGATTATAATTTTTAAGATTTTGTCAATATTATAACTGATATTATTGCCATATATGATGACCTTTAATGTATAAATAATTTTTAATTAATGAATAAAAGTTAATAAATACTTGTATTTCTACTTTTTGGAGGTGGAGAACTAGAAATGGGAGGAATTTTTTTCTATCATTTCTATTTTTTTTTTCTATTGTTTGAATCTTGAGTTTCTTGATACTTTCTTGTTTGATTTTTTTTTATTTCATTTATTTGTTTTTAGAGTTAGGATAATTAAATTATATTCTCTCAATTCCGTCACCTACATAATATTAGGTAAATTAATTAGGTAGTTAACTAGATTCTAATTCGAGTCACTGTGGGATCGACCTTGCTCGCCCTATATATAATTGACACCGTACACTTGCGTTATATGCTAGAAATAGGTCATCGAACAATATTTTAATCATTATTATAACAATAATTAAATAATATTTTATTTCATAGATCACTTTAACTTTCAATATATACCATATATAGATTATAATTTTTAAGATTTTGTCTATATTATAACTGATATTATTACCATATATGATGACGTTGAATGTATATATAATTTTTATTTATGAATAAAATTAATAAATAATTATATTTCTACTTTTGACAGGTAAAAATGGGAGGAATTTTTTTAATCATTTCTATTTTTATGGATAATTGTTTATATATATATATTTCTCTTGTAAGGCCGTCTCAGCCTCTCAGATGAGACGTGATTAAAATATGTGTTTTTATAGGTATAAGTATGTGTACTAATAATGTATCTGTGCATTGCACGATATGTGATATATATTCCATATATTAATTATATAAATATTCAAAATTATAATACCATATATAATGTGATTATTATTATTTTAATATAAATATGTTAATACTTTTATTATTTATAATAGTACAGAGCTAGATATTTTAAACTTAAATATATGTCACTATAAATAATTATATACAAAAATATTAGATATTTGAAATACATAGAGTAATATACTAACTTGTGGATTAAAGAAACAAATTGGAAAGTATGTATTCAAAATATAAGATAAATGAAATATGACCAATATCATCAAACTTGTGAACCCATTAAGTACTTAAAAATTTAAATAAATTAAATTTAGTGACACAAAAGATATAGATATATATGTGTTCTGTAAAAGACGGTCTTCCATGAGCTTTTGTGATATAGATATAGAAATTTTACATTTCCTTGCCCCAATAATTTAGATCATGGTAAGATCAACTTATGACACTTAACAATACAAGCAGGGACATAGCTACATAAAGGCCAAGGGGGTCACTGGGCCCCCTCAAATCTCAAATTTTTTTAACTGTGATATAGTATTTTGTGTACTTTAGATAAAAAAATATCATATTTTAAAGGTAAAATAATATTTTTTATATATCAGATAACAAAATATCACACTAAATCTTATCTATATTCTCATTTTCTGGTCATTATCTCATCTTCAATCTTATTTACCCGTCATTATCTCAACTAAAAATCTTTCACCCTGCAAACCTTTTATTTAGATGATTAGCTTTCATTTACAATCTTATTCATCCTCAATAATTCGTATAACTAAAAAAATTCACCCTTCATTCAAAAAATATAGTTCGAACCGTCAACTTAAAGTGGGTAACTTCTACACTCTACTATGCGTTGATAATTAAATTAGTAAGTTATGTATGAAAATCTACGGCTGAAGCTCCGTAGCTATAACCGGTAGTTGCTTCACTATCGGACGACGACCATAAGGGCGAGAGTGCCTGGTCTATGAAAGCAAGGTTTAGTGGGCGAGCGACTCCCACATTTCTTTATGTTATGTATGGTCCAGGGTGAGTGTGCCCGAAGGACATGTAGTATGTGTTTAGTAGTTTAATTGCTTCAATATATATTAGAGAGTACAGTTATCCCACTGGGATCCCTCTCCGGGGGTGTCTCATGATTCTACTTTTAATATTTTCAGGTCCGACATATGATGACGTGGACATGTAGCAGGCTGGACTGACTTTCCATAACCCCTTTAATGTTAAAGTACCAAAACAATACTTACTTTTGAGAACGATGCTATATGTTGAATATGTAAATTATGATATGTGTCTACACTTATATTCTGGAATAATATGTGCGTTCTGTTATATGATCTCACACAAGAATATGTTTGAACATTTTACCTAGAAATGTAAAATTTATTTCACCCTTCATTCGAAAAACATAAAATATTCAAATATTCAAACACGGAAATATCAGAAATTTCAACTGAAAACCTTCCATTTACATTGTTAGATCTCATCTACAATCTTATGCACTCATCTACATTGTTAATTTCCATATTTTTATTTAATGCATTTTTTAATCCACACTTCTAATGCTACTCAATTTAGAAACTTTGTTAACAATTGCTCTAACTTAATATGTTATTTTTAATATCTTAACTTTACTACAATACATTTATTCTTAAAAATGATCTTTCTATAAAATGCTTTAAACATAGGGTAAAATTCAATTTTCGTCCACTTAAATGACTACTATCCATTTTTAGTCTACTTATTTTCGAGATTTCAATTTTCGTCCACTTAAAGTCAAAATCGTCACTATTTGGTCCATTGCCCACCGGAAGGGGGCAATGAGATGCAATCGCCACCTCCGATGGAATTTTGCTGATGTGGCATAGTATATCCTACGTGGCATTATCTCGACCAATCCACATTTTCTGAGTTGTCATTACTCATTTACATATATAAATATATATATTTGCAGATTGGTCCATGGAATTAATCCAATTCTCAAAATCAAACACAGCCCCCTCTCCCCTACCTCCCCGTAGATAAGTGAAGAAGCTCGTCGACACAGAAATCATCCCCGGCGCCACCGCCGCCGTTGAATTCATCACTCGGAACCGTTTTCACCTCCGCCTCCAGCCCAAAACCGCTTCTGAAACCACCTTGCGCAGACTCCATGCCCTACAAACAAAAACCCACATGCAGAATGAGCAAATTTATATGGCGAACTCCATAATCAACACAGATCTCTTCTTCTCCGACTAGACCTCTTCTTCTCCGGCGATGGTAGACCAAATCTCCTTTTGATTTTCTTTTTGGTTTTTTTCTTTTTTAATTTCTTAAAATTCAATTTGTTTTTTTTAATTTATTAATTAAGAAGAAATATGATGTGGAATTAAAAATATTTCAAAAATAAATTCCACATGGGTATAAAATTCCACATTAGCATGACTTGGTCGGAAAAATGGACTTAGGGGCGATTGAGATGCAATCACCGGATTCGGGCAGACAATGGACCAAATAATGACATTTTTTGCTTTAAGTGGACGAAAATTGAAATCTCGAAAATAAGTAGACGAAAAATGGACAGTAACCATTTAAGTGGACGAAAATTGAATTTTACCCTTTAAACATATATACGTTTCCCCTTATACAAAAAATAACTTAAGAAAGGGCCCCGCGATTAAATTCCTGGCTTCGTCACTGAATACTAGGATATGCGTGTGAAGGTTACATTGTCAGATTAAGGAAAATGATTACTTTGGAGGACTAGTTCTAGCGATGAATATATATAGTTTAATAATTCAAAAATTATATATTCAATTATAATATCGATCTAATTAAATTTAATAGAAGAATACTAATTAATTTTTAATGTAAAGTGGTGGTCGATCATGAACATCAAAGACACCTTTGAGAATCCTTTATCCAGATATGACAATCAAGAAGAATATTATATATATCTAAGTTATTAGTGTTTAATCAAGTGGAGTGGTGGTCATGAACATCAAAGACACGTTGTTCTCTTCTTCATCACCATCAATAAAAAATTAGCTAGATTTAGCAAATAATTTAGGGGCCAACGATATCCCTATAAATGGAGGCAAAGAGTGAATGAAAAGACACAGAAAGAAAGAAAAAAAAGCAAGGATCTAAGTTATATAAATAATAGCAATTAATATCAAGCTGAGTATTAATGGCGAGAGGTGGTAGTTGTTGGAGCAGGAAGATGATGAAGCTCATGGCAACACTACTATTCTTTGGTGTGTGTGTATATATATATATATATATATATATTTCTCTTAATTAATTTGTCCATATTAATTAATATTGATATTAATTTGTGGATGATTTGATTTATGTATACATATGCGCAGGCGTGTGCATGATGTCACATCAAAGTGTTTCGGCCGCCCTTGCTTCTGTTGCAGTGGAGGGGGGTGATGATCTCCCTGGTCAAGTTAGAATCGACGCCAATGAAGATAATGGTGACGTTTCTACCAATGTCGGAGCAAATATAAATGGCAATACCATCACTAACATTAATAATGTTGATAACACCAACGTTAATATCGTCAACCACCACATTAACACCAACGTTAATGCCGTAGCCAATATTGGAGGGGTCGGCCGCGTGGTTTGTAATGTACTTAATAGTCCATGTCAATTTGATAGGGATTGTTGCGGGACAAGAAAATGTAGGCGTGTTAATGTCTTTCGTCGTGTTATGAGAGGTGGTCGAGTTATTCGTCGAATTCCTCTCCGTACCGTAAGGAGATGTCGTGCATAAATCAGGTGCCACGCCCACAAAACACTGAAATAATCGTCACCTTCTTCCAACACCTCAACTAAACTACCTGCTCTACCCACTACCAATGCCAAATGCAAACGCAAATGCAATGTGTCTTCATTAATTTCCAATTTGTTTCTTTTTCTATTTTTCTTTTGTGTCCTTTTTTTGTTATTCATGCTTTGATTTCATTCAACATTCATGTTCTATACACACCAATGTCGCGTGTGTCATGTATTTCGATTATTATTAATTTATTCAACTTTGTTTATTTATTTTTTAATGCATATATATTCTTCTTGGTGATGCCTCATTTCTCTCTCGATATACACTCCCACCATTTTTGCAAATTTACAAAATAATCAATTTATATGATTTATAAATGATAACAAGTGATCCAATATATACACACGTATATTTTTGAACATTGGTTGTGTAAAACATCATGTGTTGTGGAACAGTTCTGAAAACAACAATAAAACAATCAAAGTACACGGTGTTTATCATGATTCTTGCATATGTTCCACCTATCTTCATGCTCTACATGTTTGACTACTATTTTGTTTAATTATAAATAATGGGAAAAACTCAATTTTAGTCTCGTTAAAAATCCACTGTGTAGTTTTAGTCCACTTAAAATCCAAAAATCAATTGAAGTCCCACTAAGTGTGAAAATGTCCCAATTTGAGTCATTTTTCCATCGGAATTGACATTTTCCTGCAAATATCCGGCGAGTGAGACGCACTCTCCCCCAATCTGAAGAGTATAACGTGAGCAGGTAATGATGTGTAATTTCTTGCCCATATGACATTTCTTTTCCATTAAAAAATAAGGTCAAATAATGCCACATCATATTTGCAAAATAAAATAAATTGAAAACTAAAAATGAAAACCATAAAATCATAAAATAATCATAAAATCTAAAAAAAAAAAAAAACCTAAAAGCAGATTAATTAAATTGAATACCTAAAACAATAAAATAAAAATTAAGAAAGGGGAAAAAGGATCTAATCGCAGAACCTTCCATAGTCCGGCAAGTCTGACTCCGGCGTCCCTCCACCACAGTAGAGAGGCAGTGCGACGTGCCGATTTGTGCTTTCGAACATTGAGGAGCGTAGGCTGCTTGTTGATCAATCATGCGGTGAGCTTGCGGATTTCGTACGATCGGAGATACGCGATTCGTGTCAGAAGGGTGCAACTCATAATTTGGCTTAGTTGTTGGCTCTCTTCCCGAATACAGACAAATATTTCAAGGTCAGCTAATATGCCACCTGGCAATCATGGAGAAGATATCTGACTTCACGGTTTCCTACAATGTAAGCTCCGTGAAATCCCCAATCCAATATTTTCAAATCGAGGGTTTTGAAATGGAGAAACGCAAGAGAACTCGAGATATAGTTAATGGGAAAATCACACTACCAGAAGATATGAGTTCTGCTTTTCTTGAAGAATGGGATTTGCCGGAATTGCCAGACCTGTATTCTCCGGCGTGGCGGCGTTGTTGGAATTTTAAACGTTAATTTTTCTTGTATGTTTTAGATTTTATATTTATTTTTTGATTTCCTAAATTTTTATTTTTTGTTTTTATTTTTTAATTTGGGACAAATCTTATGTGGAATCTTTTACTATTTTTTTTGGATTATTTGATGATTTTATGATTTTCATTTTAGGTTTTCATTTTCTTTAATTTTGTAAATGTGATGTGGCATTATTTGGTCTTATTTTTTTGAATGAAAAAGGCTTTCCACGTGGACAATAAATTGCACATTAGCGCTGCATCGTTGGAATCTTTAGATTGGGGTTAGTGTGTTGCACTCGTCGGAGATTTGACGAAAAATGCCAATTCCAGTGGAAAAAGGACTCAAATTGGACACTTTCACACTTAGTGAGACTTCAATTGGTTTTTGAATTTTAAGTGGACTAAAATTGGACAGTGACTTTTTAACGGGACTAAAATAGAGTTTTTCCCTATATATAATACATACCTCACATAAGACTTTCCCATCAGCTTAAAACATAATTGTACATATTATTTATTCAATAAACATATTTTAAACTTTATTATAACAATAATTAAATAATATTTAATTTAGTAGGTCACATTAACTTTCATATACCTATATAGATTATAATTTTTAAGATTTTTGACCTTTAATGTATAAATAATTTTAATTTATGAATAAAAGTTAATAAATAATTGTATTTCTACTTTTTGGAGGTGGAAATGGGAGGAATTTTTTTTATATCATTTCTATTTTTTTTCTATTGTTTGAATCTTGATTTTCTTGATACTTTCTTTTTTGATTTTTTTATTTCATTTATTTGTTTTAAGAGTTAGGTTAATTAAATTATATTCTCTCAATCCCGTCACCTAGATAATATCATATAAATTAATTAGGTAGTTAACTAGATTTTAATTCACTAGCCACAGTGGGATCGACCTTGCTCGCCCTATATATAATTGACACCGTACACTTGCGTTATATGCTAGAAATAGGCCAGAACAATATTTTTAATCATTATTATAACAATAATTAAATAATATTTTATTTCATAGATCACTTTAACATTCATATACCATATATAGATTATAATTTTTAAGATTTTGTCTATATTATAACTGATATTATTACCATATATGATGACGTTAAATGTATATATAATTTTTATTTAGGAATAAAATTAATAAATAATTATATTTCTACTTTTGACAGGTAAAAATGGGAGGAATAGTATGTGTATTAGAAATGTATCTGTGTGTTGCACGATATGTGATATATATATATATACATATATTATATAATTATACAAAATTATAATACCATATATAATGTGATTATTATTATAAGATAAAATTGGAAAGTCTATATTCAAAATATAAGATATATAAATATGACCAATATCAAACTTGTGCACCCATTAAGTACTTAAAAATTTGTAGAAATACCTGCGTTTACCCATTTTCGTATGTCAGGGAACTTTTCTACCCATTTATTGAAGAAATAACTTTTTTACCCACTTTTTGGACGAAATATCAATAATGCCCTCAACTTAAGTTTATATTTACATAAATGGAAATACCTCTGATATCATATCAGCATATTGTGAACACGATATCAGCATATCATGAACACGATATCAGGATATCGTGAACACAATATCAGTATATCAGCATATCATGAACACGATATCAGCATATCGTAAACACAATATCAGCATATTGTGAACACGATATCAGCATATTGTGAACACAATATCAGCATATCAGCATATCATGAACACGATATCAGCATATCGTGAACACAATATCAGTATATTGTGAACACGATATTAGCATATCAGCATATCATGAACACGATATCAGCATATCGTGAACACAATATTATATTTTGTGTTCATGATATGTTGAACCTTATCTGAAAGGTAGACGCGACTAGAGTTTCTGGACACGAGTCGAGTTTCCTGGACGCGAGTAGAGTTTCTAGACACGAGTAGAGTCTCTTAGATTCTTTTCTTATGTAAATATAACTAAAATTAAGGGTATTATGGAGATTTCACTTTAAAAATTGGGTAAAAAAGTTATTTTTCTAAAAAATTGGTAAAAAAGTTCCTTTGCTTATGAAAATTGGTATTTTAGAAATCCTCCCTAAAAATTTATATAAATTAAATTTAGTGACACAGAAGATATAGATATAAGTATGTGTTCCGTAAAACCATCGAACGTGAGACCGTCTTCCTTGAGCTTTTGTGATATAGATATATATATATATATATATATATATATAGAATTTCTACATTTCCTTCTCCCTCCTCGCCCCAATAATTGAGATCATGGTAAGATCAACTTATGAAACTTAACAATATTGTACAAGGATATGCTAGTGAAAGTTACGTTGTGAGATTAAGGAAAATGATTACTTTGGAGGACTAGTTCTAGCGATGAATATATACAGTTTAATAATTCAAAAATTATATATTCAATCACAATATCGATCTAATTAAATTTAGAGTAGGACTTGTGTGCCCCCGGGGTACGGATCCAGGATCCGTACCCCCAACCCGACCCGAATTATATATATATATATATATTTTTTTTTCCATCTTCTTCTTCTTCTCATTCTCCTCCTCTGATCTTCTTCTTCCTCCTCCTCCTCTTCTTCTTCTTCTTCTTCGATCCTCTTCCTTCTTCTTCTTCTTCTTCTTCCTCTCCTCCTTCTCCTACTCTAATTTTGCAGTGGAGATCCTCTTCCTTCTTCTTCTTCTTCTTCTTCTTCTTCTTCTTCTTCGTCCTCTCCTCCTCCTCCTCCTCCTCCCTCCTCTTCCTCCTCTGATTTAGAGGATAATTAAGTTGAGTCTCATGAGGTATTTCCTTCTCGAAAAAACAGAAATTAGGAAAATTTGGATTTTGGATATTATTTATTTTGTCAATTTTCATCTTTGCTTCTAAATTACACACCAATGGTGAAGATAAAGACTAATTAAGAGAGAGAAATGTGAAAAAACCTCTACGGAGGAGCGTCGGCGTCAAAATTATCGAAGAGATTAGATATAGAAATATAAATAAATAAGTGTTGCGAATCTGAGTATCTGTCTTTTGCGGTTAGTATTGCTGATTCTGGCTCTGCTTATTTGAATTTAGTTGGATCCTTGCATGTTTTTTTACATTTGTAGGTCATGTTGTGCATCTGTTTTATAATGCATTGTTCTTTTGCAGTCGATTCTGTGGTGTATGCATGACTCAAATTTGAAGTTGAGAGATGAACAAAAATTGTGGAATTAATGTAATACCATTAAGGTATTAATGTAATACCATAAAGACATTTCTGTAATACCATTAAGGTATTAATATAATACCATAAAGACATTTCTGTAATACCATTAAGGTATCAGTGTAATACCATAAAAGACATTTCTGTAATACCATTAAGGTATTAATGTAATACCATAAAGACATTTCTGTAATACCATTAAGGTATCAGTGTAATACCATAAAAGATATTTCTGTAATACCATTAAGGTATCAGTGTAATACCATAAAGACATTTCTGTAATACCATTAAGGTATCAGTGTAATACCATAAAAGATATTTCTGTAATACCTATAGGGTATATGTGTAATACCAATAGAGTATAGGTGTAATACCCATCACTGAATCATCAACTAGGTAATCAGGTGTATGTGGGGCGCACACCAGACTTGCTATGGGCGCGCGTGACGGCGCGTGGGCGCGCGTGGAGGTTGCCCACGCGCCGGGTCGGATCTGGGGGCACGGATCTAAGATCCGTACCCCCGGGGTACACAAGATTTTGCCTTAAATTTAATAGAAGAATACTAATTAATTTTTAATGTAAAGTGGTGGTCGATCATGAACATCAAAGACATCTTTGCGAATCCTTCATCCAGATATGACAATCAAGAATAATATATATATCTAAGTTATTAGTGATTAATAATATGGAGTGGTGGTCATGAACATCAAAGACACGTTGTTCTCTTCTTCATCACCATCAATAAAAAATTAGCTAGGTTTAGCAAATAATTTAGGGGCCAACGATATCCCTATAAATGGAGGCAAAGAATGAATGAAAAGACACAGAAAGAAAGAAAAAAAAGCAAGGATCTAAGTTACATAAATAATAGCAATTAATATCAAGCTGAGTATTAATGGCGAGAGGTGGTATTTGTTGGAGCAGGAAGATGATGAAGCTCATGGCAACACTACTATTCTTTGGTGTGTGTATATATATATATATATATATATATATATTTCTCTTAATTAATTTGTCCATATTAATTAATATTGATATTAATTTGTGGATGATTTGATTTATGTATACATATGTGCAGGCGTGTGCATGATGTCACATCAAAGTGTTTCCGCCGCCCTTGCTTCTGTTGCAGTGGAGGGGGGTGATGATCTCCCTGCTGAAGTTAGAATCGACGCCAATGAAGATAATGGTGACGTTTCTACCAATGGTGGAGCAAATATAAATGGCAATACCATCACCAACATTAATAATGTTGATAACACCAACGTTAATATCGTCAACCACCACATTAACACCAACGTTAATGCCGTAGCCAATATTGGAGGGGTCGGCCGCGTGGTTTGTAATGTACTTAATAGTCCATGTCAATTTGATAGGGATTGTTGCGGGACAAGAAAATGTAGGCGTGTTAATGTCTTTCGTCGTGTTATGAGAGGTGGTCGAGTTATTCGTCGAATTCCTCTCCGTACCGTAAGGAGATGTCGTGCATAAATCAGGTGCCACGCCCACAAAACACTGAAATAATCGTCACCTTCTTCCAACACCTCAACTAAACTACCTGCTCTACCCACTACCAATGCCAAATGCAAACGCAAATGCAATGTGTCTTCATTAATTTCCAATTTGTTTCTTTTTCTATTTTTCTTTTGTGTCCTTTTTTTTTTTATTCATGCTTTGATTTCATTCAACATTCATGTTCTATACACACCAATATCGCGTGTGTCATGTATTTCGATTATTATTAATTTATTCAACTTTGTTTATTTATTTTTTAATGCATATTCTTCTTGGTGATGTCTCATTTCTCTCTCCATATACACTCCCACCATTTTGCAAATCAATTTGTATGATTGATAAAGGATAACTAGTGATCTAATTCGGGAAATTATATATATATATATATGTATATAGATACACGCTCATATTTTTTTACATTGGCTGTGTAAAACATCATGTGTTAAATAAATACATAATTAAATTAGAAAATTACAAATATTATCTACATTGAATTTCTTTTTGATCATGATTCTTGCATATGTTCCACCTATCTTCATGCCGTACAGGATTAATTATAAATAATGAGAAAAACTCAATTTTAGTCCTCTTAAAAAAGACATTGTTCTGTTTTGGTCCACTTAAAATCCAAAAATCAATTGAAGTCCCACTAAATGTAATAGGGTCCCAATTTGAGTTATTTTTCCACCGAAATTGACATTTTCCGGCAAATATCCGGCGAGTGCCAAATACAGACACGCGATTCGTGCGACCGGAGACACGCGATTCGTGTCAGGGAGGCTGCAACTCATAATCTGGCTTTGTTGCTTGCTCTCTTCCCAAATACAGACAAATATTTCAAGGTTAGCCTCACTAAATATGCTTCGAGGCAATCATGGAGAAAATATTTGACGTCACGTTTTCCTACAATGTAAGCTCCGTGAAATTCCCAATCCAATTTTTTCAAATCGGGGGTTTTGAAATGGAGAAAAGCTAGAGAACTCGATATATAGTTAATGGCAAAATCACACTACCATAAGATATGGGTTCTGCTTTTCCTGACGAATGGGCTCTGCCGTAATTGCCAGACCTGTATTCTTCGGCGTGGCGGCGTTGTTGGAATTTTAAACATTAATTTTTCTTGTATGTTTTAGATTTTATATTTATTGTTTGATTTCCTAAATTTGTATTTTTTGTGTTTTATTTTTTAATTTGGGACAAATCTTATGTGGAATCTTTTTGTATTTTTTTTTAGGATTATTTGATAATTTGATGATTTTTCATTTTAGGTTTTCATTTTTTTAAATTTTGTAAATGTGGTGTGACATTATTTGGTCTTATTTTTTTAATGAAAAAGGCTTTCCATGTGGACAATAAATTACACATCAGCACTGCATCGTTGGAATCTTCGGATTGGGGGGAGTGCGTCGCACTCATCGAAGATTTGCCAGAAAATGAAAATTCCGGGGGAAAAAAGACTCAAATTGGACACTTTCACACTTAGTGAGACTTCAATTGGTTTTTGAATTTTAAGTGGACTAAAATTGGACATTGTCTTTTTAACGGGACTAAAATTGAGTTTTTCCCTATATATAATACATACCTCACATAAGACCTTCTCATCAGCTTAAAACGAAATTGTACATATTATTTATTCAACAAACTTATTTTTAAACTTTATTATAACAATAATTAAATAATATTTAATTTCGTAGGTCAAATTAACTTTCGTATACCATATATAGATTATAATTTTTAAGATTTTGTCAATATTATAACTGATATTATTGCCATATATGATGACCTTTAATGTATAATAATTTTTAATTAATGAATAAAAGTTAATAAATACTTGTATTTCTACTTTTTGGAGGTGGAAAACTGGAAATGGGAGGAATTTTTTTCTATCATTTCTATTTTTTTTTTCTATTGTTTGAATCTTGAGTTTCTTGATACTTTCTTGTATGATTTTTTATTTATTTCATTTATTTGTTTTTAGAGTTAGTATAATTAAATTATATTCTCTCAATTCCGTCACCTAGATAATATTTGGTAAATTAATTTGGTAGTTAACTAGATTCTAATTCGAGTCACTGTGGGATCGACCTTGCTCACCCAATATATAATTGACACCGTACACTTGCGTTATATGCTAGAAATAGGCCATCGAACAATATTTTTAATCTTTATTATAACAATAATTAAATAATATTTTATTTCATATATCACTTTAACTTTCAATATATACCATATATAGATTATAATTTTTAAGATTTTGTCTATATTATAACTGATATTATTACCATATATGATGACGTTGAATGTATATATAATTTTTATTTATGAATAAAATTAATAAATAATTATATTTCTACTTTTGACAGGTAAAAATGGGAGGAATTTTTTTAATCATTTCTATTTTTATAGATAATTGTTTATATATATATATATATATATATATATCTTGTAAGGCCGTCTCAGCCTCTCTGATGAGATGTCATTAAAGTATGTGTTTTTATAGGTATAAGTATGTGTACTAGTAATGTATCTGTGCATTGCACGATATGTGATATATATTCCATATATTAATTATATAAATATTCAAAATTATAATACCATATATAATGTGATTATTATTATTTTAATATAAATATGTTAATACTTTTATTATTTATAATAGTACAGAGCTAGATATTTTAAACTTAAATATATGTCACTATAAATAGTTATATACAAAAATATTCGATATTTGAAATACATAGAGTGATATACTAACTTGTGGATTAAAGAAACAAATTGGAAAGTCTATATTCAAAATATAAGATAAATGAAATATGACCAATATCATCAAACTTGTGCACCCATTAAGTACTTAAAAATTTAAATAAATTAAATTTAGTGACACAAAAGATATAGATATATATGTGTTCTGTAAAACCGTCGGACGTGAGACGGTCTTCCATGAGCTTTTGTGATATAGATATAGATATAGAAATTTTACATTTCCTTCTCCCTCCTCGCCCCAATAATTTAGATCATGGTAAGATCAACTTATGACACTTAACAATACAAGCAAAGCAAGGACATAGCTACATAAGGGCCAAGGGGGTCACTGAGCCCCCTCAAATTTCAAATTTTTTTAACTGTGATATAGTATTTTGTGTATATTAGATAAAAAATATCATATTTTAAGGGTAAAATAATATTTTTTATATATCAGATAAGAAAATATCACACTAAATCTTATCTATATTCTCATTTTCTGGTCATTATCTCATCTTCAATCTTATTTACCCGTCATTATCTCAACTAAAAATCTTTCACCCTGCAAACCTTTTATTTAGATGATTAGCTTTCATTTACAATCTTATTCATCCTCAATAATTCGTATAACTAAAAAAATTCACCCTTCATTCAAAAAATATAGTTCGAACCGTCAACTTAAAGTGGGTAACTTCTACACTCTACTATGCGTTGATAATTAAATTAGTAAGTTATGTATGAAAATCTACGGCTGAAGCTCCGTAGCTATAACCGGTAGTTGCTTCACTATCGGACGACGACCATAAGGGCGAGAGTGCCTGGTCTATGAAAGCAAGGTTTAGTGGGCGAGCGACTCCCACATTTCTTTATGTTATGTATGGTCCAGGGTGAGTGTGCCCGAAGGACATGTAGTATGTGTTTAGTAGTTTAATTGCTTCAATATATATTAGAGAGTACAGTTATCCCACTGGGATCCCTCTCCAGGGGTGTCTCATGATTCTACTTTTAATATTTTCAGGTCCGACATATGATGACGTGGACGTGTAGCAGGCTGGACTGACAGCCATTCTAAACTCTCCAAACCCTCCGCCTGAGAAAACCGCCACTGTAGATTTTATTCAATTTCAGAACGTAACCAAAACACGGGTTTTAACTTTTACCTGAACGCTAAGCCCGCTTTCATGAAATCACCTTCGCCGGAAAAAGACCCGTTCTCCGGCGGCGGCTCATCCAGCTTCTCCACCAAAACAAGGCCCATTTTCGCCGCCTCCGTTACCAATTCCTGAGGTTCTTCCAATTGTTCTTCGGTTTCACAAAACCCAGTAGATAAGTGAAGAAGCTCGTCGACACAGAAATCATCCCCGGTGCCACCGCCGCCGTTGAATTCATCACTCGGAACCGTTTTCACCTCCGCCTCCAGCCCAAAACCGCCTCTGAAACCACCTTGCGCAGACTCCATGCCCTACAAACAAAAACCCACATGCAGAATGAGCAAATTTATATGACGAACTCCATAATCAACACAGATCTCTTCTTCTCCGGTTGGACCTTTTCTTCTCCGGCGATGGTAGACCAGATCTCCTTTTGATTTTCTTTTTTGGTTTTTTTCATTTTTAATTTCTTAAAATTCAATTTATTTTTTTAATTTATTAATTAAGAAGAAATATGATGTGGAATTAAAAATATCTCAAAAATAAATTCCACATGGGTATAAAATTCCACATCAGCATGACTTGGTCGGAAAAATGGACTTAGGGGCGATTGAGATGCAATCGCCGGATTCCGGCAGACAATGGACCAAATAATGACATTTTTTGCTTTAAGTGGACGAAAATTGAAATCTCGAAAATAAGTAGACGAAAAATGGACAGTGGCCATTTAAGTGGACGAAAATTGAATTTTACCCTTTAAACATATATACGTTTCCCTTATACAAAAAATAACTTAAGAAAGGGCCCAGCGATTAAATTCCTGGCTTCCTCACTGAATACTAGGATATGCGTGTGAAGGTTACATTGTCAGATTAAGGAAAATGATTACTTTGGAGGACTAGTTCTAGCGATGAATATATATAGTTTAATAATTCAAAAATTATATATTCAATTATAATATCGATCTAATTAAATTTAATAGAAGAATACTAATTAATTTTTAGTGTAAAGTGGTGGTCGATCATGAACATCAAAGACACCTTTGAGAATCCTTTATCCAGATATGACAATCAAGAAGAATATTATATATATCTAAGTTATTAGTGTTTAATCATGTGGAGTGGTGGTCATGAACATCAAAGACACGTTGTTCTCTTCTTCATCACCATCAATAAAAAATTAGCTAGGTTTAGCAAATAATTTAGGGGCCAACGATATCCCTATAAATGGAGGCAAAGAATGAATGAAAAGACACAGAAAGAAAGAAAAAAAAGCAAGGATCTAAGTTACATAAATAATAGCAATATCAAGCTGAGTATTAATGGCGAGAGTTGGTATTTGTTGGAGCAGGAAGATGATGAAGCTCATGGCAACACTACTATTCTTTGGTGTGTGTATATATATATATATATATATATATTTCTCTTAATTAATTTGTCCATATTAATTAATATTGATATTAATTTGTGGATGATTTGATTTATGTATACATATGTGCAGGCGTGTGCATGATGTCACATCAAAGTGTTTCCGCCGCCCTTGCTTCTGTTGCAGTGGAGGGGGGTGATGATCTCCCTGCTCAAGTTAGAATCGACGCCAATGAAGATAATGGTGACGTTTCTACCAATGTCGGAGCAAATATAAATGGCAATACCATCACCAACATTAATAATGTTGATAACACCAACGTTAATATCGTCAACCACCACATTAACACCAACGTTAATGCCGTTGCCAATATTGGAGGGGTCGGCCGCGTGGTTTGTAATGTACTTAATAGTCCATGTCAATTTGATAGGGATTGTTGCGGGACAAGAAAATGTAGGCGTGTTAATGTCTTTCGTCGTGTTATGAGAGGTGGTCGAGTTATTCGTCGAATTCCTCTCCGTACCGTAAGGAGATGTCGTGCATAAATCAGGTGCCACGCCCACAAAATACTGAAATAATCGTCACCTTCTTCCAACACCTCAACTAAACTACCTGCTCTACCCACTACCAATGCCAAATGCAAACGCAAATGCAATGTGTCTTCATTAATTTCCAATTTGCTTCTTTTTCTTTTTTTCTTTTGTGTCCTTTTTTTGTTATTCATGCTTTGATTTCATTTAACATTCATGTTTTATACACACAATGTCGCGTGTGTCATGTATTTCGATTATTATTAATTTATTCAACTTTGTTTATTTATTTTTTAATGCATCTACTTGATTCTGTTAAATTTGTTTGTTGTTGTCAAGGCTAGTTTGATTGCATTTGTGTGTGCTTGAAGCCTGCCCTCTTTTACCCATCTGCCCACACTTGATTTACTGATTTCAAGCTGTTTTGCTAACCTCCTGATTGTACCTCTCTTGGAGAAGGGAATGACTTTAATGGCTTCCTCATCAAACTTTTTAAGTTTTGATGAAGGTTGACGTAGCCTTATTTCCAGAAAAGAAATAAGCAACCCCTCTGAAATTTGCTTCCTTGCAGCTTGCCATATGACTCGGACGGTACGAACGGACACTCCAAATGATACTGCGACTACTGTAGTGATGTCATTATTCAAAATGTCGTTGTTGTTGTTTATGAGAAGCCGCTGAGCTATGAGAAGTCGTGCTGATGGAGATAAATGTGTGGGTCCTTTTTTTGATTTTGTAACTTGCATTGAATCTGACATTTTCACTTGTGAATTTGTTGTTGGTTGTTGAAATGTATTGAATGCATCTCTTAGAGTATTTATAGAACAATATTAGGGTTTGAATTTGCTGTAAATTGGTGGGAATTTTATCCCTTTGCTGTAAATAGGCCATTCTGTATATTTTTTTGATTTGGTGGGAAGTTTTCCCACCAACTTAATTTTAAGGAGCGCAACTTTTTTCTGCAGAATTGCTTGTCCAATTTTTTTTTAATTTTATATTCATTTACTACTTTTACAATTAACATACTAATTACATCCCTAATTAAAGTGAAAAAAGCATAAACTTTCTCTCTCCAATCACAGTCAACTGTATTTTCTTAACATCCGTGCCGATTAAAATAGGCTAAATTAACCAGGACGGAGGGAGTAATTAATTTATGAGGAAATGGTCCAAAGTAGATAAAAAATAATAATCAATTAACTTTTCTACCGTTCAACATAACAAAAATATTTTTCTAATACAAAATATAAGAATATTACATTTTCTACTACATTTTGACCAGATCTTCCTACAATGATTGGGTAATGATTGAATGATAATATATAAAATCTAATAATTCGTGTAACATGCTTATTTAACAAATAATTTATATTAAAATTGCCTCGTTTAATTAATGAACTATGAACTGCCTCATTTAATTACATAAATTAGAGTTAATTATATAAATTAATGGATCATTTAATTAATTAAAGTGTCTCGTTTAATTAATTAAATTTAAAAATAAATGTGGTTCGTTTAATTAATCAAGTCGCTAGTTTAACTGTATAAATTAGACTTAATCAATTTAATTATAAGTGGTTCATTTAATTTGTGAAATTGAAAAATTAAAGTGGCTCGTTTAATTAATTAATTTGAAAATTGAAAGTGTCTTGTGTAATTTTTTAAGTGGCTCGTTTAATTCTATATATTAGACTTAATCATTTAATTATAAGTGGCTCGTTTAATTTGTGAAATTGAAAAATTAAAGTGGCTCGTTTAATTGTTTAAGTAGGTCGTTTAATTCAAAAAATTAGACATAATTATATAAAGTAGTTGCTTGTTTAATTAGTGAAATCGAAAAATAAAAGTGACTCGTTTAATTAATTAAATTCAAAATGAAAAGTGGCTCGTTTAATGTGTTAAAATGAAAAATAAAAGTGGCTCTTTAATTAATTTGATGTTATATACAATGTAATTGAACGAGCCACTAATTAAAGATAATTAATTTCACGAGCCACTCGTTTAATTATTAAAAATTTGAGTTAAACGAGTCATTGTATGCATTGATGGCTTGGAATGTGTGGCTCGTTTAATTATTAAGAATCTGTGTTAAACGAGCGATTGTATGCATTGATGTATTAATTAGTGGCTCTTTTAATTATTGTCAAATTTGAGTTAAAAATGGCTTGGAATAACTCAAATATTGCTAATTAATCGTTTAACCTTTAGATTAATTTTGAATAATTGTGCAATTTCACTCAACGAGGGTCATTAACCTTTCTTTTCCAAATTAAAAAAAGGTTAAACAAGGCACTTTCTAAATTGTGAATTACACAAAAATGTAATTTAGTGAAATTGCACAAGCTATTTTCTGTTCCGCTGCACAGTTGACTGTGTCCTGGGGCATGGTTGTGTCCGAGAGACTCCTATCACGCGTCAAACTCGATTTTTTTACGTATTTTATACTTCTAAACCATCTAGACCTTCAAGATGCTATATATACCCACAATCATTCTAGATATGAGGGAGGACCAATCTAACGGTAGGAAAAGCATTCATTGAGAGAGAAACATACATTCTGAGAGCATCCGTAGAGGAAAAGAAGACTTTAAAGATCGAGGAATCGAAAGATCATTGTTCATATAGAGTTTTCTTAATCTTTCCTTTATATATTGTTGAATTATTTCAGTTTGATATGATATTTTCAATCTTGTCTATGAGTTTGTTGATATTCATGTCTAGCTAGTTTTCCATGGGTTGTCTATAAGTTTGTTAATATTTATATCTAGCTAGTTTTCCATAGGTTTCTATGGCTTGTTAGTAATTTGATTTGAATCTGATGGATCTTTGATTTCAATTCAATTTCTTGATTCTTATCCTATTTGTGTGTTTATGGATTAATTTCTTGTTTGATTATCTGGCGAGTAATCGAGCATGTTTGAGTAATTAAGTCAAAATTCAAAAGAGGATATTTAATTATGGAAGAGTAAATACATGATATATAGGTGGAATTAGATCGAGAGATTAATGACCTAATTGAAAGTCCAACGTGGATCTGCAAAACAAAAACAAAAAAAGAATAATCAAAGTACACAGTGTTGTCAACGGTGTCGACAACACCAGCGTAACACACAGCGAAAAATGAATCGAAATTAAGAGTTGCAGAACACAAACGATATATCCACGAGTATACAAATACTCATAGAATGCCTTCAGGGCGAAAACTCCTTAATTATTAATCTTCGGTATGAATACAAGGAGATAAAACAATCTCTAAAAGAGATTCTTCCGTACAAAGACACAATACGTCCTTAGGATCTATCTAAGAAACTTAGGGACGTACACACAAGCTCACAGTTGAACACTCTGAACACCTATACTAAAAAGTCTAGAGTATACAAACTCTTAGACAATACAAGAAAAAATGGTGTTGTCTCAGTGTGAACAGCACAAAGCACGACACTAGTGTACTGCTGGACTTTTGACTGCTTGAACTCTCGATTTCTGTGCACCATGAACTTCAGCAGCCTTCACCTATCTATAGAGCTTGAAGTACACAGTGTAGACTCCACTTCCCATGAGTTTGGAGTGCTCCATGATCTCCATATTCTCACGTGCATCATGAAGATAATGGGGTGGACTTGTTCTTCTTTCTCTTCCACTTCCTTGGACTGATTCTCCTTGACTTCTTTATCATCTTGAACTCTTGACTTGATCAACCTTTGATTCACGTTCTCTTAATATCAAACTCGTTCTTAAGCTCACGTGTTTTTGACTTCTCACGTTCTCTCTCTTAAGCTCACGTGTTTTTGACTTCTTCAATCTCACTTATTTGATCTTTATAAATCTCTTTGAATCCTATCAAGAAAATAAGAAAATAACAACTTCCCCAAACTTAGGAAAAGTTGTTAGTTAGGATTGAATACACAATTTAAATCACAGTGAGTTTACCAAGTCAAATCTATAAGAGAGAGAAATCAAATCTTTTTCAAATATAATAAAATCTAACAAGATCTAATAAATCTAATTTTGATTTAGGATAAAATAAGAAAAAGGAAAAAATTAATTAATGTTGAAAAATCCAACACTAACACTAATGACCTATGGGACTTTCAATCTTAGGTGTTTTTAGAGTTGTTTTACTTTGTCAGATCGACATTGGAAGAGACGTCACCATTATCTTCATTGGCGTCAAACCTAAGTTCAGCAGGGAGGTCATCACCCCCCTCTACGGCAACAGAAGCAAGGGCGGAGGAAATACTTAGATGTGACATTATACACACACCTGCACACACACACATGTACATATCTATATCTATATATATATATATATATAAAGAAGACATTCAATAAAAATAGCATAACTAATTTTCCCTCCTAAATTTACATATTATAATTAGAAAGAAGTTAGTTATAAGAATTAAAAAGACAAAAAATAAAAAGATTTATACTTTTAAGGATTGTAGAGTCCACTAGGTTGGGCTATAGCCTATTAGTAGATTATGTAGGTTATTTTTGTGTTTTTTTATATTTTATATAAATTACAATCTTTAAATTAAATCATTTTTTATTTAATTTTTTGTTATAATCTATGATATATCAAGTTTATCATTTTTATATCTAGAATTTAATTGTTCCTTTTATTTTGTATTCACAATTTTGATAAGCGTATAAGTGAATGAGTGTATACTTAATGCATATTAAATAAAAAATCATTATTTCAAATTAAATGATTTATTCATTTAGAATATATGTTTAATATATGATTGATCAGTTTTATCATTTTTATTATAATTTGTTTATTGTAAATTAAAATTTTTTATTTTAATTTTAATGAGACCATAAGACAATTTTATAGGGATGTAGGTTTTTTAACAAATCATAATTTCAAATTAAATAGTTTTTTCATCTAAAATTTGTTGTTAATGCATGATATATCAGATTTATCATTTTTTATGAATTCTAATTTGTTAATTTACATTGCATCGTAAAAAGAACAATGTATAAATTTGATGTTTAAATTTTTGTGCATGATTATATTTAACACAATTAGAAATACAAAAACAAATGACTAAATTAAACAAAGATTAGGAAATAAAAAAATAAAATTTAAATACAAAGTTTTAGACTTTTGGAGAAATTAATTATAATGAAAAATATTTTTATATAATTGTTTGATTTATTTGTCAATTTAAGTGGGTTCAATATTCAGTTATCTACATTATTTGAATATATATAGCAATATATTTAGGTATTTATATATTTTCTTTAATTAACTATAAATAATTATGTTATTGGTTTGACCGAAAATGTCAAAGAAATTTAAAATTGTGAATGTCTGGGAATATGCAGCTTTGTCAATAAAATTAATCACTTATTAAGCATGCATCAAAAAATACAATAATATATTTATCATGACACTTATGTCTATATTATAAATTGCAACATGAATAACATATCTTTAGGAGTTAAAATATTTTTTTAATATCAATTATCGTTTAACATCCATAACAAAATAAATGACGTTTCTCATTACTAAATTAATTTTTTTTTTTTACAAAATTTTTAGTATATAAAATTGGTGTCATTTTTAACAACTTCATATTTTAAATATAGATTTTATAATTCATTGTTCAACAAAAATATAAATTTATATATTATCGTTTGCATTTTAAAAACATAATGATATTTAAAATGAGAAACAGTAGAGATAAAATGTCTAAATTCTTATTGATATATAATTTAGGTTACGATAATACTATCACATTATATTATTAAAAATTTTAAAATTAATAAATTAAATTACAAATTGTGCATCGCAGGGGTTGTGCGCTGCACGTGAGATATTATAATTACATAATTTATTATTAAATACTTATTTTTCTAAAACATTACGTTTTTTATAATATATATATGAATTTCATTAATTAACATAATTTATTTAAAGTTCATTCAATTAAAAATTATCAATAAAATTATTTACTTACATTTTAGAAACATCTTATTTCTATTTTGTCATAATTAGAGGAAATTATTTTTATTTTATTTCTTAAGTAACTGATAATATTTACAATTTAAATCATCTTCAAAACCAACATAATACTTTTTGGTTAAATGAAATTTATATCTTGATAGTTCAACAAAAAAAATGAGAATTTTTATTTGAATTATTTTAAAATTTTAAAATTCTAAATCTTAATTTATATTTTCAAATGTATATATGCTTTTTATTATTAATATGGTAATTCAAATGTTAATTTCTAATAGTGCAATACTTTAATCAAAATATTAAATTTATAGTATAGCTTTTTTTTCATAAGCTTTTAATATATATATATATATGATTGAAAATCTCTTTAAATATATATATTAATACGAAACTAATTTTACTCTCAAATTTAAAATGTTATAGAAGAAAAATAATCAATTTGTGTAAAAAAAATTCTAGAAGAGTTGTAAAAGTAAATGACTCTAGAAAAACAAATAAACATTAAATTACATTACTATTCTTGATAAAGAGTTTTATTTAATTAGGACTCTATTTCATATCAATTAAATTTAATCATGAGGATTAAATTTGGCATTACAAAAAATGGACGAAACATTCATACTTATATTATATTATATTATATTATATTATATTATATTATATTATATTACATTATATTATATTATATTATATTATATTATATTATATTATATTATATTATATTATATTATATATAGATATAGATATAAATGTCCAAAGTTGTAAATTAAGATAGAAATTTAATAGAAATTATAATTCGAAATGAAAGGAATACGTATGACAGAAAATTTAGTACACAGATTAAAGTTTCTTTTAGTCAATATTTTTTGTTTTATCAATTATCAAATAAATTTAGTAACTTATCTAAATCTTTTGTGTGTTTTTTTCCCACCATATCATTGTATGACTCATTAGTTCAATATTTCTACCTATACTTCACACAACTTCATATATTTCCAAGTGATTATTTAAATATGCAAATGAACTATTTGTTAACAACTGGTTCCAAATATTTTATAATTTTTTTCAAACTCTTTCGCCTTTATCTAATAGTTTTACTAAATAGGAACATCTAAAGGCCTCTTAAGAACATCTTAAATAATTTTCAAGTATGTCTTAATTAAAAAAAATAAAAAAAAACATTTCAATTTTTTTTTTTTTATAAAAATGTCATTCAATTTATCCATATTATTCATTTACTTTATTATTCTGCATAATTAATAAATGTACAATATGAACTCACCATCTTAAAATTTTTATTTTTATGGTTCTCAATTTTTTGTTCATATTCATATTTATTATAAATTACTCTATTTATAGTATAAATCATGTTTTATCTATTTTTCATAATGCCGATTTTAATCCTTGAACATGATGAAATTATGTTGAAATTAAATGGACTCCTAATTATAAAGAAAAATCTTTGTTAAGGATAATTACGTAATTCAATGTTTATTTTATTTTTCTATTTAATTATTAATAGACAAGAGTTCTTTACATTCCAAACTCTTATTGAAAAAGTTTACATGTTTTTTCCTTCTATAATCTTGAACATTTAAAACTTTAGACCAAAATTAGTCTCATATTAAAATATATTTGAAGAGTTTTCCAAAGATATATTATAAGCATATGACAAAAAAACAAAAGTTATACCATAAATTTTGTATTTTATTAAAGTATGGTACTATTATATAAGTTAGGGTTAATCTCAATTTAGGTCATTTATGTAAGACACTTTCCATTTTTTGAAAACTAAGTATCCGTTTTTCAATTTTGGTCTTTTATGTTTCAAGTTTTTCCAATTTGAGTCATTTTTCGCAAAATTTTCAAAATTGCTAACGTGTCTTTGTCATATGATTAATCAATTAATTTTTCATTTATTTGTTGCATCTTCCTCCTTTAACCATCAGCTCGTTAATGACTGCCACATCACCGCTACCAACAAACCTTCAAAACTCAAATTTTCACCTCAATCCCTATGTTTTTGTCAAATTCAATTGGGCATCATGTTTCCATTAATTTTCATAAAAAATTGACGAAAATCACATCATTACCATCAAATAACGGTCACCATAATTACCGAAAAACTCCATTACCGTCCCTCAAGCTGAACTTAATTTTTACCACAACACACAAAATTCACAAAAAAATAATTCTCTCTACAAGCCCCACAAAAGCCCTTCTTGATTTTTTAGTTCATATAGAATTTAAACTTGAATCGAGTAGAAAAGGAATGAAAATTCAAATCTAACCCTTTTGTTGAACTATTTTTTGTACATGTAAGTTCAATTCGGGTAAATTTCAAAAACCACGTCAAACTATAACCCCTTTTGCACAAAGATATATAAACTTTAGAACTTTAAAACAGTCAACCTTTGTGAATGATACTTAGGTCGATACGATGGGAATATTGTTCCGAAGATACTTATTTTTGACGATATTTTTGTCCATTACTTAATTAATTAATTTTTTTTTGGCTGCATCTTTCCCTTTCAACATCAGCTTGCGGATGGCCACCACATGGTCACTAATGAAAGACCTTCAAAACTCCAATTTTTGTCTCAGTCCCTATATTTTGGGTCAAATAACCTTCGAAACTCCAATATTTGTCTCAATCCCTATGTTTTGGGTCAAATTTAACTGGACATCATCTTTCCATTAAATTTTCATAAAAATATTGTAACGCCCCGTTTCTTTAAAGAGTAAAATCTTACTTTGGCGTTACTTACGTTATAAGTTGATCCTTTTTTTTATATATATATCAGAACATTAATTTCAGGAACAACCATGAAGTACCATCTATATCAATATCTATATCTATATTATACTAAAAGCAAGCAAGTTGGAGAAAATTTCTAATTTGCTACTTTCCCTTCTAAAAATGTCACATCAATTTAATGATGTGTAAAATAATTTTTTCTCTTTTAATTTTTCAAGATTTCATTTTAATTTTTAAATTAATTTAATAATTTTAAATTACATGACTTTCTTGATAAACTATCAAATATTATAATAAAAAATAAAAGAAATATATATAGAATTTTTGATTAATAGTACATTATAATGAAAGAGAGAGAAATTTTTTTTTTTTTATGGATTTATATTACACATACTATTAAATTTTTGTTTAAATAATTATAAATAATAAAAGTCACTTAAGTTACAAATTTATAAAGTAAATAAAATCTATATAATATAATTTATTGTAGAAATTTTGTTTTTTCATATTAACATACTCGTGTGTCTTCTTTTTAAAACGTCTTTTTTTATTTTAATATATATTTTGTGATAAAATATTTAATAGAATTATTGAAATTCATGTACTTAAACATAAATGTTTAAAATAATATAAATATGTAAAAGTTTTATGAAATTAGAAGTTAATACGAAAGTATTTTATGTTAGAAGTATATACTGCGTAATGTGTAATGTAAGAAGAAAGTATAAGCATTCGATGTTTTTTAATATTACAATATACATAAAAGAATATGAAAAATGTAATTATGCAAATTCATTTCTATACTATATCTAAAATGACAATAGTTGGTGATTATTACCAATTGTCATTCAATTGCAAAACTTTTAGCCAATAGGAAAAAAGGGAAAAAGCAAACTAAAAAAAGATAGAAAAACTTTTGAGTATCTCATTGGACAAGCTCCTAAAAATTATTGGACAATTTGAGTAATTTTTTTAATTTCATTTTGATTTTCTAAATTAATTTAATAAATTTGAATCAAGCTTCCATATCAAGCTATTAGAATTAGACTTCATCTACAAGTCATTGTCCTACCTCTATATAAGCAATGCATGAATGAAGATGGAAGTCTCACTAAATGAGGATGAGCTAGCTTATTGAAATAGAGGTTTAAAATATCAAAACAAAAAAGAAAAATAATGGAGCTTGAAATATCAAAAGAAGAAGAAGAAGATTAGTGATGGAAATAAGATGAAAAATTGAGGTGAAAATCATTTTCACATTTAAGCAATGTGTGTATATATACCTACTCACTTAATGAGGATGAACTTGATGAAATAGAGGTTAGAAAAATCAAAATAAGAAAAAAAGTTGGTGATAAAAATAAGAAGATCAAAAATTGAGATGAAAGTTATTGTATACAAGCAATGTATATATAATAACTCTTATTTAATTAGGATGAACTAGCATCAAATGAAGGTTAGAATTATCAAAAGAAAAAAAAATAGTGATGGAAATAAGAAGAAAAATCAATATGAAAATCATTATACTATATAAGCAATTCATATATATCCATTATCATTTAATGAGAATGAGCTAACATGAAATGAAGGTTATAAATATGAAAGAAAAAAAATCGAGATGGAAGTTTTTTCAGATATAACGAGATATTACCAATACTAATTTGATTGTCATCTTAATTATTCAAATTCATTGATAAGCAATTGCATTACAAAAAAATTTAAAAAAAAATCATTTAGCATTATAACAGTATAGATTACAAAAAACATTAAAAAAAGATTTAACATTTTAGATACAATATAAATTACACTATATCATCAACAAAAAAAATTATAGATTATATAACAAGGCACGCATCGCGCGGGTGCACTACTAGTTTTAATAAAACGAATCAGGAATAATCCTGAAGTATCATATTAATAAAACATCGTTAGGAAAAATAAATTTAAACAATGCAGCAGAAATGATTATGTTGAAAATTCTTTCTCTATAAACTCATTTTTCATTTCATCAAAAGAGCGATAGGAATAAATTTTTAAATAAATACACGTTTTCAAAAATTTATTAATTAAACTCTTTAAATAAAATCTTATCTTCTGCAACCTTTTAGAATATCAGCTACCAGCATACCACGTTCACGTACCCTGTCCTAGAACATTTAAACATATAGGGGTGAGTGCGAGAAAGAAATACTCAGTAGAGGTAAAGACACATACATCAGTCACACTTAGACATTTAACATCGGAAAAACATTACATAACGTAGGCATTGCATTCCTCGGGTCTTTCAGCCCAGGGTGCATCAGAATTACGCATCCGATATAAGTTCCTTCGGAATTTCCCACATAGACTTTAACGAGGCCATATTTGAAACCTCTAACTTACATAACGGAGCCACGTCTGAAACTTCTGCACACGCATACGCATACACACATAATTGAATTGAAGAGGAACGTTGAACGTCAACGTCCAATTCAATCACAAGTAGGGAAGATCAACTTGAACACATTGGACATATAATCAATTGTGCACATTTTATCAGATAATAAAACATATAATTTACCCCACCTTTGATAACGACACTTCATTTGTGCTTTACTTCTCAGGTTCTTTATTCTCGAGCCTCTTCCGTATCTCCTATAAGCGAGAGAAGTTTGGCTTAGCAACTAACATAACTATTTCTAAATAAAATACTTTATAACAATAAACTCGTAAAAGATTCTAGAATTAAGGTTTATTAGAAACTGGTTTTTTTTTTTTTTTTGTATGGTGACAATCTTAAATTAGGATTTGCTCTAATTCGAATTTTATATCATCCACTAAATTCCAGAACAAGCATAGAGGTCAACTTGTCACAGTTTAAACTCTAATGGGTTCAACTAGTATTCTATTGTAGGTCAGGATCAAAACATGATTTCCTCGGACTTAGGTTCAAATTGCGTTCAAATTGCAGAAACAAAAGACTTTTGGACATAGACACAATCTCTGCAACTTGGAGATTTAAATGTAATTACCAATAGAAAAAGGATTTTGCTCCAATTGACTTAAATCTCCCAAGAAGGCCCTTCGCCACAACTTTCCCACCCCGCTGCTCTCCATCGTCCTGCCGCCGGTTCACTGCCGCCATTTAGCAGTGGCCGGCGATCACCCATCGCCGGCAACCCACCGGCAACCCACTTCAAGTGGTCCACAACACTCACTCACATGGACGGCATCCACGGCATCCCAGGCACCAACACAGCACCACACGACACCAAAACACAAGCCAATCACCGCACCCTCCAACACACACAACACCACTCACTCACTCACAGCCCCACTTAGTGGGGCAGCGGCTCCATGAAGAGGAGGAGAGAAAACAGGGGATTAGGCAGCCCCCTTCTCGCACACACCACACATATATTTGTCCTCCAATACCATCACCAAACATCAACACAACACCGCCGAGATAGGAAGAAGGTTCCGGCGGCAGCGGTAGTTCTATCTGGGTGCGAGAGCAATCTGATAGAGAGGAGAGAGATCCGATAGATAGAAGAGAGAGAGACGGGGAGAGAGAAGAAGAGATGGGAGAGAAGAGAGAGGATGAGGTGGCAATGGGTGATGACTCACCCATTTTCTGCACTAAAAAATGAATCGGATTTTGGACTACCAATTGAGTCGGGATTTGTATTTTCTTGAATCGAGATTTAATTCGACATTGAATTAAATTATTTAGGATATTTATTATTTGGGTCGAGACCTTATTCTGTGTACGGTTTGTGGACAATTGAGTCCTCGTATAAAAATTATTTATCGAGTCCAACCTCATTAATTAAAGTTGAGTTAAACCAATTAACACTATATATCTAATTTACTTATGAATCTCCTTCGTAAAATAAAATATTTATAATTAATAATTAACTTTAGAGTATCACAATATTGTACTAAAATATTTTATATGTATACCCCTTGGCAGATGGATCTTCGAACTTAACTCTAAACCTCGAAATGACAGATCGAACTTAAATTCCAGAAATTAACTTATTAAAATTCCGATCAATTCCTATTAGGGGTTAATTTTATACGGGGTGTTATAAATATGATGAAAAACACATCAATATCATCAAATAACTACCACCATAGTCGCCGAAAAACCCTTATTGCTGCCCTCAAGTTGAAAACCAGATTTCCTCCAAATCTTAACCAAAATACACAAAATTCATATCAAATTAATTCTCTGTGCAAGCCTAACAAAAACCTCAACTCGAATTTTTAATTCTTATTGAATTTAAACTCGAGCAGGGGGGGATGAAATTCAAATTTGACCCTTTTGTTAAGACTTTTTTTCAGTAAACTCATAAATTGTTTTAGGGTTTTTAATTATCATGATTTGAGCATCAATTTTCTATGAATTTATGTTATTTTTATTATCTTGTGATGACTCAATTTCTCTCGTTTATTTTCAAATTTAAGGAAATGATTTTGAGAAATCAAAATATAATAAGGACTTATTTGCAATTTTTATAAGGGTAAATATCAATTATAGTCCTGTAAGTTAGACAATTCAAGTTTTTGTGCATCAAGTTTAAGCTTTCCAATTTTAATCCTAGCTATCGGATTTTTCCACTTGCATTCCGATTTTGACAGGAAATCTTTTAGTGCTGATGTGGCTGTCGGAATTGTATACGTGTCACCCCAATTAAAAATCCTCATTGCCACATTATTAAAAGATAAATAAAATAAATGGAAAATAAAAAAAGAAATAAAAAATCATCATTTGTCTTCTTCCTCCCTACTGAACACAAGCTGTGATTTTTTTTTGCCCTTTTGTGGTCGACCACCATTGTAGGCATCCTGTTCACTGACCCACAACATTTCTCATCTCTAAAAATCACAATTTCATCAATTCCCCCTGGAAAATCCAGAATTTTCAATACAATTTTCTAATTAAATAGAAGTTGAGCTTCGATATTCAACTATTCCATGGGGTAGCTTGATCTAAGATTTCAATTTAGGTGAGAAAGAGGCAACAGGTTTGAGAGAAGACAGTGAGGAATTTGTTGGAACAGTGGAGAAGATAAAGATTGTCAATGATAAAGAACGAATAAAAATAATAGATCCCCAATTTGCTAGTACTTGGTGATGAAGATCGAAGAAGAAAAAAAACTCCCAAGTTACTTCTTTTAATTTGATTTGGAATTTTTTTAATTATTTTTGAATTTGAATTTTGAATTAATATTTTTAATGACATGACAGACACATCACTGGATTTTCCCTCTAAGAAATTGGGGATTTCTGTTTTCAAGCCATGCACGCAAATCCGATGGCCACGTCAGTCTGAAAAATATTCCGGTCAAAATCGGATCAAATTGGATGAATTCAATAGTTAAAGGACTAAAATTTGAAAGTGTAAACTTGATGCAACCAAAACTGGAAAGAGCCTAATTTACAAGACGAAAATTGATAGTTTCCCTTTTTATGAACTTTGCACAATCACAACCTCCACCCGAATACTTTTAAAAGATTAAAATACTCTTCATAATAAACATCTACAGGGAAATTTTCCACCGCCGGCAGCATTTGACGTCCTATTAGTATCATTCATAAAGTTTTGTGGTAATATTATAAAGTTTCAAAGTTCAAGTACCTTAGTCAAGTTGAAAACCAAATTTTAACCAAAACATACAAAATTCACGACAAATTAACTCTCTCTGTAAGCCCCACAAAATTTAAAATCTTGGTTTTCATATTTCTTTCCACGTTTATGTTTATTAAAATAGAATTTAATTAGAAAAACTTGAAATTATATTTATACTTTTTAATGGTAATTTAATAATTTTAAACGTTAAATGATGATTTTATAATATTTATAGTTGTAAAGATAGAAAGTTTACAGAAATTACAATTTGAAATGAAAGAAATAAAGATAAAAATATATAGATTATTTGACGTATAATGGTATGACTGAAAATTTAGTATACAAGGTAAAGTTTATTTAGTAATTTTTTAATTACTTGAATATTCAATTTTTTTATTCTTAAAGAACTTTCGAATCAAGCAAAAAAATTAATGAAAATTCAAATCTAACCATTTTTCTTGATCTCTTTTCATACATGTGAATTTATAATTTGTTATTACAGAAAAATAAGGTAAATAACAAAAATCACCCCAAACTATAACCCTTTTACACAAAATTATTAGAATTTTGGAACTTTACCATCGCCAACATTTGCAAATGATACTTATAGATCGATACAATGGAATATTGTCCCGAAGATGCTTATTCTTGAGGGTATATATTTTTATATTTTGATTAATTAATTTCTCAATTATATTTGGTGCTCGCTGATGACTGTCACATCACCCTTAACGAAGAACCCTCAAAATTCTCATTTTCGTCTCAATTTCTATGTTTTCGAGTAATATTCAACGACACATCAATTCATTAACTTTTCATAAAAATATGACAAAAAACACACCAATAACATCAAATAATCCCTATCATAGTCGTCGAAAAACTTCATGATTGTCCCTCAAGTTGAAAACCAAATTCCCTCTAAATCGTAACCAAATGGCTCGATTCTTGTTTATTTTCGAATTGAAAACATGATTTTGAGAATTTAAAGTATAATAAGAAATATAGTGAGTTCTATAAACTTTTCAAACTTACAGTCTCTACCCCAATACTTTTAAAAGATAAAAATACCCTTCGAAATAAATATCTTCAGGGGAATTTTCCACCGTCAACATCATTTGGTTGCCTATTAGTATCATTCGTAAAGGTTGGTGATGGTATTATAAAATTTCAAAGTTCAGGTACCTATAATACTAAATTTTAGTTTGATAGATAATTTAAACCAAAGTCTCTATGTCTTCCAAATAAATCTCCATGGTTATTTAATTTTATTTCCTCTTGATTTTGGTAATTCAAACTTACTAATTCTTACATAAAGATAATTATATTTTACCTCCAATTTTGATAGCTACGTCAGCGGTTCTGAAAATTTAGACAAAAAAATGACTAAAATTGAAAAAAGTTAAAACATAGAGGACCAAAATTGAAAAATGAATACTTACAAAAAATGGAAATTGTCTTACATATAAAACCATATTGAAATTATCCCTAACTTCTAATAGTACAATACTTTAATAAAAATATTAAATTTATAGTATAACTTTTTTTTCCATAAGCTTTTAATATATCATTGAAAAGCTCTTTAAATATATTAATATGAAACTAATTTTAGTCTCAAATTTTGGATGTTATAGAAGAATAATTTTAGTTTGATAGATTATTTGAACCAAAGTCTAATCTCCATGGTTATTTCATTTCATTTCCTTTTAATTTTCGTAATTCAAAATTAGTGATTATTATATAAAAGATAATTATATTTTGTCTTCAATTTTGGTATCTACGTCAGCAGTTTTGAAAATTTAGACAAAAAAATGACTGAAATTGAAAAAATGAAAACATAGAGGACCAAAATTGAAAAATGAATACTTAATTGTACAAAAAATGGAAATTGTCTTACATATAAAACCATATTGAAATTATCCCTAACTTCTAATAGTACAATACTTTAATAAAAATGTTAAATTTATAGTATAACTTTTTTTTTCATAAGCTTTTAATATATGATTGAAAAGCTCTTTAAATATTTATTAATATGAAACTAATTTTACTCTCAAATTTAAAATGTTATAGAAGAAAAATAGTCAATTCATGTAAAAAAAATTCTAGAAGAGTTGTAAAAGTAAATGACTCTAGGAAAATAAATAAACATTAAATTACATTACTATTTATAATAAGGAATTTTATTTAATTAAGACTTTATTTCACATCAATTAAATTTAATCATGAGGGTTAAATTTGACATTACAAAAAATGGATGAAACATTCATACTTATATTATATTATATTATATTATATTATATAGATATAGATATAGATATAGATATAAATGTCCAAAGTTGTAAATTAAGATAGAAAGTTAATAGAAATTATAATTCGAAATGAAAGGAAAATTGAAAATGAATAGTTAATAAACCTAAGATAAAAATGGAAATTATCTTACATATAAAACCAAAATTGAAATTATCCCTAACTTCTAATAGTACAATACTTAATTAAATTCATAGTATAACTTTTTTTTTTTCATAAGCTTTTATACAATTGAAAAACTCTTTAAATATATATCAATATTAAACTAATTTTAGTCTCAAATTTAAAATGTTATAGAAGAAAAATAATCAATTCATGTAAAAAAAATTCTAGAAGAGTTGTAAAAGTAAATGACTCTAGGAAAATAAAAAAACATTAAATTACATTACTATTTTTAATAAAGAGTATTATTTAATTAAGACTCTATTTCACATCAATTAAATTGAATCATGAGGGTTAAATTTGACATTAAAAAAATGGACAAAACATTCATACTTATATTATATTATATTATATATATATATATATATATATATATAAATGTCCAAAGTTGTAAATTAAGATAGAAAGTTAATAGAAATTATAATTCGAAATGAAAGGAAAATTGAAAATGAATACTTGATAAACCTAAGATAAAATGGAAATTATCTTACATATAAAACCAAAATTGAAATTATCCCTAACTTCTAATAGTACAATACTTTAATAAAAATATTAAATTCATAGTATAACCTTTTTTTTTGGGATAAAATCACATTTGGTCCCATAACTATTGTCTTTTTTACAATTAGTCCCACAGCTATTTATTTTTTTAATTTGGTCCCATAATTTAAATAATTGCTCTATTTTGATCCCAATATCATCAAAATTTTCAAATTTGGCCAGAAAATAGTCATATGATATCCAATTTGGGGGTTTCCGATGAAAAATAATGACATGACATGAGTTGTGATGATTATTGAATTGGTCCAAACATTAAAACAAATTCTAAAAAAATGTCATCTTTATTAAATGCGTAATTATTTTTTACCGGAAACCTCCAAAATAAATGTCACGTGACAATTTTCCGATCAAATTTGAAATTTTCAGGGACATTGGGACCAAAATCGAGCAATTATTCAAGTTACAGGACTAAATTAAAAAAGTAAATAGTTGTGGGACCAATTATGAAAAAGACTATAGTTATGGGACCAAATGTGATTTTATCCCTTTTTTTTTTTTTTCATAAGCTTTTATACCATTGAAAAGCTCTTTAAATATATATCAATATGAAACTAATTTTAGTTTCAAATTTAAAATGTTATAGAAGAAAAATAATCAATTCATGTAAAAATAATTCTAGAAGAGTTGTAAAAGTAAAGGATTCTAGAAAAATAAATAAACATTAAATTACATTACTATTCTTAATAAAGAGTTTTATTTAAATAGGACTCTATTTCACATCAATTAAATTTAATAATGAAGGTTAAATTTGGCATTACAAAAAATGGACAAAACATCCATACTTATATAGTGTTATATATATATATATATATATATATATAGTGTTATATATATATATCCACAACTCAATTTATCATGCAACATTAATGTTGTATTATATCAATATTAATTATTATGGACAAATTAATATATATATATATATATATATATACACGAGTAGTAGCACATAAGTCGCATGTGGATTATGGATTTTTTAAAGCAAAAATATTATATTACTATTAACCTTAAATAATATTTTTTTATAAAGATATACAATCCATATTATATTATATGAAAAAATGTATAGTAAGTTAGAGTTCTACTCATAATAGAAGTACTTTATATGATTTTGGTTTAAAATTCTTTTGTAAAATTATTTAAGTATCATAAATTACTATATATTATAACCTTAAAATAAAATTTTTAATAAAAATATATTAGACGATTCATATATATTTTGTAAGAAATATACATACTTATATATATATACACACACCAAAAAATAGTAATGTTGCCATGAACTTCATCATCTTCCTGCTCCAACAACTACCACCTCTCACCATTACTCAGCTTGATATTATTTATATCACTTGATCTTTGTTTAATCTTTTTTCTTTTTTCTTTTTTTTGTTATGTGTGTTTCCATTAACTCTTTGGCTCTATTTATAGGGATATATTGACACCTAATTATACCCAATTGTATATTGATGATGATGAAGAACGTGTCTTTCATGTTCACTACCGACCACCACTTGACATTAAAAATTAATCACTACTTCAATTTTATAATTCTTCTATCATATTTTATATCGATTGTTGAATAATTTTTGAAGTATAAAACTATATTCATTGCTAGAAGTCCTCCAAATTAATCCTTCCTTAATCTGACAGTCTTCACAGGCATATCAATGTTAAGATTTATAAGTTAATCATAATTTAAACAATTCATCATGGGAACCATGATATCAATTATTGGCAGAGATGGAGAGGCAGAGATCCGAAAATGTATGGAATTGACTAAAAACAAAAGAATTGTTATTTATATAGGGAAAGTATCAATTTTAATATGGTAACTTAGGTCATGTCCAATTTTGGTACACTAACTTTAATTTTTCTAGTTTCGATCCCTTTATTGCCATTTTTTTTTCCAATTTCAATCATTTTCGGTCGAAATGACCGAAATTGCTGACGTGTCTTAAGGATTTGGGAACAACGTGGAGTTTGTTGCGCAACCGAGTGCAGAATTGGCCAGGCAAGGCTTTAGTAGTAAAACTATGAGCAACTTGATCTATTTCGGGAACATGTTGCACTGCAATATTCTTGTTGAGGACCTTCTCACGTATGAAATGAAGGTCCAACTCCAAATGTTTCGTTCTTGAATGGTAGACTGGATTTGAAGATAGAGATATGACTCCTTGATTGTCCACCCATATGATTGGAGTTTTATCCAAAGGACATTTCAACTCTTGAACTAAAGCATGTATCCAAAGAACCTCACAAGTGGCTGAAGCTAAGCTCCTATATTCAGCTTCCATACTCAATCTAGATACTGTAGGTTGCTTCTTTGAGTTCCAAGAGATTAAGTTGCTTCCAAAATACACGCAATATCCAGTTGTGGAGTGTCTATCATCAGTACCAGATGCCCAATCAGCATCAGCAAATGCAACTAAATCAAGCTGTTTTGGGACGACAAAGTGTAGACCATAGTCAATTGTGTGCTTCAAATATCTCAAAATTCTCTTAACAGCTCTCCAATGATTGTCTAGTGGCTATTGCATATATTGACTAACTAATGCAGCAGAAGCACGATACAGAAATGTAAATTCGTTGATTCTAAGAATACCGGAAGATACGTGAAGGGATAACCCAATTCTTAATTTAATATTCAATTCCCTCAAATAATAAACATAACACTTATTTATACTAATATTATGGAATCCTAAAAGATGAAATAAAATCACATAAAAATAGCAATAACAATAAAATCAATCTAAATCTATAAAATATATTTAGAGTTTTTTTTTTTTTACCCCGTAATATAGGGGGTCTGACATTTTTGCACAATAATGTATCGGGCTGACAATTTTGCCCCATATTGATTACAAATTGTGCAAATGTTGCCCAATTTCAACCCAAACTACTTAATTGGGCCCGAATTGTTGATGTGGAATTAAATTGGCCTTCAATTCGGGCCAATCGGGCCAAATTCGATGACGTGGAATAAAACTAAAGTAAAAATCAAAAAAACAAAAAAAAAATTAAAAACATTTTTTAAGAATAAAAATAAAGCAAAATCAAAATAAAAAATGATCTCCCCCTTCCCCTATCCCCCGCCGCCGCCGCCGCCGAGTTCAAGTTCACCGCCGCCGTGAGGGGTTGCGACGGGGTGGGTCTGGTCGGCGAGGAGGGTCCCTGCTCCATCTCTCGTCTCTATTCTCCCAGTCGTCTAGGAATCAGAGTAATACGAAGAGCAATCGTAAGTAATTTGGAGCTTAGCGGCAGAGAAGGTGGTTTCTTGGTAGTGTCTTCGAGCTTATTATGGAAGCCGATATCCAATTGTTAGCGAATTGAAGGGTAATTTAATTCCACATCAGCAATATGGGCCCAATTAAGCAGTTCGGGCTGAAATTGGGCAACATTTACACAATTTGTAATCAATACGGGGCAAAATTGTCAGCCCGATACATTCCTGTGCAAAAATGTCAGACCCCCTATATTACGGGGCAAAAAAAAAAAACTCATATATTTATTCCTTATTGATCTCCATCATTCTCCTTCTCTTCGAAAAGATTCGTCCTCGAATCTGCATGAATTGTATCTCCTGCAGTATAATAAACTCCACTACTCGCTCATCTCCTCCCAGGATAACAAAATCAATTGATGCCTTCAGAAATTTCACCTCAAAAATATTTGCAGTACGTACGTGGCCTAAGGTCTACTCGCTCATCTCCTCACAAGATAACAAAATCAATTGATGCCTTCAGAAATTTCACCTCAAAAATATCTGCAGTACGTACGTGGCCTAATGTCTTGAGACGATAAGCAAGTGGGGGCTTCGGAAAAGAATCAAAATAACTATCATTCGTGATGAAAAAATAATAGTAGGTTTGATTGATGGTGGCGGTGTAGGTCTAATGAGAAGATGCGTTCCGTCGTTTGGCGGCGATGGACGGTGGAATTAATTGAGTGGTGACAGGGGCGGTCGGATCTGGATATGATGGCGGGGCTATTGCCGTCAGATCCGGATATGATGGCGATGCTATTGCAGCGGCAGCAACAAGGGCTGCCAAAACTGGAGATGGTGGCGACAAGGTCGTGGGCGATTCTAATTCGAGTTTGTCTCGTTGCCGGTAGCTGTCGAAGATCCCATCGACCATGGTAGCCAATTGAGACCAGAGGAAATCAAATTCCTCATCCATATCGTAAGTTTGTGAACTCCACAGAATCGTTATAACTCTGGATACCAACTAATGCAGCAGAAGCACGATACAGAAACGTAAATCCGTTGATTCTAAGAATACTGGAAGATACGGGAAGGGATAACCCAATTTTTAGTTCAATATTCAACTCCCTCAAATAATAAACATAACACTTATTTATACTAATATTATGGAATCCTAAAAGATGAAATAAAATCACATAAAAATAGCAATAACAATAAAATCAATCTAAATCTATAAAATATATTTATTCCTTGTTGATCTCCATCACTAACCCACACAATATAGATATGATAGATCAGGTCTTGTATGGTAGATCAGGTCTTGTAATGGTTGCGTATTGAAGTGCTCCCACAATGGACCTATACATTGTACCATCTGCCAAAAGTTCCCCTTGATACTTAGGTAAATGTTGTCCTCTTATCATGTGTGTGCTTATGATTTTTGCTTCTTCCATACCAGCTTTGTGAAGAATACCCTCAATATGTTTTCTTTGATCCAAAAACAAACCATCATTAGTGTTGCAAATCTCAACTCCAAGAAAAAATTCAGATTGCCCAAATCGAAAACTCGATGTAATCTCTTGATGACTTCATGAACTTCTGCATCGTTAGATCCTGTGATAATAATATCATCCACATATGTGAGAATGTGGATGCTTGAACCATGTTGATGCCTAATGAACAAGCAACGGTCTGCCTTGGAGGGTGTGGAACCAAGCTTTCTCAATACATTAGCAAACTTGGAATTCCAAGCTCTTGAGGCCTGTTTGAGGCCATAAAGGGACTTGGTCAATCTGCAAACCAAATTATTTCCTCCAAGCTCTTGAGGCCTGTTTGAAGCCATAAAGGGACTTGGTCAATCTGCAAACCAAATTATTTCCTCGTTCGAAACCAGGTGATTGCTCCATATATAACTCAGCATCAACCTCACCATTTAAAATGCATTATCAACATCCAATTGTTTGAGTTTCCAGCCATGTGCCAAAGCAATATATATATAGTTATAAGCATAACAGTGACTGGTTTCACTACAAGGCTAAATGTATCTATGTAGTCGAAGCCAGGAGCTTGAGTATATCCTTTAGTAACCAACCTTGCCTTATATTTCCCAATGGAGCCATCAACATTCTTTTTTAAATTGTAGACCCATTTACAACCCATCAAATCTGTGGTAGGAGGTAAGGTGCATAATTGCCAAGTTTGATTCTTCATCAAGGCTGAATATTCTTTCATTGCCAAGTTTGATTCTTCATCAAGGCTGAATATTCTTTCTCCATAGCTGCTTTCCACTGAGGCATATCCAATGCTTCCATATGGTTTTTAGGCTCCTGATGAGATGTCTAGAAGGTAGAAGTATAAACTTTTGGCTTGTGGATCCCAGCCTTTGACCTTGTAATCATGGAATGAGTTCCAATCTGTCTAGGAGCATCTCCTGCATTGATATTCTTTCCTGTAACAACATTCTCAATGATATGTTCAGCATTTAAATCATTGTAAGTCAATGATTAATTGTCCTCCAAGTGAAGTGCTGCTTTGAGAAGGACTGGAAGTGAAATTAATATTATGGTCAGTGTTGGGAGAGAGAGAAAAGATGGAGGGAGAAGAAGGTATCATACGAGATGGTTCAACATTGGAATTTGGTTTTTTGCAAATGTTACACGGTCCAATTTTGGATTATTTTTTTTACATAAATAGCAAGAGGAATTTTTGTGTATTTGATAAGTTGATATAATTTTTTATTTGATTTAGAATAAATGTATTATATGTGTCGTTTAACGATTTTATTACATTAAAAGTTAATATATGTGTGTGTGTGTCATACTTTTTGAATATATGAGTATCAGCATGTGCGTCGCACATGGAGGATGATTTTTGTAAATCAAAAATATTATATTATTAGGGAAATTTTCAATTTTGGTCCTGCACTAGAGGTGTCGTCCGATTTTAGTCTTCTTAAAATTCCGATTTCAATTTTCGTCCTTCTATCGAAAAAATTGTCCAATTTAAGTTTATTTTCGCCGGAATTTTCGATTTCCTAACCAATTTCCGGCAAGTGTTCCACACTCGGCCCCCAAATTCGAAAAACTTAATGCATTCTCGTTGATGCGACGGTCCTTTCAGATGTGGAATTCATTTTTGGATTTATTTACCACCTAAATTTCCATATCACATACAAAAATTTATTTCCAAAAAATTAAATTCTGATGAATAAAATATTATTTGCCACAGCGTAAATTGATATCCTCAAACCAAAATTTAAGAACCCTAATTTCAAAATTGAAATCTAATTAAATCCAAACATTTCATGCGCAGAACAAGCAAAATCAATTATACTAATTTGACTTTTCTTTTTCCTAAATATGTTGTGCCGATGAATTAATGTTAGGATAGGATTATCTATCCTAATTTTATAACTATATATCTCCAGAAAAAATAAGAAGCTAGCTTTAGTTGAATTTTAAAAAGCTTTAGTTATCATTAATGGAGTCCTCTATTCTTCCACCGCCGCTGAATACCTCTCAGCCGTTGCACAATTTAGAGTTGTCGTGACTGAAATGGAATTTGTTAGTGGCCACAAAAGGCAATGCTTTTTCAGTTGCCATGGTGGCAGCACTTCGCCTCTCCTCCGAATCAGGCGGCATCGCAGGAATCGAAGACACCGCTCCTTGACCTCCGCAGCTAGAGTGCAGGTACGAATTTTAACTGGTTTGGATTTAACTGGTTTTCGAATTTTAGAGTGCAGGTACGGTTTTTCTTCTTCAAAGTGGGATTTTGCAGGTTAGGGTTCCATTTGATTTTTTGGGGTTCTTCAAAGTTTGGGTTCTTCCCTTTTTTCATCTTGTAGTTTTATTTTTCATTTTTAGTGTGTTTTTTAATTTTGCAGTCTTTCATTTAATTTTTTGTGTTTTTTTTATTTTGTTTTTTAATCAATTTTCATCTAATTTAATTTAATTAAATACTTGATAATGTGGCATTTTTATTTTTTTTTCATTTTTTAGAGTAAAGACATGATAGTCATGAAGAAAATGAAAAATGATCTCCACATGTGCAAATGTTGGCCACATCAGCTAAACTTTGTTGAATTATTCAAATTGGGGCCGAGTGAGGAACACTCGTCGGAAATGGGTCGGGAAATCGAAAATTCTGGTGAAAATGGACTTAAATTGGACAATTTTTTTGTAAGAAATATTCATACTGTTGGATACATTTGTAGAATGTTTTGACGATACAAAACCTTAAGTAACTCTAAATATGCATAACCAATCTTAGGATAGGTTACTGCAATAAAGTTATTGCAGAAGATTAAAAGAAATAGATAAAGTGTTAAAATGAAGGAAACTGAAGAGAATGGTTAAAAAGAATCTGGTGAACTGATAAGGATTCTATTGACTTCAGGGAGCTACTAGAAGGGACCTTGTCAAAGAAGAATACAGCGAGACAGGAAGCTACCTAAGAAGACCCTGCCGAAAGCATACTGCAGGAGCAGCATGCTACAGACGCCTCGAGCCACCTGAAGGAGCAAGCTAGAAGAGGAAGCTCCAGAGTAAAGCAAGAGGAAGGAGCTGCAAAGCAGGCATGGGGAGAAAAGTCAAAGTTACCGGTAGACACAAGAAGTTACCGATAGAGAGAAGAGAAGAGGAGTCAATCAGAAGAAGACACGTGGAAAGCGAAAAGCTGGCGTGTGTCAGGAGTGCGGCGCATCAATGATGGAAATCTGTTTACCTTCAACGGGCAGATTTCACAACCTATAAAGAGGAGGACTGAAGACTGAAGCGGTGGGCGGGTGAGAGAGCGCAAGGGCGCAAGAGAGAAGAAGTGAGCACATCAGAATATCCAAGCTCACAGAGAGAACGCACAAAAAGAAAGAGAGAAGAGCTCATCAAAGAGAAGGCTTATGAGAAGAAAGCGCTGAAAAAGGGGGAAGTCAAAATAGAGAAGAGATTGTTCAAAAGAGCAAAAGAAACGAAGAAGAGCTCGAACACTCTACACCCCAAGTGAAGATGCACACTCAGTCTACCAGTCCAGCAGCAAGCTTCAGCAGATCAATCTGCAAACGAAGGCCAAGCTTGCTGCACCCAGTTGAAGAAAAAAGAGATAAACCTCTCTAAAAGGTTGTCTCGGAGTACTCAGTGCGAGGAGTAAAGTTTTGCTGAGTTTACCACTTTCTAGGAAAGAAAGTGAGGACCCTGGGTGGGTAGTGTAGGATCCTGTGTGGGTTAAGGGAAAGTAGGCAAGCATCTGTGTGAAGGCTTGCTACTTATTTGTTAAGTGAGGGTTGTAATAGATAAATCTATGTAAATCAACTGGCTTAACAAATGTTCCCTCCTGAGTGGAGGAAGAGAGGACATAGAAGGATTACTCCACATTCGAACCTCTATATATCCTTGCGTCTTTATCTGCTTACTGCATTACATGTATTCTTTCTGATAAGCTGCACATCTTCTACTCGGCTCAGAAATACGCTTCCGCACCTACTCTGATCAGTAACCTCTCAAAAGGTTACCAATATTAGAAATGAGCCGATAGAGGAAAAAGAAAAATCTGAAGATATGGTAGGCTTATTCACCCCCCTCTAAGCCTATCTCAAGCAATTTTGGGACCAACACATACTTTTATATAGGTAATAAATATGTATATAACATATCTCTTCTTTTTTTCCTTATGTGTCTCTAAATTTAATTTATGGAAATATCTAAGTACTTAATGGTTGCACAAGTTTGGTCTAATTGATCATTTTTATTTATCTTGTATTTTGAATATGAACTTTCCAATTTATTTGTTTAATCCATAAATATATTATATGCTATCTATTTCAATTTCTAATATTTGTGAACATAATTACTTACAATGACATAAATTTAAGTTTAAAATATATACCTCGCTTTGTACTATTAAAAAAATTAAAAGTATTAATATATTTATATGAAAATAATAATAACAACATTATATATGGCATTATAATTTTGAATATATATAGGGGTATGCATGGTCCGGATCAATTCGGAGAATTCTAAAAATGATTCTCCGAAACCAAACCAAAATAAAAAATCTCCAGAACCAAAAATCAAACCAGATTTCGGTTTGGTTCAATTCGGAGGTTTTGTTCTTATGGTTCGAATCAAATTGGAACGGAACTTCGGATTTTCGGAGATTTTTCAAAAAAAAAAAATTTAATGAAAGAGAAAAAATTAAAAAAGAAATTTATTTTAGATGAAATGCACCAATTAAAAAAATTATAACTAAAACTAATTAAATTTAACTAATTTGAGGATAATAACCCAAATCCTTTAAATTATTAACATGTAAATCACATGTAAGTTGCATCTTCTATTTTGCAATTAGTTATTATATCGATCATATTTAAGTGTAAGATAAGCAACATTTTCAAGTTTGTAAAAAAATAAGACTAATAATTGTTAGAGGCTATGGTTCATTTATTATTTAAAAAAGTAAAATATTAAGGGTCCATTGGGATAGTTGGGTTTGGTGAGGGATTTGAAATCCGGGTTTGGTGAGGGATTTGAAATCCAACATAGCAAATCTATCGGTGGTGTTTGAATTGATGTGAATTTGAAATCTATGGTTTTCATTTTGAACTAATTTTGGAGTCATTTTGAAGGATATCAAATTCACTTATTTCAAATTGTGAATTTCAAATCACTCTATACAAATGGAGTCTAATAAACTTATATGTATTAGGTATTTATATCTAGATATATAAAATAAATGACACACACATATATATACATATAAATAACTTTCTAAAAACGGTTCTTCGATTTTGTCAATTCGGTTTGGTTCGGTGCCAATTCGGTTCAGTTCCCGATTCGGATAATTGAAAATTCCCCAAAACCAAACCAAAAAGAAACTCGGTATAATTCGGTTTGGAGAAAGTCAAAAAGTCAACGGATATTTTCAGTTCGAAACTTTCCAGTCCGGTTTTTGGTTCGGTTTCGTTAATCTCCAAGACCCGTGCACAACACTATATATATGTATCACATATTAAGCGACACACGGATACACTACTAGTTAAGCCTTAATTTCAAGCTATTGAGCACAATTTCCTAATTATAAAAAAGACAAGAAACTCAATTATAAAATAATAATGGTGCATAGGTTATTAATTGGGCCCATTACATCATCAATAGTATCCTGAATCAGATGATGATGTGCATTGATCATACTAATTAATCATATTGAATTGAAGATTCTTTGGCCAGGTGACAATAACCTTTTGGGATCGAACATGGATTTCCTTTGCAGAAAAGTTGGCCATTTAGATCCATAATGCTTCATCCACTCTTGCTTGGATCCATGATTAGGAAGATACTGCTTCACATTGATCCCATTTCTTTCACAGAATTCCAGAATCTGATTGTTGAATTTATCCATTATCTGATATGCATCTGGACGAGTTGTGTGCAGCAGTCCAAGAGTGTAGAACACTTCCTCATCCGGTATTACAGCTGACATTCGATCATCCCATCTGCAAAAGATCGATCATTTCTTGTAAAATGTAACATTAGCAAACATTTAATTCTTATATATGATCGAACGTTCATACTTGTTTCGGTTGAGTGGATAGAAAATGTAGATGTCGGAGGACTTGTTAAGTGTCGGAAGCATGGTGGCTAATACTCCATCATTGAAATCGAATATGCGAGACTTTGGTATGAAGAGATTCAGCCATGGATGAGATTCTAATGCTCCTTTTAGATTGTCCAAATCTCCAACTCTATTCAAGAAATTGAAGAGTGGGACATCGCTACTGAAAATGAGTCCTGGAATGTAGTTCAACTCTTTCAGCAACTTCTGAAACTCCTGATAGATTCGAAGAAAAACAAAATATTGTAAGTATATTTAAAAAAAAAAAATTGGTGGAAAAAATTATTATAGCCAGTACATGTGTATCACATGATCAAAATCGTGACAAATTATGGGCAAAGTTACATACCTTGTCAATGGTGGCAGCAGTTTGATTGTCATAATACTTGACCAATTCAATGGTGTAGAGGATCCCTTGCTTCTTCATTAATGAAACGATGTCGGATTGATGGGACGGAGACGAGAACGAAGACCTCCATTCATCTGTTGTATTCTCATTTGTGATTAATAAACCTTCCACATAGTTTGGGGCCTTGCTTGAGATGAGATGTTCTTGATCACTTGTAAATGTTGAGAAATTACTGTACAGCAATCTCACCCATTTTACCTGTTCATACAACTCTAATCAGATATAAAAATAAGGAAGACTCAAAATTACTCAAAACTCTTCTTTAATTTTTACACACATATATATATAGGTCATTGCAAATATTAATATACTTACTCGAATAGATGCTGTATCTAGAACAATTCTTGCTCTGGTTATGATGCCAAATTGTCCAAGTCCACCTAATACTCCAAAAAATAGCTCAGGATTACTATCTCTTGAGCAAGTGATGAATTCTCCTTCACCTAATAAACAAGATGGAAAATGTCATTAGCTTAAAAAGATAAATAATTTGTAAGGTTATAATTAAATTGACCAATGACATATGTGCCTATATACACACAAAATGACATATATAAGTTATTAAATTACTCTCCTGTAAACACTGTTTTCTTAATGCCACAACTTGTGTAGATAATGTCAGTTAACAAAACAAAGATTTAAATGATAGAGAAAATGTTGTTTGTATTTGAAATAGTGGATACGTATGATAATTCAAATGAAGGCGTATCAAATAAATGTTTGATCGTATTTGCATCCAAAATTTCTTCAATAAATCTCCTATAGCTATAGGCTCCATTTGGATATAGTGAAATAAAATTTTGAATTTCAAATTAATGGATTTCAAATCCCATAAAATTAGTTTAAAATGAAAGCAATGGATTTCAAATCCATGCCTATCTAAAAACCATCAGTGGATTTGGTACCATGAATTTCAAATCTTTTTTCAAATCCACCAATCCAAACGAAGAATTCTCAAAGACAGTAAGTTGAGGAGAAAGTCTCACCAAAATATAAATAGAATCTCCTAAAAACCAGAATTAAAAATAAAAATATATTGTGCAAGGGAAAATCTAAACTTACATCGAATAGGAGAGTTCACACCACCTATCTCAGCTTCCACACAGATAAAAAAGAGTTATTTTGAATTTTGATCCTATATGTAAGGGTTTTTTTTTTTTTTTTCCATTTTTTGACAATTAAATATTCATTTTCCAATTTTGGTCCTATATGTTTCTACTTTTTTTCAATTTTAGACAAGTTGTTCAATTTTGATTCAATTTGTTTCAATTCCAATCCAATTTTAGTCGAAATAAGATTTCCCAATGACCATCCGACCAAAATTTGATTGAAATTGGAAAATTTTGAAGCGTAGAGGACCAAAATTTGAAAAAATAAAAAATTGAATCATATAGGATTAAAATTGGAAAAAATTGAAACATATAAAAACTTGAATTATATATATAGGATCAAAATTGTTAAAAATTGAAACATAGGATACCTAAATTGGAAAGTGTATACTTTGTTGTTCAAAAATAGAAAAGATCATATATACCGGAGCAAATTTGAAACTAACCCAATAAAAAAATTAAATAAAATCAATCAAATTGAAAACAAGAAACAATTAGAGAATTAAAATTGATTTCCAAAATTAAAATTTACCAGTAACAACATCAAGCTCAAGAACATTGGTGATCTGAGGGCCATGTAGAAAGGATTGTCCACTGATGCCTGCATTGGATAGAGTACCACCCACACTTAAGTACAAATAATCCGTAAACGAAACCGGGGCAAGCCCGTGCTTCATCGTCTCCTTTATCACGTCGATCCACAGCTGCTCAGCCCCAACATCTGCATAAAACCCTAATGAACTGTTCCCATGAACCCTAATTCTGCCCCCTTGTTTGCTCAATGACGTCATGTCCACCACCACTCCGCCACGCGACATGGCCTGTCCCCTGACGGAGTGGCCGTGCCCCCTCGCCGCAATGGTAAACGCAGAGGAACCACAAACGTTCGATGATTTGATGAGATCAATGATATCCTTAACAGATGAAGGATAAAGAACTCCATTTGGAATTTTGTGAATGATATTTCCGTAATCAGTAGAGGCTATTTTAATGGATTCAGAATCATTTCGAAGCCCGTTTTGGAGAAGAAGTGATTGTGCAGTTGTTCCTCGCCATTGAAATGATACCGTGAAGATTAAATAGATTATGAGGAGCAATGATTCTGAGATTTGTGAAGGCATATAACCAGGGTTTGACATTTTACCAAGAAATAAAAAGATGGAGAATATACTATATCAGGGATCCAGGGTTTATAATATATAATGGTGGGATGACCTGTGAGAATTAATGAGCAATAAATGTCAAAAATAATATTATCGAAATATGGCTAGTAGTAGTGATAGTTTTTTGCCGAAGAAATCTAATTGGTTATTTTTGTTAAATATAGTCAATATTTTGGATGAAATGTCAATGAATAATCTAATTCATCCAATCTCATTCATTCCTTGGATTGCATATTATGTATATATATACACGTAATAATTGAAGTCATTCTAGTAACCAAGTTATATTTCGCTAAATTTTTCTTATTAATCAAAAGTAGAAAGTTAAGATTTTATATTTCTCAATTTTCGTAACATAACTTAAAAGAAAAAAAAAAAAAAAGAACTCTTTCTTTCTGAAAACCACTTCTGTATAAGAATTTTGGTTAATTTTAATTTTATACCCGTTTCAAAAAAGTTTTTCAAATTTCCAAAATATGTGAGATTTTAAATATGGTGCAAAAAAGACTATATGAATTTATATGTATAATAATAAAAGGATTCTTAATTGTTTTCCAAACTAGTAATTTCCAGCCAAAAGTCATTATTTCAAATTTCCATTTTAGATTTTAGGAAAAAAAATCAGCAAGATTAAATAAAAAATATAATATTGTGTTAAGATTTGAAAATATTTGACCATATCCAACTATTTCATTATGATATTTTGATTTTTCGAAGGTGTGTAAGAAATTGACAATCCTTTTGAAACCATTACTTTTTTATATGAAATATAAACATAACTCTAAATCATGGTTTTTAAAAACAAATCTATCGATTTTTTTAAATTTGTAGTGAATTATTATTTTTATAATTTTTTTTAATAATGCTTACAAATTTCCGTACGTACGCACTTTTACCAATTTTTAATATATTAGAATAGGATAAAACAATTATTGCGATCAAATCTTTAAAAATGTTTTTATATGGTTTATTCTAATCCGAAATCCTACTTTTATATATATATATATATATATATATATATATATATATAATCCCATAAAACAAAAATGATTAAAAAAATTCCTCGTCCATTTCAAACTCACAAAGGTATAAAATTAGAAGTTCTCCTATGAGCAAAAACTTATATACCCTGGGGCAAAAACTTATATATCTCTGTGGCACATAAAAGCACGTATCTAAGTGTTATATACATGTTCTTCAGGTGTTATATATATATATATATATATATATATATATACTTTATAGGTGTTATGTTTCTTGGTGTTATAAATATACTCTATAGATATCATATGTATATAACGGGATACATGTGATACCTGAAAAGTATATATACGATATCATAGATAGAGCTATGTTAGGGCCACCCCCCCCCCCCCCCAATTTTAAATTTTTACTAGGTGTAAAATAGTAATTTCACATTTAATAATTAAAAAATTAATTAAAAATATATTTCATCTCCCTTACTTCCTAAAATATAGTAAATATCACCATAATATATCAAAACAAATCTCTAATGGGATATATATCTTATAAAATTGAGTCTATAAAAGAAAGACACAATCTCTCCTCACAAAAAATAAACACGCCGATTTGAGAGTCACGCTGTAACGTCCCCTCCTAATGGGGTTATTACCTCTACTAAAACATACATAACCTTTACGACATAAAATTTCTTTTTAAAATTTTGTAAAATTCTTTTAATAAACAGCGAAAATGAATTTTCTTAAGAAACATGTTAGATATTTTAGTTCTATCAAAAGCATTCGGTAGTTAAAAGTTCGCATTTAATATAACGTCAAACTAAGCATTAAACTCATGAAAAGTACTAAACCAACCTTTATGTAATATTAGACCAACCTTTATATTCAAATTTCATACCTTTTAACTTCAAAGAAAAAATCCATAGTTTTCAGCATATTTTGTACATATTACCTTTACATGTTATTATTCATACATTTATGTGATATTAGTCATACATGTATATCAACATAGTCATACCTTATATAATATATAAAATTTATAGTTAATATAACTAAAAGGTATGACTAATGTAATTAAAAAGAATGACTAACATAACAAAAATGTATGAATGTATAGTTAAAAGTTCTGAAGGTATGAAATTTGGATATACAAGTATGACTAATATAACATCAAGATAGGTCTAATATAACATAAAGGTATGTCTAACATAACAAAACGATGCATCACCTGAAGCGAATTTCGGTGGGTTTTGACGCACCCTCGCAGTCGCAGGCACGTGAACCGCACGTGGGACGTATCTAGGTGCTCGTGGGGTGAATTTTGACCCTGTTTCATAAATTTTAGATGCATGTGTCTACCTCATAAAAGTTTTTGTGAGAGTATAAATACGAATAAATTAAAAATTATTAATATATTAAACATGATTTATACATATACATGATAATAATATCATTTATGATATTGACAAAATCTTAAAAATTATAGTCTCCATATAGTATATGAATGATAATATGATGTTATGTAATAATGGTATATGAATGATAATTATTATAAGTAAGATTAATTATCATATTATTCTCTCTTATTTCTCAAAATTAGATTCTTATTGTAGAAAATATCTAATTTATTAATAACAAATGATAATATAAAGAATTCTATAAGATTCAATTAATAAACTCTAAGGGGGTGTTTGGTAAGCAGTTTTAGGGTGGCTAGGGATTAGTAAGAAGGATAAGTACATGTTTGGTAGGTGTGTTAGAGGGCCGGGTTTAGCTGGGTTAGTGTATTGGGTTTAGCTTGTGCAAGGCTATTAAATTTCCAACCCACCAAATTCGGAGGGTTATATTGAAGCCCAACAGTGAAAATGGTCATTTACTCTTTTGTCCCTACTGTTCCCAAAAGTTGAATCCCTAACCCCCAATTTTGTGACATATTACACTTCTGCCATGGCCTAGATCAAATTGAAACTTGGAACTGGGTCTCTGCGTCTTCCATTTTCGCCGGCATTTCGAAATCGGAGAAGAGGTAATGGAGGTCATCACACCTTGACCGACGTTTCGGAGCTCGTCGTCGTTTTCCCGTGGGCTGAAACACTCCTCGCTCGTTCATCTCCTTGTCATAGTTCTCAGCTTGACTGCATTTGGATTCGCGATTGCTGCTGAACGACGCCCAGTTGTAATCTCTCTCTCCCCCCCCCCTTTCTCTCTTCTCTTTTTCTCGCATTACACTGGTTGCCCGAGATTTGAGCTTGGATTTTGCGAATGTTGGTGAAATTTTGTAACCTGCGTTGTGAAGTTCTGTTTTTGGGATTTATTTCTGCTCCATTGCTGCTTGCTTCGTCATTTTTTGCTTTGTCAAGAATCGGAAAGTGTTTTGGGGTTTTGTTGCGTCGTTTTGGGGGATTCCAGATTTGGTCTACTTTTTCTTGCTAGCTTAACCGATTCAAGTACCCTCTTTTGAGAATGACAACTTCGATCAGTTTACACTTGAAAATCCAATTCTTTTCTACTTCCATATGTGTTGGATTTATTAGTTTTAGCATATCTCCTACTCTTTTGTAGGAATGAAAAAGAGGGGTTTTTAGTTGTATTAGTCTGCTTTGATTTTTGATGGAGTGGTAAATGAATCTGTGTTGTTGGATTTTTCATGTTGCTTCTTGTAATCTATTTGGCTATTCGTATTGAAGTTTCTTGTTGGTTTTGTGTTGAAACATGCATTGTCCAAGAAAATGCTACTACTTGCTCCATTTAATACCCTTTTCACCTTCGGAGAAGTAGACAAGCATGTTGTTGAATTTATGCACTTCTCCAATTCCAGGCCCTTCGACATTTATATATTTTAGAATCATCAATCATAATATTTCAAGAAAAAAAAAAAAGTGGGGTACCTCTAATTTCTTAGATATTTGGAAGTAATGAGAATTGACAGGAACCCAGAAAATGTGTTGTCTTTGCTCAGGAACCCCATCCACAGGGAATATTTCCTCTGGTTGATACCAAACATTTTTTAAGAGATTGTCACTACCATTTGTAATTGAATTTCTGCTCCAAATTTTAAGTATCCAATTTCTCTTGTGTAGTCTCCATTCTCTTCAAGAGCAAGCTCATCTTCTGCCCCATCTCCATATCTCTGCAATATTTATTATATTTAGATCAATAAAACCATGCATGTTTCATTAGAAGTATAGATAAATAGCTTTCAGATGAAGTAGTTTCACTTGATTTCTCAAAAAAAGAAAAGTTTTCACTTGAAAATTTTGAAGAAGGATATGTTAAATATTGTGAGAAGAACCATCTTTATGAAGCACAATGGATCGATATGATTCATACAGTTCAATCTTTTCTTGACATTCAATATGGTTCCAACAGTTTAAAGTATCAATTTTGTTTTTATAATATGATGTGTAATTAAATTTTCAAACACCTCCTATTAAGGCTTATAATATGATATTGTTTGATATCAATAAAAGATAGTAAATGAAATTGAATTTAATTACCTATCTTCAGTACATGTTAAGTTAAAGTAGTTCCAAGATTATGTAATATATACGTCATTGCATCTCTGATTTTTTGTGACAATTTTTTTCCGTAAAACAGATTACCTAAACATGCTTTCTCAATCTTCTGGGCTCTTTTCCATTTTAAATACTATTTTCAACTTCTCTTTTACATTGTAGGTACGTTGATCTTGAAGACTGCAATTTGGTGATCAAGTCCTTCATCCAAATTCCCATCTCAAGGCCCATTCTGCAGGTTCCTTGCTTTGACCTTCTATATAGTGTTACCCATCACTTTGCATATATCAAACTCTGAGCCACTGTTTTACATTGCTTTGATGTTTAGTCAAATAGGTTTGGGCTTGCTTACTGTAGTTTTAGGAATAATAAGTACGACAGGATCCAACGATTCATGCAATCTGAAGCTTTTAAATTAATTTGTGAATTTCTGCCTTCTTTGAAATGTTGTATGTTATGACATATCCACTTGTTTGAATTTTTCCCGAAAAGTAACATTTTCAATATGCATTCTTCCAAAGCAATGTATGGAGCAATGAAAATGTTAGCTGCTAACATTCTCCTCATACTTCTGCATTGCACTTCCATACACTTTTGTCGTGTGTCTCTTTGTCCAATTGAAGAACATTTTAATGCATCTCATTCATGTGTGTAACCTGAATGATAATATAGATTCGTCTTTGTTTTTTTAGATATTTCAAAATTATGGATGAGGATTCGGATCTCGAAATTATATCTTGTGCTGTAGATGTAATCAATGTTTCATTCAAGTCATTGTGTATGATGATGACTCTAGCTTACATCATTAGAAAACATAGACATGAGAGAACTTCCCATAAGAATCGTCGGCCGAAGAAGTATGTGGTCTCTAGTAAAATTTCCCGCCAATTAGAGCACATTTGTGATCTGACCCTTGTAAGTGATCAGACCTGTATCAATCAACTCCCTATGAGTCGTGACACCTTTAGCCGTCTTTGTTTTTTGTTGGAAAATGTTGGGGGCCTTCAACCCACTAAGGGCCTACAAATTTCCGAGCAAGTTGCTGTCTTCCTCTCTATCCTCTCACACCATAAAAAGAATCATGTTCTCATGCATGATTTCCGTAGAAGTGGTCACACAATCAGCACACACTTCCATTCTGTCCTAAGGGCTTTGCTTTCCCTACATCCCATTCTCCTTGTCCAACCTAATCCTATTGGCGAAGATGAGACATCGGAGCGTTGGAAATATTTTAAGGTACCTTTGTAAACATCATTTTCTTACGATGACATTTTTTCAATACGTTTTGTTTACAAGAACATCCATATTTCTTTACAAGCTGCTCCAATTTGGCATTCATTCGTACGAGGACATATTTCCATGTACTGTAGGGTTGTCTTGGCGCCCTAGATGGCACCTATATTCCCGTGATGGTCTCCATTCATGATAAGCCACGATACCGAAATCGAAAGGGATTCGTGTCAGTAAATGTCTTAGGTGTATGTGATAGAAACTTGAACTTTGTCTACGTGTTGACCGGATGGGAGGGATCGGCTGCAGATGGTCGAGTCTTGCGTGACGCCATTTCTCGTCCAAACGGTTTAAAAGTCCCCATCGGTAAATGTTGTCTTACATTCATCACTATCCAAGTGCCTTTGCATATTTTTTCACACAATACTAATTAGCGTTAGTTTGTTACCCACTAATGACTTCGGATTATGACAGGCAATTATTATTTGTGTGACGGAGGTTACACAAATGGTGATGGTTTTCTAGCACCCTTTCGGGGTGTTAGATATCATCTACAAGAGTGGGTGAACACAGAACCACAATCACCGCAAGAATATTATAACCTCAAGCATGCTAGAGCTCGTAACGTAATTGAGCGTGCGTTTGGAATTTTGAAGGCCCGTTGGGGAATCCTTAGGAGCAACTCCTTCTACCCCATCAAGACCCAGAATCATATAATTTTAGCATGTTGCCTGCTCCATAATTTCATTCGTACTAATTCTACCATCGATCCTATAGAGCATGAGGTGCCCGATTTATTTCCTAATCCCGATTTCGAGCCACCTGTAGGCATACAATACGTTGATCAAGTTGAGTGCTCCCAAGATTGGACAGCAAAGAGAGACAACATCGTCTTAGATATGTGGTCCCATAGGCAGTAGCGTACTATTTGTGTTGAACAAACTGTTTTTTTTAATTGTTTTCCAATGCTACTATTTACTATATTGTGACTTTCACTAGATGACAAGATGTCATTTTCCACATGTCTATTTCTGTCCTCATTTTAATATACACTTCTGTTGGAAAAAATAATGAGAATGTATGTCTTCATTTTTGCTACATTCATTATTTTGAATGCATTTCAGAAGTGCAAATGAACAGCAAAGAACAAGGATCAAAAAGGATAGGAAACCCCCATAGTAGGCGTACTTGGAGTCATTTCGAGGAACAACAACTAATTGTTGCTTTGAAGGAATTGGTTGCCCGCGGTTACAAGTCGGACAACGGATTTAGGACAGGTTACCTAAATCTGTTGGAGCAATCACTGGCACAACATTTTCCTCGAACCGACCTTAAGGCCGAACCACACATTTCTTCAAAGATTCATGCTTGGAAGAAGCACTTCAACGCATTGTCTCAAATGTTAGCAAAAAGTGGGTTCGGCCTCGGTCGTAATCATATGATCGATGTACAGGATGATGTATGGGACGCATACATCAAGGTACACTCAAACAACTTCATCTTGTTCTATTACAATTCCCTCACCTTTCTAATCCAACTTCTATCGTAGAACGACAAAACGCTCCGTTCCTATCGCTACAAAACCTGGCCTTTCTACAATGATTGGCGTGAGATATTTGGAAAAGACCGGGCAACCGGTGAGGGTGCTCTCGGCTTTGCGGATGCGATGCAAGACTTTCTTAACACGGGGAACACTGACCCAAATAAGACCAGCTCCGTGCCTCCTCCAAACACACAAGAAGAGTCCTCCACCGCCTTCATGTCCAAAGGTGTCGAAGAAAGTTCGAACACCTCCTATCGAAGTGGGAAATGCAAGGCAAGAAAATTCGACCATGGCCTTCGAGACCCACTTTTGGAGTCGTTCAATGAGTACTGTGAGCGGAATGACAAGAACATTAGTGAGATGAAATCTGATATAAGTGATCTCACTAATAAGAAAATAGCTCTTGCACGAGAGGCGAATGCGAAACGTGAACAACTTTATGACATTCTAAAGACGTTTGAATTTCCATGTTTGGAGGCCCGTGTGCATGTGGGGAAGCATTTGGCCATGAATGAGAATGAAATGGTGTATTTCCTCAGCGTTCCGGACGATGCTAAACAAGTGTTGATTAAAGACATCATGGACAAAATGTGATATCCATAATCTCATCTTTTGGCCTTCTGTACAAATGTAACCTGCCAAGTGAAATGGACACATGTGGGGTTTGGCAACTTTTGTAATGGGTTTTGGGCTATGAAGACCAGCCCATTTTTTTTTTGTCAAGAAACTGCGTATGTAATATGACATCTCTTCCAAACTTATGTCTCCTGGGTTTTTAGAATATTATATATATATGTCATGTATCATGAAATATTAGGATAATGGCAACAAGACAGTGGCATGTACACCATGTCATTTTTAAAGACATCATTAATATTGAACATAATATGCTGAATGCCTTGTCCAAAACATACGGCTAGCTTAGTACATGTACACATAATTGAAGCTACATAACCCACCTACATAGAAGACATGCATAAAGATAATATCTAGACATAAACAACGATCGGGTTTTGTAAAAGGACCTCGCCCTTCATACTAGCAAAATAAGAACATGTGACATTCATGGTATGTGGACTCCATGCCATGATCTACACGTCTTTGTCATCCTCCTCTTTGAACAACTTGGCACTACAACCATCTCCGAACATTCTTCCTTTTCCTTTCATCTTTGAGTGTGGAGTGGACGAGCTCATCTCAGTCGCGAGTGACGGGGACTTGAACGAGTCATCATCATCCGAATCATGGCCAACATACCCAACTTGTCTCATCAAGTCTGTCTCGTGTGTCTCGGATACGTCGCTAGAAATGATAATTACTTCATCCAACGGTATGTAGGGCATACCATGCTTCGGATTTGTGTCTTCTTCACGAACATTGATACCCTTGTCACTTTGCTTTGGTCGCGCTTTGTTATGAACCTGGGTTGGATGTCCGAAGATGACCTTCAAATCCTCCCAATTTGGATCACCCTTCGTAGCATACGCAAATGCAAATGGATCCATCTGAAGACCAAAAAATTCGCCACTTTAAAATGGGACCATTTAACATGCAAGTAAATCATATGAAGTTGAAATTATTTAAAATATAGAGCATACCCTCACAATCTCGTCCCATGTGTCATCGCTGCAAACAACAACGTTTAACTCCGGGTCCCAAAACACGTCATCGCGATTGAGTATAGCTGAAAATGTCGTGTGTCTTTGTCGTAGCAAACGGACTTGCCTCAAACAAGCTTTTAGATCAAATGCCTTGTTGAAGAACTTGGAGAGAACATAATGCGCTGTCTCGATTCCATGCTTTTTTTTTCCCCCATCTTTGAAATTCCCAATTCTCGCCTGATCCGCCAGCACCTCGGCAAAAAGAGAAACAATGGTAGCATCCCACTCTAGATTGTAGATGTAGTCTTCCTGCTTGAGGGATTCATGACTACGAGGCATTTTTTGGGTTCGCGTTCTTACCTTCCTTTGTTGCTTGTAATGTTTCGCCCAAAGATTCATGTCACCATATTTCCACATTTTATAATTGCTAAGACATATATCTTCATTAAATAGTTGTGATTGAACTAAAATAAGAGCGTTGGATGCATTAAATGAGTGCATATCAAATGTTGGTGGGAGAAATCTTAAATAATCAATATGTGTCATCTACACTTTATTGAAATGATATGTGATGGAGTAGTAGCTTTGAAATTGAAAGCCTGCTGCCTAGCTTAGACTGAAGACTTTCATAAAAGTTGACTCATGAACATATGCCACACTTTATAGAAAACGACAAGGACAATTACTCCACTTTCCATATGCTTTATTGTTTAAAGTCATTTTGTTTATGTTTTGTAAAATTGTCCACCTGGCTATACATGTGTAAATAAATGCCGTAGCTGAAAATTTGTGCAAATATGATCTAACTAATTGTCTCAAATATATATTTTTCTATGTGCAGACTAGTCATGCTGAAAAGGAGCAAACAACTTGATGCATTTTACCACGTTTTCACCCAAGATGAAGCAGAGGACTTGGTGGGACGACTAAATAGGCTTGGCTTCCAACGCAACCTACAAAATGGGTTGGTGCTAAGCAATGTATGTGAAGAGATTGCGCTTGAGATGAGGAACAAGACGACCGATGCTCGTTGGACAGCGTTGCATGTGAAAAAGTTTGTCGTCAACAACGTGCTTCTTTACAAGAAATTTTGTGACTATGTCATAAACACCGTGGGAGTGAAGTACAATATAGAGCAAAATCGGATTCGTGTTGACGTGGAGTATTGGTACTTCGTCGAGAAGGTAAACACTACCATTTTTTAATACTAATTTACATAGACAATCAATTTAGCCAACCTCATCAATATAACCTCATGTAATCGACATTGCATGTAGGAGACCGAGGAGCAGACATTGTTTCGCCAGTTTGGATTCCCTTCATTTGAGACGTGGTCAATCGTGATGAAGCATCATAGGCCTGGCCAAGTGTTCTTGGAGGAGGCAGGGTCATCCACACGCACTCCGATAGTGGTGAAAGAGGAACCATTTGATCCCGATTGCCCTGACATGTGGGATGTTCAGTTCCCACGCAAAGGAGACAAGAACCATCCTATCCCCGATGACAAGCTGTTCAAGTTGATGCCTTAAAGTTGTCTACGTGCAAGAATGAAAGATGGCACATGATCACATTTTCCCGAAAGGGCCACTACGGAACTAGACTACTACGTAAATATTTAATTAAGAAGGTACATTAAAACACTAGGTACGGCCTATCCCGATTTGGGCTTTTGGACTAATTGGCATCCTACTTAACAAGACTGCAAAAGTAATGTATGGAGCTAATTTCTGTTTATTTTGGACATTATCATGTTGGGTGAAAATCTTGTTCTTATTAAGTGAAGACATATGACAAACAATATTTCTGAATTTTTTTTGTCATGTTTTCAATTAATGCCATGACATTAACATAAAACCACATAAATATTAATTCGTCAATCGGATGTTTAAAGCTGCCAAAGTGAGGGAATGAACAAGCAAAATACTGGACATACATGTACAATAAACTTCCAACAAACATATTAAAAGCAACAGAAGTACTTACTAAAACATTTGAAGCATAAGACACTCTTTCCATAACTTGCTTCACCCAATATGCTAAATCCCCCATTGCTCTCATGTGCAAGACTAGACCTTGCAAATGCCATTGGACTTTGAATGACTAGAAATTTGAGTAGCACAAACTAAAAGTACAAATACAAACATGCAAATACAAGACAGGAGTTTAGTGCGAGACTTTAACTTATCTTCCCTTGCTTTCAATGTGGCGAGTTCTGACTTTAACCGATCGATCTTCTCCAAGCAATCAATCGCCACTTCCCTTGCACGACCATCTAGCGGTGGCTCCAACCAAAGAAAGATCCCACAACTGTCGTTCTATTTAAAAAATACGATATGAGTTACCGAAAAAGTAATACCTTCTTAAACACGAACTAGCAACTTCACAAAGTTTGTAGCATCACATATTATGAAAGCTTGCTTACCCCTCGAAAGGGACACGACATGAAACGTCGCATAGGGTTTTTTCTTGTCCGTGACGTTTGGACTTGCATTGGAATTTCATGGCGACAACGCAGCCCAACATTTGGAGTTTCACTACTCGCACTCGAACCAACGTACGGAAAAGAATTCGAACTAGCCGACATGTTTTGAACAGGGAAAGGTAAGAACACAATAAATTCTCTTACATATATTTTAAACAAATATTTTTCAATTCATCAAATTATAATATTCATTAAAACACAAGTTGAAGCTGTGGTTCAAGTTCTAAAACTCATCTCCAAATTTTGCCAACTACTGACATGTATGCATGCTTGCAACCTGCCACTTAGTATCCGTAAACATATATATGAAACAAATTTGATTATGAATACATTGGCAAATGCATATTTGTGTTTCAATAAGATAACGCTCAAACAATACCTCGACCCCATTTCCCAAGCAGACTCCAAACCAGTTGATGTCCTCGGACTGACTTACGAAGGCACGTGGAAGGTTGCCGACAATGTACAATGGACCTTGAAATATGTAGATCTACGATCCCAATTCTAGATCGACCAAATTTTCACAACAAATCGAAACACCGCAATATGATTAGTCCGATAGAAATGAGTAATGACGATATGAATGTGGAAATCATGGAAAAAAATGTCAGAAGTCGAGTTACCCTCAAATGACGCCACGCCGTAGCATCGGACTTCCCCAAATGTTCTGGGTCTTGCTCGAGAAATTATTTGCATCGGAGACTTGGCGAATAGTGACGATGGTTTTGGGTGTCCAAGAAAATCAGAGTAAAATCGATCACTTCTCAAACCCAACAGCCATGGCCGGGACTTCCAGCTTGTTTTCAGGTGCTCGGATCGGAATGAAGACGAGGGAAGAAGAAGAAGCCCCAATCAATTTCTCCTCTGAATCACCTCCTCACCATTTCTGTCGATTGAGCATGTGTTTGCAGCTTTGGGGAAAGGCCTCAGGAATTGGGAATGAAATTGGGGAAGATCCAATTTGCAACTTTTTCTTCTTTTTTCTTATGTTTTGTGGAGGGGCAATTTTGTCAATTCATATATAATATCAAACCCAACCACTATACCAAACACAATTTTATAAACTTTATATACTTTAATCATTCATACCAAACACATCATCTCACTAAACCCAATCTCAAAACATTCATACCAAACACTCAAATTACACCTTTTTTATCCAGAATGAACAGTAAATAATCCATTTGAATAACAATTAAGCCCAAACCCAACCCGGATACCAAACGGCCCCTAAGATATGGATCAATACAATTTTAAAAAATTAATGCTTATAGTGCAGATTATAAGAATATATAGTAACACATTCTAAAACAAAAGATTCAATTTATAAATTATAACATTTCAATTTGATTTTAGAAAACAAAACTTATGTCAAGCGGGATTGTTCATTGAGTGCACATTATATCTTATTTTGAAATAAACAATCACTAATGATGTGTATAAATAAATTCATTAATTAAGAGATATTGTTATTTTAAAATATAAAATTACAAACCTGTAAATCCAGGGTCTTATTGTCATATTGTTCATCATTTTGGGGATATATTTGGGTAAAAATATTGGTACTAGTGGGCTTAACCCAAACCAACCAATTTTTGGTGGTTTATAAAAACACACAAACCAACCCAAACCATATTTTTATCCAGGCCCAAAATATATCCGGACTTTAAATCCATCAAAAAAGGGAAAGTTTTATGTTTTTAAACCAACTCAAACCCTCCAACAAACGGCCCAATAGATTCATAGTAATACAGAGGTTGTCATCTTAGTGCTCATCGGAGTACCATTTAGGCCTATTAAATAAATATTTACTAAGGAACATGCATGTGATCCTTTAATGAACTCCATAATACACTACAAATAGAAATATAAAGATTTAATTTGGGAATTTATTATCATATATTTCCCGGCCTTAAATCAAACACAAATGGTATGTGGTCATCACTGACGTATCGGATTGAAGATTCTTTGACCAGGTGACAATAACCTTTTGGGATCGAACATGGATTTCCTTTGCAGAAAAGTTGGCCATTTAGATCCATAATGCTTCATCCACTCTTGCTTGGATCCATGATTAGGAAGATACTGCTTCACATTGATCCCATTTCTTTCACAGAATTCCAGAATCTGATTGTTGAATTTATCAATTATCTGATATGCATCTGGACGACTTGTGTGCAGCAGTCCAAGAGTGTAGAACACTTCTTCATCCGGTATTACAGCTGACATTTCATCGTCCCATCTGCACGTTATATTATATATCATTTCTAGTCAAATATATGGGGAAATTGTAAATTTAGAACAGTAACTTTAGTCTTTCATCATTTAAGTACATTGTCTTTTCGGGTTTTGAAATTGAGATAACATACATCTTTAAAAAATTGGTGAATTTAGGACAAATCAGCCAGAATCCATGAATTTTGAGTTATATAATTTGCAAGAGAAAGTCATGTGCCTAACCCAAGTTAGCCCGAAATTAGTCGAAAATTGTTCGGTTCAGGCCGATTTGTCCCAAATTCGTCAATTTTTGAAGGATATGATCTTAATTTAAAGCCCGAAAAGATAATATTTTTAAATGATGAAAGGACCTAAATTATTGTTCTAAATTTGTGATTTTCCCAAATATATGTATGCGACACTTAAAAAAAAGTGTACATCCACATTTCTTAAAATTAGTATACTTGTTTCGGTTAAAGGGGTAGAAAATGTAGATGTCAGATGAGTGGTTAAGTGTGGGCATCATGGTGGCTAATACTCCATCATTGAAATCAAATATGCGAGACTTTGGTATGAAGAGATTCAGCCATGGATGAGACTCTAATGCTCCTTCTGGATTGTCCAAATTTCCAACTCTATTTAAGAAATCCAAAAGTGGGACATCTCTACTGAAAATGAGTCTTGCAATGAAGTTCAACTCTTTCAGTAGCTTCTCAACTTCCTGAAAAATATAAGCTAGGTTGGAAGATAACATGCGTTCCTTATTCCTAATTAGTCACCAGTGTGTATATCATATGATTATCAATAATTAACTCGTGATATATTTTATATACCTTAAGAATATGAGATATAACACCAATTATAATTAAAGATCCAGACTCAGAAAACATTGCTATTAATTGTTAAAATGACACGTTGCCACATCAACAATTATCCATTATTTTACATCCAATAGTCGGTGTATCAAAGTTTTTATCAAAAAAATATAAAATCAGACACAATTAAGATGAGAAAGTGCTTTTAACACATTGAAATAATTATATCAAAAGAAGAGAAAATTTATGTTGGGCCCCTGACCAAAAATCTTAGGTCCAGATCAGGATCCAAAAATATTGGATATATATAACTAAGACTAAATTCATTCTTAGTCTTATCTTAAAAATATCGTCCAATATCAAACATTTTGGGATTTTTTCTTAAAATTAACGCAAATTCCACCGGTTTTCAGAGTTCCGATGGAAAATGATTAAAATTTGATAACTGACAAAGTATTGATGAAATTAAGTATTAATTAGGAGTAGGTACCTTGTCAATGGTAGTAGCAGTTTGATTGTCATAATACTTGACAAATTCAATGGCGTAGAGGATTCCTTGCTGTTTCAGTAATGAAACGATGTCGGATTGACGGGAAGGAGAAGAGAAAGAAGACCTCCATTCATTTGTCGTATTCTCATTTGTTATTAAAAAACCTTCCACGAAGTTTGGGGCTTTGCTTGAGATCAGATGTTCTTCATCTCTTGTAAATGTTGAGAAATTACTGTATAACAATCTCACCCATTTTACCTATTCATACAATTACAATCACATCAATATCTATGAAATTAAAAGACATAAAAATATTACATCTTATCTTCCTTTAATTTACATTTTAATTTACAACTTTTATTTCAATATACGTATATTCAATGTTCAGAAACATGAGATGTAACATCTTTAATATTAAAGGACACCTGTCAATCCAACAATTTTTCTCATTTTAATTTGTATTTTTACAAATTAAATCTATTTAAATCTAATTGATGTTGCAATTTAATAATATCAAGATTAATGTTAATAATATACATTATTAAATAATATAAAAAATTTAACTAAATGTGTTAGGATAATGATTTATAATTTGAAATTTGTTAATTTAAATATTTTAGAATATAAAATATAAATAAATAAAGAAAAAATAAAATAAATGTAGGTTGACTAAACAAAAATTATTCAAACGTTTCAAATTAATTAATTATTAAAATTTACAATTTTTGCAAATATGTGTTTTAAAATAATATATGAAATTTATTTGAGAATATTTGATTTTAATTATTTAATCAATTCATAAAAATAAAATTTGAAGGTTTGAATAACAGATATAAAATTATTTAAATTTTCTAAATAATAGATAAAAATAACCATGTACTTTTACTAGTGCAGTATTAATATTTTCTTTATATAAATAATGATTAATTTTTCTTATATAAACCATTAATCAGCTTTCTTATATAATTAATAATTATTTTTTTCTAAATTCACTAATTTTATTTCATTTTTGTAATCCCATATACTTCGTGGCTTCTATATTAGTTAAATATAATAGAAGATTCTATCCGCGAAATTACACATGCTTGTTTGACTTTAATCTTTATTTTACACACATGCATATACACTTGATCATTAAGATTAATTAATTAAACAACGAAACCTTTAGTTCAATGCTAAATCACAGAGTTTATTTTGATCGAGGCATTTTACTTGACATATTGAATTATGTAATTCAAAAGTTAGTTTTCATTGTAAGATTTGAGTCAACTCTCTCTCTCTCTCTCTCTCTCTCTCTCTCTCTCTCTCTCTCTCTCTCTCTCTCTCTCTCTCTCTCTCTCTCTCTCTCTCTATATATATATATATATATAAAGAATAACTAAGGACACTTGGCAAGCTCACATCATTTTGACATTAAATATGGTTATTCAATGACTTAAAATTTTATATTACTATGAAAAATGACTAAATGATTTTTAAATGTTGACTAAAATTTATTTAAATAACATATGTTAGGCTTCAATATAATTTTTTTTTTGCATACATGAAATTTTTAAAATTTAAAAATTTAAAGAAAAAGTATGATAAAAAAAATGAACAACCATATAGTGAAAATGAGCTAGTTTATTGAAAATGATTATTCAAAATTTTCATTTAAACTTATAAATTTATGAAAATTACATAATTTATTTCGTTGAATATGCGTTTTAAAATAAACTATGAAAGTTTGTGAAATTCTGATTTTCAATTTTTTATTATTTAGATGAAAATAAAATTTGAAGGTCGTTAAAGATGCTATCAATAAAAAAACAAACTAAAAAGAAAATGATTGGTGAGTTGAACATATAATATACATATATTACAAGTACAACAAATATTCCAACAATTAAATATTATTTTAATCAATAGATTATATTTAATGTTGACATATTTATTACACAAATCATAAATTTAATTTCATTATATAAATAATATTTAATTTTTTTCAATTTTACTAATTTAGATATTTTATAATCTCGTGTATTACATACATCTTAATTATATTTGTATTCTATCAGCTAGGGCGAACAAGATTCCGAGTATTTAAATGTTCCATTATGACCTATTTTAAGAGTTTAAGTACGTGTCAGGACAAACAATATTGTTGTAAGAGTTCCTACTTATATAACAATCTATGATAACATATTTAATTTATGAGTGACTCTCATGTGCATCGTTGGCATGGATTTTAGATCCATGTAATTGGATTGTATCCGGGCTACCTGACCCACTTTTTTTTTTTTTTTCTCGTGTTACTTATCAAAATTTTGGTCATGACCTTTAGTTGATGTTAATGATACATTTACGTTACGTTAGACACACCTTTAGGTTATGTTAAGAATACATTTATGCCCAAATTTCATACTTTTATGTTATGTTAGACATACCTTTAGGTTATGTTAGGGATATCTTTATGTTATGTTAGAAATACATTATCCATAACATAGTTGTGTTATACATTTTGTATACAAAAGTATCTCTAACATAACATAAAGGTATCTCTAACATAATCTAAAGGTATCCTTAATATAACGTAAAGGTATGTGACCTAGAGAGAATTCTAAGGGTATCAAATCATGATTTCAAAGGTATTGTTAACATCACATAAAGATATCTATAACATCACCTAAAGGTATCTTTAACATAACGTAAATGTATGTAACCAAAAATCAGGATTTCAATGGTATTGTTAACATCACCTAAAGGTATCTTTAACATCACCTAAAGGTATCATTAACATAACGTGGTATGTAACCTGAAATCAGGATTTTAAAGGTATATTGTTAACATCACCTAAAGGTATCATTAACATAACGTGGTATGTAACCTGAAATCAGGATTTTAAAGGTATATTGTTAACATCATCTAAAGGTATCCTTAACATAACGTGGTATGTAACCTGGAATTAGGATTTCAAATGTATTGTTAACATCAGCTAAAGGTATCCTTAATATCACCTAAAGGTATCCTTAACGAGCGAACTTAAGTGGATTTGAGAGCATCCACACAGGCGCGTGGGACACGCGTGGGAAGGCGTATTTGGGGCGCGCACGGATCCCAGATCCGTGCAACTGATACATAAAAAGTATTTGTGTTAATTTATATAACACACAGATAGTATCATTTTTCAAATTATAATGATTTTATAATGTTAAAATCATTTTCTTTCTATAACTATGATGTATTTCAATTTTAGTTCCATAATTACTACTATTTTCAATCTAATCCCATAATTTAAGAATTTTTCAATTTCAATCCAATTTTGATGAATTTTTTCACCGCCACATGTCAAATTCTTATAGGGAATTTGGCATGCCAAGATCAAAATTCTAATAATAATTTGACATATAGCATTTTCTGGTAAAATTGGATTGAAATCGGAAATATTTTTAAACTCTGACTAAAAATGATTATTACCTTGATTTGTGCCACGTAATATTTTTAATTAAATAAGTATACAAAGGACGAAATAAGTAATAGAAGTAGTACAATTAATATACAACCAACATAAAAATTTATACAAAGCAATAAGTCAAACTAAGTTTTCAAATATAGCAAAGTAGAGCCACGTGTCAATTTTTAAACTACATAAAAAATCGACTCAGAATTTGTTAAGAAAACCAACCATAAAAGTGTTACTAGTTATTTATGAAAATAAATTATATCTACATAGAAACACTATATAATATATGAGCTATTTTCAACCCTTCAGAAAATTAAATGGGAACGTTGACATTACTCCTAACATAGGTATTATTTTCCACAAAATTTTGGTATAGATACTTACTCGTGTAGGTGCTTTATCAAGGATAATTCTTGCCCTTGTTATGATTCCAAATTGTCCAAGCCCACCTAAGACTCCAAAAAATAGCTTAGGATGACTTTTTCTCGAGCAACTCATGAATTCCCCTTTACCTAATAAATAAAAGATGGAAAATGTTACTATTCAAAAAATACTTACCAATAATATACATCATCAAAATCAAGTGTGTCATTGTATTATAATTATATGAAATATGTTAAATATGTCCACCGCTGACGTATAATGATCCTATGATCCCTTTGTTATATGAAAAATGAAATTAATTGATATATGTTGAATATATAACACGTCAGTGACAGATACATATTAATATGCCCACAGGTGGGTAGAGTAGATTAAGTACATGTCCATCTACTAAAATTAGATTTAAAGAAGAAAAGGGGAAAATTGTAACTTTCCTCTTGTAGCTAAGTCATTTTCCACTTCTTAATACAAATTTTGCATGTAACATTTTCACTTCTAGCTAACTGTCAATTTCTTCTTCATTTCATCCAATTACTCTCTGGATTTTACAGGTGTCTACATGTAGGTATAAATTGACATTCCCATTAAAATCGGATCAAATTAGAAACACTAGAGGACAAAAATTTAAATTCATAGGATTGATAGTAAAAAAAAAAAAAAGGGTAGTATCTGAGTAGACCACGGAAAATGAAAGAAAAATTTGGCAAAATTTACCAGTAATAACATCAAGCTCAAGAACATTGTTGATCTGAGGGCCATGTAAAAATGTTTGTCCACCAATCCCCGCATTCGACAGCGTACCTCCGACAGTTGCGTAGAGATAGTCCGTAAACGAGACCGGCGAAAGCCCGTGGTTCATCGTCTCCGTTAACACGTCGATCCACAGCTGCTCAGCCCCAACATCTGCGTAAAACCCTAATGAACTGTTCCCATGAACCCTAATTCTGCCCCCTTGTTTGCTCAATGACGTCATGTCCACCACCACTCCGCCACGCGACATGGCCTGTCCCCTGACGGAGTGGCCTCGCCCTTTCGCTGCAATGGTGAACGCAGAGGAACCACGATTGTTGGATGATTTGATGAGATCAATGATATCTTTAACAGATGAAGGATAAAGAACTCCATTTGGAATTTCGTGGATGATATTTCCATAATCAGTAGAGGCTCTTTTAATGGATTCAGAATCATTTCGAAGCTCGACGTTTTGTAGAGGAAGTGATTGTGCAGTTGTAATTGTTCCTCGCCATTGAAATGATAGCGTTAAAATTAGAAAGATTGTGAGGAGCATGATTCAAAGATGTGTGATAGGATTGTCATATTACGTACTGAGAAGAAAATGGAGGGTTATACTATAAGGATTTCACGGTTGTTAATTCCATATATATTAATTGTGTAGAAAGAAGAATAATGTTTATACATATTGTTATAATAATGTAATCAAGTTGATAAAGTCCTCTTTTCGAGCAATCAATTAAATTAACAAGATTATTTGACTAAAAATATTATATAGTCATTAGTTATTAGAAAACGTGACGAGGTTACTTAATTAATCGCATATCTTAAAATATAGTGATTTATTTGAGAGGAATTCCGGCCATGACTCGCAATCTAGTAAAAGATTGAGCAAAGTTGTGTGTGAATTTATTACCGACTTCTGTGCCTGATCTTAAGATCCGTGTCCCCAACCTAATTTACTTGTTTGACGTGCATATCTGCTCAGAGTTCAGAAAATCCAGAAATCACGTTCTTCATCCCCTATCACATTCTTCATCCATTAAGAAAATCACGTTCTAGACCCCCAAATCGTGTTTTCATTCTTCATCCCCAGATTTTATTCTTCATCAATCTAATAAATCACGTTCTTTCATCCATCTAGAAAACACAGTTCTTCATCCCCAAATCCTTTTTTCATTCTTTGTCTCCAAATTACATTCTTCATCCCCAAATCCCTTTTTTCATTCTTCATCTCCAAATCACGTTCTTCGTCCATCAAGAAAATCACGTTCTTAATCCAGTCTCTTCTTTGATCAGTGCGCTGTCAATTTCTTCATCTTGAAGTATGGAGAAAATTGAGACTTTTAAGTTTGTTTACAACATAATCATAATAATAATAATAATAATTGAAGATGCAGATTTGCATAATATTTGAGGAAGAAAGAAGATGAAAATTGCAATATATTAAAATGAGCAGACACTTGTGTGCCCTATGGGCATGATGCCCCCAAAGTAATCATCATATGGTTAGACATGTTCATCCGGTTTCCCGGTTCCTGTTCGTTCGGAACTGGCGGTTCCCGGTTCCGGAATGACCGAACCGGAACCGAACAGGGGGAGGGGATATGGCGGTTCAGGTTCCGAAACCGGCAGTTTAACCGGAACCACCGGTTCGGCCGATTTTTCTCTTTTTTTTTCTTTTTTTCTAATCACCAATTATGATTTTTAATACTTGTTTTCAACTAAATTGATATTTTAGAATACAAAATATTAAATGAGACTAACAAATAATAATTAAGTGAACAAACTTTTGATAAAAAATTGGAAAATTATTACAACTTGAGTTTACATACAAAAGTTTACAATTTATAAGATTCTATCTATTACAAATTTACATAAAAAAAATTCTATCTATTACAACTTTTCAATTCTATCTACAAATTTGTAAATAAAAGATTGGGAAGGGGAAAGAAATTGAAAGAGCTTGAGTTTCATTATAATTTTAGAATTGAAATTCATTTCCAAATTTATAATAAAATTGCCTACGTATCCTTCATTTATAAAATTGCCGCCGGAGGATGATGTGTTCGAGTCGTAGCCAAACAAATCGGGACCACCATCGTCCAATGTTTCGGTATCTAGATGTTGTTTACGTTTGGCGGCCTTGCACCAATCTTCAAGGAGCATAATGTTTTGCACATTCTCAATGGCCAAGTTTGCTCGTCTCGGAGTTAAAGTGTGGCCCGCAATACTAAATGCATGTTCAACCGAGACCGTCGAGACGAGACTTGCAAAAAGTTCATTAGAAATAATGGTTAAAATAGGATACATGGTGGTCCTTCGTGACCACCACTTCAATAAATCGAATGGTCGTCAAAAGCAATTGATTCAAAAGTGGCCCTAAATAATTATCTAAATCTTGTGAAGAGTTACTTCTAACTCGTTTTTGTATTCTAATGTCAGAAAAGTTATAAAATTGACTAAGGGCCGGTCCAAAGTGAGATGAAAAAGATGAAGAACTACTAGATCCTACATTTTCACTAGATTCACTACTATGTATTATTTTGTATTCTTTAAATAAATCAAACGAATATCCTTTAGCTCTAGGAACTACTTCTCTAGGATTAGGCACATAATCTATTTCATCATAATCATTTAGAAGTCCATTTGGAAACAATGCATTATAATTTATAATACATACTTAATAATTCTTCTAGGCCATCTTCTCTAATCTTAGGATCTAATAATTTAGCACACAAAAATAAGGGGGGTATTTCATGAAAATATTTTAACCATTTTGATCTCATCAAAATAAGTACATGGCTCAACAAATCATCATCACAAAAAGCATTAAAAATTAAAGCAATTTTCACACATTGATCTAATGCTATAGGAGAAGTAGGATAATAACATCCACTAATATCCTTAGTTGCTTGTTCAACAACCTTTAACATTTATATCAAGTTTGTGCAAGATTCTCAATTCTCACTATGTAACATATATTCATGCTCACTCATTTCCAACAAAAAAAACACATAAAAGTTCTCTATAATCATAAGTCTCTTGGAGCATATAATATGTAGAGTTCCACCTTGACTTAACATCTATAACAAATTTTCTAACTTCCATACCATTATATATCCTTACAAAACCTAGCCCATTGTTTACGTCTAGCAACGGAAGAAATTAAAAAATTAATTGTTTTTCTAATTTTGACTAAATCTTCCTCTATAATTTTTAAACCATCTTGCACACATAAGTTAAAAACGTGAGTCATGCAACAGGTATGGAAAAATACACCATTTATTGGAGGTTTACAAAATTCAATAAGGGTAGGTATGCTAGCAATATTACTTGACACATTATCAAAGGCTACGGCAAAAATTTTAGTTAAAATTCCATAATCATTTAAAACTTTAATAATTACTTGAGCAATATGAAATCTGATTGCCTTTTTTTCAAATGATACAAAAGCAATTAAACGTTTTTGATGATTCCATGCATTATCAATCCAATGACAAGTAATACTCATATAATTATTAAATTTGAAAGGATCGTTCCAACAATCACAACAAATAGTAAATTTTGTTTTAAGTTGAGCTAACTCTTATACTAATTGATATTTAAATTCAGCAACTCTTTTAGCAATATCACGTGTTTGAGTGTTCTTAGATATAACTCTAGCAGGCGGTTGCAAATACGTATTAATATAATCTTTATATGTGTCATCACATGGATATCCTAGTGGAAGATGTTTCATGGCAATCAAATCACAATTTCATTTCCTCCATTCTAATTGACTAAATTTAAAAGTTAAAGAATCCATACTTAGTGACGAGCTGGTAGATCCTCGTAGTTGCGTTTGAAACTGGTCCAATCTCATCTTGTCCGGATGCTTATTTAAGACATGGTTGGTGAAAGTTTCATACCCCCTCCATGTTTGAACTTGTATTTATTCGAACAATGGTTGCAAGAGACAATGTAGTCGATGTTTGAATTAGGACATTGCTCCTTCCTGAAGTGGACAGAGAAAATGTCATGACTTCGAAGTGATGATGCGACTCTAGTTGTTGAAGTGGTTTGAGTAGGGCCACCACCTCATTCTTGTGTACTTTCTTATATTGTAGGAGACAGCGGCATCTCATCTTCACTTTCCGCCAAGGCAGCTTGGATTTCGGGGCCCAAATCAAGATCATCACCCAATAGCTTGTCGATGTAATAATCATCATCTCGTGGAGGGGGCATGGGATTTTAACCCTTCCCACGAGATGTAGACGATGATCCTTTTTGAGGCATGATGTAGAAGTAGAAATGTAGGAGTAGAAATATAGAAGTACAAATGAGAACTACAGTATGATCTATAAGTTTTGAATTAGAACAAAAAAACTTCACTAACAACTTTAATTTTGCTAGAATTGCAAGAATTAAGAAAGAGAGTAAGAATTGAGAGAGATAGAGCAAGAGAGAGGTGTGAAAAATAAAACATTCCAACCCCCTATTTATAGATTTCAAAAAATACAAAAAAAAAAAGGTGACGCTTCGGTTCCGGTTCGGTTGAACCGACGATTCGGTCCGGTTTTTCAATCTGGACCGTTGATCTCCAACGGCCCTCAGATCCAAGCCGCATGATTCAAATTCTTCAAAAACCAGCGGTTCAAACTGCCGGTTTCAAACGGCTAGTTGGCCCTAGCCGTCTATCTCCAACGGCTAGTTGGGATTCAACGACAGCCATCCGCGTGGCATTGATGCAATTAAAAAAGGAGAAAACCGGTTTTATTGGTCGTTCGAACCCCCGATTTCACGGTTCTAAATATCCTGAACCGTAACCTAACTGGATATATCCGGTTTCCGGTTACGGTTCGGAACCAGAACCGGGTCAACGATTCCTGGAACCGTTGACTGCCGGTTCGAACCGGCTCGGTTCCGGTTTTTCGAACTGTTTGGGCGTGTTTACATATGGTGTTAAATATATACTCTACATCATATGATGTTAAATATATACTCTACAAGTATCATGTATATACTCTTCATGTATCAGGTGTATACTCTTATATACATATGATACCTAAAGAGTATATTTATAACACCAAAAACCATAACATCTATAGAGTATATATATATAACACCTGAAGAGCATATATATATAACACCTGAATTCGTGTTCCTATGTGCCCCAGGATATATAAGTTTTTGCCTATTAAAATTTACTATAATTCTGATTCTGATACCTCTTAAGATTATCCAACTAATATTTTCACTAAATTAACAACCAAACAATTGGTATCTTTATTGAAACAACAACAATACTTTAGAGTTATACACCTGATACCTTAATACCTTAATACCTTAATACCTTAGTAGTATACATCGGATAATTTAGAACAAACAATTGATATCTTTACTAAATGAGCAACAATACCTTAAAAATATATACTTCTGAACGAACAATTGATACTTTTAATAAATTAGCAACAATACCTTAAGAATATACACCTAATACCTCGAGAATATACAACTGATATCAATCACATAATCATTTAGAATATACAACTGAAATCAATCACATACTCATTTAATATGTGATTAGATGTGTGTGGACACACACCAAGTCAGATGAGGGTGTGTCTGAGGGTGCGTGGGTGAGCATGTAGGCGGTCCATGCACCAGGTCGGGTACCCCTGGTGCACACAAAATTATGTCTTTATCCAATAACGTGTCGGTTCTATCCATTAACTTTTAGAGCCGGTGATTTTATCTTATATTTTCTGAAAATTCAGAAATTTAACCCAAACTCAATCCGAAAGGACAAATCGAGTTTAACTCGCACATGACACCCTGTTTTCTTGTCTATTTTTGCTCAGTAACTTATTTTTTATGACTATTTTGTTCATTAAATTTTCGGATTATATGTCATTTTAGAATGTTACGTGCTAATCATATGCAAATTAAGCACAATTTCACTGTTTTGGCTGAATATTTAAGTTAAATTTTCAATTTTTTAGTAGATATAAGATAAAATCATCGGTCTGAAGAGTTAATAATAAAATTGTTAGAATCAATAAGTTAATTGAGAGAGAAAAAAAAAAAGGAAAAAAACTAATGTTTGTGTATTTTCATATTTTGTTTATTCGGATTATAGATTACAGAAGATCTCTTGCAAACAAATTCAAACTAAGAATCCAATTGTCTTAATCCGTCACGATGTCAGCGAAGATATGAAATCTTAGGCCAGCAGAGAAAAATAAATACTTATGCAATTATATAGTTCAACTAATAAACTTAGTGATGTGGGCAAGGCCAAAGACTTTTGATGGTTTGACTTTGAAAAGTTTTACGGTCAATGTGCAAATATAACCTTCATTTTTTTTTTTTTTCCCTTCATATACACTCTCACTATTTAATTATAAGTTAGGAAGAAAATTAGTTGTTAAGTTCTTTTTATGAATATATATTTTATTCATATTCTTCTTACACAAATTGACACGTCAATATGAGGGATGATATGTTCAGATTGGAGACGAATATATTACACTCATCAAAATGTGGTAAGAAAAGTAAAAGTGAGACAAAAATGACTAAAATGAAAATTTAATTTAACACAATTAAAAATTAAACACTAAATATTTGGGGGGTGGGGGAAGAATGTTCTCCTAATCTTATATGAAAAACAATAAAATCACATTGATAACGTAACTACACGTAAACCAGAGAATACTACTGTATACGCTAAACCATGTAAAATATGAAGCTAACAGTTTCAACGTAAAGTTCATTGTAAAATATATTAGGGAAAATAACAAATTTAGGACTATAACTTATGGTCCTTCACCATTTAAGGACATCATCTTTTCGGACCTTGAAATTAGGACACTATCTTTCAAAATTAATCGATTTGAGGACAAAAAAGCCCGAATTAGAAAATTTCTGGCTAATTGATCGATAGTCTATTTCTAGCCTATACCGCAAGTGTACGGTGTCAACTATAGATAGGGCGAGCAAGGTCGATCCCACAGAAACTATTATTAGAATTAATTGATTACCTAAATTATACCCCTAATTTTATCTAAATGACCGAATTGAGAGAATTTAATCTAATTAACCTATGTCTAGAAACAAATAAATGGAATAAAAATATCAAACAAGAAAATCAAGATTCAAACAAGGATCCTAAGACAACGATTTCATTCTACTTCAATCAAGTTTACTAATCTAGCAAAAACCAACCTCAAATCCAATTATTTTATGTGAGCAATCACGATTATAGATTAACCTCTCTCTCGAGCAACTTAACCTGTTGATCGATTATTAATGTATGTATCTCTACCTCGCAGTTAATAACCAACTCCTAAAAGCTCCTAAGATCGTATTCTCACCCCAATTATTTACCAATCTCTCGATCCAAGCAATTTAATTGAGTCATGCATTCCCAAATCTATAATCAGATATCATCTCTCGATCTCAATCTAATTAATTAGAGCATGCATAAATTTGATCAGGACTCATACATGGAATAAGCACAAGGAAGCATGAATAAAATATCATGGATTAGAGGAAAGATTAAAACTAAATATTCAACAAGAAATCCATAGAACTACTCTCGTGTCCTAAGATCACGAGACGCCTAGCCAAAAATCATGTTCGTAAAGCAAAATAAATTACAAAACGACATGATCAAAACTAGAAATAAAATCAAAGAAAAGCTTATTGAATTTGTGATTGTTGGTTGCTCATCTTGACTCTTGAATCTTAATTCCTTGTTTTCTTCCTTGCTCTCAAGATGTGTATGCATGCCCCTTTCTTTGGATGTGTATGGATCTTTTATATCTTCTCAAATCTTACCAAATCCTAATTTGTATCTAAGTAGGTAAAAATCGGACTTGGAGCAAGTTGTATCCAAATAGGAGTCCAAATAGGCCCAAAAATCCGCAACTAAACCACCGACCCGGCCAAGTGACCCGGGTGGCCCAGACTTCCAGTTTTCAGCCTCGATTCGGACCTCTTACGCTCATAATTGGGCTTTGACTTCTTCATGAAAGTTGTAGCCCTTAAAGTTAGCTATCTGATGCCACTAATTTCAGCCCAATATCAATTTTGTACACCAAGTTATATCCAATTTAATCAAGCTCTGTCAAGACGAAAATCAGGACATTCTTGCACGACTTTCAACTTCTTGTATTATTCTGCTCTCTTGAGGGCAGAATTGACGAAACCTTCCAACATGAAAGTTGTAGAACTCCCTCTTAGCTTTCTAGAAAGACAAGAAACATTGAATTTGGACTTCTAGAGCTCGAGATATGATTTTTCCTCCGTAACTGCGCTTTATCGACCCCCTATCTCGACTCCAACTTGGCGTAAAATTCCATTGGACTTTCATTTTGTGCTAAAACCTATCAAATTCCTTTCAAATCAAGCAAAAACGTGAAATCTTAAAAAGATAATGAAATCTAAATAAAATCTCACTATTGCATGCTTTTCAACACAAAATGATATGAAATTAAGCCCCAAAATGTATCAAATAACGAAGTTATCACTAATTAGCATGAGAATCCCACATGCCTATCCTTAAGCGGGCTTTTCGCTGATGTGGTACACTACAAATTAATTAATTCAATTTTGAAATGTCACATCATATATTAATTAATATATTTGAATAAATCTTTAAAACATTCATTAGTTTTATTTAAAGATTAGAAAAATTGTCTTATAACACTAAATAGTATTTGAAAAAATATAATTATTTTTATGAAATCTCAAAAAATATTTTGAAAATATTGGTTTTTAATAATTTTAATATAAATATACTAATACTTTCAATATTTTAATAGTACAAAGCGAAGTATTAATGTAAACTTAGATTTATGTTATTATAAGTAACTAGAATTATACTCGTGCGATGCACGGTTTATAATTTAATTTATTAATTTTAAATTTTTTAATAATATAATGTGATAGTATTATCGTAAATATATCAATAAAAATTTAGATATTTTATCTTTACTGTTTCTCATTTTAAATACTATTATGTTTTTAAAATGCAAACAATAATATATGTATTTATATTTTTGTTGAACAATGAATTATAAAATCTATATTTAAAATATAAAGTTGTTAAAAATGATACCAATTTTATAAAAAAAAAATTTAATTTAGTAATGAGAAACATTTATTGTGTTATGGATGTTAAACGATAATTGATATTATAAAAACATTTTAACTCCTAAAAATATGTTATGCATGTTGCAGTTTATAATATAGACATAAGTGTCATGATAAATATATTATTGTATTTTTTGATGTATGTGCTTAATAAGTGTTTAATTTTATTGACAAAACTGCATATTCCCTGACGTTCACAATTATAAATTTCCTTGAAATTTTCGGTCTAACCAATAACTTAATTATTTATAGGTAATTAAAGAAAATATATAAATACCTAAATATATTGCTATATATATATTCAAATTACGTAGATAACTGAATATTGAACCCACTTAAATTGACAAATAAACCAAACAATTATATAAACATGTTTTTCATTATAATTATTTTCTCCAAAAGTCTAAAACTTTGTATTTTAAAATTTATTTGTTTATTTCCTAATCTTTGTTAAATGTAATCATTTGTTTTTGTATTTCTAATTGTGTTAAATATAATTATGCATAAAATTTTAATATCAAATTTATATATTGTTATTTTTTACGATGCAATGTAAATTAACAAATTAGAATTCTTAAAAAATGATAAATTTGATATATCATGCATTAACAACAAATTTTAGATGAAGAAACTATTTAATTTGAAATTATGATTTGTTAAAAAAACCTACATCCCTAAAATTGTCTCATGGTCTCATTAAAATTAAAAATTAAAAATTACAATAAACAAATTATAATAAAAAAACGATAAAACTGATCAATCATATATTAAACATAAATTCTAAATGAATAAATCATTTAATTTGAAATCATGATTTCTTTTTTTAATATGCATTAAGTATACACTCATTCACTTATAACCCACTTGTTATCAAAATTGTGAATACAAAATAAAAGGAACAATTAAATTCTAAATACAAAAATGATAAATTTGATATATCATAGATTATAACAAAATTTTAAATAAAAAAATGATTTAATTTAAAGAATGTGATTTATATAAATAATAAAAAAAAGACAAAAATAACCTACATAGCCTACCAATAGGCTATAGACCAACCTAGTGGACCCTACAATCCTTAAAGGTATAAATCTTTTTATTTTTGATTTTTTTAATTCTTGTAACTAACTTCTTTCCAATTATAGTATGTAAATTTAGGAGGGAAAATTAGTTATGCTATTTTTATTGAAGGTCTTCTTTATATATATATATATATATATATATATATAGATTATATTCAAAAATATTAGAAATTTGAAATACAAACAATAATATACTAATGTATGGATTAAACAAATAAATTGGAAAGCTCATACTCAAAATATAAGATAGAATAAAATGATCAATTTGACCAAACTTGTGAACCCATCAAGTACTTAAAATTTCAATAAATTAAATTAATTAGTGGCACAAAAGAAAAAAAAGAAAAGGTATGTTATATACATATATATTCTAAAATTATAACACACACATACATTAACTTTTAATGTAATGAAATATTCGCTCAATTATACATATAACTCAATTATTATGAATCGAATAAAAAGTCATATTAACATATATCATACAGCAAAATTTATCATTCTATTTATTTAAATAAAATAATGCAAAATTGGACTTGATCTAACATTTCAATAAAAATATTACAAATAATAATGATAAGATTGATAAATCAATATATCATGTGTGATTTGTAAAAAACCAAAAAACCACCTTTATCCAAACCATTAGGCGACCTCCATTGAAAATATAAATACACCAACAAAAATAAAAAAACAAATTACAACTATATGTGTATAAGAAAAATAAATTAAAATATGTGTTTATTTCAAATGAAGAAGTTGTTTAATTTATAATAACAATTTTTATCTAATATTTTTATAAATATTACTTGGTTTTGTTTTATATGTGTAAACTATTAAGTATACCTATAATACATTTCCATTTGTATTTTCTTTTCTACATTTAATATCATGACAAATTAACACTTATATTTTATCATAAAAACGTTTAAAAAATCATTGAAACCCTCAAACATACCTTTCCATTTTTTAATTTGCAATATATTTCATATGAATATTACATTTAAAATCATTAAAGATATATTATATATTTAAAATTAATTTAAAATAATATATTTATTGTACTGATTACTAAAAAAAATGAAAGATAATGAATGTATCATCCCTTATTGGGATACATTTGTTCCAATTGGGTAGAGTACCAACTAACTCTATTTTCATTTTTCCCTTATTATATGTTTTTTTTCCAATTGATGACACATTTGCCATACATTAATATTTGTTCATATTGGGTAGAGTACCAACAACTCTATTTTCATTTATTCTTTGTTGGGCTGTAAGCAACAATCCACAAATCATTACATCTATCAAAAAGTGATGTGATTATAATCATATTGCTAATCAAAAATCACGTGTTAAGTAATTGTAAAATATGAAGACATTATAATTATGTTTACTTTATAATTCGGTGTTTATATGCACGCACGCATGCACTACACATTCATCATTGTGTTGTGAACATTTTTCCTTGTTGCACGAGTGAGGAAAATATCTCGTAAGTCTTTCACAAAATATGTTACGAGTATATCATTGTAATATTTTTTTATGAACTTAAATTGTTGACACAAGTTTTATCATTATCTATTCACATTATTTTTGTCTTTTATGATCGTGTTTGTCACACTAGTTTGAAATTATAAAAAGAAATGTTCGGTTATTTGAAAACTAGTATGCTACTCAGCTTTTTTTTGTGTGTGACGTGATGTGTGTGTAATATACACACACTTAATTACTCCTTAATAAAACATGGTCCTATTAATAAAGTGAACTTTTCCTTGTTTTTTTTCCCTATGTTTTTTTTTTTTTTCACCACTTTCAATTCATTTTATATGTTTGAGTTGGCAAAGCATTAATTTTTCATTTTCTTAAAATTGGATTTGAGAAAGTGAAAACTCCAAAATTATCTACTTGAAATGTTTAGATTGTAATTAATTTATATTTTAATCAAACAAAACATTAATTAAAAGTTGATTAAAACTTGAACAACTCTAAATATATTATACCGTAGATATTCTAAAATGATTAATTCTAAAAATGACAAATATATCTAGCCATCTGCTAAATGACTATGTTATGAACCTTTGTATAAATTTTATGAATACAAAACATGTAATAGATAGGAAGTAGTAACCTTGTACTTAGGATTTTCTATGTAAAAATTTAGCTAATTAGTCAAGGATGCTGCCTGAAGAACAAAAGCTCGCTAAAGGAGGCTAAGCTCACTATAATTATCAGAACACAGTGAGCTAAGGAGGACCCCTACAGGAAGCAAGCCAAGCATGTTGAACCTTATAGGAAGCTAGCCAAGCATGCTGATCTCTACAAGGAAGCTGGCTGAGCATACTGCATACAACAAGCTAGTTCCAGTAAACAACAAAGAAGGCTTGATCATCCTGAAAGACCGTTATTTCTGAATCAACGTCCTAATTCACCTAAAGGAATATTCAAGGAGTCTATCAGAGAATGACACCTGGAAGAATATAAAGGACAAAAAGGACGATTCAGCAGAATGAAAGACATAGTGTAACGATGTACCAGAATGCGTAGAAAATCTGTACGAGCCAATCACAGCTCGACACCTCACTAATCAAGAAGTTGTCTCCTTCAACGGGTAGAATTTTCTGAAGCATGTAAATAGACAAAGAGTGCACCTGAAACAATTACTTAAACTCACGAGCTCACAGGCAGATTCCTAAGTTCTCAAGCAATCAAATCCTTACAAGTTTCAGTCACTTAATTTATCCACAGCAAGCAATCCGGCTACCTAAGCTACTTCATCAAAAGCTTGTTGCACTCCAAAGTTGAAGAAGACAAACCTTTAATCTTTATATAGATTGTGTAGGAGTCACTTAGCGGAGGGTAGTTCCTGCTAAGTGTTTGTTCACTCTTGTTAGAAGAGTAAGAGTCTTGAGTGGGTTGTTTAGTTTTTGGTCAAACAGTAACCTGTATGTGAGGTTGTTCATCTTGTTAGGGAAGTGTTTATATTAGATTGAGTTTTGTAAACCAAATTTCCTTTAACAAAGTTCCTCCTAGTGAAAGGAGTAGAGTGGACGTAGAGGGACTACTCCACCCTCGAACCACTATATATCGTGTTGTGTTGTGCTCTATGTTATTTAAGCTTTCTGCATCTCTATATCTGCCATACAACATCATTCTTGCTTTCAGAAAATATCGTATTTATAAGTATTTTCCGTTATACATAAAACTTTTTAAAGTTTCTTAGTCTACTCCTCAAGTAGTAACCTCTGTCCTGAAGCAACAAGCTCTATAGTTTACTGCTCGTGCACGTAGGAACTTATAATTTTTGGAGTAAAAGTTTGAAAATTTTGAAAAGTTTATTCACCCCTCTAAACCTTCTACCACTTGGGATGAACATACTACATTGGAATCAATGATAGACTTGGATTATAAGGGTAAAAGTGGTCCGACATAAGGGTGCAAAGGAGTAACGTAACAGTAAACAAAAAGATACTTAATGAAAGTAAATGAACAGGGGTTGCCAGATTAATAATTAATATGATCCTTAATTAATTAAGTAGCTCGGACACAGAAATAATTATACTTTGTACCAAAAATGATGATCAAAGCAAAAAAAAAAACACTGTACAATGTCTTCCCTCAAAACGCCATGAATATCTCCAAAAAAAAATTTATGTGTGGAAATTATAATTTACTTGGAAGATAGCTTAAATCTCTTTTTTAGTCCCAATATTTAATTAAAATGACAATGGGCCTAATCGACCTCTAACACGTAAATACAAATCAACTTTCACGTCGACAACAACTGACTTCCAGCTCAGTGTTTAGTTTCTTCTTCACTTTCAGCCCATACATGACTTACAACCCTTGTATTATAGAGTATGCAAACATGAATTCCATGGAAAATACGAAATCAAAGCAAATGAAACTAATATAACAATAAACAGGAAAAAAAATTCAATAAATTAGCAAACAATTAACTACAAAAATTGTCACAACCGGACTCGTGAACTTAGAATATTTGAAACAATTAAAGTGGAATCACTCAAAGGCAGGCGCTTGTTTGGAAACTCAGAATTGTTAAAGTGTAGGGTTAGGTATAATTAATTAGTTGTTCCCTTTAATCTCATGGGTCATAATTAGGTTCTCATATCTAACGAGTAGTGAACAAAATCTAAGATCGCCCCTACTCATCTTTTTAGATGAAAATCATGAATCTCCTGCATCACTGCGACACAATCATTAGCCTAATGCGTTTTTGTTGTGTTGAATATATGAAATAATATAGGAAAAATTAAATGAGCTTAATTAATTGTCTCTCTTCCCCCGTGTGAACAATATATCATCTCATCATTCACCATCCCCCCCTATTTTCTAAACTATACCAAATTAAATTATGAATATTAATAGTGAATACAACTCCAAAAGTTAAAATTGTAAGAGCTCGCGATTAATGGAAAAGATATGATTATATAAATAATAACTCAACTTATTTGGTATTAGATTAGTGCTAACAAGATGGTTGGCAGGCCGGCCTGGGATTGTCAAAATCACTTTTTCTTTTGGAAAAAAAGAAAACGATGATACATATATGTAAATTATATACAATTATTGAACAGTATATGTCTTCAATTACATGTAATATATATATATATATAGAGCAACACTTGTGTTTCCCAAGGGCATAGTGCCCCCAACTTGACCATCATCTGATGTTACATATCATGTATATACTCTTCAGGTATCACATGTATACTCTTATATACATGGCATACCTCTAGAGTAATGTGTAAGACCAAGAAACATAACACCATAAGAGTATATATATATATATATATATATATAACACTTGAAGAGTATGTGTATAACACCTAGATCCGTGTCTCTATGTGCCCAAGGATATATAAGTTTTTGTCATATATATATATATATATATATATATAATATTTTAAATATTTTTTAATTTCTTGATTCCTATTAAAAAAAATGACATTTTAATTTTTTAGACATCACCACTTGCACAATGTGACAATTTTTCCCCTATTACTCCTATCTCATACATACCTATATAAATATATATAATAAAGGTAATTGACGTCGCTCGCACGTCTTTTGATGGGTCTCTAAATGCTCAACTCAACCTCTTTATTTTGATGGTGTTGGACAAATTGGTTCGATTGGCCATATCCATTTCGATAATTCCATTACATGGTTGATGTAAGTGTAATGAACTGAATAATTTGTCAAAATGGGTAGACTTAGTAAAGATAGTATGGTTAAGAAAGGTAAAAATACCTCAATTCTACTGGAAAATACTGGAAAATATTTTACCTGAAATTATACATCTTATCACATTTAAATTTATATGTTATATATATATATATATATATATATATCAGAGAGAGAGAGAAGGTATATATGTTATTTGTTTGATTAGCAGTATGTATTCGCTAGCTAAGTTTGATGATAAGACTCAAACATTGTAAGTCTCACAATAAAAAATGACTATATCAAATAAAAGAAAATTATGGTTTTATTCATTGTGGTCCCAAACATGTTAGAACATTTATAAATAAATGGATATGTTTCTAGAATCTTTTACTATATTTGTCATTTATTTATATTTTATTTAGGGCAAAATTTTGGGTAACATCGTCTCACGGATCCCATCTTGTGAGACAGGTCGGTCAAATCGAACATAAAAAGTAAGTAATGATTTTTGTGTGTATTAGATAATATTTTTTCTATATATTAGGTAGTACTTTGTATAATAGGTTGTGTTTTGAGTTGAGTTAATTAGACTATAAGAAATTTTGTAATACTTATATGTGTACCACCAGTTAATAATTTTTTATGACTCGAATTGGATCGGATCGGGTCACTCAAGAAAAATGCAGATCATAGGTTGTTCATGCGTTATTTTCTCTCATGCAACATCTAATACTTTTGCATATATGAGATAATATTTTTTCATATATCAGGTTATACTTTTGTATTATGTAAAATATAACATGATATATAGAAAAGTAAACACACAAAAATATTATATAATTAATTATGTCCGATCTGAACTAACCCATTTTATGTAATAAAATTCGTAGACAGTGAGAATCATTCTTTATATAGTTATAATTAATTTACTACGTACTAGCGAGAGAGTTTGAATCTTTGTAATATAGGTAGAGATATATGGGTAAAAGTGTTTTAAAGTGCAATGAGTTAGGCTAAAGGGCTCATTAATTACAATGTTTTATGGATTACACAACGCACTTGGGCATAAAGTTAAACGATAGTAGTTTATTATGAATATCCATGCTTTATCTCGACAACAGACGCTTTGTGACAACAGACGTTTTGATCCATTGTGAAACATCTGTAGGACATGAATTTAGGTTAATTAATTCCTTAAATTTTAACAAAGGTTAATTACATAAGACAGTAATAATTAGGATTTAATTTCAATTATAACATGAATTTTTATATGACACAAAAACAATCAATTTAACACTAGTTACAATTGGGGACATGTTTAGATTTTTCGTACTCCAATTGTTGACGTGGAGTCCAAATTGTATATATTAATTATTGACTTAATATGCATGACGGTTGTATCTACATGTTGACAATTTATTTATACAATTTGGGCTTCATGTCAGTAATTGAAGATCAAAAAATTCCAAATATCTCATAAATTGAAACGAGTGTTAGATTAAGTGTTTTTATATTACAATCAAAAGTACGTGTTGTAATTGAAACAAGACCTTAAATTCATGACTTTTTTTACATAATTAACTCTTTTAACAATTTGTACAACATTTCATGAATATTCACGGAACGCACATGTGACAATAAGTTTGTTGAAAGTAATGAAACATATAAAATATACAGGGTTAATTACGTAAGAAACACAAACTTAGAGTCTAATTTCAATTACAATATGATGAACTTTTGACTATAATGAAAAAAAATAAAAGCATTCAACTTAGCACTTGTTTCAATTAAGTATATGTTTAGATTTTTCGGACTCCGTTAGTTGACGTGGAGCCCAAATGATATATGTTAATTGTCAATATGTAATTTCAAATACAGTCATCATATAAATGTAAATTTATCCATCGATCAATAATTAACTTATACAATTCGAAATCCACGTCAACGATTGAGGCCCGAAAATCCAAACACGTCACGAATCAGTTGTCATCCACATGTAAATATATATGTCAATAATCAACTCATACAAATTGAACTATCAATATCTAACTTATACAAACTCTATGTCAGCAATTGGAGTCCGAAAAACCAAACATATCTTGAATTGAAATAAGTGTTAAGTTGAGTGTTTTTGGTGCCACAATCAAAAGTTCATGTTGCAATTGAAACTAGATCCTAAGTTCATGCTTATATATATATATATATATATCATGTTGCAATTGAAACTAGATCCTAAGTTCATGCTTATATATATATATATATATATATATATATATAATTAACCCAAATATATATTTCGTTTTGAATATTGAAGGATTTGAAATAGAATAATATTTTAAATGTATGGATTTCTAGTTCATTTAATTTAGAGTGAATATAAAATCCATTATCATTGCTCAAAAAATTAGAATAGATATAGTGGGGTCCAAACAGTTCGAACCACCAGTTTTTGTTATGAACCGACGCTTTGTCCGGTTCGAGTTGATTTTTAGTTTTTAGTTTTTGTTTTTTTGTATAATTATCAATTTAAATGCTTAATGCTTGTTTCTAATTTCTAAAATTTATAAATTACTGGTCATCAAACCGTCAATTACACTGGAATCGGCGCTTCGACCATTCGAGGCTGTCAATCATCAACGGTCAAGCAATCTAGATCATTGATTCAAAAAATGTTTAAAAAAAAAAAAAACACCAGTGATTCACTAATGTGTACTTCGATCCAATTGTTGGTTTACAATGACTAACTTCACTTTGAATTTGGACTGAACATGTGGCGGAGATTAGAAAAAAAAAAGGAAAAAAAAACAAATATGACAAACTATCAGTTTCACAGTTTGTAAAATGGTAGAACCGAAACTGAACCGGTCAACCTCAGGTCACGATTCGGTTACAGCTTTTCCGAACTGTTAGGCACTACTACCATGGATGAATTATTAATATGAATTTTAAACCCTACCTCAAATCCCTTAATCCAAACACAACTTAAGGATAAGGTTTGATATTTTAGCCTCTGTAGGTGAATTTCGTCAGCTTGAATTTGAATTTAAATGAATTTAGAAAATTGTGGATTTTGATATTCATGTATTTGTTTTGAAATCACTTTAAAGCACTTTCACTAATGATGGTATTTTGCAGCTTATATCCGAATAATTAATATAAATTTAATGTACAATCAACTAAAATACAAAAAATGTTTAAAACATGCACTTATTGCAATAAATAAAAACCCTTGTAGTCAAGAGCATTTTGCCCAAAAAGTAGAGTGAATCATTAAATTAATAACATTCCCAATATTATTGCATTCATACATGAACATATGTCAAAAGATAATGCATGGTACAAAGTACTTTTAACATAAGATGGATGAGTGGCTAACTTTGAACCTTGTTTTTCTACAAATTCTATTACAATGCATACTCATGATCACATTTCTGAACAGTAGTCCACTGAAGTGAAAATCTTTTGGCCACGAGATAATATCATTTTTGGATCGAATTTGGTTTTTCTTTCTTCAAAAGTCTTCCATTTGGGACCAAAATGCTTCATCCAATCTTGTTTCGATTCGTAGTGTGGAAGATACTGTTTGATTTCAATGTCATTATTTTCACAAAATTTTATAATTTCATTATTTTGTTGATCGAAGTAGCTCGAATCATCGGGCTTGCTTGAATGAAGTAGTCCTAGAGTGTAAAAAATGGGCTCATCTGGCGTCACAGTAGACATCCGATCATCCCACCTGCAAAAGTTTGTGGTAAAAGTCAGATACTTTTACCAAATTCGATGAAATAATATAAAAGAACAACTACAATATGGAGAAAACAAGAAAAAAAAAAATGATCTTCGATCTCATCCACCTATATGTCATGTGTATACTATAACACTATTATTGAAAATATTACAGCTACTTTCTATTAAAATATAAAATTTACGAGACTAATATACATAGACAAAATGTGTGACACAAAAATATGAGATACAGTTTTTACACTCTACCCATTCAAATATTTGGTTTGCAATTTAACATATATATGGACTTTACACTTTATTACATCTTATAATATTGAATTATTCTTGAACTTATAATGCATACATGTTTCCAAATTAAGCAGGGGCTTCCCTTAGATTGTAAAAATTAAAATATAATTACCCTAAAGTTCAGATGGTAAAGTGTTAAAAAGTAATAGATGAGAAAGTTTAATGTTTTTTAAAAAAAAGTAATAGATGAGAAAGTTTAATGTTTTTTTTTTTTAAAGAAAAAAAGTGGTAGACAAAGTGTAATTATCAAAGGAAAAAAAAAAATGCAAGAAGGGCAAAAAGGAAAAGAGAAGTAGAGTAGAAAGAAAGGCTGCATAGGTAGTACTTTTTTCTGTTTAAAGGATAAAAAAGGATGGGCCCAGAGGTCTGGTTATGCCTCCCAATTATGTCCACAAAAACACCAGCATTGAAATCCATGATACGAGATTTTGGTACGAATAAGTTGAGCCATGGATGAGCTTCTGATTCCCCTTCTCTCTCCTCATTCTCTCTGTTTCTCACTCTTCCAAGAAACTCTATCAGCCCCACATCTTTCTTGAACACGAACCCATCTACCATGTTCAGTTCATTCACCAACAGCTCCACTTCCTGCACCATATATTAATTAGATGCATGCAGGCTTCATGCACATATATATATAATATTGTGGAAATTAGAGTACCTCATCGATGGTGTCGAGGCCCTGATCGTCGTAATATTTAACGAGCTCGATCGAGTAGAGTATGCCTTGGTTGCATTGGAGTAAACTAGTAATTTTGGAGAGATGAGAATGTGAGTAAAAAGAAGATCTCCAATTGTTTGGAGGGCTTTTGTCTGTGATGAGGGAACCCTCCACGTAGTTTGGACTGTTCCTTGTTGAGATGAGATGTTCTTGATCTCTTGTGAATTTGGAGAAGTCATTGTAGATTAATCTCACCCATTTTGCCTAATACATTATTAATTCATCCATCAAGACATTGAAGTCACGAGGAGATAAAGACTAAAAAACATGGGGGATCATCCTGCAGGTTCTTCGATCAATATATAGCACGCAACGCTCGTGGTTTGATTGGCTACGTGGGAGAAGAGGAAGTCATGTAATAATCAATGAAAAGTAATGCTTACTCGTGTAGGTGCTTTGTGTAGGACGATTCTGGCTCTGATAATGATGCCAAATTGGCCTAGGCCCCCAAGAACTGCAAAAAAGAGCTCAGAATTCATGTGGTGGGAGCAAGTGATGAAAACCCCTTTACCTGAAAAGAGAGATTGGGAAATTATAAAGTATAATATTATGCAATATTCGGAATTTTAAGATTCTGTCATTCACGTGATCATCATAACCCATATTATGAGATATATATATATATATATATATATATATATATCACTTCATGAGTTTCTTTCAAGATCATCATCTATATATTCCGCATCTTTTTATTCTCTACCTAACACGTGGACCTAAAATCACATTTATTTTTCATCTGATCTCAAATCTTACCTAGCTACAATATCAAAAAATATCACCACCACCATTGCACTTCCTATATTCTTGCAAGAACTTACAACACTCGAAATTCAATTCTATAATTCTCAAATCTCAACCATGTGAATGTTTTAGGCCCACATCCTGATCCCAAATAAAAAGCTCCAAAAGCGACAATTTTATATGTAATCTTGTTTGTGTACGTTATTCCTAGTATTCTCAAAGATTTTCTTTGATCATACGATGTTGATATATCTCCCACCCCACCCCACCCCACCCCACCCCACCCACATGACAAAGAGAAATTAATCAGTACTAGCTAGAATTTGTACCTGTAATAACATCCAATTCAAGTACATTGTTGATCTGAGGGCCATGAAGAAAAGATTGGCCACTGATTCCAGCATTAGATAGAGTCCCACCAACACTCAAGTATAGATAATCAGTCCATGAGACAGGGGCGACGCCATGCTCGAGCGAAGCACGTAAAACGTCGATCCACAACTGCTCACCACCAACATCTGCATAATACCCTAATGAAGGGCTCCAAGAAACCCTTATTCCAATCCCACTTTTGCTCAGAGCAGCCATCTCCACCACCACGCCGCCACCTGCCATGGCCTGCCCCCTGACGGAGTGGCCATGGCCTCTGGCGGAAACCCCAAACGGGGTCGAACAGTTGTTCGAAAACTTAATGAGATCAACAATATCATCAGCTGATGAAGGGTAAAGAACTGCAGAAGGGAATTCTTGAACAAGATTTCCATAGTCAGTGGAAGCTGTTCTAATGGAATCTGGATCATAATGGAGCCTATTGGCAATATCAAGGGATGAGATTTCATTAGGGATTGTGTTGGGCCATGGCCTAATAAGCTTCCCACAACTACAAAGAAGATAGCTAAGAATAATGGGAACAACTAGTTTTGTGGAAATATTGGGATAAGTACTGTTTGCCATTTTTGAAAGAATTGGGATTGGATGGATCTTAGTTGGTGATACAAGGAGATTGTGATGAGAATATATGGTATTTATAGAGAAAAAAACTTAATAATGTGATGTGAATACTCTTAATTGGCAGTGAAATCTTTACATACACGGTGTATGAAATGTTACCATGAATATATATCATGAAAGGACAAAGAAATTAATCTAGTGTTTTTCTTTTCAATAAAAATAATACAGAATTTACACTTGTAATAACATGTTGTATTCACATTTATTATTTGACTATATATGCAACACTATAGCGTGTGAGTTTAACCCTAGATGAAAATATGATAGGAATTCATTTAAAGCAAGATTATTGGACTACAACACATGGAATTCATGGAGTGACTTTCATTCGCAAGTCTTGAACACGTAATGCACTATTTGCAACTTTGGACCACAACCCAAATGTGAATTTTAAAATCATATTAATTGGATACAAAGCAAATTAATATTTCAGACTCCAATTGCTAGCTAATTTGGATCGAGTTCGAAATGTGTGTTCTCATCCTAGTCATTAACAACATATATATTTCAGGGCTTCCCTAGGACCGCGATACACATTTTGAGTTTTACATGAGCAATTGGATTTCTAATTTTCCGATATCAAATCCACATGATTTTTTTAAAATTGATTATAGTGTTAATTAATGAGTTCATAGTTCATGCTTTAAATGAAAATCGACTTAAAGTTAGTGGTTTCTTGACGTAATTAACCTAGATATAAAATACTATATTTTGGAATAATAGATCTCCCATGTATTAAAGAAGACTGTATTTACATGTCAACCAATTTTTGAAAGTTGTGGGGAAAAATAAAAGATCCACAATAAAGTGACTTCTATAATACGCATTCTTGTTTGGTTGAATTGTAGTGCACATTTCAAACCTATATATGAATTTAAAGTTTAAGAAATACTACTAGATCCTATATATCTTGTGCTCCTTATATAACACTCTTTTTTTTTCTTCTTCCTAAATTTTATCCTTTTCCTAAAAATACAAAACCGTGTATATCGTATTTCATTTACTATTATATAGAAAACGACATAATTAATTTCATAAAAGTATCTCATCTTTTATACCACACAATAAAGAACACCACACTTTCAACAATCTGGCACACACAAAGTACAAAACAGTGGAAATACAAAAGGTTCCAAATCCACCCACAGAATTGGTCTTTCTGGTGGGCCTTGCATGATAATTAATGAGAGGTTTAATTAAAAGTAAATTAGTTAGTTTAATTTCTTCACAATGCAAAGGAAAATACTAATGGGAAGTTGCAAGAAATGATAAGACACGTTTTGTATGAATGACCACTTTGTCTGGTTCCCATTCAGTATCAAGTTACGAAATTAAGTGGGGATATGCAAGAATCTTGATAGTTAGATCTGATAAAGTTGTCACTTTTATACATGCATGTATATGGCTTAGGAAGTAGAGGAGAATATATACATGGTGGAAAGGCAAAGGAAACATCACCAAAGATTTTGTTCTTCATTGTAAGATCAGCTTTGTAGGTATAGAAGGCAACAAGCAAATCTCAAAAGTCAAATTCTAATTATAATTACTATGTCCCATAATATCACCTTTAAGCCATCTGTTTTCTTTAGTGTCTCATTTAAATATTACTTCATTACTGCTTCTATGTTGTATGTTTGTGACACCAGAAAATGTATCTCCTTTCTTTTGCCCCCTTTAATTTCTTTCTATAGTTTTCTTTGATTGTATCTAGAAGCTTTAATTATGAAGTCTATAGATCGGGAGCCAAAATTGAAAGCTAGCTAGTGTCATGTTTTATTGCGTGTATATATATATATATATATATATATATATATATATATAAACACAAAACTTGTATGATACGATCTTATAAATAGTTTCTATGACATAGAATCATTTTTATCCATTAGTCAAACCCATTTCCATAAATTTTTATTTGAAATCTAAGTTGTTATTCACTCATCTTACATAAATGATTTGTGAGACAGGTCTCACATAAGATTTACTCTACATGTTATTCCATTCATCACAAAGAAAAGAACCGTGTTATAGTTGAAATAATTTTTTTATTTTTCAAAATGCATTTCTTTTTAAGACATGCATATTTTAATTTCTTAATTACATAATACTGTAATAGATTTTTCAAGCAGAGGTGACTCTTAAAGCACGTAATACCTTCTCTTTTTTTCTTTTTCTATTTTTATTCACTGTTTTAGGCCGGACAGTTGGTCTTTTTATCACAAATATTTATATGCATGAGGTATATGGGTTAATTCGAATCATGTAATCCAAAATGTGATTTTTACTTAAGAGTTTATTAGCGGACAGTTGGCCCAGATCAGCGCTCAAATCTTGATCACGTGCACCTAACATTTTAATTATGTTCGCGTAACCTTTATGTTATTCGCATAATCTTTATCTTTAACCTTTTACACTATATTGTGGACCTATAATATCTTTTAAATCTTTATGTTAATATAATATAATATAATATTTTTGTTATAATAATCTAACATTTATGTTTAAATAAATGATCGTTATTTTATTATTTAAGTACATAAATGTTATGATATTTGTACGTAAATGTTATACTAATATCACATAAAAGTTACAATTTTATAACATAAAGGTTTCAACTGTACTACATGGATTTTTATATTGAAAAAAGTTTGAGTAATATCGTTTAGAGGGTATAATGTATGTATATAAAAATTAAACTATATAACATAAATGTTATATTCATATAATATAAAGATTACAACATAAATTGAAAATTAATTAATTTAAATTGGAATCTGGACCAGATAGATACAAGCCGACCCACAAACATCCAATTACATATACATGCAACTGATACACAATAATACTACTCTTCTTCAAATGTCTCCTCTATCTCAAATGCATTATTATGCACACATAATTTATTAAAACTTATCTAGGAAAAAAAGTTTAAAGGGAACTTGTACTAATTTCTTAACACGTCATTTTCATATACATTCACTAGTAAAGAGTTGGTGATTTTATTCTTAATTTTATCTAAGAAAATAAGAGTTTATTATAATCAAGTATCAATTTAAAATACAATGAGCCTAATAAGGCAAGTAGTATCCCACTTTTATTATGATGCAAATTGTATGATGTCCAGATTTTGAAACCTGAATCAGATAAGTTTATATAGTCTTTATTCCCTCCATTTCATTCCTTCAGTTACATTAATTTGAAAAAAAAAAAAAAACTTAAAACTTTTTTAAATAAAAGATAATTAAGTGCTCATAAAGCATTAGGGATTAATGTATTCATAAAAATCTTGTTTATTGCAGCCCATGATCTGTATACTCAAAAAATATATTAACTATTTTATTAAAAGGTAGTACATGCATATTAAAAATATACTATTTGTTTTACTAAAACGTGTTTATAAAACTTACTTATATTATATTGGTAAACTCTATTACATATATGTTCCAAAAAGTATTGATTAATATTTTACTGCAATACAATATAGTACTTATTTGGTCCCAAGTGGTAGAAGGTTTCGAGGAGGTGAATAAATCTTCTCAAAATTTTAAAACTTTTCTCCAAAGAATATAAGTTCCTGCAGTGAACAGTAAGCTACAGAGTCTGCTGTCTCAGAACAGAGTCTACTGCTTTTTAGCAGTAAGCTTAAGAACTTAAAGAGTTTATACACAGTGGAAAATACTTTGAAAATATGAAGTTTTCTGAAAAGATGGTTCAATGCAGTATGCAACAGGTAGATATGCAGTAACCTTAAATACAGAAAAAAGAGCAAGGTGCACAACAAGATATATAGTGGTTCGAGGGTGGAGTAATTCATCTACGTCCACTCTACTCCTTTCACACAGGAGGAAATTTGTTAAAGGTTGATTGATTTACAAAGACTCAACTAATACAAGCACACCCTAACAAGAATTAGCAGTCTCCCACAAAAGTTACTGCAGTTGACCGATACAAACAGCCCATGACTCAGGACTCTTATTCTTCTATAAGAGTGAAAACACTTAGTAGGAACTATCCTCAGCTAAGAGACTCCTAAAACAATATATGTATAAAAGAAAAGGGTTTTCTTCAACTCTGGGGTGCAGCAAGCTTTTGTTGAGTTAGCTCAGGTAGCTGGATTGCTTGCTGCTGTATAGATTGAGTGATTGAAACATATAGGATTTCTGAATGATTGAAAGATTGCAAATTTGCTTTAGAGCTCGTGAGGTTTCAGTTATTGTTTCAGGTGCACTCTTCATCTATTTATAGGCATCAGGGAAATCTACCTGTGAAAGGAGGTAGCTCCCTATTCAGCGAGGTGTCCAGCTGTGATTAGCTCGTACAGATTTTTTGTGCATTCTGGTACACCGTTACTCTAACTTTTTCATTCTCTGCAAGATCGTCCTTTCGTCCTTTTTATTCTTCCAGGTGTCATCTTCTAATGGGCTCCTCTTTGATTATTCCTTCTGGCAAATTAGGGCACTGAATCAGAGATAACCGTTTTGGACAAGGTTGTTGAGTTGTCACTTAGTGAAGGTAGCTTGCTGTATGCAGTAGGCTTTTGGCTAGCTTGTTGTAGTGACCTTTTTTAGTCCTCATAGCTTTCTGCAGTGACCTCTTTTCTTCATGCAGCATTCTTGACTTAAACTAAAACATTTTACATAGAAAATCTTAAATACAAGGTTACTACATTGGTCCTCATTAAAATCTATATAAAGGTTCCTAACAGTACTTATATATAATTGAATATGTATACTTGCATATCAAGTTAAATATCCAATTTACCCAAAAACTTATAAAATCAAGTATATGTTATAATATTATTTTTTTGGACGACAATTATGAAAAGTAACTTATGAAATTTCATGACTTTAGGTCAAATTCAACCCTAAAACACTAATTGGGCCTGAATTACATGTGAATATTATGTGAAACCTTGATTTTGAGTTTCAGGCCCAATTTGCTGATATGGATTTGTTAGGAATTGTTGGAAACATTTAAGTATGTTTTGATGAGACAAAACATTAAAGAAAGTAACCCTCATTCTATAAGCATAATCAATCTTAGGAAAGGTTACTGCAACGAGGTTAATGCAGAAAGATAGATTAGAGAAAGTGTCAAATGAAGGACACTGCAGATAATGGTGAAAAGAATCTGGTTAACTAAAAGGATACTGATGACTGCAGGAAGTTACTGGAAGAGACCTTGCCGAAGCAGATTGCAAAGCAGCAAGCTACCAGACAGGAAGCTACCTGAGAGACCATGCCGAAGCATACTGCAGAGCAGCATGCTATAGAAGCCTCAAGCCACCGGAGGGAGCAAGCCAGAAAAAGAAGCTCCAGAGTAAGCACGAGGAGGAAGCTACAAAGCAGGCATGGGAAGAAGTCAAAAGTTACCGGTAGAGAGAATGAGAAATGGAGCCAATCAGATGAAGACACGTGGAAAGTGAAAAGCTGGCGTGTATCAGAAGAAGTGTTGTGCCTCTAATGATGGAACCTTCAACGGCCAGTTTCCTAATCTATAAATAGAAGAAGACTGAATAGTGTGCGAGAGAGAAGAGCGCAAGAAGAAGAAGAGAGCGCACAGTGTGAGAGAGAAAAGCACAAGAAAGAGCTCAAAAGAGAAAAAGCGCAAAAAAAGAAGAGAAGAGTGCAAAAAAGAGCTCAGAAGAGAAAGCTCAAAAAGAGGGGGAAGGGCATGCAGAAAAGAAGAAGAAAAGAGTGTATAAAAGATAACAAGTGAGAAGAAAGCTCATACACTCTATGCCAAGAAATGCACACTCAGTCACACAGTCCAGACAGTAAGCTACAGCAAATCAACCTGCAAAAGAAGCCTAAGCTTGCTGCATCCAGTTGAAGAAGAAGAAGACAACCCTTTAGGACTGTCTTGGAGTGCTTAGTGCGAGGAACAAAGTCCTGCTAAGCTATCCACTTTCTGAAGAAGAAAGTGAGGACCCTGGGTGGGTTGAGTAGGATTCTGTGTGGGTCAGTGAGGAGAGTAGGCAAGCAGCTGTGAGCAGCTATGTGTAGGCTTGCTACTTACTTGTTAAGTGTGTGTTGTAATAGATAGAGCTATGTAAATCAACAAGCTTAACAAATGTTCTCTCTAAAGATGAGGCAGAGAGGACGTAGAAGGATTACTCCACCTTCGAACCTCTGTATATCCATGCGTTTATCTATGCTTACTGCTCTATATGCTTATCTTAAGTTAGAAGCACGTCTTGCATAAGTAACCTCCCAAAAGGTTACTGTCTCCCAACCAAAACCTCCTGGAAAGAAGAAAAGTTTGAAATATAAGTAGGTTTACTCACCCCCCCTAAGTCTACTGCCACTTGGGGCCAACAGAAATTAATGTATAGATTTTGATGTGGCAAAACATGTAATTAATAGAATCTAGTAACCTTATACTTAGGATTTATTATGTAAAAGTTTAGTATGAGTCAATGTTATTGCATGAAGACTGGAAGTCACTCCAGGAAGCTAGAAGGTTACTAAAGAGCATGGAAGAGCTACAACAAGCAAGAAATGTCACTATAGCAAGCTAGTCGAGCCTACTGCATGATCAGCAAACTAGCTACACTAAAAGACACTGCAACAACCTACTCCTGGAAACTGTTATCTCAACTTTAGTGCTCTCTGAGTTACCAGTAGGAACAATCAAGCGATGGTCAATCAAAAGATAACACCTGGAAGAATTTAAAGGACAAAGCTGCAGAGAATGAAGGCGCAGTGGCAACGGTGTACCATAATTCACATAAAATCTAGTACGAATCAATCAGAGAACGACACCTCACTGCAAGGAAAACTGTCTCCTTCAACGGCAGAATTTCTCACACGTATAGATGAAGAGTGCACCTGAAACAACTTCTGAAACTACAGAGATCACAAAGCAATTTCGAGCGTTCAAAGTTTTTAAGCATACAACAACCTATCCAGTTTCAGTCAGTCAATCTATACAGCAGCAAGCCGAAGAAGAAGAAGAAGGCGCTCTTAGTTCAGTTCGGTAGAACGTGGGTCTCCAAAACCCGATGTCGTAGGTTCAAATCCTACAGAGCATGATTTTTTCTTCATGGACCGAATTAGACTAATCGTTACTCTCGATGTTGAAGATGTTATTGATTGTGAACCAATAAGAAGAAGAAGAACAACAACAACAACAACAACATTAATAATAATAATAATAATAATAATAATAATAATAATAATAATAATAATAATATGTTAATTGAAAATATTACAACATAGCATAATTAATTCCCTTAAAAAAACTATTAGTTTTTACAATTTTTTTATTAACTAAAATCTTGATTTGACATTTCTATGAGGGAAAGTAGCAAAATTGTAAATTTTGTCAATTATCCTCCTTTTATATATAGATATAGATATAGATATTATTTATTTATCAGGAAGTAAATAGTAGAATTTTCAATTGTAATATTATTATACTACAATAATAAACGGCATTAACATATATACTTACATCCTTTTCTTTTGAGTAAATATTGTGTTAGACCGTCTCACGGATCATATTTCGTAGGACGGGTCAACCCACAACTCACATATAAATGAGTGGAAATGGGTTTGATTCATTAGTTAAAAGGATTTGTCTCACGAAAATACTTCATGAGACCGTCTCACGCAAGTTTTTGTGTTTCTTTTTCTTTCTTAAATCCATGTGTAGAAATGAAATCTATATTAGTTTTGTCCCTCGAAACATAGCAATGACAATAATTACAGAGTTGTTAGTAATGCATACAACATGTTACATTTTTGTTACATCTTTTATTTCAAAATAATTATCACACTTTAGGTGTATTCGATGACATCATTATTTAACACATGATGTGCATTAATGTGATGAAATATAAAATGTAACATTAAATGTAACAAATGATTCAATCCTATATAAATCACAAGGATATATATATATATATTTTTTTTTTTTGTCTAAGATTGCATTTATTAGCGATATGGTGAACTCAAACTCAAAAATAGCTTATTAATTAGTGATATAAGAATATATTATAATATTAGAAAAACACCAAAACTTGTATACATTTGGTGCATGGATCTTAGGGTCAATCCGTCTCACGCGCTTCCCATGCGCGTTTTCACGTGCTACAACTCGCTCCCACGCGCTCTCACGCGTCTGGTGGGTACGCTCAAATCCACAAAAAATTCACTAAATGTGTTGTGCCTTCATGCTATGTTAGTCATACCTTCATGACGGTATGACTAACATAATATGAAGATATGAAATTTAGAAATGAGGGTATCACTGACATAATATATATGAAGGTATGACTAACATACCATGAAGGTATGACTAACATAGCATAAAGGTCGGCGGTTTTGAATTAAGGGTATAAAATTTGGAAATGAGAATATGACTAACATAAGATGAAGGTATCATTAATATAACATGAAGGTCACGATCAGCCCGTATACGGCCCGAGTACACGGAGTTCACATGAGACTTACTCTAACAAAAAAAGGTAAAAATGAACATGTTTCTGTTGTCTCTCTCCTCTAACAATGTTAGTGTAGGAAATTCTGACTACCTGCATTAACATCGGACATTTATTTTATTTTTAAAAATAGTCCTAAAGTAAATAGATACACTTGCCCTTATATACGTTTAACTTTAATTATTAATCAATATATATACAAATGATGTAAATGCTTTAGCATCAACTTGGTCCTTTGCTTTCAGTTTTGTTGGCACAAAATATATGCCTCTATTGTTGTCTTGCCAAAGAGTTTGAACTAAACAATTAGAATAATTTTTTTTGAATAAGTCTCGTGTGAGACCGTCTCATGAATCTTTTTATGTGAGATGGATCAACCCACAATCCATATTTCATAATTAATATATAAATTTGTGGAAATTGGTTAATTTATTTGGTAAAAAAGATTCATCTTACAGAAACTATTCGTGAGACCGTCTCTCACAAGTTTTTGCGATATATTTTATCTTACGAGACCACGTAAAGTGTCACATCAACTTATAGGATAGGAATTTTAGAGAATTAATTAACAGCTCATAACGCACACAAACGAAAAAAACGTTTTGCATTTTTTTAAAAATAGGCATGTAAGTTTAAAATATTAATTATCTTATTACAATCTTATCTTTTTTATATGAAATCCGCAGGTCACTTGCATGTGGCTCGTAAATTTCAGGATTTTTCAGCAACTTAAATGGTGTGGACCATTATGTATATTGACTTTCAAGTGATATTTATAAATTGCTTGAAAACAGTGTTACATATCATTTAAGAGGCTTGAAAACTACGGACTATTGGGACACATGCCAATAAAAATTGATGAAAAAATAACCAAAATTTGACATGTTTTTTAGTTAAAAGACCGAAGTAGATCATATTTTTAATTTATAGTTGCATGGACTATTTCAAAGACTATCTTGTTAACATGACTAAAAATGAATTTTTTCCACATAAACCAGTTTTATATATATATATATATATATATATCATAAACTGCATATGATAGTGAGAAAAAATGAATTGTATAATTTGAGAGTAAGTCTTGTGTGAGACCGTCTCACGAATCTTTTTTCATGAGACGGGTCAACCCATAACCCACACTTAACAATTCATATGAAAGTTTGTGGATATGGATTCAATTCATGGGTAATAAGGATCCGTCTCATAGAAATTATCCGTGAGACCATCTCACATGAGTTTTTGCGATAATTTGATATCATAGTGAGAAGGAAGCCATGAAATCTTGCACTCTATGGTATCATGGCTATGGCAAGTTGTGCAACTACAAAATTGCAATAAGTCCTCCTATAGATGCTCTGTGTTTAGCCAAAAATAAACAAAGCATGGATATATTCTCAGGTCCCAAGCAAAGATTTGGGCTAGAAATGGAAAATATGGATATGTATTGTCAAAGTAGACAATATTAACATATTCAACCCAAATCTTTGAGGATTTGACCCAAAGATCACAAGACAAACAAATATATGGCTTCCTTTTCACAATTTACTTCCGCACATGTATGTTTGGGTGAATTGATATTCTAATTTGATTTCACATCTTATATCCAATTATTTTTAGGTAAAAACTTTTATACACCGGTTGCACGGATTTGGGAGATCCGTGCAACAGGGTCGACCAAAACGCGCGTCCCACGCACCTGCACGCACTCCCACACGCCTGAGACTCGCTCTGAAGCTCACCCGAAATTCATTCCAATAGACCTACCTTTATGTATAATTAGACATACCTTTGTGTTATGTTAAACATATCTTACGTAGGTAGGTCTAACTATATACAAAGATATGTCTAACATATACAAAAGTATGTCTAACACAACGTAAATGTATGTCTAACATAACGTAGTGGTAGGTGCCAAAATTCAAAAATCAAGCGCAAAAAAGATAAGGTATGAAATCTAGGCTGAACGGTATGTTTAACATAACTTAAAGGCATGTCTAACATAACCTATTGGTACGTGAACATTTTCAAAAATTATGGGGAAAAAAAAAGGAGTGGTCCCCCTGACCCGGATCCGACCCGGGTGCATGGATCTGATCCATGCACCTAATTCAAAAAAAAATTAATTACTCTTATTTTTAATCGTAAAATTGTGCCTCAAGCGTGTGGTGTTACATATGTAATCTTCAGGTACCACGTGTATATTCTTAAGGTATTACTTTTCCATGTTAAAGCGTGGTATTAGATATATACTCTTCAGATATCATGTGCATACTCTTAAGGTATTATTTTCTATTCAATGATAGTATTAAATATATACTCTTCAAATATCACGTGTATACTCTTAATGTAATACTTGGTTATTCACTAAAGGCATCAATTTTTTGTTTTGTATATAAGTAATACCTTAAGAGTATACATGTGATAACTAAAGAGTATATATCTAACAACATGTGGTGATCGAGTTGTGGGCGCCGTGCCCAAGGGCACATAAGTGTTGCTCATTTTAATTTATATATATATATATATATATATATGTTAATTAATGACGTCAACTTTATATTTAACGTGCAGTGATTATTTTGGTACATTGGATGAAACAACAAATTAGTGAAATAGAGATTCTTACATGTAGTTTGAGTACCATGGTTAGGATTGATTTGGTTGATATATATTTTTCTATATATCATGTGATGGAAATTAATGTTAACGGGTTTGATTGAGAGATCTTAAGTTGATAATTTTCAATCTTTCAAACTCTATTTTGATAAGGTTTATATTTCAAAATTTGATTGATAAAATCCCTAAATGTAATACTTTGAAGCAGAAAAAAAAAAAAACCCTAAGATACTAACTTAGCACTGAATAAATTTCATAAACAACTAAAAATCATATATCTTAATTCAAAAGTTATAAAGTTTAATAATTTAAAATTGAGATTTTATCGATTCAAACTTCAAAAGACAAGTCATATCAATATGAAATATGAAAAATAAATTTTATCAATTCAGGGTTTGAATGATTGAAACTACCAAATTAAGATTTCAAAATCTAAGGTCAAATAACATTTCTCAATCAATTCGTATCTCATCATCCTCTCATTGCTGATGCACAACAAATTCTAGTGTGGAAGAGAAATTAAAGGTATATGCACATGGTGGACACATATTAATGTGTCTACGGTGAATATAGCTAGAATGACACGATTTACACATGTTATCTAATGTTTATACTACTTAGTTGGGTCACTGTTGATGTCTACAAATAGTCAATAGTTAGGTTTAAACAAAAAGAGAAACAAGTAGAAAAATGCCTTTAGAAAATTTGATCCGTCTTTGTTTCCATCTGTTATACTGACCAAGAAAGTCATGTTCAAGACTTTTTTTTCTCTCTATTTCATTTTTATATTTTCAAAAGTTGAAATATTAATTTACCAAGAATCTCCATGGAAGTACAATCAAATCCTTGTAATGTGACAACTCTTGGTACTCTTATAGAATCCAACAAAAATGATTTTAAGCACAATGTAAACAATGCTAGACAATAGTAATGTTTGGTGGAAGAGTGACACTTGTGTGTTCCAGGGATATGGTGCCCCCAAATTAATTATTATATGATATTAAATATATACTTTACAGGTATCATATATATATTCTTCAGGTATCACATGTATACTCTTATATACATATGATACCTGTAAAGAATATTTATAACACCAAGAATCATAACACCTATAGAGTATATATATAACACCTGAAAAGCATGTATATAACACCTAAATTCGTGTCTCTATGTGCCCAAGGGGTATATAAGTTTTTGTCATGATGGAATGACATTTTCAAAGCTCCTGTTTGTTTGTGATTTGAGGATATCATATTCAGTACTACAACTAATCATATCACGTTTTTCATTAGATAAAATAAAATATCCAGTTTAATTGATAAATTTCAATTACGTGGGTGGATTCAATTGCTAGTCTAATTGTGTTTTAAATAATTGTACGTTTCTTTTCAATAAATAAGTCAGATTTTGTATAAGTGAAGTTATGTCAAATTATGTCAAATAAATTTCATTACTTATTTTATTACGCAAGTTCGATAAACTTAATCAATATAATTCTCACTTTCTTGGGTTTGAAAACAACCCACAATCATTTTCCCCTTCATTTATATATCTCAAAAAGAAATAAAAAAAATAAAAATTGTGACATTGCAGTATTATTTTTGGATGGTGTAAATTGATTTAAAATATTTAACATGTTTATTGAGAAAAACTTGTCGCTTTTATTGTTTTCTGTTTCTTTAAAGAAAATATGAAGTGTTACTAATTTTTAATTAGTTGAAAGATTAAGCATGATTTAGTAGACGTAATAACTCAACTAGAAAGGAGTGTTACATGATATTAATGAAATTTGTTGTCTCACCACTAGAATCTGTCATAGTTATCTCTCTAACACTCAATTCTATATCTATCTTCAAACTTCTACCAAAATAATGTTCTATATGTAAAAATGTCACCAAGTTTCTAAATTATGAATGACATTTAAAAAAAATTGAATTCTACTCAAACTTCATTCTTTGAATTGGTTGGGAGTTTAGAATGAACTTTGAAAAGTGAAACACTTTGATATATAGAACATGCATTTTAAGTGAAAAGTTTGAAGAAGAGTGAAATTTGAGCTTCAGGTCAGAAACCCGTGAGTTCAACATCACTTGTGTGGCATGTGATAAATTTCCAACTGAGTTTTAAATTCCAATCAAATTTGGACCAAAATCAATCAATTGACTAAGTTCTTGGACGATATTGAAAGAAAAACAAATAATTTTTAGACCATATATGGAAAAATAATCAAAATTATAAAAGTGAGAATGATTTTAACACGTTGAAAAATTAATATACTAAATCTCTGCTTTCTGCATCATATAAATTATGAAAACACAAGTAAAGTTCTCAGAGTATATATAGACTTTGAACTTCAAGTGAAGAGGTAGAAAATGTGAAAGAAGCCAACAAAATATGTATTTGAAAACAAATCTATAAATAAGACAATACTAAAATACCCACAGCAGACAACTTTTAATATGTTCACCTTTTGATATGAAAAATAAAATTAAGTTGTGAACATATGTTGATATGTTCTGGTGAAGAGGGTAACAAAATATCCAACACATTAGTCATGAATATATATTAATATACTCACAATAAACAGGGTAACAGATCTGTCGAGAACATTGAGACATATAATGCCTAGTAAAAAATGTTTAATATAAAGGTAACAAAACAAATGAGGGCAAGGGTGATGAGTTTGATGAATAGACAATAGTGGAAGTCTTCATGGGAAAAGGTCATCATGTGGTATCCTCCAAACAGTCCCATCCAATCCACTATCAAAATCTACTCACAAGATCTTCCTATTAATGCTTTTGCGGTCCTCACCTCTCTCATTTCCTACAACACACAAATCCAACTAGAAAACCAGTACTCTAAAATATCATGATTTCTTATTCTAAATAGGTAATAATGTACACGCTACATGTATCGAACAATATTAATCAATAGTGATGTTTAATAAATGTTTAATTGAATTAAATACAAATATTAAATGTAATGTAGGATCGGGATCACGGGTGAGGCTTTCTACAATAATTTTTGGAAATTATTCATTCGCATAACAAGGGGTTGTTTACTTCATGGGTTTAGGCTGGTTAGGGATTAAAATTAGCCTAAACTCATGTTTGATATACGGGTTAGCGGCCCGGGTTTATAAAGTAGGTGTGGGATTGGGCTGTGTTAATCAATGGATTGTGCTCCCTTATTTGATGAATATTAAACCCACCAACTTTGGTGGGTTTGGTGGGTTTAATCCAAACCTAACAGGAACAAATATAAAATTACACTACTGCCCTTACTATTCATAATGGAAGTACACTTATGCCCTTCTACTTCCAAAAAATAACATTTTTGTCACTAGATATATACACAATTTCCCCCCAAACCCTACCCTTTTCCCCCTCAGACTTCGTCGACTGAGCACCCAGCTACGGCAGCCCGACCACTAAGAATCGAAGACGGCGGCGCCTCCATTCATCGGTGGACTCCTCCCTCTATTTTAGGTAATACATCAATCGTCTCTCTACCGTTTTGCATCGATGGAACTCCGATACCCATCTGGTATAGGGCAGAATGTCAAAGGAAGAACTAACAATGTGGCCAAAATGTAAGAAGAATCATCCAAATTGAAGACAAGAAAAATGGAATCGAGTCACATTGAGATGTAATATTTATGATAAAAATGATTGATTGATAGATAGATACGAAGAGTAGTAAATGAAGACCAACAACATAGTCTTGCTCTAATTTATTGGAATCATCAAATTGAACTCATTTTTGCTGCTCTATTCGTATAAAGAAGAAGAAAACAAGAATGAAGAAGATGATAGAAATCATGCTCATGAGAGCAGCCCCAGCACTGCACTGGGCTGCATGAATGGGCTTAGATTTCTACTCCAGCACAGCGCCACCTTCTGCGTCATATTAGATTTGTGAACAGTGCGGTGTCACAAGTAGCACCACACTATTCTGCGCTACATTTGTTTTTTTTTTAATTTTTGTATTTATTATATATTGTGGAGCTATTTTATAATATTTGAGATAGTACAATTGTATTTTGTCAACACAAATTGTGATACAAAATTATAATTGAAATGATAATTTGAACAACATGAATACAAGAAAAATTGAACACGGATGGTCATTTGAACAACACGAATGGTAATTTGAAAAATTGAAATGATCGTGAGTGATCGTTTCTCAACATGGATAGTGAAAATTAGAGAAACGAGAAGCAATTACATAAAATTAATTATTTGTTGTTGTTCTTGAAAGTACTCACGTTTGACGGGATCAGCAAACGTATCCAAATCAATAAGTAGTATGTTATCTTCTCTAATCATCTCATACTGGTATTCACGTTTGAAAGTAGTATGTTTTTGTTTTCATTTTATCTTAAATTTCATTCAATTACTCCTATAACTTTTTATTTATACAATTTGAATATAAATAATAAAAATTGTATTAAAGAACTTGTAGGTGTAAATATGTTAATCAATTATAATATATTTGAAAAATATGATTAAATAAATTCATAATTAAATATATAATGGAATATTCTTTTTTAGTGCAAAAAGTAGTGCAAAGTGTTGGAGATGAAAATACTGTTTCGGCACTACTTTAGTGAAAAATCTGCACTAAAGTAGTGCTAGTGCTGGAGATGCTCTAAATCACCCTTTTTTCCGATCCCATCTCCGTTTCTTTCCTCCAAGAGTTTCTCGGATTCCTCATCGTCGGATTCCGATGGCGTCTTCTTCTGCGATTCCTTGGCCTTTATGGCCTGCAGCTTGGTGTGGTTGTAATAGGCGACGCCGAGAAACTCGCAGAGGGAATTGGTACCGAAGATGACGAAATCGAAGTGAAATTGGGAGCTCTACTGTCTCAGCAATGGGAATTAATGTGGGGAAGGAAGAATGTCGTAGAAACCCATTTCCATTGAAACTTCAAAGAAGTACGGAGTAAGCAGAGATCGAGAAGAAAAAGATTGCAGGGGAAATGAAATTGATGAAAAATTATTTTCCTAAATTGTCCATTTTAATTTAATATACATTGAGGGCAAAACTGTCATTTCACATTTTTAATTCATACTAACCAATATATCAAACAAGATTTTATAAACAAACTTATTTTACCAAACCTACAATCATTCATACCAAACAAAAATTTACCATAAACCCACAACAAAATCTACATATCAAACACTCAAAGTAACATTTTTTTGTTCTCTATGAACAGTGCAATCCCAAATTTTTAATCAATTCAAACAAACCGATCTTCAAAGTAAACGGGCTCCAAGTGTATTATATTAAATTTTTTCTTTAAGATACAATACGTCTCAAAATTTAACAGTTACAATATCTAATATTTATATTAAAAAAAAAAAGTAAAAAAGTTACCGTGAGTGTGAGATTTAAAGGTTACATGAAAGGGTTCCACGAAAATCATGTAAATTAATTGAGTAAATTTTCATAATTTGTAATAAAAAAATAACAAAATTATTAGTTATGTTAGGAAAATAATACTCTATTTGATTTTGTCGTATTAATTGCTGTTATACCTTTTTAGAACCATACCTTTAAGAAAAAAAAAAAAAAAAAAAGACAACGTCACTTGAGATCTACAAACAAATAGGATCCAACCAACTAAGGTAATGATAAACAATCTGGAATTTCAGTATATCGAATGACTTAAAAGGCTAAATTCCTGGATTGATGTTGATGTTAGGAATAACAAAAAGGTTCCAACTTGTCAAATTAGAATCCTTTTTTTTTTTTTTTAAATAATAACTCTAGTTATCATTTGGTTAATTTTTTTTAAGTATAAGGCCTTCTCCAACAACATTCTTTATTATAGAGTACTCTATCCTCCATTATAGAGTATGGAGTACTCTATATCACAAATCTTCTCCAACAATAAATACTCTATATCATTAAAATATCTATTTTTAATTGTTTTTGTGAAATTAAAGAATTTAAATAATTAAAGATTTATGTAATATATTATTAAATTATAAAATTAGTATACACGAATCAATTAATTGATACTAAGATATTTTTTTCAAAGTAATTTTATTTATTTGAAATTAAATTGCGAGACGTACAAAATATTTTAAGATACGCGTACGGATAAATTAGAACAACCACAACAATTACAAAAAATCTAAAAAACAATTGTCAATATTTATATTTCTCGTTTTACTTAATTTTATTTAACTTGTTTTAATTGTAGGGGTATTTTATTTATGTTTTCATCTATGTTGTAATGTGTTGGATGTTTGGTTTTATTGTAATCTTTCATTTTCAAATTATGTAATATTTATTTTGTGTGAATCATTATCTCGTAATTTAAGGTCTAAATACTAATTTAAAAAAATAAACATGAAAAAAAAAAGGCATTCAAAATTAACTAATAAAATAAAATTACAAAAAAAAAAAAAAGACAGAGAAAATTAACTAATGAAATGAAATTATATTATTCACTTTGGTATTTTTATAAATGAGGATAAATGATTTAACAATTAAAAATAAATCAAAAATCCATCCTCCATCCTCCATCTTCATCCTTCAAATTTGAAGGATCACAATCCATCCTCTATCCTCCATCCTTCATCTAAAGTATTGTTGGAGAAGCAAAATTCTTTATTTTTTGGAGAATCCTTCATTTTGGAGGACTATTGGAGATGGCCTAACTACGTTGGGATGGGGACTCGAACTTAAGACATTGCTCAAGACAAAAGATATAATTGTCACTAGGCTACGCCTATAGGTATTTGTCAAATTAGAATCTTGGCCAACACAAATAAGGCGTGTGGATCTTAATTCGATTCATTCGGGTCTGATACTATTAAGACTGTTTTTTACCCTTTTCACGCTTTAATTTTTGTTTTTGTCATGATATTCATGTGATGGTAGTCATACTTTTATATTATATTAGTCCTAAATTTTTGTTATGCTAGTTCTACCTTTATATCCTGATTTTATACATTTAGTGCAATACTTTAAGTTTAAAAGAAAAAAAAATCACTGACATTTATGTTATGTTGGTGTTACATTTATGTTAAACTAGTCATATTCTTATGTACTACTTTCACTTTTAAAAAAAGACCTAATTTCGATGCAATTTGTACATGTAACATTTAGAATATGGTATTACTCATATCTTTATGTGATAATAGACATATCATTATATCAACATAGTCATACCTAATGTGTAATATATAAAACTACAATTAACATAAATAAAAGGTATGACTAACATAAATAGAATGTATATGAAAGGTTTAAATGGTTGCCTAGAAATATGCTAATAGATAAAAGCTCCAAAGTTATGACTAAATAAATAAAGATAAGACTAACACAACATAAAAGATAGGTCTAACATAATATAAATGTACATCATCTAAATCGAATTTTTTTTTTTTTGTGGGTTTGGACGCACTCATCATAACGTGTGGGAGTACGTTTTTAGATGTGTGAGTCAGGTCAGGTATGATATATGAATCATAGATTTTTATATCTTGACTTATAAAAGTTTTTGTACAAAATTCTTTGTGTTTTACATGTACTTATATCAAAATAAATCAATCTATAACTAAACACGCCAACACACAATCTTTTCCTTTTGGGTTTTTAATGAATCGTGTGCAGTTTTTCGAGGCTTAGATGACCAAAGAATCAAATTTCCCTTCTGATAACTTCTTATTTTGTGCATTTTGGGGCTTAATTTCATATCATTTGGTGTTAAAAGCATGCAATAGTGAGATTTTATTTAGATTTCATTATCTTTTTAAGATTTCACGTTTTTGCTTGATTTGAAAGGAATTTGATAGGTTTTTAGCACAAAATGAAAGTCCAATGGAATTTAACGTCAAGTTGGAGTCGAGATAGGGAGTCGATAATGCGCATTTATGGGAAAAAATCATATCTTGAGCTCTAAAATTCCAAATTCAATGTTTATTATCTTTTTGGAAAGCTAAGAGGGAGTTCTACAACTTTCATGTTAAAATATTTCATCAATTCTTCCACCAAGAAATCAGAATATCACAAGAAGCTGAAAGTCGTGCAAGAATGTCCTGATTTTCGTCTTGACAGGATTCCAGTAAATTGGGCATAACTTAGTGTAGAAAACTGATCTTGGACTGAAATTAGTGTCACTTAATAGCTAACTGCAAGGGATACAACTTTTATGAAGACGTCACAGTCCAATTCAAGCTTAAAACGGGTCAAAAAGAGTTTGGAAGTCATAACCCAAAATTAGATATTTACTTCTATCATATTCTGTAATTAACGTGCAAAATTTTGGCAATATATATGTTTCAATTGTAGCTTTTCAAAACTAATTTGCAGTACTTTAGCATTGATTAATTATTAACTAAATGTTTAAGGATCTTTTGTCAAAGTTACGCAATAAGTATATATCTATCACCTTTGTCCTTGTATGATTATCAACTAGCAGTATACCTGCACGATACACGGTTTATTATTTATTATGACAAATAAGATTATTAATAATATAATAAATTTATTATATTAAAATATTACTCATGAGATCTTATTATTTTGAGATTTGTAAAAAATCTGTATATTTTAATGATGGTGATGATGACAATGACAACAACGACGACAATAACAAAAACAACAACAACAACAACAACAACAACAACAACAACAATAATAATAATAATAATAATAATAATAATAATAATAATAATAATAATAGTTTTGTGTTTGTGTGCTTTAATTATAAGTGATTAATTATATTTGTTAATTTATATGTTCTATTCATATTTTTGTTCCTTTATATCTTAGAATTATGTTTAATAATTTGTAAATAATTTTCTACATTTTTTTAAATAGATTTATTTTACAAACACTGTATTTATTCGAAAACTTAGTTTATATTTAAAAAATGTAGGTTTCAAATTCATTTTATAATTAAAACAATATTTTTTTTTGAATTTTGAAACCATTTTAAAATATTTTTTCTTATAGTTATATCTATTGCATATATGTTTGAATTTATTTTTAAATGTTATTTGTGGATTTTTTTAGATTAACCTCACAACATTATTAGATTATTATTAGTTTTAATTTCAAATTTAATTATTATTTTTAATAATTTTATAATAGTTTTTAAACTTTTAAACATTTTACAGCCCTTCGTAAAATGAAATTTAGCTTTTAGACTTATTTTTCACATTTATATGTAAAATTACAGAATTTTCAAATTTTTAAAATTTTGACAATGTTTAAATTTCATTATTTTCAGATTTTTTAATTATATAATTAAGACATAATCATATAATAATACCATCCAAAATAATTTTCTATATTTTATTTTACCCCTATATTAAATTAAAAGACTACTTATTATTTTTAAAATATATATGAAGCTTGTTCTATAAGATTCTCAAAGTTTTTTAGTTTTTTTTTTCCAAATTTTTTCTATTGGTCAATGGCAAATCAGTAATTATCTCCAATTTTACAATTGAGTGGCAAATCAGTAAATATCACCAACTTCTCCTATTTTATATATAGTATAGATGTGTGTAAGCTATACATGAGATAAACTAAACCAAGAATGAATAATCATCAGTTTCCAAAACTCATTTGCCACATCTACATCAAGATCAAAACATCTTATTACCTATTTTGCAAGAGGTCACTCAAATAAGACATCTAGTTTATTCTGATCAAATCAACCGAATTTTAAGCAACAACGAGCTAGATTCATCAACTGGCTCTATTAATTATGATCGACATAAAAGTCGATCTAAATAAATTCTTAATTATGAATCATATAATTTATGTATGTGTGTGTGTGAGACAAAATGAAAAGGGCGGTAGTTGAGGGTTGTAAGAAGAAGAAGAAGAACCTTACAAAATGAAGAATTTAAATATATGATGACTATATAGAAAATGTTTTGTGGTTGTACATAGGATTAATGTCTAGGCCAAATTGCATGCTTCTTGGGCTTGTTATAACTTGTTTTGATATAATACCTAATGGAACATGGGCCTTTAAATTTCGTGCAGTCAAACTCGAAGTTTTGGGCCTTCAAATCCAAACTAACGTGTATAAAATAATATTTTTGGGCTTAAATTAAAATAGTTCCCATTCTTCCATCATGATTCAAAATATGTTTAAAATAAATTTTCTGATTTTAAGTCCAAAAAATAAAATGTCGGGGTGCTGTTACTTAGCCCTTTTGGTTAAAAACAATGGGCTCCAATTTTGTTAGACTTAGATGTCGTTTTATAAACCCCTTTTTCTGATTTTTGGAGTCACCAACGGTGGACTCATATATAACACTCAGTTCTTTCTTGTTTTAACCATTACTTCACACTTTTCACACACACTATCTTTCGAAATTAGAAGAGGCAAATAAAACCATTTGGAAATCCAGACAGCTATGCTTTTAAGAAACCCGTATGTTGCATAAGTTTCATTTAATACTTATCTCATTTTTTATTTTATAATTAGTGTTTATTGTTATATGATAATAACTTTTTATATAAGTGTGATATTTTTTCTTTATTCTTAAAATAATATTTCTTAGGGTACATTTGAATATGTGGATTTAAGGAGAGATTTGAAATCCTTGTTGGCAAATCCACTGATAGTGTTGGGTAGAATGTGAATTTAAAATCCATAGTTTTCATTTTGAGCTAATTTTAGAGTCATTTTGGTGGATTTCAAATCCACTCAAACTTGAAAGGATTTGAAATCCACTCATTTCAAATTCTGGATTTGAAATCACTCTATCCAAACGGAGTCTTATTATTTTCTTTAATAATTTTTTTCATTTATTCTTTAACACAAAATTGTTAATATATAGTTCTTAATAGGTGTTTTAATTATCGCATTAGGTATTTTCATATATTTCTGTAAAAAGTATATAATATATCTCATTTTTATCACTCGAAAACATCTGTTTTGTGCAATGTTTGTCCTAAGCTTTATGTATTGGTTTATTTTGTAATTGTGTTCTTTTTGTGATCTTTTTATTAGCTTTAACGAATTATTACATATTGTAATATTTTAATACAATTTCTCGATTGTTTAAGGGGGTGGTTGGACTGAATGTGCACGTTTGGATTTTAGATTACCAATATCCGAATCATGTTATTTGTTTGCAGAATCTTATAACTATTCTTTTTTTTTCTTTTTTCTTTTTTTGTCTACTTCATCCACTTTTTTACAATTTGAACTGAAAACGTTAGCTCTTTGTTTAAAGATAAAATAACAGTACATCATCTATTTTTCTTATAATTCCCTATATGATGACATATTAATTGTAATCCTACTTTTTAAAATTTCTAAACAAACACAAAATTATCAAATTTCATCCTTTTTATAACTCACTTTCATACTTGCCAAATTTACATATGTTTTAACCTAAACATATCCTAAAAAAATTTTAAGCACCTATTTTTTTGCTAATGTACTAATAATATTGTTTCAGAGTTTAAACACAATTTCAAAGTACATTATTTTTATTTAATGCACATTACTGAACTAATGTTTGCACATTGTTGCTTACTTTTTTTTTTATGCCAATTTAAAATGTTGGACAAAAACAATAATTCAAGTTTGAAACCAAAGATTTCATGTAAAAAAATAATACAACATTAGCAAGCACTTGTAACTTACATTTTTTTTTCCAAGCAATTATTTTTTTATAATACCCTTTAAAATTTCTAAACAAACATAACTTTTCATTATCTAATGTCAAATATGTTTCAATCTCACATATCTTAATGTTTTTTTAACATCTATTTTTGGTAATCTCATTAGCAATATGTTTCATAGTTTAAATTACAATTTTAAAGTACATTATTTTATTTCATGCCTGACATTACCGAATTATAATATTTATATGTTTTTTTTTGAATCCTCTAAATAATTTTTTCTCTAAAGATTTTTATTTTTTTGAGTTTGAACTACTTGAATGTTCTTTTGTAAAATATTATTAGCACCTTCAAATATCATTTATTTATTTATTTTAATTCCTTGAAAAGTAGTAGCAGAATTACTCTTCAAATTTTGTTTTATTTTTTGAAATTGAAATGTTGGATAAAAACAATTATTAAAGTTTGACACCAAAGATTTCATATAAAACAAAAAAGAAAAAAAACAATACAACATTAACAAACATTTGTAACTTACATATTTAATTTTTCCAAGCACTTTATTATTGTAGGGTAGTGGTGTGTGTATTTAATTGATATTAATATTTTGATATTTTATAAATAAAATAATTTTTAAGGAAGGACACTTGGCAACATTGTAAAGTGTCACTTGTCAAACACTTGGAGGTGATACTTGGCAACAATGTAAAGTGCCACTTGTCAAACATTTGAGGGTGCAAACCACACTTTTATATATATATAATTACCACCTCACACATACGAGCTAGGGTTTTGAAGTACAAAACACAACCAATTAATTTCCAATATCTAAAGTGTTTTGTAATCTTTCAATATATGCCAGGTTTCTGTTTAATAAACCATGTAATAATTGATAATCTTACTATTTCAGTTTGATGTTTTATTTAGTATTTCAAATAATCACTACATGATAAGAGTAAATATGATATTACTAATTAGAGAATGTTTCTCTTCAAGTATCATATTTATACTTTTAAGATATTACTTAATACAAAATAATATCTTTAATGAATAAACAAGTAATACATTTAAGGATATACATGTGATATCTGAAAAATATATATCTAAAATATATCACTGAACAGAAGGTAATACCTTAAGCATACACATATATCTTAATAGTACATACATTATACCACACTTTAAGAGTATACACGTGATATTTGAAGAGTATATATATAACATCACTTGTCGGGTTGGGAGCACGCAAGTTTTTGCATACTAATTAGAGAAGGTCTTATGTACCCCTAGAACACGGATCCTAAATTTGTGCCCCCAATCCGACCTGCTAACCCCTCTCTCGTTTTTTTTCTTGCCCTAGTTGGGCTTCCTCTTCTCTTCTTATTCTGCTATTGTTGTTGCGTTTCTTCTTCTTCTCCTTTTCTGTTGCCGCCCTTCTTCTTCATCTTTTCTTCTTCCTCGATTGTTGCGCTTCTTCCTCCTTTTCTTCTTCTGCGCTTATTCTTATTTTTACAACAATTCTTCTTTGTCGTATTCTTCTTCTTCTTCTTCTCATATTTTTAGCCATGGACTCTGTGCTTCTTCATTATTTGCTTCTCTACTTTTCTTTTTCATAAAATTTGGTTATTGGTGTTAAGGAGATGGAGGAGATGATTTACAGAAGATGATGGAAATCACAGTTTTGATAGTTTGGATTTTAAACTCACTTTACATTGTATTGATACTTTAAGGGTATGCAATTGATACTTAAAAGAATACAGGTGATAAAAGTATGTGATACCTTAAAGAGTATATAATTAATATCTTAAGAGCATACAACTGAATGAGCAACTAATACATAAAAAGTATATAAGTAATACCTAAAAAGTATACAAGTGATACCTTTAAAATAAAAAATTAACGTCTTAACCGAATGAACATGTAATATCTAAAGAGTATGCAAGTGATACCTGTAGAACAAAAATTGATGTCTTAACCAAATGAACAAGTAATACTTAAAGAGTACACAAGTGATACGTTAGAACAAAAATTGATATCTTGACTGAACGTAGAACTAATACCTTAAGAATATACACATAATACCTCAAGGGTGCATTTGCTTCAAATTATTGATTGAGCTTGATTGTATCCAAGTGATTAATAATTGTCATTAATACATGTAATAAACTATCTATCCATTTTTATGGGTAGTCATATCACAAGATTTGAGGATATATTATTAGATCTTTTTTATATCATGAACTTTTATTTTTCAACCAAATAAATTAATCTTCATGTTGATATAACATATATCAACGCTAATAAGGACAAGCAAGCGATCTACGTGCAGGGTTGAGCCGTGACCGTGGGTACCCAAGTTTTGACGCATTAATTAACATCTCCACGGTTCATGTTACAAATTAATATTTCAACGGTTATTTTTCAAATCCCATTTCTTAATTGTTTCACTCAAACAATGCATTTCACCAATCAACATTTTCTTGTGGCACTTAGGCCCTATCAATTAGTATTACAGAATAAGAAATCAATAATAGAAACCAATACAAGAAATATGGGACTTGCGTTTTTCTCCATTACCTTGATCCGACTATGGATTGAACCAATTTGACCAATTACACCTTGACTCAATGAGCAATTCAATTCATTTTGCTCGATTCGAGCCCACAAATAAGTGGAGATTTTAGAATAATCTGATTTCTTCCACAAATAATACTACCTATTTTCAGGTTGTATTTGTCTAATTTGATCGGACACAAAGGTTAAAAAAAACAAAAAACAGTTGATTATTACTTTTTAAAATAATTAGATGATATTTTTGTAATAAGGAAAAAATATAGAGATATAAGTATTTGACTTTTGTGATATTTTAAAATTGATTTTTACTTTTAAATGACATTTTTATAATAAGAATGAAATATAGAAATATTAATATTTGATTTTTATTTTTATTTTCATTTATGACTGACAGGTTTAATTGGAATAAACTAAAAATGACAAATTGGCAGAGTACTTGTTATGCCAAAGTAAGAAAAATGTGTATAAAGTGACAATCAATATTATATACAAGAGAGATATTAGTAGAGCTGGTAAAATGGACTCGACACGATGGGTCCGCACGATCAATCCAAAAATTAGACTGAGCTGAGCCTAGAAAAAAGTGAACCGAAAAGTGTCGAAATTTTTTGACCGACCCAATGGCCCGATGAGCTAGATGGGCTCGGGCCAATTTGGCCCGTTGGACTCGGGCCGACCCGATAACCCATAATTTAAAAAAATATACTTTTATCACAAAAAATTTACTTCCATAATGTTATTAGTGATGATTAATTCATAAACAAGTGGAATTATCATATTTTATTTTTAAAATTCAAATTTATGGATTATAATTCAATTTCAAGTTTAAACTATTCAAAACTTGTTAGCTTTTTAATTTAACGTTGTTAATTTAGACATGTGAATAATTGAATGATTGTATTTTAAAATTTTAAATTCTATATGAATTTCACAATTATAAATTTATTATGGTGATACGTCATATCAATATATATATAATTATATATATTTAATTTACTAAAAAAGATGATGTAGGTCGATTTAGCCCGTTGACCCATGGGCTGGGCTACAGATTTATGACCCAAACTAAAGCTGGACCGGCCTGATCGGCACGAAGCTTTCATGTGGTCTATCGGGCCGGACCGCCCGTTTTGCCAGCTCTAGATATTAGAGCTAAATCAGTGTATTATTGAACTAATACAAGATAAAAACACCATGTTCAAAATCCAAGTTGAAACCCGAGGGCATAGATGTCAAATCAATTCCTCTTACCCGGACGTCCCTCTGTTGAGTATTTCCTTATACCTCAAAATGGAGTCGAGTCTCTGCAGCTTCAACTGCTGCCTGAACTTGTTAATGAAGTCATCGGCCTTGGAGTCCACCGCCTCATCATCCACCGTCACCGCCTTCTCCCTCACCGTCGCCGGCCGCCGTTCCACCACCTCCGTCTTCTCCACCGGCATCTTCTCACTCGCCGACCTTTTCAAAACCCTCACCGCCGGAGCCGCCGTCGTCGTCAAGGGTTCGGACTTCGTCCACGTCATGTGATGGACCGGCTCCTCGCTCTCGCAATGGATCTGGTCCGGCGGGTTCACGGAGCGGTTAAAGGACGCAAGCCGCTGGAAAACGGCGGGAACTCCGGCGAGCTGCCGAGGGCGGTGCTCGTCGCCGAGGTTTTGGTTCTTTTTGAGGGGATTGAGGCTGGATCTGAAGAATATGGTGCCGATCATTACGTTTAGGAAGCAGAAGAGAACGGTGGGAGTGAGCCACGCCGGCATGTAGCTCAACGGCGTTCATGGCTGCTGAAGCGACGTCGAATTGTGACGATGTTGATTGTTCGTTTCAGATGAGTTAGTTATTGTGTGGTGGCGATGCAATGCTATATATAATATAATGGAGGGGGTTAGAATGAAATAGGATAAAGTAGAGGTCCTTGTTTGAAATTAGATAGTATTCGAAATTAAATATCTGATTTATTTTCGAGTCGGTAGCATGACGATAATTGTGAAGCTGTAAGGTCGACAGCAATGACACTGTCAGTTTTTACTGTTTTTTCTTCTTTGGAAATCATTTCATATATCATGTGGAATAAACGAGTCTAGTTTCTTTCTTAAATTGTATTGTATTATCACATTTCCTCTTATTATAATATATAAATTGTATATAAGTGATGATGGCTATTTCATAAGTTATCAACTTGGATTGTGTTCTGTCACGTTTGTTTCAGTTGTGGACTTTAAAATCCAAAACATAAATTAAATCTTAAACTCGAACTTCAATTATGTATCCAATGAAAATCGAGGTTGAAATCTTTTGCTATTAATGTCATCTATTTTTATCTTTCTTAGGGTTAAATTTAAAAATCAACTCGAATTATTAACTTTTTTCCGTTTTTCCTTTTTTTTTTTCTCCGATTGCAACCTAGTCTTCTAGAATTTATTCGAATATTGCAATCAAAATCAATCTATCGGTCATTTTTCGATACATGAATTAATTTTTTTACTTTGAAAATCAAACTTTATTTTCTTATCCAATTGCAACCTTTGATTTAGGATACATTTTAATAAATTTCAAAATTTGAGGTTTCAATTAGATAAAAAGAAACAAAGTTCATGTTGTAATTTGATAAAAACTAACAAAGTTTAGGTTTTAAATTTTAAAAATTAAGTCATGTACTTGTCATGTGATCCTCACTTTAACGGGAATTTGAAATTTGTGGATAAATTTTAGAATACTAGGTTGAGAAAATGTTACAATTGAAAAAAGTCTACACTTTGGGTTGTTTTTTGGTATTTAACTTATTTTAATTCCACGTTAATGTATAAATCTATATTTATACTAAATGAATAACCAACACATTTCGCTCTCTGGTTAATCCTGCTAATTTTTAACTTAAAATTTAACTTTAATTTTAATATCAATTTCAATTAATGTACAAATTAATATTTCTAATTTATTATAATTAAACATTTAATGAGATAATAATAATTGTATAACAAAATGTGAATAATCATGAATGTTGATAAAAATATAAATTATGAAACTTTACGCAAACATTATAATTAATACTATTAAAATATCAATGTGATGCAGGAGACTTACACTATTAATCTTAATATTAACTCAAATAATAGATGTGTATCATACAAAATCATATATATAATTTTCAATATAAATAATATTTACTAAATAAATTAACTTTAATAAATTCAAGTTATTTAAACAGCTAGGTGTAATTGGGTCTTATGCTAGTTATAATAATATAAGTCTTCAAGTGTTTTAACTCTGTACACGTCTTTCACACACATATAAGAACATGTATGCATAAATATTAAATTGTGGAGTAATAACTATTGAAAAGGAAGAATTAAAAAGCATTAGAAATTTAAACATAGGTTTTACAGTACTAACGTGTGAATGAAATAAATTGCAGTCCAGCTAATGTCTTTATGGTTATTAAAATCAAACAAAGACTTTTTGCACACGAGATGACTTCATTTCCTTATCCTACAAATCAAAATATAAATTCACTGTAAACTGTACAGTATGACGTTTCTTATTGCATTATTGAATTTAGATTCCACAACCCAAATTACCATATTTAAATTTTACCAAATCATACAACTTTAATACATAAAATATCACCCTACATAACTTATTATACCAAAATACCATAAAATATAAGAGCTACCACAACTACAAAAATTTATTTTGACCTTTTCACGAACAACCAAATTTTTCACTATCTTCCAAAATTACATTTTATAACCAATTTTTTCATATTCCACACTATATAATCTTTTATACCCTAAATCAACATTAATTCAATTAATATCAGACCCAACATGCTTCTGTAAAATTAATTCATCCCTTAAAATGCATATCATTCTTTGATCGCAACAACTCCGGGTGAAGTGGTTCGCAACACCACCGGTTGGAAAATTACTGCCCCTAGACCGTTTTACGAACAGTTCCTCACTGTTCAACTTCAACCCTTAGGGAAGATAGTCTACAAGTTATCCAGCTCCTTCAAAAACTGCTCAGCACAACCTTGGTTCGTTTCCTACCCCAGGTGTACAAGATAATTCTTTCAAAGGATGAAATTAAAATATTTCAACACATGTTGGAGCGAAGCCCTCCTTTTATTAAGAACTTAAAAATATTTATTACATATGTAATCTTCTTTTGAGAGGAGAATACTAGATTAGTCTCTCATTGAAAAGACTATCACTTGTAAGTACATAAACTAAAAACAAAGAACACTCAAAATGTTACAAAGATTTTTCTTCTAAAGAAAACTAAGGGAAAAGTTCGATGTCCTTAGCTTCCTTCTACCTCTCTTATTTATAGGCAAAAATCCGGACTTGAAGTGCGGATTTCAAATCTTGTTTAGCCAGTTGTCTCCTTTTCCTAGTGGATCAACCACTAAGTTTGTCAGTTTTCCTTGTGACTCATCCTATTTGATTGTTGTCGAGGAATCTCCGTTTTCTTCCCGTGACTCTATCCCATGTGATGTCTGTTTGGCGTGACTCAACCCATGTTACCTTTGTCGGGGAATCTTTTAAAAATTTAGCTTTCGTACGTGGTCCCCGCAGATAACTTTTCTTTTGGGCAGATCTCTTGTCCTTGTCCACCCCGCGTTCTCGTCGATCGGATTTGCGTCCGAATCCTTTCCCAAACTCGGGTTCCTTCTGTTCTGGGCATGCTTGGCAAATTCGATCCGTCCATCGGCCTACATGCGTCATGTTACAGAATTTTCGATAGGTTTCTTTACTAACCGGAATCTTGTTTTCCTAGAGGATTCTTCTTTTTGTTTCAAAAAGATCCTCTGCAAATCTTGTGGTTGTTCCCGTCATTGAATTCAGGAGGAAAGATTCACTCGCTGAATTATGAAAGAACTTGAAGGGATACTTGACTTTGTCCATCTCGCTTAGACAAGCCCTGACTTTGTCCATCTCGCTTAGACAAACTCAAAGTCCCTATGCTCGTCAGGTAGAAGCTTCATCTTCTGAAATGCTCCTACCAAAATGGGAGTTTTCTCCGGAGAAGCCGCCTTGATAGTTTTTAGGGCGTTTCCATCTGGTCTCCTAAGCTTGCTAAAATGAAAGGCTTCATGGAAACTTTTATTCACTGGTTTTGGAGCTGCGCTGATAAAATACAGTTCTCGAATGTCACATCTGGCCAAATGTGGATTATGGGGCCAAGTCTCGTGAACTGCTTCCCTAATCCATCTCGGTAATTTTGAGATTTCGTGGAATCCTGGTGAAACGGTATAGATCGAAGCTATAGCTCCAAAATTATACCATTCTTGTACTTCGTTTGGATGACTCCCTGGTTTCATCCAAACCCTTGGGTATTTCCCAGAGGTATCAACGATTGTTCTCTCTGGATTGATACCCTTTCTTGTGGTCAACTTCTTTCATTGCTTCTGGTAAACCTGCATAGGAGAAACTTTAATCTCGTCAATTTGGACCTTAGTTTTGCCAGTTTGTGGTCTAAGATCCAACTCTCCCTCTTTTACCCCAGAGGTGTTGGGTTTACTTGAAGACTCGGGTTGTGACACCGGAGCTTCAACTTTTGCTACAGTTTGTACATCCTCAAGGAATGCATCATCTGCAGCACTCGTAGTTATGGTATTTGAATCCATAACTTCCGGGTTATAGACACGTTTTCTTATTTCTCCCTTTTGCACCGTTGAAGATGCAGTCTGGAGAAGAGGCCCCCGTAGCGCCGAGAACAATAGTTTCTGCGTGTACTGGCATGCTCGTATTAGATCAGAGACGGATCTCTGATCAACTTGTTGAAGTCGTCCAGCGACTTCTGCATTAATACATAAAGTACCAAATCCTTGTTTTAGGCTCTTCAGGTTTTCCCTAAGATGCCTAACTCGTGTGAGGACCTCGTCAGCGACGCGTCCTTCATCTCGTATTAAAAAATCTACAAGAATATTTTCATGAGATTTTATAATGACAATATCATAATCATAATATTGACATTCAGCTTGCCATCTAAGTAGTCTAGCTTTTTCTGGTTTTGATTCTATTTTGTTTTTCAGAAAAGTTTTGACACTCGAGTTATCAATTTTTAAGATGAACTTTTTAGCCAGTAGGAATAAAGACCATTTTTTAAAAGTCTTTCTGACCGCAAATAACTTCTTCTCGTTGATATGCCACCGATTTACTTTACTATTTGTGAATAAATCGCTGCAGTATCTGCATGACATTTCTCCGTTTGGTGTAGTTTTCATAAGGACTGCTGCCCACCAATAATCACTGGCGTCTATGTAAAGAACCAGTTCGTCCTCATCTTGAGGAATAACAAGTTTCGGGAGCTTTTGACAAATCTCCTTAAGTTGTTTTATCCCTTTTGGTGTTCATCTTCTCATTTGAATATTGCGTCCTTTTTTTGTAATGGGCTAAACACATTCTTGTAATGTGCCAGATTGTTTATGAACATTCCAGCGAAGTTAACAACTCCAAGAAAACTCTGAAGTTGTTTCTTATCCTTGAGGGTATCTGGAAATCCTTGTATCTTTTCCACAATGTGGCTCTGTAGGATTATTCCAGATTCATCGATTTCTATTCCAAGAAATTCGATTTGTCTCGTAGCAATTACTGTCTTTTTTTCTGAAAGCACTAATCCTTCCTTATGACAAACATCTGAAAATATCTCCAACTGTTTGAGATGCTCTTTCATGTTCTTTGATACAATGAGGATATCATTGATATATACAAACATGAAACTGAAATAATCTTTGAAAAGATTATCATCTTCCTTTGATATATTTGCGGTGTATTTGCCAATCCCATGAGCATCACGTTCCAGATATAATGTTCTTGTGGTGTGGAGAAAGTTGTAAACTTCTTACTTTCCTCCTCCATCTTAATCTGGTAGAATCCAGATTTGCAATCAAACTTTGAGAATACCTTGACACATTTGATATAGTTAACCAAGTGTTCTCTACTCGGGATGTAATATCCATCGAACTCCAAAATGTTATTAATCCCTTTGTAATTAATAACAAGTCTTGGTTTTCCTCTCTTGATTTCTCCATGATTCCTTACAAGGAATCCTGGGCTGCTATATGAAGAAACTCCTGGTGAAATTAACTTAAGGTCAAGATATTCCTTAAGTATTTTCTGCATATCCTCACGATCCTCTTGGTTCATAAGGATTGGCTTGTATCTTACAAACTCGTGTTCCGAAGAATGGTAATCTCACTTGATGTGTTCTCCAATAGGTTTTTCATTAATTCTGCAATTGCCTCTGGAGGTACTCGATCTTCTCATTGTATCCTGAATGAATACAAGTTATTATCCCATCTCTTGGTATCCTTCTACTTCGAACCATATTGCTGATAGGATAATAATACATCACCAAACCTTCTTTTATCCACCATTTTTAGATGTCGAAGTTTGACTTCATCACCACGCTTGCTGTGAAAAGTAATGGGCATTTTTCTGTAGAATGTCTCTCGCAGTCTGTGGACAATAATCTTATGATCACATAAGGTTGTGAAAATAAGTCTTCTTGTCTCATTTTCCTGTGTAAATCGTTTGAATGTTTGTAGGAAATTATTTCCTAACAAAATAATTGCTCATGTATCATGGATATAGATTGATGGTGTCTTTGTTGTTGATCACGAGTAACCAAAGCGGATCCATCTCCTGCGTTCATCTTTAGATCCACAATTCCTAATCCGGCGAAGGATTCAGCAAGGTCATGTAGATCCTCCAAATTTATCTTCTCCAAATCCATCACTTGTCTATGACGGATTTTCCTTTGATGATGGCAATAAGTTTTTCATCATCAGTCAGGCTGTCGTACAACTTCGGTTGGTTTCCCATCTTGGTGTAAATAGGGAACTGTCCCGAAATCTATACGTCTCCTTCCTCCGGATGAACTTGGTCTGTTCTTCAAATTCTTGACTCGTTCTTGAATATCATAAATGATTTCAAGAGTTTCTTTCTGATTTTTCATCATCGTCTCCATTTGGCTTTGAATCTGATGAACTTGTATTGGTAGGTTATGACGGTTATCATAACTCTGCACTGTCTTCTGGATTTCTCTAAGATCTTCGGAATTTTAGAGGTATCTGGAAGTATCTCCTTCCACTCGGGCACTCCATCAGTCATCATGGTTTTGATGGGCTGCTTCATGATGATTCATTAAATCAACATATAATATCTGGTTTACCGCAAGGAAACCCAGATAATATGCTGCTTGTTTTTCGCATTGCCTTAAGGTTTCCCTATCAACTTCTGCGTGCTCCTTTTCAACATATTGGTTATTCCAATATGTTACCTTGTCTTGGTGCTCTTGTGCATACATCGTCAAAATTTGACGATATCTCCTGTAATGTATACATCTTGGACATTCGTCCTTATCCATTTTTTCTCGAATAATTCTCCTCATCAATTGTTAATTACAGAATAATAAATATAACTTCAAGTTTTTAATAAACTTGGGCTCTAATACCATCTTACACTCGGGAACTAAGAATCATATGGATAAGATATATTGGAAATTCTTTGAGAAATATGTATAGCTTGGAAGTAGCAAAATAAGTTTGGGCATATCATTTTTCAATGATTAGCATTACTTGCAAAAAGTGTGTCATAAGGTTATCAAAGTCTTTAGCCAAAAGGTTGTGGTATTTTGAGGTAATAAATTATATTTTTTGTTAGATGGGGATAATAAGTTATATTGAGTGTTATTTTAGTTTAAAGTTATATGAAATGGGGTATTGTGGGTGTATAACTCCTGAATTTATATCCATGTTAATTTAGTGTTTTTTCTTTATGACTATTTTATTTTGCAAATAAATCGCATTTGTTATTGCATTGATGTGTACATATGTAAAAGTACCTGATATTTCTTCCTTAATTTTTTTGGGGAAAAGAAAAGGGGCCTGTATTTTTACTTCAAATACATTTTTTTTTTTTAAGAATTAACCCTTTCCCTTTGAAGCATGTGATCTATACATTTAGTTTTGAAGTAGGCTTGTTTGCAAAAATAAATATGAAGTTTCCCAATTAATACAACTAATTTTGACACATTTAAAGTTACCAAAATTAATCCTGATCAACTTACTAATTCGGATCATTATCAAATTTCAATGAAAATTTAAGTATGTCCGGTTAGCTTCATTAATGATTAAAACCTTGAGCAGATACTAAATGAATCTCAAATTTTAGGGTATTCATTTTGTGAAGAAAGGGTTTTTATGTATTAATTTTGATTTTATTTGGTTGTGCAAATTATATGGGTTTAGAAGCAACTTGGAAGTGACATGGATGAGGCAGGACCGTAGAAAAGAAGATCAGGAAAAGCATGAGATGACAAATCCAGGCTAAGTGTGATTATGAAATATATGGCAAATTATATATATTGAGGATGCATGTATGGTTGCAATTTCAACACAAAAATAATATTTTTGGGGAATATAAATCCAATGATGAGTGATGACAAATTGCCCTTTGGACAATGCTCAATTTGATCCCAATCAATAACATTTGATTCCCAATTAATCGGATGAATGGACAATTTTCTTTTTTTAACCTATATAGCGGATTGATTCTCTCCCGTACTCATTACTCCCTCCTATTCAAAATGAAAAAGACTTATGTGCATCTGGGGCACGAATCCTTGGATCCGTGCTCCTAACCCGCTCCGGCAATCCGACCCGACCCGACCCGGTGAGAATAACATATATATATATATTTTTTTTTTTCTTTTTTCCTTTTCCTTTCTTTCTCCTTCCTCTCTGGTGCGGTGCAAGGCGCTGTCGAGAGACGAGGAGTACGACAAAGAAAGAGTTTCGGTCCTCCTTAACTGCAGTGGATCTAAGGGCTCGGCTGAATCCTGCGTTGCCGCCTTCATACTGCGGCAATGCAGTGCTGGCGGCGTACACGGCGGCGAGATGTGAGGATCTGGATAAAAGATTGAAGTTAAGATTTCAAACAAAAAGATATAATTACAACAAAATGAGAGATAAACTAATATATAGAGTGATAATATGAGTAATTTTGTACAAAGTTTATTTATGAACTAATAATAGCATGAACTCCTATGAGGTTCAAATGAATGAGATGACATGCCATCTTTATTTAAACAATATTGATACCAACTCACCATATTAGACCAATTTTGAATGTAATCATAAACATGTCATTCATATGCTCCTCTATAGAGTGACAAATTTGTCTTTTTTTTTTGTGGCCAATAAGAAGTTCAAATCATATGAAAAATTCATGAAATAGATGAAAAAAAAAAGCATTTGAGTGAATTCTACCGACACATGAATGCACCGATATTTTACCGATATATCTCCGATATATCGGTGAAATATCGGTGAAACCCGTCATTTTCTCCCTACATCTCACCGAAACCGAAACACGAACAGAAACGGACCGATATATCGGTGACATTTTGACGAAAACAAACAACACCCCGTTTTTATATCGGACATAGAATTTGAGCGAAATTTCTGTAATATATCGCCGAAATTTCACGATTTTTTTCATCCATGTCTATCACTGAATCATATAATATAATTATAACACCTACAGAGTATATATATAACACCTATAGAGTACATATATAACATTTATCACTGAATCACATAGTGTGAAATTTGGTGTGCGCCCATCAGGTGGGGGTGCGCGTGGGCGCCCACGCGCCGGGTCGGGTCAGGGGCACGAATCTAGGATCCGTGCCCCAGGTGCATATAAGTTTTTTGTTCATTCAAAATAAGTATCATCCTCCAGCTCTACACACAAATTAAGGAAATATTTATTTTCCTAATATGCCCTTCATTAATTATTCTTTTTTTTGACAATTTTATTTTGTGTGCTCTACAATTAATTAGAAATTCATTAAGTATAGGGGTAATTTTGGAAATAATTTACAAAGTGACACTTAATATGAAAAAATCTCAAACTTCTAAAATGACACTTATTTTGAATAGGAGATGGTATATGCGATGTGATTAGGATTGAAAATCAGGTTGGGACAGGTTAAGATACAATAGTAACCATATCAACACAAAAATTCTGACCGAACACAAATCAAAATTTTCATGGACGATACAATTTGTCCTATCTAAAAGTAATTAATAAAGTAAAAGTCTACTCTTTTTAGATTTTCAAAATGTAATTATACCTTAAATTCAGAGATCTTTCCAAATTAATAATGAAACAGGGTGACCAAGTTAAGAAAATTATAATTCACAAACTAATAGTTTAAACAATTATCATTATTTAATTCATCCAATGCTTACTATATGAATTTAACCTTAAATATACTATAGGGAAAAAAAGGTTGTAAGGTGGACTTCGGGTTAACCCAAACCTAAACTCATTGTTCGTCTCAGTTGATGGGTATAGTTTAATTATGACCTGAATTCGCAAAGAGTCAACCCTAGCTCATAATTTTCCTATTAGATTCGATTTAGTGTTGAGTTGTCGTGTCGTGTTGATCGGAAATTGTTACACCTGTACTTAACATATATTTCTCAATTTTTCAACTTGTTATATGTAACTTAAAAATTAAACCTTAAAAGAAAAAATATCTAAGAATCTAAACATATAGTATACATGTCTGCATCATTAAACGATGTGTTATGGATGTCGGGTGGAAATTTAATTATGGTCTCTATTTACAGTAACATTATTATAGTGTTATTAACATCATAGTAACATGTGATCTTAAGAAATGTGAATACAGATTGTTGAGTCTATAAATAGTTAAAAAAAAAAAAAGTAAAGTATATATAATTATCATAATATCTGCAATATTGGACATTGATAAATATAATTATCATATATGATGACGCCATGAGAGTAGTTGAACATTATTAGAAAGAAGATCATTAGGGTTTGAATCCTTCTCGCGTCCTTATTTTTTTAATTTTTAAGAGTTAGACTATTATTTTTTCGAGTCCATGTTGAACAATAAAAATTGTTGTCCATTTTAGTGGTAGGCATTTTAATTTCAAGTTATGCATGTATTTATTTATATAAAATGTTTAAACAACTTGAATGACCATTTGGTGGCACGAGAGGTCAAGTATATCTACAAGTAATTGTCTTTTCAATTTACTAATATGTTTCCTAAGCGTTACATTTGATTGTTGGGTTTGGTATTGTTGACAAAATCTGTATTAATTATCATAAAAACTCATGTGAGACGGTCTCACGGATAGTTTCCGTGAGATGAATCTTTATTACCCATGTGTTGAATCTATTTTCACAAATTTCAATATGAATTATTAAGGGTGGGTTATGGGGTTGACCCGTCTCACACAAGAAGATTCGTGAGACGGTCTCACATAAGATCTACTCATTAATTATTGTTACATTCGAATCAAATAATTCGAAAATGGATTTAATTAAGCCATGAGTAATATACCCAATTAATTTTGTGACTTGTTGGAGTGCATGTTTCATTAATTCTTGGGTCAATTGCCACAAAAATTACTAATTTACAAAGAACTGCGATTTTAACTATTTTTTTTATTAACTAATATTACATGCTTGATTTTAATTCAATACTCGTGTAAGACGCGTGTATCACAAGAATATTTGAATACTAATGGAAAAGGTTGATTATTATTTATTTTCATTAATTTTTAATTGTTAGTTATGCAAAATATTTCAATTATCATTTGATGAGATTGTAACAACCAACTTCAATTAAAACACCTAAAATTTCACAAGTTACAATTTTGTTAGCAATCATCAATATTATCTTTCTGTTTTTCAATTAGCATTATTTCACTAACTGTTTAATTGCTTATAATAAATTAGAAATATTAAGTGAATAAATTGAAACTGAAATTAAAATTTTGAGTAGGAAATAGGATTAGATTAGGGATGACAAAATTGACTCGACCCATGGGGATCCGACCTGACCCGTGATGTTTGGGGCTGGGCGGAATCGTCCCGTACTTGAAACGGGGTGGGGCGGACCGGACCCGTGCTCAGGGCGGGGCGGGTCTGGGTACCCACAGCGCCCCGCCCTGCCTAGTTCTAATATTAATATACATAATATATATGAGAGCCCTGCCAAAATTACACAATTTTTTTTAAGGAATTGACTTTTCTAACATTGGATATAAGAAAATGTACTTTTCTACCACAAAATATAAGAAAGTTACCTTTTCTACACTATTTTGACTCGGTCATGGAGAAATCATTAAGTAATGATGGCTTGATGATATATTCAATTTTATTTATACTTATATTTAACAATTGTTTTATCCAAGAACTCTAATTACAATTTTATTTGCTCTTTTTATTTATTCTCTTTTATTTATACTTATTTAACAATTGTTTTATCCAACAACTGTAATTAGTAATTTATATAATTTCTAATTTATAAATTATGGTTCGATTAATTAGTACGAGAACCACTATAATATGTTAATCGAAGCAAAATAATTTATACTTAATTTAATAGAATTACTGAATATAATTTAGGTGGTTCGAGTGGTTCGATCACTAGTGTAAAAAATCAAAATTTTCCAAAGTGATCGAACCACTATATGAAATTCATAGTGGTTCGATCACTAGTTCAAAAAATCAAAATTTTCCAAAGTGATCGAACCACTATGTGAAATTCATAGTGGTTCGATCACTAGTTCAAAAAATCAAAATTTTCCAAAGTGATCGAACCACAATGTGAAATTCATAGTGGTTCAATCACTAGTGTAAAAAACCAAAATTTTTCAAAGTGATCGAACCACTATGTCAAATTCATAGTGGTTCGATCACTAGTGAAAAAAATCAAAATTTTCCAAAGTGATCGAACCACTATGTCAAATTCATAGTGGTTCGATCACTATTTTGAAAAACCAAATTTTTCCAAAGTGATCGAACTACTATGTGTAATATATTGTGGTTTGAATAATAGTGTTTTAAACTTATTTCTGAGGTTACCGACACAAAAATTTTGTTTTCTAGTAATTAACAGTATTATTCACTTTAATTTTCACGTTTCACAGTAAATGTTCAGATGTTTGTTGTCACAGTTTATTTCGAAATAATTTTCAATCCATAGTCAAGATGTTCACGTGGTGGAATTAATGTTGATTTGAACATTCATTCACGGATTGCTCAATTCTCATCTATTTAAGTGAGAATGAGTTTCCAACACTAATAGCACAAAATCGTGAGTGATACTGGGTGTGAAGAATTTGAAGAATTATCAAGTAACTTATCTCTCTTTTGTTTTTTATATCATTTGTTTTAACACTGTAGTTATATCGAATGTTTTAAATATTCTAATTCCATTACATTTTCAGATCGTATTATCGAAAATGTCTTATTCGGTGGTGGTTTCGTTCGGAGGCCATTGGGAAGGTATTCAGTACGTAAATGGTTCCCAAGAGTTGATCAGTCTTCCAAGACTCACGTACATGGATTTATTGACCTCGATTCATGGGATCGTGCTTGCCGACTTAAATTATTGGGGATATGTGATTCATGCGCTAACTGACTGTAACGGCAGATTGAAAAAAAAGAAAATCAAGACTGATTCTGATTTAGAAGAGGTTTTTTATTCAGATGATTCTCTTTTGGTTGTTTTTGTTTCGTTGACCAGGGTTGATCTTGGAGTATCCGCGGGATCGTCCTATCAGGATCAACAAGCTTCAGTGGATGAGCATGAAAATCAAAGTTCTCAACCTTTTTTTCCGTTCAGCTTTGGAAGTCCTTCAACCTATAATGTGAACACTGTACATGAATTCAGCCCTGTACCTGTTCCTACTGGACTCCATAACGACGAAAAATTCCATGCGAAATGGGATTTGGCTTGTCGGAATCGAACCACTGAAGCCGGTACGTCTTCGAATGAGCGTTGGGCACCCCGGTCATCATCATGGGGGAGAGACAATAATTTTCAGTTTCTCGACCTGAATAGTCCTGCTCCAGGGTTCGACGAAGGTGAACCGGATCATGGAGAACACAGAAATTCCGCTGATGACGTTGAAGCAGGTAATTACTTTTACATAACAGATATGTGAGTACAGAGTTATATGAATTCCCCAATCATAACTTATTACTTGTAATGTCCACATTTTGACATCAGATAGAGAAGATTGCTTTACCTTAGACGAAGATGTTGACGTATCGTTGGATGATGAGCAGCGCGAGGCGTTTGTGGAATTTTGTGAGTACACAATGCAGCCGGAATGGTATGTTCCCGATATGGATGGATTTGACGAGCCAGAATCCGGGGATCTTTTGCAGGTCCCTCATGGACTTGAAAAAGGCTCGGTGTATAACAGTAAATCCGATTTAAAAAATGCAGTCGGGATGTACCATTTGGTGAATCAAGTTGAATATCGGGTCCTATATTCGGATAAGCACAGGTGGAATGTGAAATGCAACCACGACGGATGTCGATTCGTACTTAATTCATCTTCTAAGCACTGATCTGGAAAATCTCCAAGGCTGTATTACCGCATAGTTGTGAGCATGACTTAAACACCCGCGCATCCCGCAGAATCCCTTCCTCGGTGATCGGTGAATACTACGTTGAGCAAGCCAGAAAAGAAAATTCCAATCTTGTGCCGAGGGCTATGATTCAAGAAATAGGTCAACGATATGGTCTGAACCTCAGCCTGAAAGTCGCAAGAAGGGCGAAACGTCACGCTATGTACAAGGCGTACGGTGATCCGAAGCAGTCATTTTGCTTGCTCCCATTGTATTTGCTCGAGTTGGTGGATGCCAATCCTGGAACTTACACTGCATTGGAAACACACTCGTCTGGTAAATTCAAGTTCGTGTTTTTTACCCTGGTTGCCTCAATCATTGGATTTCAAAATTACGGTCGTCCGGTTATAGTTGTTGACGGTTGTCACTTGAAAGGCTCATACAGAGGTATTGGCTTTGTCGCGGTGACAAAAGATGGGAACGACCAAATTTTCCCCCTTGCAGTTGGAATTGGAAACATCGAGAATGATGAGTCATGGTCTTGGTTCATGAAGCATGTTAGGGAAGCATTCGGATGCCCAAACGACCTACTCATCGTTTCTGATCAACACGCAAACATAAGTAATGCGATACATGAGAGCTTCCCTGAGGCCACGCATGGACTATGTTGTTACCATATTAGACAACATTTGGCCAAACATGGGTCACATTTGGTCAATCTGTTCCAAAGAGCTGCATACTGTTATGATACAAATGAGTTCGATGGGTAAGTTTATCCCCATATAATTATTTGCACTACGTATTCAAAAATAACAAATTGATGTAAAGTGTGCTTTGTTTTTTTAAACAGGTACATGTCAGCCCTACGTGACAGTCTAATGATGGGTGCAATCAATACATTGCAGAACGCCCACGAAACGAGGTGGTCACGCGTAAAATGTCCAGTACGACAATACAGTTTCATGACGTCGAATGCCGCGGAGGTTTGGAATGCACGACTCGTTTGGGCAAGAAAGTTGCTCGTTTGTTCCTTCCTAGAAGCTGCTCGACGGATTATGGAGAAATGGTTTGTCAAACGGAGACAGACGGAGGACGAAAGGGATCACCCTCTGACGAAGTACGTTCACGACAAGTTAATCGAGCGGCAGCGGCTTGGTCGACAAATGGATGTCTCTGAACTTGGGGGAAATAAATTCAAGGTTGTTTCTAATGGTAAACTCCATATGGTGGACTTGGACCACCGTATGTGCACATGTTGGGAGTTCCAAAGCGAGTTAATTCCTTGCTCACACGCATGTGCTGCCATCAGGTCAGTCCACTTTTTGATCTTTGACTACAATTCTCTCGCCCATCCCATCTTTTGATTTTTGTTTGGTTTCACAGTTTTACGAAACGGTCGGTGATCAATTACGTGTCGCCTTATTACACGACCGGATGGTTGAGGGGAATGTGGGCCGCCAAGGTTATGCCTGTACAAGAGCCACAATACTGGAAACAACACGATGTCGTTCATCTACAACTGTGTACGGCTCCAGATAATCCAAGACAGGCCGGTCGACCTAAAAGTACCCGTATACCTTCTACGGGTGAACATTCTACTGGACGTCCTCGAGGGAGTGGGACATGCGGACGATGTGGAAGAGCTAGTCACAATAGGGCTACCTGTACGGAGTACATTCCCGAAAGTTCACACCCTATTTTGGATGAGCTTGAGGAGGATGATCCTATCAATAGTGGTCACGTACCTACAAGAAGGAAAAAAAAGACATGTTCATTGTGCGGTTCCGATTCACATACGAAGAGGAGGTGCCCTACGTATTTGGCGCAACCTTGAAACACAGTTGTATAAGTACATATGTATATGCTTACAAAAATTGGTTTTTTTCACTAGTGATCGAACCACTATGAATTTGACATAGTGGTTCGATCACTTTGGAAAATTTTGATTTTTTTCACTAGTGATCGAACCACTATGAATTTGACATAGTGGTTCGATCACTTTGGAAATTTTTGATTTTTTTCACTAGTGATCGAACCACTATGAATTTCACATAGTGGTTCGATCACTTTGGAAAATTTTGGTTTTTTACACTAGTGATCGAACCACTATGAATTTGACATAGTGGTTCGATCACTTTGGAAAAAAAGGGTTTGTTACACTAGTGATCGAACAACTCGAACCACCTAAATTATATTCAGTAATTCTATTAAATTAAGTATAAATTATTGTGCTTCGATTAACATATTATAGTGGTTCTCGTACTAATTAATCCAACCATAATTTATAAATTTTATAAATTATATAAATTACTAATTACAGTTGTTGGATAAAACAATTGTTAAATAAGTACAAATAAAAAGGGCAAATAAAATTGTAATTAGAGTTGTTGGATAAAACAATTGTTAAATAAGTATAAATAAAATTGAATATATCATCAAGCCATCATTACTTAATGATTTCTCCATGACCGAGTCAAAATAGTGTAGAAAAGGTAACTTTGTTATATTTTGTGGTAGAAAAGTACATTTTCTTATATCCAATGTTAGAAAAGTCAATTCCTTAAAAAAAATTGTGTAATTTAGCCCATTTGCTCTAATATATATTGTGATAATTAAGTTTATATACATTAATCTCAATTAATGTATATATTATGATAATTAAGTGTATATGTGTGTATATATACACACATATTTATAAGTAGTTTAGGATCATATTTTAATTAATTAAGTAAAAGACTAAAGTAGTAATATTACATGTAAAATAATGCTTTTAATTTGTTGTTGGGTGTGTAAAATAGTAAAATTAAATCATCACTTCAATTATTCAATCAAATAATTATTCAAATTATTTAGTTAATGATTTAATAATTAGGTGTTTTTCAAATTATTCATGTAAAAATTATAAATTTTCATTTATTTATTTTTTAATTTTTTTTAAAAAACGGGGCGGGGCGGGGCGGACCCACCCCATACGGGCTGGGCACGGGGCAAAAGTTTCTGACCCGCAGTGGGTCACGGGGCGGGGCGGGGCGACGGGTAGTAGGCGCGGGGCGAGTCTGAGTAGTTAACTACTCGCCCCGACCTGCCCCATTGTCATCCCTAGATTAGACGGAGGGTGACATGTGTCCCTCTTGTGTAATCCTTTAGTATAAATATAAATATCATGTATCCGTGACACACAAATGAATTTCTAGCATCGTTGCACTAGTGTGTCTGGTCAGGTGTAGAGATGTAATTTAGAAATTAGAATGATTATTGTGTATGGGTATAATATTCGAATAGTGAGTAGACACATTAGGTCCACATGTACAACGCTTGTAATGTGTTCATAAATTACAGATGCATAATGACCGAAATATTTGTTAGAATTATAAATGTTTTGAAAGTTCATAATTTTTACAACAATTAACGGCCATTTGATATAAATATAATCAATTAGTCTTTGTTACTTTCTTTTTAAGTGTTTATTTGTGATACATTTGTGTCTAGACCATTTAAGTGTGAAGTCCATTTATGTTAATTTCTTGAATTTCAAAACCCTCAATTTAAACGTCAACTACCTGATATAATCAAGAACAAGGATGAAAATATCCTGATATGATATATGTGCGATATATCCATTTTTCGGAAGTTGCAATATGGATATGGGGGATAAACTCCCCCCCCCCCCTATCCTAGATATATTGCATCAAAATATCCCGATATTTGTGTAATATATCTGCGATATATCTGTTTTTTGGATGGTTTGGTGAAAATATGGTGGATATATCATAAATACGAATATTGCGATATGAATATTATGGATAATATTTTTTGTTCTCGAGTATCATGGATATATATCATAAAATATCACAAAATATCAATATCAATATTGCTACCCATCAGTCTAAGTACAAAATTGGAAAAAAAATCCGGAAACATAGCGAATATATCACACAATATCGAAATTATATAACAAATCACGATTTTCGTCTCTTATGAAATTTTCCTTTTTTTTTGGGGGGGTTAAAATATAAAATAAAATTATATTTATGTTAATTTTAGTCTAAATTAATTACACAAAAACTCACGTGAGACAGTCTCATGGATAACTTCCGTCAAATGGATTCTTATTACCCGTGAGTTGAACCCACATCCACAAATTTTCATATGAATTGCTAAGTGTGGGTTATGGGTTGACTCGTCTCACGAAAAAAGATCCGTAAGATGGTCTCACGCAAGACATATTCAATTAGTTATACAATAATAGTTTTACAATTAATTATGTTATAATTCGATAATTGCGTATAGGGGTATATAAGGCAATTTATAATAGCTTTTGTGCGTATTAAACTAGGAATTAGTAACTATTTATGCATTATGATCTTTTAAATATTTAAAAAATATGACTATAAAATACTTAGTTTTATGATCTAATACTTATCAATAATATTAACAATCAACTTTATATGTGAATGTACATCATCAGTAATAATTATATCATATCAGTAATTTATTACTAAATTAGAAAATTAATGAATGAACAATTACCTTAAAATATTATGTCAAATTATTATTTTAATAAATAGTTATATATTGTAAATATATAGCTATCATTTAATAAATAATAATCTTGTATAATAGCTCTGGGTTAACAAAGAATTATGTATCTTACAATTACAATAATTTTAGGATAATTGTACTGTTTAGTATCTACTAGTTTATAATTAATTAATGTAGTTAGTTAATTGTATCTATGTATATATATTGACAGTTATTTACATCATACAATATTTATATAATCTATTATCTATATGTTTGATTTAAACATGTCATGTATTATGATTTTGAATAGAATATATGTATAACAACATGTTATAATAATCCCTAAATTTCATGTTAAATTTCCAAATTTTTATTAACATTACCCTCAATTTTTTTAATATATTGCAATATCGATATGCTATATCATTATATCTATCGATATATCCGTAAAATCAAAATTACAATATTACTTGTGATAACGATATTTTCATGGTTACACAGCTAAAGGACTTTAAGTAATGATTTATAGTATAATATATAGATACATATATAATATAGAAATTCTATACAAACAGCATAATACATCTAAAATTTTAAATGAATATATATCGTGTTTTCTCACCAAAATCAAATGGAAGATATATTAAAAATTGAACATGGGTATACAAGAGTAAGGACGAACAAAATACATTCTTGTCGGACCTGAATTGTCCTTTCTATAGACGTTTTGCGGTCGAAATGAATTTTCAGAAAATTGACACTACTTTTCTACTTAAATATAGTTTCTTTGCAGGCAAATATTGGTGTTCCCGATAAAGTTTTTCTAACAACTTAGACTTAGATATTTCCTATCACAAGAATTCTAATTAATTAAAGGTGCATTTGGATTAGTGGATTTGAGGATGAATTTGAATTCATGGTAGTAAATCTACCGGTAGTGTTTGGATGGATGTGAATTTGAAATTCATGGTTTTTATTTTGAGTTAATTTTGGAGTCATTTTGGTGGTAGATTTCAAATCCACTTTAACTTGAGAGGATTTGAAATCCACTCATTTCAAATTTTGAATTTCAAATCACTCTATCCAAACGGAGCCAAGTTTATTTCGACAAATTTGATTATAATATAAATTGTGGAGTATGAGCCGTAACTTGAATCTTTCATGTATAAAATGATTCGTGAATTCCATTCTCAAACTTACTCAAGTATAATATATAAATCCATATGATAGCTTAGAACATGCTCATCCAATGAAGATTTGGGTTGGATATATGTCAAAAAGGAAAAATAGACCGATGAACGACTTTTTATGACAACATCCTTATCATGGGCCATTTTTATACCCAATTAAATTCAAAAAACTAAAAAGAAAGAGATTTTGGTTTATAGTTTTTGTTGGACTTCATGTTTACATTCTACTCCCTCCATCCCACCTTATTTTGCCTACTTTTCACTTTTGCTTGTCCCAACTTATTTTACCTACTTTCCTAATTAAAGTGAAAAAAGCATCAACTTAAACATCCAATCAACAGTCAACTGTATTTTCTTAGGAACCGTGCCGGTCAAAGTAGACAAAATAAGAGGGGACAGAGGGAGTATTTAATAATGAAGTTCAACTTATCTATATATGGAGATATCATCAAATACAAATGATATGAACTAAATAAAATAAACTTTACAATTTATTGAGTAAAGTTCATATGAGATCGTCTCACAAATCTTTTTCTGTGAGACGGGTGAATCCACAACTTATATTTCACAATTAATATATAACTTTGTGGAAGTGGGTTAACTTAGTGGGTAGAAATTGGATCCGTCTCGCTGAAACTATCCATGAGACCGTCTCACACAAATTTTTGCGTAATTTATTTCGCAACAAATGGTCCAAGAGTAACACTTGTGTGCCCCGGGGGCATGGTGCCCCCAAATTAATCATCATATGATGTTAAATATATACTCTACAGATATCATGTATATACTCTTCAGATATCACATGTATACTCTTATATGCATATGATACCTGTAGAGTATATTTATAACACCAAGAAACATAACACCTATAAAATATATTTATAACACCTGAAGAACATATATATACCACCTAGATCCGTGCCCCTATGTGCTCCAGGGATATATAAGTTTTTATTTTGGTCCAATACTCCTAACGGAAGTCAGGAATTTGCACAACATAATTACAAAATCTACATAGATTACAATAGACTCAAATATATATTAAAAATGTTCTCTATCCATAATTATAAGATCATATTTTGAAGACATCTTTTAGTTTTTAGACAAAAATATCCTTCATCTGAACTAATTTAAAAGATAATAAAACATCATTGTATCCACTTTTTGGGATATCTTGATTTTTAGACAAAAACTATTTTATTAAAATCATATTTACTGGTATTAATAAATAAAACACTTCGGTTGAAAATGACATAATTATTTCCCTATATATGCAAAGACTGTATGTCATTTATTCAGTTACACTTAAAGAAAAAATGAATATTTTTTACAATAAAATGTTAATGTTATACACATATTGATAATGTGGCAAAAACATTTTACAACAACATTTTATCACTAAATTATTATCACAAAAGTCTTCTAACAATTAGTATTGTGTACGACAACAATATCATCGTTAATGTATTAGCGATAGTATGGTGATGTTGTAAACATGTTTTCTCATTGCTTTTATAACAACGTAATGTCAATTTATATATAGGTACATTTTTTGCAACAATCTTTTTTTTTTTCTTGCAAATAATTAGACTTTTCATGACAACTTTTATTTTATTAAGCAGAAAATCTTGTCCGTTAATATTTCTTTTAAGTGAGTTTCCTATAAAATCAATTGAACAAGGTAAATATCCTATTTCATTCCGATTCAGAGAGTTACTTATAATGCTATCTTAGTTTATTAATGATTGGAGTTGATTTTAAGACAGGAAAACAGAAAAAGAAAAGTGGCTGTCTCTCTCTCTTTCTCGATTTTTATGTTTCTAGAGAGTTCTTGAGCCCAAAATTCAAATATTTTGGAAAAAGATAGCCACATATTGCCTGTTTCATAGCAGGACAATTCTGTGGGAAAAGACAAAAGCAAGGTTGGTTCATGTATACATTGAAGCATTAATTATATACTATGATCCAATTTAGTCGTTTTATATATATATTGTGTTGAAATTGGATTTTGCCATATTTTATTCATGTTCACACCATTGCAGATCAAGGTCTACTTGTTCACACAACTAACCACTCAATTCTTTAATCAGAGACTGATGGGGTTAATCATGAATACAATTTTTTATTCATTTCTTCAATAAAAATGAAAGATAGTATCCATTAAAAAATGATGAAATCTATTCAAAATAAACTAATTAAAAACTATTTTTTTATGTCACAGTCCATATATAAAAACCTTTTTTTTATAATGATGTATTTGTCTAAGGATGTATCTTTTCTTCTCCAAAAAAATATATAGTTGGATTAAATGTCTAAGCTATTTTCAATGTATTTAGTGAAACATATATATTGTTTGAATCTTTTTTCCCCCACTTTTCGTCTATTTGAAGGTTGTTGTAAAACATGAATTGAGAGTTGAATAAGTGCAACCATTTGTCCTTTGCAATAAGAATAATTTAAGTGTAATATTATTGTAAAAGTGCATGAGATATGCTGCATATATGTCATGTCATTTATCTCTCGATCTCATGCTGCATATATGTCATGTGTTTACTCTTCCGTAATTAAATCTCCTCTCTCGAATTTTAATTTAATTACTTAAACATGCTCAATTAGTGGCCACATAATCAAACAAGCAATCAAACCATAAACACATCAATAGGATAAAGAATCAAGAAATTGAATTGAAATCAAAGATGCATCAGATTCGAATCAGACTACTAACAAGTCCTAGAAACCCATGGAAAACTAGCCAGACATGAATATCAACAAACTCATAGACAAGATTGAAAATATCATATCAAACTAAAATAATCCAACAATAAAGGAAAGATAAAGAAAAACTCTATATGAACGATGATTTCTCGATTCTTCGATCTTTGAAGTCTTCTTCTCCTCTCCAGATGCTCTCAGAATATGTGTTTTCTCTCTATAGATGTTATTCCTACCCTAATGATTGTCCTCCCTATCTGAATGCTCCTTTTTGGGACGAATTTGGGTATATATAGCATATTTGAGGTCTCCTAGATGGTTTAGAAGTGTGAGATACGTCAAAAATCGAGTTTGGGATCGAATAGGAGTCTCTCGGGCACGACCGTGCCCCAGGACACGGTCACCCGTGCGCCAGTGCTAGTGTTTCTGTGCAGTGGGACACGACCGTGTCCCGAGACACGGTCGTGCGCTGGTGCACAGTTCCGAATTTGACTTCGACGTTTTCATGAAAGTTGTAGGTCTTGAAGTTAGCTTTCAAATGCCACAAATTTCACCTCAATAGCAGTCTTCTAGATAAAGTTATGATCAAAATACTAGAGCCCTGCCACGACAAAGAACCGAACGCAAAACTTCCGTTTTTCCTTAATATTCTGCTTTCTTGGAGAACGAATTGGGAAAAGTGTTCAACATCAAAGTTGTACATCTTTTCCTTAGCTTTCCAACAAAATTAATATCTTCCAATTAGGATTTCTAGATCGTGAGATATGTCATTTCTTCGACAACTGCGCATGTGAGCTGAAACTTGCGATTTTTGCACTAAAAACACAAAACTAAACACAAAACCATCAAATGCAACTAATAAATCAAAAATATCTAAATCACTATAGAAACGTACATAAACATGCTCAAATGAACACATAAACATACGTAAAAATATAGTAAAAACGACACTTATCAATATACAATACTTAAATTGAAGATTAATAATGCTGAGGAAAAGAGTAAAGATTGCCGTTGAAAAGAATTCGAGCAAAATAAGATTTTAGAGGAAAAGCAAGAATAAAAAGTTTGTTATTAAACATGGAGAGATTAATACCCAAAAAAAGAAGATTGATGATAAGATTTAGATAAGTGTCAATTGAAAGGTTATAAATTGAAGAAGCAAATATAAATAAAGTGATTTTAATAGAATAGATTATATGTATGCAACAGTGTATAGATATGTTCTACTTATCTATATAATGTTTAATTATATTGTAATTAGGATTATTAACCTTGTTATATGTGGCCAGATTGTTAGTTTAGTACTAGTTGGAATGGATGTTTGAACTGTATATATGCAACAATGTATAAATATGGAAGGTTAGATTTAGATCGATCACCTAAGTTTTTACATGATAAATAGTAGAGTAAGATTTGTGATTCGTAAATTTTATGAATCAATTTTCACGAGTAGAAGTTAGTGATTCAATCATTGTAATAACATACATGTGAAGTAGTTATTGGAGCGAGTTTTCTATATCAATATCTTCTCTACCATTAATGTCCTAATTCCTAATGCATTTGATGAATTATATATCTAAAGAGGTTATTATATATTGTTTAGTTTAATAGATCTTGTAGCAGTATTTGATCAGAAATAATTCAAGACTTGCAGAACCGGACCTAACTCTAAGAGAACCGGTTGTTTGCCGCATGAACCGGGTTCAAGAAAAATCAAGGTGTGCATGGACCGGCTAGGGTTCAATTAGGGCAAATAGCCAAAAATCGCGTAATTCAAGGCTCGACCGTTAACGTTCAGTTAAATTAGCTTAGGGGTTTTATTCCTTGTATATATATACACGATGTATGTGAGTCTTACATCGCCATGCTAAGTAATCTAAGAGAACTAGAGCAAAGAGTTGCGCGTGTTTAGGGTTTTCAGTTCTAAGAGAGAGTTTTGAGTGTTCTTGTTGTAATTCTTCGAATTGATTGAGTATAGTGCTGCGAAGAAGATGTAGATTACTCCGGTAATCGAACCACGTACATCGTGTGTGTTAGCATTCTTCTTTCTTCCTCGCATTTTTCCAGTTTTCTTGGTGGTTCTTGTTTTCAATTGTGTTGAGCTTGCATCGATCAAATCGGCGGTGAAAGATCTTACAGATCTATTAAATAGTCCGTTTAAGTTGTTTACACATAATTAAGACAATTCAAATTAACAAGTTTTTTTTTCTTCTAAGTAAGTAGGTTGAGTGTGAAACACCTACCAACTCGTGTATAACATTAACATCCACATTGAGTCAATATTGGAGTGTGACAAGCAATATCTATATCATCATTACTATACTTCAAAATGTCATATAATGATAAATTCAGAAAGAATGAAATATCTGAAAATTTGCTCCCATTCGTTTTACGACAGCCACATGACTTTTCTTTCTTTTCTTTTTTTTTCTTTCTTTTTCTCTTTTTTGCCCTTTCCTCTAAAATATAAAAGAAAAAAAAATTATATAATGGGGCAGTGATTACGTTTGTGCAGTTAGATGGGCTACGCAAATGAATTGGGCCATACCATAATCGTAGTTGGGGTTGGATCGGAGCCCATATTTAAAATGGGCCGGCTTAGTTTGAGGGTTGGGCTGTGGTTCATTAAATTAACCACATTTAGCTAGAGTTATTCTCATAAGAAAAGAAATTTTACTTATTTCTATGTAGGTAATTAATAACTTCTAATATCATATATGTTGTGTGTATGTTACAAATAATTAAGGATATAATTATGTATTCTATGGGTACATTCATATTTGTAAGCGAAAATCCGTATATTATTAAGTTTTTTCTTTTTCATGGAGGGGATAAAATGTTGATTTCAATTCTATCTAAATATGTAGTTTTGTGTGTTATGTTGTGAATTAGTGACTATTTTAAACTATAATTAAAAGAAATTTTGATTTTGGATATCATCACCATCTTTGATCCAATTAATTTGACAAACAAGACGTTCTCTCACTGACTTTCCTTAACTCTAATGAATTTGAATAGAGATGAACATTCGTGTATATTTTATTACTATTGAGAATTGATGGAGTTAATAAATATGATGTAAGCTATAAGATAGCTAATTGTACGTGATCACAATTTCAACGTCTCTTTCTGTAATTTTACATCTACTTTCTTCCAAAGTACTAACTCCATTCCAAAATAAATATCGTTTATCAAGTAAAATTTGTCCCAAAATATGTGTCATTTTCGTATTTTAAGGCATATTCACATACAACATACCAGATATGACCCTATTTACTTATCTCAAATTAAATGTTTTAAAGAGATAAAAAAATCCCTCATTAATTAAACTTAAATAGGGTGGATTAAATGTTTTATCATGTTCCTTAATTTATATGCAAAAGTTTAAAACGACATTTATTTTGAGACAAAAATAGTAGTAGATATTAGCTAACGCTGTTAATAAAATTAGCTAATGTTCAAAAAAAAAAATTCGATAATTCATATGTAAATTAACTCATAGTCTGATGGTTGCTGCGATTAACCGTTGGTTAAATACAAAAATGTATTAATTTGAGAAAAATGTGCTATATACCTCAAATAGTATAAACTACTACTATTATTAATAGAAGGCCCTAAAATTAAGTGAGAAAAAAATATAGTAAATTACCAAAAATCCCATTAAAAATTGAATAACCATAAATAAATAATCAAGTTGCAAGTGTAAGTGGAGTAAATGATAAATAAAGGGAAGCAAAAAGCGTCAAAGTTACCAATCCACATCTAAATAAAAGAGAAAGCGCGTTTCCCCAAATTAGTCATTGTAAAGAAAACGCCGTTTACTCTACGAAGTCAACCCTACACTTCAAAACTCGCGGGCATTTACGACGTCGTCGAGGTGGCATAGTGTTGTGTTCAAATTTGATAAAATTGATGGACATTTTATTACATATTTTAGAATTTAACATGAAATATTACCAAACTTTATTATATCAATTCAACTTTAAAAATATTTAAACCACTTAACATTTTAATAACATTATTTATCTATATCGAACATATATTAGATAGTTATGGTTGTATATTCTTTAATTTTTATTTGATTAAGTTAAATTCTCAAAATTTAGTCGACTAATGTCATCTCAACGGTAGATATGTCAATATAAGTCAACAAAGTAAATACTACCGTATGTTAATTTTTTTTTCATTTATTCATATGTTTAAAAGAGTAAGTCAAATTAGTTTAGGAAAAGAAAAATTGATAGCATAATATGAACACTTAATTGCTAAATCATATTATTATTATCAACTGAAATATTCAATTTGCCACCTTATTTTAGTGTTTTCCTTGTGATATTTTTTGAGTGTAATAAAATAAAATTAACTCCATTTTTATAGCTAATGCTATTTAATGGATTCTCATCTTTAAAATAAAAACAAACCATGCATAATTCCAAGTTTTAGGACAAATTTCTATATGGATATATCAACATTTGCCATATTTCAACGAAAGTTTTAATAATAAAGAAGTAATATTTTCCCTTTATTGTTTAAGAGACACTGCAAATATTGAAAAAATGAAGCAATAATGGGAAAATTTGGATACTTAAAACCTGGCATTTAATGCACACAATGCTCCAAGAAAATTCCCTCACGAGGATAGTTTACTTCTTTCTTCCACTGCTGAGCTGCCCAACATTTCTTACCCTTTTCTCACGTTTATTTTCACCCCGTTGCCATTTTGTCTTCTTTTTTAGTGTGTTATTGTGTGTGAAATTACATCATTAATGGCAGAAATTAGGTGGAAGATGACCACCACTTTGTGGCTGGTGCTGCAGCTGCTGATCACGGCGTCTCCGGTGATCGGATTTTATCTTCCCGGGGTTGCCCCTCTTGATTTTCAAAAGGTGGGTTTTTTTTTTTGGTTTTTTTGTGAGTTATCTTTTCTTGATATATCAATCTATCTATCATAAATGGTTGTTTTCGTTTGTGATTATACATTAACTAGAAAGTGGAGGTTCTGCAAAAGAAAATGAGCCAAATTTGTGGATTTGAATGTGATCAAAGAGTTTTTGAAAACTGGTCGAAGTAAAAAATAAGATAATGTTATGTTATTTTGACTAATAATAAAAAATTTGGTTTAGATGACGAGTAAGAAAATGAGCCAAATTTATGGATTTGAATGTTGAAAAAGTTTGGTTAAGATGATGAGCACAGTGAGAAAATGAGCCAAATTTGCGGATTTGAATGTGATGAAAGGGTCTTTCAAAACTGATCGAAGTTGAACAAAATAATAATAATTTACTGTTATGTTATTTTGATCAACAGTGAAAAGTTTGCTTAAGACGACGAGCAGGGTAAAGATTGTGATATGTGCTATTTCATAATAATGGGGATTTTTTTTTTTTTGTTTTCTTCTTTCATATATGCAGGGTGAAATTCTTGAGGTGAAAGTGAACAAGCTTTCTTCAACAAAGACACAGCTTCCATATGACTATTATTCCTTGAGTTATTGCAAACCTACACAGATTAAAAACAGAGCAGAAAATCTAGGGGAAGTTCTTCGAGGTGATCGCATTGAAAATTCTGTTTATAATGTAAGTATCATGTTACTCAATCATCTATTCTTAATTTGTATGCTTAATATTTGATTCATTTATGTCAAGCTTTTTGGATATGTTGTGCAGTTTATGATGGAAGAAGCAGAATCTTGCAAAGTAGCCTGCAGAGTTAAACTTACTGCTGCATCTGCTAAGAACTTCAGAAAGAAGATCAATGATGATTATCGAGTAAATATGTAAGTTCTCCATTATTTTGGAATTAATTCATTTTAAGAGCATGCATGATCCATCTCTGTTGGATGGTTGAGATACTATTTCGTATCGGTGTTTTAATTTTACGAAAATATTAGTAGCTAAAATCTTTATTGATATCAATTTCGGTAAGATTTTGGAAAAATGGCTGAATTAGTTACATTGAAGTTTGGAATTTTAACATAGGATTTTATGGATTATTATAACAATTTTTTTTTGGGTAATTCTATACACACCCCATCAATACTAAACACACCCCATCCATACACACATCCTTAAAATAATAAAAAAAAAAAGAATGTGTGTATAGATGGGGTGTGTATAGAATCGCCCTTTTTTTTTTTTGACAATTTTACCTTAAAATACTGAAATGTGATATGATCGGGGTAAAAGTTGGAATCATTCATTACAAAAATCTGTTAAATTTTTTTGATGCTGGCACTAAGAAAAAACCGACATCTCGGGATGTTTTCATCATTGGTACTATTAAATCAATGTTGAGGTGCTATCACAGTTATGTGACAGTTTTCTTTAAAAAAATTCAGTTTCGAATACATGTGGAAATGATAGCATGGTTGAGTGTTTGTTGAAGTGTTTGGTGTTTGCATATAGGATTTTGGACAATCTTCCAGTTGCAGTTGTTTGGCAAAGTAAGGATGGAAGTAAGCAGAAGCTTTATGAGCGCGGGTTTCGTGTTGGATTTAAAGGCAAATATGCTGGAGTAAGATCCATTATTTTGTGTTTATACTCTTTCTTTATATAAAACCACTAATTGTGTTTTGATTATTTGATTATGGGTTGTTCTGTTCCTGATCAGAGCAAAGAGCAGAAACATTTTATCTACAACCATTTAACCTTCAAAGTTAAATATCATCCTGATCCTGTTGCTCAAACTTCTCGTGTTGTTGGTTTTGAAGTCACTCCTCTAAGGTTCGTTCTTCGTCTTCTAAAGAATTTAAAAGTTCTTCTAAGCCTTCATGAACACCATGATGAAGCTCTATCATTTTGAGTTACATTCACTCATGTAGAGACTAGTCATCCATCTTTTTTTTGCATCCAACTTAGCTGCAAGTTGTTGGATTTTTTTATATATGGACTTTTGTCGGAAGCTTGTTTTATGAGGAACTCCGTTGTTTTAATTACTTGACCACTGCAAACAGTATCAACCACCATTACAAGCAATGGAAGGAGAACAACACAAAGCTGTCGACATGCAATACAAACTCCCAAACATTACTTCAACCCGGTATACTTCCTCAAGAGATCAATGGAGACAAGGAGATAGTATTTACCTACGACGTTTCTTTTGAGGTTTGTCTAAAACTGTCCAATTTCAGTCATTTCTTAGTCTTCCCTTCTTCAAGTTCTTAGCCGTTTATTCGTTTTGCAGTCTAGTGATATCAGATGGGCATCCAGATGGGACACATATCTCCTCATGAATGACAACCAAATCCACTGGTTCTCCATCATTAACTCCTTGATGATAGTCCTGTTCCTATCCGGCATGGTTGCTATGATCATGCTTCGAACCCTTTATAGAGACATTGCGAAATACAATCAGCTGGATCAAGACGAGGTCCAGGAAGAAACCGGGTGGAAGCTAGTCCATGGAGATGTCTTTAGACCGCCTAAGAACTACAGCTTACTCTGTGTCTACGTTGGAACAGGCGTGCAAGTCTTTGGAATGACATTCGTGACCATGGTATTCGCGGTTCTTGGTTTCCTTTCACCTTCTAATCGAGGCGGGCTCATGACAGTTATGGTGTTCTTGTGGGTGTTCATGGGGCTACTAGCCGGCTATTCTTCGGCTTACCTATACAAACTATTCAAAGGCTCAGATTGGAAAAAGATCTCCCTGAAAACAGCTGTCATGTTTCCTTCAATTCTATTCATTATCTTCTTGGTGCTAAACGCACTTATATGGGGGCAAAGATCATCCGGGGCTGTGCCATTTGGCACCATGTTTGTGCTCGTAGTTTTATGGTTTGGAATATCACTTCCATTAGTATTACTAGGCAGTTTCTTGGGGTCGAGAAGCCCTGCCATCGAAGACCCTGTGAAGACAAACAAAATCCCGAGGCCAATTCCTTTGCAGCCATGGTACATTCATCCACTATTTGCAGTGCTCTTTGGAGGGATTCTGCCATACGGGGCAGTGTTCGTTGAGCTCTTCTTCATACTCACATCTGTGTGGCTGAACCAGTTTTATTACATCTTCGGATTCCTATTTCTCGTGTTTGTGATTCTGATGATCACTTGTGCTGAGATCACTATTGTCCTGTGCTACTTTCAGCTGTGTAATGAAGACTACAGGTGGTGGTGGAGATCATACTTGAATTCCGGGGCCTCTGCTTTGTACCTTTTTCTATATGCGATTTTCTACTTCTGCACGAAGCTGGAAATCACGAAGCTCGTCTCTGGCATTCTCTACTTCGGTTACATGTTTATCATTGCTTACACATTTTTCATCTTAACCGGGACTATTGGCTTCTGTGCTTGCTTCTGGTTCGTTCGGAAGATATACTCGTCTGTCAAGATCGAGTAGTTAGAGTTTCGGGTTTAAGGTTGAGGCGAGTAAAGAGATGAACAATGTGTACTAGCGTAAGAGGATATTCACTTCCAGCTTTTTCTTCAAGTAGTTTAAAGTTTAAACTCATCCTACGTTCTCAGAAAACTATAGCTTTTCTTTTCAAATATTTGATGATCATATTTTCTTGTGGGATTAAGAAAGCAGATTAAAGGACTTGATGTTGCATCTTAATTTCGAACTAATTACCGGACATAATCTTTATATATATAAAAACACAAACATTTCCTCAAATAGTAATGTTAAAATTTTCTTGCCTAAAACACTTGCTAAATGTGGAAATGGTTTTTATTTATTAAAATAAATGATAAATGATAAATTATGTTTGATGATATGTATATTTATGGAAGTGATATAATAAAATAACATTTTTAACATAATTGTCAATATGGTAAGTAAACTTTAATTATTAATTTCAATTCATATATTTATAATATCATTTAAACAATATGTGTATCTACATATGTATGATTTACATCATATAATATCATAATCATTTATCATATAAATAATAAAAAATTATTCCATTCGCTGATAATATATATACTTATATATGATTTAATATGCATGTAAATATATGCAAAAAATATATATATTATATACTTTTTACCTTTACAAAATAATATAATATATAAATAGGTGTATGACATATGCATATATATACATATCTTTATATATATATATATGAGAATATTTTTTGAAATAATAAGTTAAGAATTTTCCCAAAAATATTTTTATCATCTAAAGGTCTCATCCTAAATATGGAAATTCAGAAATAATCAATAAAAGATAAGATTTTAACTATGTGATAAGAAAATTCGTCTATTGTAATAAATTAGGAAAACAAACATTTCTTTTAAAAGTGGGGATGTAAATGGAATATTATGATTGATTTTCGTAAATTGTGCTAATTGATTATTTATTAATGATTTTGTCAATTAATTACTCATCAAATTTTAATTTTTAATTTGGAAATCAATATTCTTCTATAAATAAAGACTTACAATTTTTAATTTGTATAAACCTATGGAAGTGATATGACAAAAAATCTTTCCAAGGAGTATTTGTCTATATGGTTAGTCAACTTTGATTATTAAATTTCAGTTGATATATTTATGATATGATTTAAATAATGTATATAAATATTATTTACGTAATATCATCAATAATATAAACATTGATTATATTCAATAATATAAATATAGATATGATTTAATATTCAAATGAATAATATATATATGTATAGAATTATAATTCATTCCACAATAAAATGATATAATACATATATTGAATTTTGTTTCAAGATGACACATTTTTCTTCACTTTACATACGTCTACTTAATTATTTATAGCTTAAAAATTGTTTATTTATAAATGGAAAGATTTATATTGACTATTTTTTTCATAAATAATATCTAATGAGAATTATATCACATAGAAATGTAAGATGACATTTGCATGATTTATGGGATATATATGTATATATTAATAAAATTCATATATATTCACTATTGTGAAACATAATTGTTATGGGATTTATGTTTGTATTAAAATTTTAAATAATTTGTTATGCATATATAACCATCTGACGTGAAGATGAACTATATTTTGATAATCCTTTATCTTTATTTATATAAAATAAAAATATTGTCTAAAACAGTATGACAATGATTTTCCATTCAAAAGTCAGATATTATAAATAAAAATAAAATGATGAATCTATATGATAAAAAAAATCATCTATTTATATAAATTAGGAAATAAAAATGTTTTCCTTTAAAAGTGAAGAGTTAAATGGAATAAAATTATTGATTAATTTCATAAATTATGGTATTGACTATTTATAAATGAATGTGGTAATTGTTGTAACTAATTTATTAATCAAAATATTCATTTTAATTTGAGATTTCCGTAACTAAATGGCACACAACTCTATCCATTATGAGTTATAGAATTATTTGAGGTATATAACTATACTATCATTAGCATACATTGATTATTTAATTGACTATTTGAGATATAGAATTATTTTATCATTGATTCTACCAATTAAACTAGCATATATAGATATCACAAAATATGGTATTTAAAATTAACATTAAAATTGATTATCTTAAATTATGGTAATTACCTGATATAATCAACAATCATACATTATAAATAATACAAATTTACCTTGGTTTGATTCACTCGCTTTCATTCTGTTATTTTATGTTATCACTTTTGAACGATTCATGGAAGGGTAAGACATCCTTAGAGGTAAAAATTATAAATTGAATGTTTATTTTGTTTGTTTTGTTATAAAATTATACTTGAGAATCATGTTGATGAATTTAATTATTGTTGGTTTTTATTTAGTGTTTATTATTATTATATGGAATTATAAAAATAATTCACTATTGAATGATATGAGATTCTATGATATGTTATCTGAATGATTTGTGTTATTTCAATTTTTTTATATGATTTTTATTTTATTTTATTTTTTATCATGGTAGTATTATATATGGATTATTCTTACTTCAATATAATTTAATTTTTTTAAAAATCTTTGATCACTTCTTATATGCAGGTAATAACTGAAGAAATCTTGGCTTGCAACTTTAGAGTACATATTCACCAATTTTTGAAAAATATTAATTGATTTCGACTTAGCAATCAAGATAGTGAAAGTTTGAAAGGTAATATACTAAGGAAAATAATTCTTATTTTGGATTTATCTCAAACTGATGCACCATTCATAGTGTTAAGAATAAATATATAGTGATTTATTTTGATGTGTAAATGTATAAATATAATGAATGAAATTTGAGTTGTATTAGTTTTTTGAGTTTTTTTATACATAATGTTTGAATTATATGTAAATTCACAATATTAATTGTCAACTATTATTTTGTCAAATCTAAAAAAAAAAAATTATTGATATTTGATACATATACTTTTCAATTTTCTTGAAATATAGACATCATTGACCATTTTTTTTATATATGCATGTTAATATTATTTGTATGTATGTAATAATGATAGATTCAATATTATTAATCACATAATTAATGATGCATTTAAATATTAATAAAACTCAAATTCAGTAGTATCCACTTTTTTCATCTAACTTATATTAATAAAAAAAATTGAACAAATAATAATTGGTATATGCACGTAGTATGAGATTTTTAGTTTATTTATTTCTTAAAATATATAGAGTATTGTTTTAAAATATATAAGGTAAGGTTGATTTCTCAAGTTATATTTTGTAAAGTTATATTTGGAAAAATATTAATAAATCATAAATATTACCTCAATGTAATATTACACATGTTGATACAATATATTGCATAAGTTAACTATTACACTTAAATATCATATGATATATTTCGAAAATTAGCAATTTATACTCATGTAATTCAATTTGATCACATTTTTAATAAATAATATATATAATATGTATTATTTTTATAAATGAATTTTAAAATATTATAATATGTAATCTCATGTCGGACTTTTCTTGAAGTAGAACATTTTTAGTTGTGGTCAATTATATGTTTTTGTTTCAAAATATAATCAGTCATTTTAGTTTGAATATGGATACAAAATATTGTGAGAGATAAGAACAACATAATAAATATTGTTAATAAAAAAAAAAGGTTCCATATTTGTAATTTGTAAGTTTATTTTTATTTAAGTTATTTTTTTCTTATAAATTTATATTATTAGGTTTGATATAGAAATTTTCAATCACTTTCAACGATTTATAACAATAAAAACTAATAAAAAATATGTAACAAAATTTATTAAATACCGATTCTAAAAAAAAGTTTTAAGATGTTATTAGATTACATTACCAATATCGATATTAATATTGAATAAGAAATATTACTCTGTTTCATTCAATTCCTATACTTTATATATATTTTAATATATTATTGTATATAAAAATCTATTTACATCGCATTTATATAAATATATTTCATTTTAAAATTTATATCCATGCATCGCACGGGGGTAAATACTAGTTAGTATTATATGACATTATTAATTAACACATGACGTGTATTAACTATCATGAAATATGAGATATGATATCAAATGTAATAGAAAATTCGAATTATTTAAACTGGTGATAAATTACTTAGTACCACAACAACTATATGTTGTCAAATGTTGATAATGAAAGTGGAAAGCTATATAGCTTTTTATTGGTTTGATGAGAGGGCAAGATTTCACATAGGTACCGAAATAATTAATTATGAAACTGAATAATCAAATATACTTTGGCAGATGTACAGCAAAATAATGAATGAAAATTAAATCCTCCCAACCATATCCCTATATTCTATTTTCTACTCTTAATTTTCCTATTTAAAAGGGGTTCTCTACTCTTAGGTCTAAAATATATTTCATTTATTTTATAGGTAAATCTGTCAAGTATCTATATCTATACTAAAGGAATAACCAAGAGACACATGTCACTCTCTGGTTAATCCTATTTAATTATAATTTAAATAATTTAATATTTATAATTTATTATAATTATAGAGCATTTAATGAAATAATAATAATTGAATAACAAAATGCTAATAATTATGATTGATAATAAAATTTTAAATATAATTATGAAATTTTAGGCAAACATTTTAGTTAAAGTTGATGTTTGCAATTACATTAAATGATAATTAAAAAATTCATATAATTATATTTAAATTACATACTAAGAATTAATGATAAATAATAATAATAATTAATTTTATTTATAAATAATAATTTCAAATTTCTTAATTAGTATTAAAATACCGTGTGATACACGGGACTCACGCTAGTTTACCTTTAATTTAGGAAAAATAAGAATTGTTAGGTCCTTACTTTCATTCTAAAAAATGGCAAAAACTTTTATGAGTCAGGTGCATAGATCTAAGATACATGCACCTGACCCGACCCGTTCACGCACCCAAAACGCACTTCCCATGCGCCTGCACGCGCTCCCACGCGCTGAAGACTTGTGCTAAAGCTCATTCAAAATTGGCTCAAATAGACCAACATTTGTATATAGCTAAACCAACCTTTGTGTATAGTTAGACCAACCATGTGTAGGTAGGTCTAACTATATACAAAAGTATGTCCAACATATATACAAAGGTATGTTTAACTGTATGCAAAAGTATGTCTAACATATACAAAGGTATGTTTAAGTATACATAAAGGTATGTCTAACACAACGTAAATGTATGTCTAACATAACGTAGTGGTATGTGCCAAAATTCAAAAATCAAGCCAAAAAAAGACAAGACATGGAATTTGGGCAGAACTGGTATGTTTAATATAGCTTAAAGGTATGTCTAACATAACGTAAAAGTATGTCTAACATATACTATTGGTATATGATTTTTTTCAAAAATCATGAGCGAAAAAAAAAAAAGAGGGTGCGGTCCCCCTGACCCGGATTCGACCTGGGTGCATGGATCTAGACTTACTCTAAAAAAAATTGAGTTCTCATGTTATATTTGTAATATTAAAATTATATACTTTTATATTATTTTTATTAGATCCATTTATTTATCTGCTATGAATTAAATTACTGTATAATTTTATTTATTTATTAAATGATTATGAATTGAATTACTAAATTAAACCCCTTTATTCACATTTCCAATTTCTTTTATTTACCATACCAAACCCTTTTTTTTTCCAAGGGAGAGACTCTTGTAAACCTCGAAAGTATTAATACTTTATAACATGAAAATCAATATTTTTTTCGTGGCAAAGATAATAATTATCATTGTTCAAGGTTATGCATTTAATAATAAGAAAAAAGAAAATATAGCGCGCAATGTTTTACATAAAGTAAATTAAAAAAAATAAACCAACATTTCTTTATTGAGTTGGACCGTCTCATGTGTGATGACACTCGAGCACGGACGTGCCTGGAACACGGTCGACCGTGTGTGAAAAAATATATACTTATAGTTCTAGACATACTTATAGATAAAAATCACATACTTATCTCAATCATGTCTTGAGACCCGACCGTACGCCACAGATTGCTCTTAATTTCCACACGAGACATGGTCGTGTCCCATGACACGATCGTGAACGAAGAAAAAAATTCACATACTTATAATTAAAAATCACATACTTATTATTGAAATAAAATATATTTATACACCACAAACATACACAATTATGTTTTGAAACACAATCAACCGTGAATTAGTGTGGTTGCATTTGGACAATTGCATACGAGTATTTGTGATGTTTATCATTCAAAGAAATAGTGAAATAGAAATGGAGGACGAAACCCCCCAAAATTAGATTTTCCCGCCAAATCTGCCACGTGTCAAAAACCCTATCCAGGCCCCTCCCACGTGCCACACTCTGGCACCCACGCCACCTACTCTGTGAAACACGCACACCACTCTACTCGTTTTCCTACTCTACACTACCCCCAACCTCCTCTCTCTCTCATGCATTTCTCTCTCTGGAATTGAGAAAGGAGGAGGCAGAAGGGAATGGAAGACGGAAGCGCTGGACGCGAGTCTGTTGCCGGCGAGGCATCACCAGAAGACGACGGCGTGGTGGCGGCGTGGCTCGTCGTCGACGACGAAACAGCGTCGGAGCTGTCCGAGCTTCTAGACTTGTTCGGGACGTCTCCGCCGCCGATTAAGGTGAGGTTCATCGATAACCCTTACTCTTCGCCGGTGATATTCCAGTCGTCCTCGGCTTACGTCACCATAAACGGGAACGAGGAGTCCTGCGGCTCCTCGTTCTCCGATTCCGACTCCTCCGTCATGGCGAGCATAGACGTCGGCGGCGCGTGGCAGTTTGCTCGAGCCGAGGCGCGTGGGGAGTGGATGGGAGGGAGCGTGGGGGAGGCTGACGGGCTTTTCTTAACTGAGGAATTTGGTTATGGCGATGACAGTGATGACGCATCGTGGGTGAAATTTCTTGGTGAAATATTGGATTGAAAATTCAGCTAAAAAATTATTTAAAAAAAAAAGAAGAAAGTTGACTAGGGTTTTGACTTCAATTTTTGGGGCATTTTGCACATTTTGAACAGTGAAATGAAATTGTAAAGATAAAGTTTTAAAGTTCCAATTTGATATATGCTTTTATTGTTTCTGGTTTTTCTTTAGAAATTGATTAACCACTAATTTAACTAAAGAATTAGACATTAAATTAGACTGCTTTTGCATTGCCTTATTTCTTCACGTTTTGATTTCATCTCATTTCTTCTTCTTACTGTGCTTGTCCGTTTTAATGGTTTTATTATTCATTTTCTTTATTTTATTATTTTGTCGTATTTTGGGTGTTATTAAATATTATAGCTTAAGTGTCGTGTGAGATCATATTTATTTCATGTGAATATATCATTTTATATTTTATATGAGGTGAGTCCATAACCCATCCTTTATGAAACCTCACAATTCACATATAAATTTATGAATATGAATTTGGTCAATGGGTAAAAGGGATTTCATGAAAATCATCCATAAATTTATATGGGTAAAACGGATTCGTATCATGAAAATCATTCGTATCATGAAAATCATTCGTGACGTCGTCTCATCAATATTATAAATTTGTTTGGAGTATCACATCAATTTTGCTAATAACATTCACCTTCCTCCAATTTAAAAATGCTACATCCTCATAACGTATCAAAAATCTATTGTCATCAATAATTTTATCAATATTTTTAACTACGGTGACCATAATATTTCATCTCAGCGTTTTCCGTACCTCCCCTTCTACCCTCTCTATCTCTCTCACACATTAACTTTTGTAAAATCTCTTATCTCTCACATACTACAGTTATTTTTGTGTTTTTCATGAAAAACACCTCTAAAACAGAAATTAGAGTTATGGTGAATACATTAATATTGAGCATACTTGAAGGATCAATATGTTTAAATTGAAAAGAAACAGGGTTGGAGTTAGAATTTTTCTAACCCGTTTAACCGGAAGCTTCTTTAACGCGAAACCGAAATTAGAGCTCGTTTGACTTGCATTGCATACAATATTTGGTTGTAATTTTTTAGTGGTTAATTTCACCCATGAAATTTTGTTACTGTTCACTTTTTTCTTTAGGCTACTACTGCAAGTGTACGGTGTAGATTGTAGAACACGGTAAATAAGGTCGATCCCACAGAGACTATTATCTAGGAATAATCGATTACCCAAATTCAACCCCTAATTTTATCTAGGCTATTAGATATCAAAAAATTCAATTAACTATACTAAAACTAAAACAAATAAATACACGGAGACAAACATATATAACTGAAACAGGTTCTAGAACATGCTTTCATCTAATTCTCATCACGATATTGACCGACCAATCCAATCCAATGATTAATTATCCTATATGAGCAATCACAAATATCGAATTAAAAGCTCTCTCGAGTCAATTTAACTGGTTGATTATTATGCTACCAGAGGTATCTTTATTCGATCTGATATACCACAACAACTCCTAAAAGCACCTAGGATTGAAAATCTCATCACATATGTCATTTATCTCTCGATCTCATGCTGCATATATGTCAACGTGTTTACTCTTCCGTAATTAAATCACCTCTCTCGAATTTTGACTTAATTACTCAAACATGTTCAATTAGTGGCCACATAATCAAACAAACAATCAAACCATAAACACATCAATAGGATAAAAAATTAATAAATTGAATTGAAATCAAAGATCCATCAGATTCGAGTTAAACTAATAACAAGTCCTAGAAACCCATGAAAAACTAGTTAGACATGAATATGAACAAACTCATAGACAAGATTGAAAATATCATATCAAACTGAAATAATCCAACAATAAAAGGGAAGATAAAGAAAAACTCTATATGAACGATGATCTCTCGATTCTTCGATCTTTGAAGTCTTCTTCTTCTCTCCGGATGCTCTCAGAATACGTGTTTTCTCTCTATGATTGATTCCCTCTATCTGAATGCTCCTTTTTGGGACGAATTTGGGGTATATATAGCATCTTGGAGGTCTCCTAGATGGTTTAGAAGTGTGAGATACGTCAAAAATAGAGTTTGGAATGGAATAGGACACTACAACAAAAAAGGTCAAAGACAACACCACAACGACAACATTTTTAAGTATAAACTGTTGTGGTTTTAAAGTTTACAACACTTTTTGCTTAAAGTGTTGAGAAATTTTTTTTTTTTTTTTACTCAAAGACATCACTTTAACAACAATTTTACGAAAGTGTTGTCTTTGGGCGTGTTTTTTTGTGCCAATGACAACACTTTTAGAGAAGTGATATCTTTGGGCGTGTTTTTTTCTGCCAATGACAACACTTTTAGAGAAGTGTTGTCTTTGGGCATGTTTTTTTCTGCCAATGACAACACTTTTAGAAAAGTGTTGTCTTTGGGCGTGTTTTTTTTCTGTCAATGACAACAATTTTAGAGAAGTGTTGTGTTTGAGCTCCATTTCTTAGACAATAACAACATTTTTTACAAGTGTTGTCTTTAAGCATACTCTTTTTATTATGGAAACACTTGAAAAGTGTTATCTTTTAATTATAAGTAACCATTTTTGGAATGTGGTAAATTGATATACAAATGATTTCTTACCTTTTCCAAAATAAGTGTTAATATTTAATAATTATGATTATATATTAATAATGTTGATGTATAATTTTATCGTTATTTTTTTATATTATTGTTATGATTACAAAGTAATTTTTTTTAACTTTGCTTTATTTTTAAATTCTTAAGAAATTAATTTTGCATAATGCTAAATTTATATTGAAATTGATGTCATACCTGTTCAAAATAATAATAATAATAATAATAATAATAATAATAATAATAATAATAATAATTATTATTATTATTATTAAAATTTCCTTATCTTTTTCATCTTTGGTTTATCAAATACAGATGATGTTGCTGAATCTTAACTTAAAATTGGTGAGACTTTTTTTATTGATATTATTTAATCATTGATATTGAGAGTAAATTATTGTTTATTCATATTTAAACTTTTGAATGGTGATAGGTTGATTTACTAATTTTTTGTGGATAATATAATTCATTATCAGGCGGACCTTTTATAAAAGCAAACGAGTCAGTCAACTCCGCGTGGAAAAAATAAGAAAATTGGAGGTCTATCTTTTTCACTTTATATATATATATATATATATAAGATAATAAATAAAGCAATGCACATCTTTGGTCTAGTGGTACTTGAGTTTCTTTGATATATGTTGACAAAGGTTCAAATCCCAGCGAATTTGACTTTGACGTCTTTATGAAAGTTGTAGGTGCACAGTTCCGAATTTGACTTCGACGTCTTTATGAAGTAGGTATTAAGTCGTCTTTATGAAGTAGGTATTAAGTTGGCAGCATTATTATTGTTTCTGCGCAGTGGGACACGATCGTGTCCTAAGACACGGTCGTGCGCTGGTGCACGATCGTGTCCTAAGACACGGTCGTGCGCTGGTGCACAGTTCCGAATTTGACTTCGACGTCTTTATGAAAGTTGTAGGTATTAAGTTAGCATTCCAATGCCACAAATTTAGATGAAGTAGGTATTAAGTTGGCAGCATTATTATTGTAAGTTGTAGGTATTAAGTTAGCAGCATTATTATTGTTTCTACACTTCGACGTCTTTATGAAGTAGGTACTAAGTTGGCAGCATTATTATTGTTTCTACGTAGTGGGACACGATCGTGTCCTAAGACACGGTCGTGCGCTGGTGCACAGTTCCGAATTTGACTTCGACGTCTTTATGAAAGTTGTAGGTATTAAGTTAGCATTCCAATGCCACAAATTTAGATGAAGTAGGTATTAAGTTGACAGCATTATTATTGTAAGTTGTAGGTATTAAGTTAGCAGCATTATTATTGTTTCTACACTTCGACGTCTTTATGAAGTAGGTATTAAGTTGGCAGCATTATTATTGTTTCTACGCAGTGGGACACGATCGTGTCCTAAGACACGGTCGTGCGCTGGTGCACAGTTCCGAATTTGACTTCGACGTCTTTATGAAAGTTGTAGGTATTAAGTTAGCATTCCAATGCCACAAATTTAGATGAAGTAGGTATTAAGTTGGCAGCATTATTATTGTTTCTGCGCAGTGGGACACGATCGTGTCCTAAGACACGGTCGTGCGCTGGTGCACAGTTCCGAATTTGACTTCGACGTCTTTATGAAAGTTGTAGGTATTAAGTTAGCATTCCAATGCCACAAATTTCAACTAAATAGCAGTTTTCTAGAGACAGTTATGATCAAATACTAGAGCTCTGTCACGACGAAGAACCGAACGCACAACTTCCGTCTTTCTTTAATATTCTGCTCCACTCCGAATTTGACTTCGACGTCTTTATGAAAGTTGTAGGTATTAAGTTAGCATTCCAATGCCACAAATTTCAACTAAATAGCAGTTTTCTAGAGAAAGTTATGATCAAATACTAGAGCCCTGTCACGACGAAGAACCAAACGCATAACTTCCGTCTTTCCTTAATATTCTGCTTTCTTGGAGTTGGGAAAAGTGTTTAACATAAAAGTTGTAGATCTCTTCCTTAGCTTTCCAACAAAACTAAGATCTTCTAATTAGGACTTCTAGATCGTGAGGTATGTCATTTCTTCCACAACTGCGCATGTAAGTTGAAACTTGCGATTTTTGCACTAAAAACACAAAACCATCAAATGCAACTAATACACCAAAAACATCAAAATCACTATAGAAAAGTACATAAACATGCTCAATTGAACACATAAACATACGTAAAAATATAATAAAAATGACACGTATCAGCTACCAACATGGTTCTCTTAATGTCAATATAATCATGATATTGTTGAATCACTTGATTCTATAAAATAATTGGAAGCAGTCAAATAGTTGTATCGTATGGTTATTTTTAAAATTTAGATTGTATACGTTTAAATATTTTGTCTTTTATCAAAGTATAAACTATTATATAACTTTATCATAAATCGTTAAGTTTATAGGTGAAAATTTAATGTTATGTACATTTTGATACATAAAATTTCATTTAATATAAAATATATTCTTATAAATAGTGGGATAAAGTAAGGTCCACAATATTAAATGTTCGTTTAACCTAAAACAGGCTAGAAACAATTTGAGATCATTGTGGTCATCCCGTTTAATATCCCCTGGACATGGAAAATAAAAAACCCTATAAGGAACTTTGAGGTGCAATTGTGGAACAAAAAACTTTAGATTGCAAAATATAAAAAAATCTTACATTCACACAATCACACTTCATGTTATTCTTTAAATTTAATTTAAGATTTTAAATAATATTTTAAATTTCATTTTTAACTGTAAGATACTAATTTTTTTTTGCTAAAATTGTTGATTAAATTGTAAATATTTATGCGAAGTACATAACATAGAGTAAACGTCCATTAATTCCAGTTAACATAAAAATTTCACATTCTTTGAACATGTAAACTCAGATGTACATAATAACCTAATAATAGAACATCTCATGTGATAAAGTACCCACGATTATCGGTTATTTAGTTTGGCAAAACAAATTTTAAGTCACATGACTACTACATATATTCATAGATAATTAAACTTATTGTACAAAATGCAAAAATAGGGAAAATCATAGAATTGAAGAAAAATATATATTCCCTTTTAAATTAGATGAGGAACTATTCTGTAAATCTCCATAATTGAGATAATCTTCAAAGGAATATCTGAAGTGATAACAAATTTAATCCTAGAAAATTGAAAAAACCAGAAAGGGTGAGTGATTTCAAATTAAGGAAAATTAAAAACTTATATACCCTTCGGGCATATAGGGGCACGGATTTAAGTGTTATATACATGTTCTTCAGGTGTGATATATATACTCTTTAGGTGTTATGTTTCTTGGTGTTATAAATATACTCTACAAGTATCATATATATATATATAAGAGTATACATGTGATACCTGAAGAATATATACATGATACCTATAAAATATATATTTAAAACCATATGATGATTAATTTGGGGGCATCGTGCCCCTGGAACACACAAGTGTCACTCTTTTACAAAATAAAAATTCATAGATCAGCAGTTGTGTTATAATGTTTAAGAAGCCTATTGGCTTCTCTGAGGCCACTAAAATAAGCCCCATGAGTGGTTGAGTAAAACTTTCTGTGTAGCTTCTCCTGCAAATAGAATCTGCAATGGTGATTCAACATTTCTGCAATTTCTTGGCAATGGTTCTGATAATGTGTCTATGTCATCTCCACTTGATCCAACTGCTATGTAACTGTATGAGCCCAAGAATAGAGGGTTTGTCCCCCATTCATTCTTCATGACCTTACCAAATTTCACTTGATTTAGATTAGGGTTTTCTCCATTGTTGTAACTTTTCTTGATTTGACAAAGCATGTCTGAGGCTGTTTCTGAGAACCCTTCAAGGATCTCCTCCTCGTTAAAGACTCGATTTCGAGGGCTTCTTGGCCAGTAAAACCAACATGTCTTTCTCATCCAGTGTGGAATCTTGGGGTTCTTTAGGTCAGAATCTGGTTGGTGAAACACCATTTGCATGAAGGGAAAGTTGAGATCTTGATCATGTTGCAAGAAGACTTTGTTGACAACTCCATAACCCAGTTTTGAAATTGCATGAATCTTGGAATCAGGAAGTGGAGGATTGAACATAGTGGAATCTGGTTGAAGAATCCCACGTTTAAGAACTCCAAGTGAAACAGTAACTATAACATGATCAGCAGATAAAGTTGTTCCATCACTGAAATGCAACTTCACTGGCCTAATATCATCTAATCCCCACTCGATTTTCTCCACTTTTCGGCCCAATTGTATCGTTCCCAATAACCCTCCAAACCTGTCCTAAGAAAAGTCCCAACACTAAGATCGTCATGATTCCCATGCAATGATCTTGAGGATCTCGAATGAAGTCCATAAGGTTTTTGAAAAGGGTTGAGATGGGGTTAACAAGAGAAGGATCAAGCTCGTGCCCACCTTCTGCCATGGTGCAAGAAGCAAGCTCTCTTCTTGAGCTATTCTGTAAGTAGGATTGCCTTCGGTTCCATGGATCCATGTGGCCCCGAGCTCAATCGGGTCGCCACAAAACTCGGAGGAATTGATCCTTCCCCCGATTCTGGCTCCACCCTCCACAACATAAAGCTCGAAAAGTTGGTCGAAGCTCGTTGTGGAGGTGTAGAGCTTGTTACAGCAGTGAGACCTGCTAATCCTGCTCCGATTATCACTAGTCTAGGCTTTTTACTCTAACATGTTCTTTTTTTGTTTGCTTCTCTTTGAGGTAAACTGGATTTTAGTTGGAAAGAGGAGTAGTACGCTGTTATGATAGTTGGATGAGGTACTTTTAGTGGAGGATATATAGTTTTCAAATCTTACATTCTGTTTATTCTATTCCACATGCATATATATTTGATGCGTCATAATTACTAAGCCAACTACTATACTGAAAAACGATACTTTTAAACCTAGCTAGCCTATGTGTTTTAGGTCTCGATCCCTCTCAGCTAGTTGTTGTTTCTCTCCCTTGTGGAAGCTTTTTTTTTGGTTTCAATCAATGAATATTGTCTTTTTATATTTTCCTCAAAGCAGAATAGCAAGATGTGGTGAAGGCTTTGTGGAGGTCGATTAATTTTTTTATGTCGATTGTGTTTTTAGAGTGGGTACAAATAACTTGAGCTTTCTCGAGAAAGTATGAAATGTTTCATTTTGTGTCTTTCTGAAAAGTGCAAGCAATCACTTTTTAAAATGGGGATTTTTTTATCCTATGATTCATGATTTTGTTAGGTTCCCTGTTTCTTTTTGGAACACTTAATTGCACAACTTTTATTGACAATTTTTTTACCCTTTGATTTATGTTTCTTGAAACACTAGTGGAACTTTTATTGAAAATTTATTTACCTTTTCATTCATGGTTTTGTTTGATTTCCTATTCCTTTTTGGAACACTTAGTGGAACTTTTATCGAGATTTGCACTTGTAATTAACCTTAAAATAATATAGGATTTGAAAGATTGAAAATTATCAAATTAAAATTTCAAGATGAAATGCCCACCAAACATGTGCGATGAGGTTGGACACGGTCGTGCCTCAGAACACGGTCTACTAGAAAAATACACATATTGTGCTTATAACTTTAAAAGACATACTTATAAATAAAAATCATATACTTATATCGACCGTGTTTTGGATTATGATCATGCACCACACATCGTTATTGGTTTTTCCTTCACGGTCAACCGTGCCTAAAACACATCCGTGCACAAAGAAAAATGTCACATACTTCTAGAAAAAATGAAATAAAGGAGATGATTAAAAGAAAGATTGTGAATGCAAAATCACATAATAAATCTGTCTTTTAAAGTTGTCATTAGAAGTTGAAAACTATTTCAAAATATGGTATGTGTGTCTCCATTCAATATTGTTTCTACTTTTCAGTTCTCGTACATATCAAATATATAGTTTATATCGATTTCTCCTCCTAAATCATAAAATTACATATATATATATATATATATATATAAATTTTGAGTCATGTTAAATAAAGAGTAATCAAATTTATAAATCTCATATAATATATCAATTTTACATAGCCAAAAAAATTCCCCCTACCTAAGGAAATGGTAGAGGAAAAAATGTAAATCTACAATAATACCATGAAGTAGGTGGGAAAAATGAAAGAATAGATTTGCATGGTGGATATGAGCCTAAACGGTGTATTAGATCCTACACCTAAATATGAGCTTAAATATGGGTTTGAAGTGAGAGAATATTTAACTGCACACTTGTCATAATTTGATACATCCAGTGTAATCCATCAAGTGTTGGATTGAATAAACCGAGACTAAACGATGGTAGGTTCAGCTGAAAGCGCTGCAGTTATGTGTGAAGAATTTGTGTGAATTTCATGTGTTGACAAAACAAAATTTCTTCTCAATTTCAAGAAAATGGCAAATTAGGAAACATAAGGCATACAATTTTTTACCCTCCGGTAAGCATGCCTGTTTTTTACATCAAGCTATTGCTTTCCTGTGTTTGACACTCCACCTAAATTTACCTGAAAATATGAAGAGAATTATTTGAAAGACCTATAACTTTTAACATTCTCCCTATGAATAAATATTTTGTTTCTATTCTTCTTTAAATGGTAGTGGGTGGGAGGACAGGTGTCAACTTCATGTTTCTCCTCAGGTGCTGACATGGCGGCTCCACACTACTCCAAAATACTGATGTGGCAGCCTTTGGAGACTCAAACCTTTCTTTTAATAGTATAGATTCCGCAAAAATTTGCAAGTATGCAGAACATCAAATTCATGCCCAAGGCGAGCATTGTAAGTTGTAACAAACTAATATAGAGTTACTCTCCAGTGCACCAGTTGCACGGATCTGTGATCCGTGCAACTAGGCCGCGCGCGGGCCGCGCTTGCCCGCCCAGCCCATGCCTCTTTACTTATTTCACGTGTTTTGATCGTTACCCTCATGTTATGTTAGGGTTAACTTCGCGTTATGTCAGGGTTAACTTCACGTTATGTTAATGTGACCCCATATCCAGATTTCATACCCTTAGTTTAAAACCACTGAACTAAAATGTTAATCATACCCTCATGTTATGTTAGTGTTACCTTCAGTAATACTAACATAACATGAAGGTAACACTAACATAACATGAGGGTATGACTACCTGAGCGAATCTTGGTGGGTTTGAGTGCACCCACCAGGCGCGTAGGGGCGCGTGAAAACACCTGTCAGAGGCGCGTGGAGCGGGTCGACCCGGGTGCATGGATATCCATGCACCAGTTGCATAAAATATTTTGCCACTAATATATGGAAGAGTTAATTATCTTTTTTAATCCATCAATTTTTTGGTTCTGATAATTTTATTCATTATCTTTTTTGGATTGACAATGCATGGTGAAAGACTAACGTCTCCCATCTTCATGAAATTATCAAGGTTCATTCCTTTTAAGGCGTAATTTTTTTTTTTTTGTTATAGAATTAATGAGAGAAAATTGAGATACTTATAGTTTCGATATCAAAGAATTAAATTTTGAAAATGATTAAAATTAAAGTAACATATGTAGAATTGTAGTGTGTGAATAGAATTAGGGTTTGAATGAATTACAATTTTAATAGATTAGGATTTAATTTATTATTAATATATATTAATTTTATAAATTATATACAAGAATATTTTAGTCAACATTTGCAAGATTATTTTGTTAAAAAATTTAAAGAGGTGCATTCAGAAATAAAGGAGGTGTTAATAGCCGCGTCCGAATATTGCAAATTGAATATGTCATACTTCAGGAAGATTTTGAAGTAACTCATTTAAATTATAGGATTAAATTAAATAAAAATAAAAAATGAATAGATAAAAGGTTAAAATCAATCAAATATCAAAATACATATGCATACACTACTACGAAAATGCTTACCATGACTACAAAATACATACTGTCGAAACATTGACGTCGCAAAAAAAAAAAAATTTAAGAAAAAAAAATCACATCTACTAGAAAACAATCAAATTCCAACAGAAATTCCAACGGAAATAATAACCGTTGGAATTTCCAACAGAACTTCCAACGGAATTCAATGCTGTTGGAAATTCCGTTGGAATTTTTATAATTTCCAATAGAATTTCCAACGGAATTTCCAACGGAATTCAACGCCGTTGGAAATTCCGTTGGAATAATGTTGGAATTTTTTTTTGTGATTGTATATTCCAACGGAAAAGTACCGTTGGAATCGTTTTTCCGTTGGAATTTCTGTCGGAATTTAAATTCCAACGCCCATTTTTCCGACAGTCCACTTCCGTTGGAATTTCCGTTGGAATGAAGAATTCCAACAGAATTTTACAAAATTCCAACGGTATTTCACAAAATTCCAACGGAATTGTTCCGTTGGAATTTGAGTGATTTCTAGTAGTCTGTATTATATCGTTGTTTTAAAAATCTTCTTGCATATAAATTTCTCACAACAATAATACATGATTAGAGACCATATGTTGTCAGAATTAGACATTTGTAATTCTTTCTTAAACTGATTTCTTGTTGGACAACTTGTCAATTTATATTTCCATATTTCTTGAAACAATTTACTTCACTCAAAAAAAATTGTAGTCTCATTTTTTTTGGGTTTATTGCGCGAGACCTCCTTGTGATATAGAAATTCGGCGTCAGACCCCCCTATAAGACGAAAAATGCATAGTAAACACGTGGGATTCCAGAAAATCGACCCACGTCCCACATTTACTAACTGTTGCTTACAGCGTCAATTTTTGCCCTATCATTACCCGTTTTACCCCTGATATACCCTAATAGAACAGTCGCCGTCAATCCAAATGTAGAGAGAGAAGAGAGAGCGATAGGTTAAGGCTCGAAAGATTGACCCACCCTTCTTGGCATCGGTCTTCTCTCCCTCTCTCTGTTTTTTTCTACACCTCTATATCTCTCTATCTCACTCTCCCTCTCTCCCTATAACTCTTTGTTCCTCTCGGCATCTCTCTCTTCCCCCTCCTCTCTCTATCTCTTCTACTCGTGCAATCGACGGCTTGGCGAGTTGGAAGTCAGCCGCGGTTTGCGGCAGCAGATGGTCGTTGGTATGGCGGTAGCGGTGTGGTTGTTGAGGTGGAGGATTGGTGTGTATGTGCGTGCGTTGCCGTGAGGGCAGCGCAGTGTTGGGTAGGAAAGCCGCCGCTCGCGGCGGCATTGTGTGGTGGTGTTAAGAGTTGGGTTTGTGGTGGGTGTTGGATTGGTTGGGTGGCGTTCATGCATGCGACGTGTTGTCGCCGGTCGAGGTGGAGCTGCAACGGCGGTACGGAGAGGCAGCGATGGGTTGTAGGGGATGGCTGGGGTGCACTTTGGTAAATTTGGTTAATTTGAAGGGCTAGATTGAAAATTCCATATTCTTCTATAAATACAGTTTAATCCTTAAGAAATGCTGAAATTATATTTTTGACCCCTAAGGACTATGAGACTTTAAGTTCAGTCCCTGAACTTAATTAAGACTGCAGTTTCATCCCTTTAAGTTGCTGATTTTTACTATATGATCCCAAGCTATTTCTGGAAATTATTGGATGTTATAGAAATCGAATTAGAACTAATCCTTTTAACACATTCAAATACAGGAAGTGAAGAACGTGTCCGTTAAATTTTATAAGATTTGGAATTGTATACAATTTATTATGATTTTTCGAATAAAACCGATTTTGTGGCAAAAAACATTCTGTTTTTAGGCCTAATTGAGAAAATTATCTGGAATTATGTCTTTTGAGTTTATGTGACATCTTCTACTATGTTTCAGAATTTGTTCTTAGGTACATGTAGAATTTTAGTATGTAAAATTTTGAGTCTTGTACAATTTATGCCGAATTTTACAATAAAGTCTGTTTTCTGCAAACTCAATGTCTTGTTTTTAACCAACTTAGAAAATATATAACTAAATATGTGAAGCTTATTTTTAAATGTATATTTACGTGATAAACTTCAACATGTTTTTCTAGATTTTGGACAAATATGAAAAGTTTTCACAAATCTATAATGTTTGATTAATTTTTCAATATAAACTGGATTTGAGTGGAAATTCAAGTGCAAAACTTGTTTGACAAATTAATAATTATTTATGTATAATGTAACTGGTTATGAATTTTCATTATAGATGTTAGGTGATCACATAAATAATCTTGTGATTTTAGGAATCATCATCGGTGAGTTATTAAAATTGTTACACCTTTATATGTCATTAAAATCAGAACATTATTTTGGGTGAATATGGGCAAACATGGGGAGGAAATTACAAAATGTTGAAGACATGTATCCTACAAAAATTACAAGAAATTGTCTAATTATTGATTGCTAAAAATACATTATAATATAAACAATAATATAATATAAAAGTGGTGAAATGGGAATTATTAAAATGATATTAACAGTATAGTATAATAATTTTTTAAAAAAATCGTACCTAAAATGCAGTGAGAAATTAAATTTCAAGCTTTGTTGAAGGGGAAATCATGTATGAACCACATTTAAGTTTTTGCATACATATATACTCAATAGCAAGGGCAATTGTGTACTTTTGCCCACGAATAACGGTAAAAAAAGACCAAAAATCGCTTCTCCAGCGCATCTGTTACACATCCGTCAAGTATGATGGATTTGGGTGATACGCGCCGAATTTATGAAAACTCAAGTGTTTTTGGTGCAATTTTTTTAACACAATGGGGTTTCATGTGAATTTCGATAACACGCGGGGTCTAGGGGATTTTACCCCTTTTTTTTTTATCATCACAAATAATCCATCTTGTTAAAGTGATGAATGATGTTATCTATCAATTTATCTAGCATGTATATGTGTTTATATATATATATATATATATATATATATTATATCCAGTCCCTTTTATCCTACCCCACCGTGGACATGTTAATATGTAATCATCACTGACGTGTCAGATATTCAACATATCAATTAATTTCGCTTTTCATATAATCAGTAGATGGAATCATTACACGTCAGCAGTTAACATATTAAGAACTGTCGACCGTGAACATTTTAACATTTTCATGTACATATCACCACATCAAAGCTTCATAAACATGTGGTTTTTTTATTCACTCAATTAAGTAACTATAATTATACTCAACAGTCAAAATCCTTTATTAATTACCCAAATCTTCCATCCTAGATTGCTTTCAACGTATAGAAATTGTTTTGTAACCATCTTAGAAAAAATACTTTCTTTATTCATAAATAAAATCTATAGAAATTAATTATGATTATGTTGTTTTTGCAAAATGATGAGAATTCACAGGATCCATTCCAGCCAGACGTAATCTACTCATATTAAATTAATTTACTAAAAAGTTGAGCAACAAATCTCGGTTTTGTAATATACACGAAATATATGGCAAATTTTGAAATATGAAATATTATGCAATTTTCGATGAATTAAAGGGGTTAAACTCTATAAATAAGCCACTTCAAGATTCACCTTCTTCACTTCTATTCTTCAAAAGAACCCCAAAAAACAAAACAAATTTTTTTTTTAAAATCTAATTTGTCCAAAAATATGGAGATTCATAATGCATTGCGAGTCCTTCGTGGGAATTGTTGTGCATGTAGGCAACAAAGAAAGATGTGTGATGAATTTTGTGTTCTTGCTCCCTATTTTCCAGTCGAAAAATCAAAAGAATTTCATATGGTTCACAAAGTATTTGGGGTTCAAAATTTCATCAAAATGGTGATATGTGTGGATGAAAATGAAAGGGATAAAGCAGTAGAAACCCTAATAGTGGAGGCTAAAATGAGGATTGAAAATCCGGTGCACGGATTTGTCGCAGAGGAGAGGAAGCTTCGCGTCCAATTGGAGGAGACGACTAGAGAGCTCGACATGGTCAACCGTCAACTCCAACACTTACGTGGCGATGGTCAAGAGGGCACGACACGTCAGGTATAGACATATATTTCTTTCATTACCTTAACAAGTGTCATTACCTTAACAGTTTCAGTAAAAATTACTCCCTCCGTCCCGCTCTATTTTGCCTACTTTCCATTTTTGTTTGTCCCATCTTATTTTGCCAGCCCAAAAATGGCAAAGAAAAATTTACTTCCGTACCCGTCTATTTCTTTCATCTTACAACTTTTGCACTCAAAAAGCACACATTAATTACAAAATTGCCACTCAAAAATATTAAAATAACACATCACATCAAAGTCAAACAGTTTTTTCTTAGGTTCCGTGCCGATCAAAGTAGGCAAAATAACCTGGGACGGAGGTAGTATATTTTTTCTGACGATTGACCTTCTTCTATTGATTTACCTTCTTCTATTGCCTTTTAGTCGACATTCTTGGTAGTTTTACAACTATATTAGAAGTTTTTATTTTCTCAAATGAATTTTACTCAACAAATGTCGTTGCCTGGAACTTATATATTAATTGTTGTTGTTACTCGTTACATCAATAAAAGTGTGTAAAATAACATTTCTGTTATTTTTGAACATGAATTTCATATATTTTTTTAAGCTTACTTTGTTTCATTTCCCTGTGAAATAGGAAGGTGGAAAATGAGATCTCAAGGATTGCATGCGTGGAGAGAACACATGATTTTTACATCATATATGTTGAATTTTCATCGTTTAATTAAATTTCAGGCAATGTACTAATATGTTTCAATTGATTTTATTTTTATCTCCTAACTAATTTAAAAGACATTAGTCATTATGTAATATTTGAAGATCATGTTCGATTAATGGAGGATGTCACACCCTATATATCATTAAATGTACGTAACAAGTGTATTTATAAATTTCGTCCCCATTTACGATTACTTATGTGTAAGTTAGTAAATATCAATCAGCATCCTCTATTTATATTTGTGTTTTATCTGGTATTTCAATATAATCATCACACGTCAAGTATAAAAGATGATGCCATCAATTTGCACAATGTAATATAAGATGAAACATCAACTTAAAATATAGAATCCAATTTGAATAAATACTGAATATAAGAAAATAATGAAAACGTTAAATTTAAGATGTGGGCTTCTCCGGGCACACCCTAAAAATTAAATAATAAAAACACCTCAAAATATGAATTTGTATACCTTTGATTTTATTTTTTTAAAATGGGGGTGTACATGTATAGTAGTTCACTAGCATAAGTCTCGTGTATTACACGGTTTACATAAATTAAATTTATTAAAATAAATTTTAAAATATTTTTTGTATTGAAAATTATATATCATTTTGTATGATATCCATCATTGAGTTGATATTACATTAGTGTAAGATTCATGTCACACGAATATTTTAATAGTACTTCTTAAAAAATGGAAATTATTATTTATTTATCATTAATTCTTAATTTAATTAGCATGTAAATTAAAGTTAGATTTATATAAAAAAAATTCAATTATCATTTGATGCAAATATAACAGTCAATTAACTTCAATTAAAATATTTTGCAAAATGTTTCATTGGCAATCATTATCATCAACATTTTGGTTTTCATTTATTAACTCCTTTTTAATATTTTAATTATAATAAATTAGAATGTAAATTAAATTAATTGAAATTGAAATTAAAATTAAATGTTCATTTATTAACTCCTTTTTAATATTTTAATTATAATAAATTAGAATGTAAAGTGAATTAATTGAAATTGAAATTAAAATTAAATTAAATTTTTGAGTGAGAAATACGATTAACCAGATGACAACATGTGTCCCTTTTGATTATTCCTTCAATATGAATACATATAGATTTAAATTTAATCGTGTAAATTTTTTAATAATCATTTAATATAATTGCAAACATCAACTTAAGTTTAAATATTCATAAGTTACAATTTTATTATCATCATAATTATTGACATTTTGTTATTCATTTATTATTATCTCATTAAATACTATATCATAATAAATTATAAGTATTAAATTAATTAATTAAAAATGAAATTATAATTAAATTAAGAATAGGATTAACCAGAGAGTGACATGTGTCACTCTTAGTTATTCCTTTAATAAGGATATAGATATAGATATAGATGTGGTGTGTAGATTAATCCAAGTTTAAGTTTCGGACAATTTAAGACATCAGAATTGTCTATACTCCAATTGAAATTGATATATAAATAAATTTCAGAGGATTAAAAGATTTCAGTTAAATTATATTAGAATAATCAATTGTAAAAAAAATAACGATTTTTTTCAAAAATTGTAAATTTATCCCTCACATTTCAATAATGGAAAAAATATCACAATCTTTATTTATTGTTGCAATTTACGGCATATTTATATTTTCCAATGATCGGAGTCCACCGACAAACATGCCAATCACATGTCATGCCGGATGTCATGTCATTCACACAAAAAAAGTAAAATTTAAAGATCAAATTGCAAAATAAAATCACCCTCCACTGTTCCAAAATTGCAATGTAATCTTAACATTTTATGTAATTAACAAAAAGAGCCACATTCGCAAAGTTGTAATTTCATACTAAATTCTTTATATAATTAGCAAAAGAAGTCCCAACTTTCATTTTTTTATTTCAATTTGAATTTATTCTTTGGTAGAGACTTCATGTGTCTAAATAAATTTTTTCTTGAGACGTTATATTAACCAAACAATTTTAAAAATAATTTATCAGATATATCTTAATTTTAACATCTTTATTTAATTTGAGGATCAATAAATTATCTCGCAATTACAACCTTATTAAAAAGAATCATATCATTGTTCTTTTTCTATTGTTTAGCATTCGAGTAATATTTAACCGTTCAAAAAAATAGAACTAATACATATATGTTATTTTTACAAATATGTAATTGCATAGTTATAAAAGGAAATTTTCTTACATCATGTCGACAAGAGAATCAAAGAATAACTTTGAATTGCAATAATAAATGAAACTTCTTGTTTTTTTTTTTTTTGGGTAATTACATAAAAGTTAATATTAAATTGCAATCTTAAAAATGTAATGATTTTATTTCGCAATTTGATCTTTAAATTTTTTTTTTTTTTGGAATGACATGTCATCTCACGTGCATGACATGTTTGCTGGTAGAGCCGGCAAAATGGGCCCGACCCGATGGGCCAGCCCGATCAACCCGAAAATTAGGCTGGGTTGGGCCTAGAAAAAGGTGGCCCGAAAAGTGTCGAAACTTTTTGGCCCGGTCCAATGGCCCGATGGGCTAGATGGGCTCGGGCCAATTTGGCCCGTTGGGCTCAGGCCGGCCCGATGACCCATAATTTAAAAAAAAAAAACACACTTTTATCACAAAAAGTGTTACTTTTATCACACTTGTTAGCTTTCTAATTTTTAATTCTTGTGTTAGTATTGTAATATTGTTAATTTAGACATGTGGATGATTGAATGATCGTATTTTAAAATTTTAAATTCTATATGGACTTCACACTTATAAATTTGTTGTGGTGATACGTCGTATCAATATATATATAATTATATATATTTGATTTGTTTAAAAAGACGATGTGGACCGATTTGGCCTGTTGGCCCATATAAGGCTGGGCTGGGCTACAGATTTATGGGCCCAAACAAAGGATGGCCCGGTCCGGCCCGGCCCGAAGCTTTCATGTGGCCAGTCGGGACGGGCCGGGCTGTCCCTTTTGCCAGCTCTATTTGCTGGACACGTGGACTCTGAGCACCGAAAAATATAAATATAACCTGAATTGTAACAGTGGATCATGTTTTTATTTTGTAATTATTAAAAAGTTTAGAATAAATTTGCATTTTCTAAAAAAGTCATGATTTTAATTTTTATTACAATTATGCCAATTATATGCTAGCCAACTCAACCATGAATAGTTCTTGATCAACTTGACTATGGTTATTTCTACGGGTGTAAATGAATAGATTTGAGTTGAGCCGAACTTTGTATTGTTTAATGTACTGTTAAGTATTGGCAGTGTTCGAGCTCCGTCTGAGCTTCGTTGGAGTTAAAGAGATCATATTTTAGCTTAATTCGATTTACACTTTTAATGATCTGTTTTATTCACGAATATGTATTCGTGATTAATTAATAACTCTGTTTGTGCCTATAACAAACACAAACAAACAAAACACATTAATAACGTATTCATGAACGAGCAAGCGATTTTATTTGGGAACCTAAATAGTGAATCTAAAATTAATCTAATATCAAGAAATGTTATAAAATTAAGACAAATCTATTATCATCATCATCATCATCACTATCACTGTCATTGTTAAGTTGAACACGTTATCAACGAACTTATTCTATTATTCTCAAACATGCATGTTTAACTATATGAACTTGTTCATGAGTTATTGACAAATGAACTATCTAATATTCAAACACTATTTATTATGTGGCTTCAAAATTTGGTTAATTCTTTGACTAAATAAACGTCACACCCATAGTTAATCATTTATAAATAAAGTTTTTGGGTTTTTTTTTTTTGTTTCTCAAAACGAAACATTGAAATATTGGGTAATTCTATAATACACCAGGTGTATTAATATATCAGACTATCAACTCATTTTCAGCCATCAGATCTGAAATCATTAAGGTCAAAGTCAACTATGATGTCAGATCTAATGACTGAAATATTAACATTCTTTTTTTTTCTTAAGTTGTGAATATATCACCGTAAACCAACTGAGGATTTAATGCGAAAGAAAAACATAGAAAAACTAATGTAATATAAATAAATCAAATTAATTTTATTAAATCAACGGATAGTAAAAGAAAAAAAAAAAAGATTCATATAATTTTCATTTGCACACATCATTTAAAAATTAATATCTTATTAACCCCCAAAATCAATAGTAGAATCCTTTTATAAAATTTACAGAATGTAGCCCTAATCTGAAAGAGGTTTACACCGTTCTGGCCATTTTTGGCGGGAAATTTCTCCGTTCGATGTCGAGATTCTCAGAAGTAAGCTCTCTCTTCGCCGCACTAGCATCCAATCTCCGAACTCAAGATCCAACGCCTCGACATGAAGTGGATCTGACCATCTCAAACCTGAATCGCTCGCTCAATCTGTCTGAACTCCCAAGGGTTCGCATTCTCGACACCGCTCTATCACTTATGTGCTTATCTGCTCCACAGGTATGCTCTGGACTGTTCATCGCAATCAATTGAAGTTCAATGGTGTAATGCTGTAATTGTTCTTTCTGATGACTGTTTTTTTGTTTCGGATTTTGAAGGTCTATGATTCGGTGATTGAGTATACGTTGAGAACAATTGTTGCTGTTTTATCTTCTTCGATTGAGTGTAAGGTGCTGAGAATCAATCAGGAGCATGTTTTGAGAGTGGGTGGATTGATTTCGAAAAGCGATTGTGCCAGTGTTATGGAGGGCTGTGCTGATATTTTGGGGAAATTGGGTGCACATAAAGGTTAAAGTTGCTATCTTTTATGTTCCGTTTTGGCATTCCACGATGTTGAATCATCTAATACAAAAATGGGATGAAAATAGCGTGAAGGATAGACACAAAAAAAAAAAAGCAATAAAAAATTACATTTTAGAATGATACATGGCGTGTGTGAGAATGTCCAAGCCATTTCTTCTGATTGAGAGGCGAATTAATGTTTTTCCGAATCCTAGGTGAAAGTAGAAGTCACTAGCTTTCACAGCTCCTCTGGAAGAGCTTATTAAGTAGGTGTGTTTAAGTCTCATTTTTGGTGAATTGGGATTCGAAGATGGTTAAAGAATCACATAAATACTTGAACTGTGCTGAGATCTTGAGGATGTTTTGGGATGGCCATTCTGCTTACACATATTAAAGCATTCTAGCTCTGTGATTTTTATGAATAAAATGAAATGTTGTGTTGCAGGTCATCTGTGTGATTTACTTCTGTACAGAGTTTTCAGAATGGCAGCCTTTGCACCCTGCTTACCTCATGCAATACCATCAAATTCTAATGAAATGAAGCTGGATGACTACGGCACTTCTGCTTTTGCAAATTTAGTTGGCCATTTGCCAAAGGAATCCACATTTAAGAATGGTGAAATTCCTCTGAGGTGCGTTCATTAGTATTTTTAATATGAATTTGTTCATGAGTTGGCCATTTATCAATCCTCTTTGCTTTCTAGAAAGCTAAAAAATAAAATTAAATAAATAAATAAATAAAAAGATTATCATTGCTACAAAACAGCTGCATGCTTTTGAGATTTAGTGCTGTTCTGTGTAGTGCCCTGAACTTCTCTTTCCTTGTCTATCTAAGCCAGACCTTCTAATTAATCTATAGGGTCCAGTATTATGCATTAGTAGTCAGCTAACAATAAGAATTTCTCTTTATCTGCTTGTGTACCTTTTATTTGGGCTTTGGGAATTAGTATTATATATAGTAAACAACCAGAGATTGAATCTTGTTTTTTACCCTAAAAATGTTCTACAAAGGCCTGTGATTCTCTTATTGCTTTGATATGTCGTTTTATGTGTGCCTTATTGTGATGCTAAGCCCCACTTATGAACAACGCATCCCAATAGAAAAATAAATTTTCACTCAAGCCATTTCATATCAACCACCTGCTGCAAAGTAGAAATTTGAGACTTTGGCTACATTTAATGCTCAAAGGGTTCTTTCTTTTTCATGGGCTTTTTTATGTCAGAAAAGGCATGCATGGGGGACATGGGTGACATCATCTCGTACCTTTTACGCATTGAGGATCATTAATGAAGATATTTTTCTACTGAAATATTCATTAAAATGTACTGTTGTATCCATTATGTTTCTTTGTAATCTCAGTTCTATCAAACAAATCGGTTCCATCTTGTCTAAGTTTAATCAAACAAAGCATCTCATCATACATTACATTTTTACTTAATTTCTTCAAAACAGCAATGAAGCTAACCTATGTAAAGATCACGAATAACATAAATGTTTTGAAAACAATATTTTACTTGTATTAATAAATTGAGAATCCTGTGTTAATATAATTGAAACTAATGTTGTTGTTATAATCATTGTTTTTACTTTTCTATTGTAATACTTACCTTTGTTATTACCTTCAACTCTACAAGCATCCACCACAGATTTATAGTCTGTCAATAATACTGCCTGAACTCTCTTTGGCTCTTTCTTTGATCAATCTAAGCAAGTGGAGGAAAACTTTATGATATTATCATGAGGAAACATATCAATCTATATCTTCCACTATCTTTTCCTAGTTCATATTCTTTTTCACGATATTTGGGTGTTTATATCAATTGAAATTCTAATATAAATTCATATTTGGGCTTTATGTGGTAAAGTTAGTTCTTGACTAAACCCCTACATTTTATTGCTTTTACTGATAAATTTATGATACTAACGTAGTGCACATTATACATAATGGGATGGAAGTCAGTGGTTTTATGCACTCAATATTCATAGCTTCAAAATAATGTTTAGATATATTTAAAAATAATTAAATGCTTGCTGGAGCATCTCAATGTGGCGGACAATAGGTGACAAACTTTTGACACATATATCCTACTACTTAAACCTCTGTTGGGATCTAAACTGAATGTACTTTTGAGATAAGTGATAGTACCCTGATTTACTTTATTCATTATTACACTTGATAGATAACTTTCGCTGAGTTGTTAATTCATGATACAATTTCTTTGCAGGTTGCTATTATGGCATTTAGATCCAATGATTTTGAAGCAAGATGTATCACAAATTTTGCAAGAAATCATAAGAAGGCCATTCCTTTCTTTAAGAATGGAAATTTATGCCAGGATAGACTGGAGATCCATAATTGTCTGCCTTGTACTGTCACCAACAATGTTCACTGAGATAAGGGCTTTGTTGCACAAGTGGTTCCTAATAACGTAAGCATCTGATTTTATTTTACATTTCTTAGTCTTTTAGCAATGTTGTTCTCCTTCAATTTTAAACTTCACTGCAGAAAATTCACAAAATGCGATTTAGGTTTGTGGTATGTTTCTGCCAAGTGTTCTGTTATCTGGGTGCAAATTATGCTGCGACTGCACATGCCATTTATTTGAAAACTTCTCAGATTCTGTTCTATGGGCATCAGATACACCATCATTTAGAGAAGTCAAGTTCTTGTTTACCTATTTTATCTCTTCGTAAAGATGCAATTCTACTAGAAAGTATATGGAAAAATTAGAGGAATTGTAATAAATCTGATTGCTATTTCACTCAATTGGTAGGCTTGGATTTACATAACAGGGGTTTGGCTCCCGTAATGGAACTTCAGACCGAGATTGTTGGGCAAGTGCTAGATATAATTTCGAGACCAATGTGGTGGGGCATATCCTCAGATATTGGATCCAAGCTACCATTTTCTCATGCCTATTTCTCCCACGAGCATCATTTATTGAGAATTTTGGCTGGACCTATATCTCTGGGATATTTTCAACAGTTGCTTCAGAAAATAAGCAGCTCAGTTTCTCATGTTGGAGATCATCTACACTCATCTTCAAGGAAAATTGCAAAAAAAATCAATGTAGTGGATCATCAATCCATGTGGTATGTCCTCCCATCCCATAAATAAGAATATCATTTGAGCTGTTCTTTGTTTACAGTGAAATGGAAAACTAATTTAATCACGTTACAGGGCCATTGCGATTAACTTCCCTGGTTGGTTCTCTTTTGCATCTATGATGCTCTTTTGCAATAACGAGCCTGCAGATAACTTCTATTCTGGATCCAGCCCCAGGTCTGTTAAGCATTTTATAATCCATGATCAGGAAGTAACTTGTACTGCAGGGGCAGCAAAGTTCATCGCATGGATTCTAAACCCCATGAGTGATTCTAATCAACACATTGCTGCTGATTATCTAGTTAAACTTTCAGACTTATGGAATGAGGTAACAAGGGCTCATAAGGAGACAAGGAGGCCCAAATTACATGACAAGGACGGTATATCTAAAAATGAGCTGGATAGTTATACAGTTTCCATTTGGCTCAAGAAATTCAAAGAACTATACAATAAGCATTTAGGAACAACACCATTTGGCTCTTCAGTTTCTAATACGAAAGGGTTAAGCATCCACCAAAACCCGTTGTTGAGGAAGATTCCATTAGGCATCATTCTTCTGTGCCCTGATCATTTAAATGGATCAGCATGTTCCTTGCTTTTGCATTATGCTGCCACTGGAATCATTCCAGAGTTTCCAGGTATACAAAATCCCAAAAAGATCCAGAAAAGACAGAGATATGGGTCGTGTGGGGACTCAGAAACGGGAATTGAACAGTCTACAAAAGTGGAAGTTGTTGCAGGATGTAGAGCTGTCTTTGATATAACAGATATAGCTGAGAGTGTCTGTTCTTCTTTGTTCGAAACCGAAGAGGAGGAAATGAATTTTGTTTGCCAAGTGAAGTTAAAGTGTTTTGATTACCTATTGATATGTATCAAGAGGTTGCTTCAAATCAAAGAGAATGAAGATGATGTCCAGATGCAAAGGGATCTTCTCACTAGGGTGGTAAAGTGGAGACATCAGAGAAAAGATGTCTTTCAAAACAACCAACATTTGGATCATTTTTGTGATGCTTTGAATGTATAAACAAACACACACCTTCCTTTCCAACTCAATTATTGCAATGGAAAGCAATCTTACAGTTTTGTGTTTTTTCTTGCATATTTTCCCAGCTGATTTAGTACAAGGAGAGACAAATGGAACTTCCCATAACGCCCTTAACGCAGAAGCATGGACATATGAACTTCAGTAAGTAGTTTCATTACATTCATGTTCAACTGAATCCTACATAGGTATCATCATATATTGAACCACTCTATACAGTATATGTGTATAGTAATCTTCATCTATATAGCTTACTAGAGAATGACATAGCTTTACAATTCATCATCCCCCAAAGCGATCGTTGAGCTTACGTAACTTCATACACAGAAGCTTGAGTTAAAGAATTCTTCTTGAGCTCAAAATCCTCCATTCATTTGAAGTTGTGAAATCTTATACTTCTTATTAGGTAGCTTATCAACAAATAGAGCAATCGAATTCTGCTCGTACTTTATTATGCTGTTCTCTTGACTAAAGAGATTTTAGTCGGATCCCCACCCCATTCTTCGAACACCACTAACAGATTCCCACTTGATTTCAGCCACGAACGTGGAACATGGTACCTGAATCACAATGTTTTTTCAAGTACAGTTTGTTAGAAAAACCATGTAATGTTGTCAAAGAAGTTTGATTGAGCATTAAATCTGTGTTATTACCATCTCTGAGAGGGCTCATTACAATTCCTTTGACATTTCTTCTCACTGAAAGTGCCAGCATAGTTGCAGTCACCACAGCTACCTTTTGCTAAATATGCAGGCCAGTGTCTCCCAATGCTTTGCCCATTAATCCATACTTCACCTTTGCCCATGCTAATCATATCCAGACCCAATGGATCATTCCCAGCCGGTGCATTGAACGTTGTCTGGAAACGACAACAACGAAATGTTAGAACATGTCTGCTAACAATGAGCTTTCCTGTGTGAAATTGGTGTTGTTTCTTACCTTATACCATGTTAGAGGTTGCTTTTGAGCCAGAAGAGATCCCTCCACCCAATCAACCGAAGAACTTCCACTCTCAGTATCTAGGCTGAGTGATTCGCCTTTCAGACCGGTCTGTCCATAGAGAATCACTCCATAACGTATTATAGGTGAAGAGAAGCACTCTGCTAAAGTTATGAACACCGAAAGGATAACACAAACCTTGTAAGACCATGTCTGCTTCGTCAAGTCTCTTGACCCCTCGTTGAGGCCCTTCAAAGTGATCGGACCAAGAACCCCCGTATTCCACCTCTCATAGTGCACACCAACGTTCTGAGATGGACAAAATACAACGACATGGTAACAGCTCGACTTTAACCATGTAAGACCACGAATGATAAGAATGTTTAACTTACCGCAAGACCAACAGAAACGCTAAGTAAAGATACTTTGTTCACACCAGCTCTCAAATTCACCTTTCCATTGTATGTCAATTTCGGATTATCTAGGCTCCCATACACAGTGCCTACAACAGAAACAGAATCACAGATGAAGAGACATATATTATTACAAGAGAGAATTTTAAACAACATGAATTTGTAATCACCTGATAACTTTCCATTGATAAAAACATGCAATGCATGGCCTGCTGACATGACTGTGAGAAGAGGCCATTCTCCACTCTTCAGAAACCCTTCATCTGAAGCTATGTTGACACTGCAACGAAGAACATAGTTCGTAAGTAAATGATATATACGCAAGAGACAAAACTAATGATGCTCGTAGCCATGTATAGATAGACTTACTCTGTGAGGTACCATAGATAATCAGACGAGTCTCTTGTAACGTTTACTTGCTCCCACAAACCTGCCATTGCGAGCGTGTCACTGTCATCAGCACTTGGAGTCTCTTCATTGAATGATTGCCAACGAAATCCACTATTTACAGGCACCATCTTAGCAGGAGAGCTTTTTGTGCGTATCTGCAACCACATATATACATCAAATATCGAAATCCATTCATGTGTAATCCATCTTTGCAAGTTCAATAAAAGGTATTGTAGAAAGATTTTGCTTACTCTTGCAGTGTTGTAAACGGCAGTTTTGCAATCAGGTAAAATGCTGATCGACCAAGGGGGCAAATCGTACTGAACATTTTGGAAGGTCAATTTCGTAGAAAATGTAGGGTCAAAGTTGGACAGAAATGCAGCACAAGCCCCAGATTTGGATCTGAAAACATGAACCTGAGAAAGAACGAAGAGAAGTGCTATATAAATGCATGGTTGGATATGAAACATGATACATTGATGTATATCTAATGCATATATACCTCTTGATTTTTTCCAGGCCATGTGACTGTTGGATACGAAGAAGTTAAAGCCGGTTCACATTGCTTAATTGCTTTGTGTAAATCTCTCAAGTGCCCCCACTTCGGCTCGTTCAAAAGTCCTAGTATCATCCGTGGTGAAAAGTGTCAGAATTGCTAAAACTTAAGAGATAGCTAGTAATCTTGAATGATAATAGAGATTTACCATATTCATCGATTGGAGCATCATAATCATAGCTAGTGGCGACGAAAAGACCAGCTGCATTTCGACCAAAATTTGTTCCTCCATGGTACTGACAATCCCAAGCAAAATAGGCAACACATTGAAGCTAATTCTACCAAAATAAAGAACACACTATCTGCATATTCTTTCACCTAATAAAGAACAAGAACACACTCACTCACCATGTAATAATTGAAGAATGAGCCATTATTCTGCACGAATCTAGCCACTGAAAAAGCCAAGTCTTCAGCCGGTCTATAAGGAACCGGACCACCAAATTGTGTATACCTATAGGTTACATGAGAGACTTAGAACGAACTGATTTGATCAAACAAAGATACAAATAAATACTGTAAGCCGTTTACCAGCCAGTCCACGCTTCTGTCCACATCTTCGGCTTATAAGGCTTGTTGGGACGAAAGCCTTCACAGTAGAAGCCGTTACACGTATCTATCTGCAAGAGTATTACATGATTGCAAAAGCAGCAAAAGATGAATAACTACATATGGTAAAGTAAAAGGGAGTTGTTGATACAATAGGATCAGGAGCAGTTTCTTGTTTGCACATAATCCATGGAACACCAGTGTGAAGAGCCACAGCCATTTTAGCAGCCCAAGATGTATAAGCTTTACCAGGAGCACCTATCTCCCACTCTACGGGTCCATATTCGTTTTCTATCTGCAATGCCCATAGCCCCACTTTCATATCAACTTACGGAGGATGATACTAAAACGAGTGAAATATGCACGTGCGTTGTTATAACCTGGGACATGATAATTGGCCCTCCTTGAGGCTCAAACAGCTTTTCCGACTTCATCACACTCACTATTTTTCCAACGAAACTTTGCATTGCCGTCTTTGTAATCAGTCAATCACAAAATACAAAACCATCAGCTGACCAAGTCCACATCAATTTAGTTACACTGATGAAAACAAGAATTGTTTCTTTCTCTTGGTCTCTTTTGGAGTGTCTTTTCTCCACTTCAAAATAATTATTATCTCAAACACCACATATAACTATTTGTTTCTATAATCTCTAATTTTAATCAAAATCAAGAAAGCAAATTCAGTGAAAAAGAGTCAAACCTTGAAAGGCTGATTGTCTGTTCTGAATTCCATTCCTGGTACATATTTTAGCCAAACAGGGAATCCCCTGTTTCATAACAGAGAATCAAAACAGAGCATATATATAAACACAATCATTCATCAAGTCAAGAAAAAGAAAATTCATTTCACCAGATATATATATTAAAATTAGCATTACCCAAAATTCCATTCAGCACAAACATAAGGACCAATGCGAAGATGAACATAAAGCCCTGCCTTTTGCACCACTTTGATGAATTTTACAAGATCAAATCGCCCTTCGAAATTATACTGAATCATATAAATATAAATATAAGTATTTTAATAAACAGAAGTAGTAAATAAAGAAATAATGAATACAATATAGAGGCACACCTTTCCAGGAGAAGGCTCATGGCCATTCCAAAACACATAAGTTTGTATAACATCTAAACCTCCATCTTTAGCCTTTTGGATAAGATCAGGCCACATCTTTAACCAACAAACACAGTAATTAAGCATTATTACACAACAATTTTTAAGGTTAAAACCAAAAACAAGAAAAAAGAAATATATATACCTCAGGGGTGCTTCTTGGGTAGTGAATAGAGCCAGAGATAAGAATTTTCCTTCTGCCATTAATGATGAAGGCTTTGTCATCATAAGAAACTGTGGCTCTAACTGAAGAACAAGCCAACCCCAACAATACTATCAACACCAATATGTTCATTCTCAACATTTCTAGAGAGAGAGAGAGAGAGAGAAAAGAGGGCTGGTTGTGTATATTGAAAATGGCTTCAAAAACCAAATCTTTTCAATGCAGAAGAGAAGAGAAGAAAGTGGACAAAAAACTGTGCATTGTTCCTTTCTTTTTTCCTTTATTGCTTCTTTTGAGAATGAGATGAAAATGAATTTCACAAATATATATATATATATGTATGAAGATTGTTAAATTGCATAAAGGAAGAGAGATTTAATGGAGTTTTGGTTATGTGTGCATGACAAAATGGGGAAGCTGCAACTGCTTTTTATAGATTTTTCAATGGGATAGAGAGGGCCCCACTCTTTCTTACTTTTTAATGCTAATTTTGTTATCAAATTAATCAATCACGATTTATAATGTATACAATATAAGTTTGAGTTATGAATAATAGAATTATGTCTTATAGGTGTAACTAAGTTTATGTTGGGTTTTGGTTGTGGGCCAACCACTTTTTGGCATGGAATTTTGGCTCACACATATTTCTCTTTTCCCATAATTGTTTTCACAATTACAGTTTGGTGAAAAAGATTTTAAAAACAATATATTTTTTAAAAAAGAGTTAGGAAACTTGAAAATGAAAAGTACTCCACTTGAGAACAAAGCAATTAGTTCACTTGCTATTTATACATGAAACAGTTCCAACTTCTAAAATATGTATGTATATATCTACAATAAATGATGTTTTTATTATGATTTATTAAGTGTAGTATTTACAAGAGTGCAACTGTTAAAAGTATTATGGCATATTGAAAGTTCATTTATTTTAGTAGATGAAAAATACATCTTTTCTTTGATATTTTTGTTTTCTCCCTTCATACAAAAAATAAAAATTCAAAGGGTGAAATTGTACAAATGAATACTTTCTCATTACAATTTCAAAAGACTTTTTCAATATTCTTAATTTATTAAATAATTATGTTAAATAAATACACTAATAAACCATTGATTGGCCTTAAATAAATCATCCATTAAATAAGTTCATTCTAAAATATACTTCTAAATAACTATATATTTTTATTACATACTCCTACATGTACTATTAAATGATTTACTTTTTTAATTATGTTCTTATACATACTATAAAATCACTTTCAAACGTTTATCTATAAACTACTGTAGTATGAATTTATACACATATATTAATATGACATCACATGTGATGGATCCAATCATCCAAAGCAAGAAAATTCACATCTCACACAAGATTCCAACTTAACTTGGGCAATCTTAAAATGTTTGAACATATATTTGTTAGCAATTAGGAAAACGGAGTTGATATTTGTGGATATCACATTATAACAATTATTTAGAAAAATTAGATTATCATTTTCGACTTTGGGGGGGGGGGGGGGGGGGTGTTAATATGAAGTCAATTTGTTAGTTTAAGTTGGGTACCCCCACACCCCACCCAACAAAAATAGACATGTCATTAATTCATGAATATATATATATATATATATATATGGGGTGGAGGATATTTCTACTCAATATAAATAACATAAAATGAAAAATACCCGCAATATAAGAAAACAAATTTTGTATCCAAAATGGAGATGAAATTACTAAACTATCCTTGAAGCTAAGAAATTTGAATTTGAGAAATTTTATGAATTTAGATCACGATATAGATAAATCACGATGATAAAAATATCATCATGATTTGTTTAACTTAGATCATGATGGTAAATAGATAAAATACCATCGTGATCTAAGTGTACCATCATGGTATGTTCAACTTTTATCCTAATATAAGTACACCATCATGATTTGTTCATCTTAGATCACAATGATAAATAGATCACGATCGTAAAATAACATCGTGATCTAAGTGTACCATCATGATCTGTTCAACTTAGATCACGATGGTAAATAGATCACGATAATATTTTACCATCGTGATCTACGCCCACCATCATAATATGTTCTTTGTTCAAATTTTCATCTTTTTGATGTTTTTTCTTCATTTTTTTTAGCTCAAACTTTCATTTAAAAACACATCTTAATTCACAACACTATATACTATATTTTACAACATTTTAAAATAATGAATATCTTACCTCTTTTGAGCAACAATCATGAGATGGATTAATTTTACTTGATTGATTGTATTTTAGAAATGAAATGTATGAAAGAGATCAAAATTGAATTTCTATACATATGATAGAGGGAATAGAGATGGTAAATGTGGTGGGTGAAATCATTAAAGGAGATGGGTAAGGGCATTTATGACATTTTATCTCAATTTTGGGTAAAAACTTGTTTTCTTATGAAGTGGGTAAAATCATTTTTGTTGTACTTATTGGATAGAAATACATATTTCCATTATATATATATATATATATATATATATTATATGATTATGTTTCTCATGCATTTCAGATTATTTAAGCAGAAGGCTGTAGTTGGTCATGCTAGCTACTTGTACCAAGACCCTACAATTTGATAATTGTATATAATTCAACAATTTAAATTATATATATATATATATATTATATTATTGAACTAGATATATATCGTGTTAGCTTGTAATTAATTAGATTTGGGCCATCAGTTATATGTGCATGCACTATATATATACTGTTTCGATTAGATTTGGTTCTAATAATTGTTGCTTTGAGTATCCATATTCGTAGTTTAAGCCAAAATCATTATTATTTTTCGTCAATAAATGTTTCAACTTTTTGGTGTACCATAGACAGCTTTGATCTATGCAACTATAAGTACTCAAATGCATGTGGAAATTTTTATATTTTATTTTTATTGTGACAGCTATAACTAATGAAATAAAGTTAATTAAATGTTTGGAGAATATCTAATGATTTAATATTTAATCATATACCTTAATAATCAAGAAAAAACAAATTCGGACATGAGTTTTAAGCAAATCTCGCAACCTTAAAAGCTAGAGAACTAAGGATAAGAAAGAAAGAACACACAGTTTATGTAATTTAATTATTTAAGACAAACCAAGTCAATTTAAATCGACTAATCGTTTTCTTTTACATTGAAACATAGTTTTTCTTACAATTTCTTTAATAATTAAGACATAAATGACCACGAAGGTCAAATAAAACTGACAACTATTTTAGCACCATCAGCGTACGTAGTATGATGCTGAGAAAATAATTGTCATATAAATCATGTTGGAGGTAAATAGTATGGATTCGAATTCCTATGAGTCGAAAAATTCTCTTTTTTCAGGATAAGACCTTAATAAAAAGGAGGTCAAGACGTTATATTATTTTCATAGTAATCAGACGTAAACCTAAGATCTTAGAAAAAAAAATCCTATTATTTTTAGTTGGAAACTTGTTACTTTTCTTAGGAGTTGGATTATTTGTAACTTGAGAAAATATTTAGTAATTTTCTTGGTAAAGAAGTTGGATAGAAAGAAAAGCAATAAGGGTGTAACAGAAATGGGTAGTGTTTATGAAAGAAAGCAATATTTATTGCGTAGAAGAGAGTGAATGAATTGATGTTCAATTAGTACATTCAACAAACCAACTCTCAAGCCTCCCATCTTACTTGCAACCCACCAAACTCCCATCTATACCACTTCAACTCACCCAAAAGGTCTTGGTTTGGTGTGTGTATATATATATATATCTTTTACCTATATAAAAGTATAAATATTTCTTACAAAATATGGATTGTCTAATATATCCTTATTAAAGATATTATTTAAGGTTATAATAGTAATTTATGATTTTCAGATTTAAATAATTTTACATAAGAATTTTAAACCAAAATCATATAGAGTTCTATTATGAGTTGGACTCTAATTTACTATACATTTTTTTGAATTTAATTTAATATAGATTGTATATCTCTATAAGAAATTATTATTTTAAGGTTAATAATAATATAATATTTTTGATTTAAAAATTTATTCTCCACATGCAACACATGTGCTGATACTCGTATATATATATATATATATATATATATATATGGCAAATGCTGCTGTGCACCAGGTGCACGGATCTGGATTGATGCAACTGGGGCGACCCGACCCGGATCCGCGCACCTGGATTTTCTTTTTTTTTCTTTTTTTTTTTCGCTTCAGACTGTTACCTTTATGTTGTAAAGATGTGACCTTTACGTTATATAAGTGTGACCTTTATGTATAAATATTATGACCTTTATGTTCAGTAACTTAGGAAAAAAATGAAGATTTTCAGGTTTTTTCGCTTCAGATTAAGACCTTTATGTTGTATTATTGTAACCTTTATGTACAGTTCTTGTGACCTTTATGTACAAATATTATGACCTTTGTAATCCATAACTTTGAAAAAAATTGAAATTTTCAAAATTCAGTGCATTTTAAGGATGGATATATGTGCAGCTAATATTTCATAAACGTAAATATGTACAAATTTTGTTAAAATTCTTCATTTTTTTCTAAGTTAGAGTATATAAAGGTCATTACATTTATACATAAAGGTCACACTTATATAACATAAAGGTCACATGCATATAACATAAAGGTAACAACCTGAAGTGAAAAAATAAAATTAAAAAAATTAAAATAAATAAAAGTGCGTGGATCCGGGTCGACCCGGACCCTACCCGAATTGTACATACACCAGTTGCACAAGAGACTAACTCTCTCTATATATATATATATATATATACTAGTTAGGGAACACGTGCGTTGCACGTGAGGAGTTAAACTTTTAAAATCTATATTTTGGTTGATTTTTGTTGGGTATTTTTTCCATTCACTTTTTGTTTAATATTTTATTAGAATGTAGTTAACATTTAAATTTTTTAAGTTATTGATTTTGCAATTTAATAAGAGTTATAAAAATAGTAATTTAAAAGAAAAACTTTCATAAAACTAATCTAAAATAAGTTAAAAGAAAAGACAACAATCTAATTTGACTATTAACTATAACTAATCTAAAATAAGTTAAAAGAAAAGGTAAAAATCTAATTTGACTATCAATTATATTTTTTCTTGTTTGATCTTCTTCTAGGTCTTACTCTTATTTCTTCTTGACTTGTTTAATAAATGTATGATTGTATCATCTTCTTCACCGCTAGATACATGGATGCATTCCTTGTTTTTTGTTTTCTTGATTCTTCTTTTTTTCTTTGGTTCATCATTTGGTGGAGTGTCCACTGTTGTTGTCAATGTTGTGGTTGTGTTGTTGAATTTGTCATTTATTATCTCCATAGTTTCCATCTTTTCTATGGCTTCAACAATTGCGTTCAACCTTCCTCCTTCAACTTTCGTGTTGTAGTTTAGGGCAATCAAAAAACGGACCTTACTTGCTCCTTGTAAGATCAACCGTTTGTGATGTTCAGATATGCTTTGACCCTGTGTATGTATTTTTATTTAGAAAAACAATAAAAATGTAGTGACTAAATTGTGGACATGAGAAACTGGTTGTCACTCTATTTATATTTGTTTCATTTTTTAATGAAGACCTTATTAAAAAATAAAATTGTTACCTTCTCAATGGACCTCAAGTAGTCTTCTACTGAGCATCCAACATATATTGCTGCCGTGTCACCAAACATTGTCATTGTAGCTTCAAGATGATTTTGTATCACCCTTAGTTTGACTACATACCTACAACAATGAATTTATATAAAGTATAGCGATCTGTCATTACTCATCTTATTTTGTAATCTATTATTTTAATTTTCTACCTTGGTATTGTTTGAACAAGGTCATCATTGCACTTTCTACATGTTGTATTTCCATCATCTTTTGGTGCTGATGTTGTGCACTTTTTGCATGCATTGTACCATAATTTTTGTTTCATTTTCTACGTTGTCCACAAGTCCAGTAAAATAATAATATTCATTCTGCATTTTGAAAAAAAATGTTTTATAATGAAGATACGACGTATCCATATACCTTGAATATAAATTATAGTCACGTACCTTTGATAGAGAATCTTTTCTCTCGATAAGATCTTCAAGAGTTGTCTCTTTTCCTCCTCTCATTCTTTGTGTCATCCTCAACTTGTATATTTCCAGTGGATCATGAACGGTGCAGGGCAGTTTTGCAAGTTGTTTAGATTTCACATTTATTTGTACAGTTAAAATTGAAGTGGTTTGCAATTGGATCTCACCTAAGCAAACATTTGTAATTTAAAATTATTTTCCTTCTCAAGACATTTGCATTTGTTCATTGTCTTTTTTATTTTTCCAAAAAATTAGTTGGGTTTATGTTTTACCTTGATATTCCTTCGTTGTGACTTTTGTGATGGCAATCGTTGGTTTTTGGTCAACAATTTGTTGCAATTTCGCTCCTTCATTCAAAGCCATGTCTTCCCAAAGGGAAACATTAATATAGTGGTGTCTGCATATCAAAAAAAAAAAAAAAAGTTGCATTTCTATTTAGTTATTTTGTTTTGTTGGAGACTTAAATTCATATATTTTTCACATACTTTATTATAGAAGATAGGTAATATTTACTCTTCATTTACCAAAGTGATTTCTCTTACGGCCACCTTTCTTGGGGTGTTAGCAATCATGCTTTCCTTCACCCTTGTAAGCACTCCACATATATTTTCATAAACAAAATATATATTCAATGATTATTTGTATATAAATTATTGAAAGGAAATTGAAATAGAAAAATACATACCAATTTTGACGCGCTCCTCATGTTTACCATGCAAGTCTTTGTACTCCACGTAGACATTCTTATCATGATTTTCCTTGATATTGTTCAAAATTTCCTTCACATTGCTGAAATGGTTTAGAACCAATTCTTTTTCAGGATGTACTAAAGCGAAGTTTGTGTTGACGCCTTTAACCATTACATTTTCAATCAAATATGTTTTGTTTAATACGGATTTTTAATTTTAAATGTAAGAAAAAATATTAAAAATATATACCTTCAGAGTTACTTAAATTTGTTTCAACTTGTAAATTATACGTCGTCGGTCTCTTTTCACGATTTTGCAGAACATGTTCTACAAAGTTTTTTTTCTGAGCATCATTAAGATTTGCATATTTCCTCTTTTGTCCAGCAAGTTTCCTTTGACGCCATTTATATCGGTCATCGGCTATTCAAATAAAAATTCATTTAATTCTTTCTATATATATTCGTACAATATTGTGCAAAATATATATCAACAAAAGAATAAAAAGAAAGGGTTAGTTCAGTTTCTAAACAACAATTAAGAATAAATGTACCTTTCAATATTTGTACGTCTTCCTCAAGTTTTCTATACCCTGGAGTTGTTGACCACATGAGGTAACCTCTTGCGTGTAGTACTCTGTTTAACTCCAAAAGTAGAGCACCGATATAGTCATTATCGAAATCTAGAAACTCTAACCTCTAATATAAAAATCCATCAAAATTAGAATATAATAGTAAGCTGAAAACTCTGACATAAAAATCCATCAAAAATTAATAGAACATATAAATATGATAATAATACCTATTATCTTTCTCTTTCTCTTTTTTGTTTGTATATATTTTCTACTTTAATGTTGAGCCTTATTTATAGAGCTTTAGTCTTCCTAATTGTATAGGTTTGAGTTATAAATATTAATTGTATTAGGTTTCAATGGAGATTTAGAATTCTAATCGTATTAGATTTGAATTTCTTGTTTATTTATTTAAATAAAACTATAATTTAACTCATATACAATAATCACTTGTTTATTTATTTAAATAAAACTATAATTTAACTTAAACTGAGAATGTAAAAGTCCATCAAAATTTAGTGTATTTAAATATTTTTATTCAATTTTATTTATATATCATATTAATGCTAAATTTATTATATATTAATTACTTTCTAAGATTACATGTATTATAAGTGTACAAAATAAAATCATGCATATAAGAAATAGTGAATACATAAAGTTTAATAAATTCAATGTATTATATTTACTTATGAATCATTAGAATATATCATAAATTTAATAAATTGTCAATATAAGATTCTTTCGGTGATAACAAAATTATGAACTTATTTAATATGATAATCAATAAAAGATATAATATGATTATAATTTAGATATATTTAATTATAAAAATGAATTAAAATAATTCATTTTCGGGTGAAATTCCTGTTGTAGAAATATCTTTATAGTCTTAGTTTAAAGTTTTATTAAAATTCCATCCAAAGTTATGGAAAACAAATTTGACCCATCTTCGGAGGTGGATATATTTTGGCCGAAATGGTATTAAAATTGTGTTCTGATAGCAATGGAAAAAATTCGTAAAGAATGAGTAACAATCTAAAAACTTTCACCAAAATCTTGTGCATGGATCTTGGGATAATAAAGTATAAAGTAATTAATTAAATTTATACCTGGTTTCGGAAGAAAACTTCGATAAAATGTATTATTTCTCTTTCTATCTCTTTTTGTTTGAATATTTTCTAGTTTAATTGAAGGATTATTTATAGAGTCTAATACTCCTAATTGTATTAGGATTCAATTTCTTTTTGTAACTATATCTTTTAGAATTGCATGAAGTTTAGAATTCTAATTGTATTTGCATGAAGTTTAGAATTCTAATTGTATTAGGTTTCCTGTTATAGAATCCACAATTTCAAAAACACGTGAGTTAAAGATCAAATCTTTAAGAGAGATAAAACAAATCTAATTCAAATTTAATCAAATCTAAATATTATCTAACAAATCTAATATGATTTAATTAGGATAAAATATGAAAAAGTAAAAATTAATTAAATGTTGGAAAATCCAACACTAACAAATATATTAAATATAGATGCAAAATCTTAGATAATTTCCACATAATCAATTATAGGTTATTAATATTTATAAATATTTCTATCAATATATTAAATATATGTGCAAAATCTTAGATAATTTCCACATAATCAATTATAGATCATTAATATTTATAAATATTTGATACAATATTAACGTTTATTTTATGATAACTAAAGTGACATATCATATATTATATTAATGTGTAACAATATTTACAGAAATAATAACTTTAGTTTTATTATTATTTTCTCTGAAACTTCTAATTTGATATTTATATTTTTATCATTGCTCAACATTTTTGCACAAATGTATCCGAAGTTTGAAACTTTACTATCAACTACTAACCTTAGCGAATGACTTATAGCACGATATAGTGAAATATAGTCTCCAAGATGCTATTTTTTATGGTATTTTGTCTTTTGATTAATTAAATAATTTTTCATTTATTTTTGTTGCATTGTCATCCTCCAACGTCCATTAGCTTGCTGATGGTTGCTATTGGTTGCCTATTAGTATCATTCGCAAAAGTTGGTGACGATATTATAACATTTCAAAGTTCAGGTACCTATAATACTTAAGTCATTCCAAAAATATAGAATGAATACAAATAGTATATCTAGCTGGTGCAATATAAGCATGGATTCTGACAAGTAGAGTCTGATTTGATGAATGAGGATCCAACAATCTAGCGGTGCTGAAATCAAACATACAAGCTTTAAGCTTTGAATTCAAAAGATTATTTATGTTAGTGCTTGAAATGTCTGGATGCTTGATGAAGTAGATAATTGTGGATCCACAGAAAATCAAACAGGCTAAGAATAATGAAACTGGAGAAATATTTTTGTTTTCAATTGTATGACTTGAAATAAATAAAACTAATTGTATTAACTTATAGTAATCTGAATTAATATTCTAAAATTGACGTTAATTGTATTAGGTTTCCTGTTTTCAAAATTTGTTTGATTTGGATGGAATCTGTGTTATTTGATTTTCATGTTTCAATTGTATTAACTTGAAATAAATAAAACAAATTGTATTAACTTCTATTAATCTGAATTAATATTCTAAAATTGACATTATCTAAGAGGGTTAAAATAGTCATTACAAAAAATAAGAGTATTTTGTAATTAGGACTCTAAATTTGACATTATCTAAGAGGGTTAAAATAGGCATTACAAAAAATGGACAAAACATCCATACTTATATAATATTTTATTTATTATATATATATATATTGGCAAAATTATTCATAACTTAGTCTTGTTATTTTATTTTAATAAAATGTTCCATTTATATATGTTCAACTTTTACATGAAATTACATAGTTGTTTAGCATTAACCACATCATCATTGAATTTGAATATTTTGATTCATATGTTTTATTCAACCTGGCCCGATTTGTCCGGTTACACAATACCTACAGTCGTGGCACAGGCTAAAACTATGATGATCTGAGTGAATCCGGACCCGACTGAGCAAGAAGAATATTGTGCGACGGGTTTTGGTCGCAATTCAAAGCCCAAATTATTGTCTTGATTCAATTATCACGCCAACAAATTATCCAAACAATCAACTTGAAGGCAACGTTCCAAAAGCCTAATCTGGAAATGATGGAACACATATGAAATCCCCTTGTATCCAGCCGAGCCATACACACCAGAGTCCCTATTGAGGCATCTTTTGATTGGGTAGGCCCATTGATGAAAATATCCCGATATATTTTTGATATATTCCCGATACTTCCGTTTTTTAACGTTATCGAAATAAAAACGGGCTGTAACGATATATATCCGATATTTTCATTTTTTGGTTAAAAAAATAAATGAGATATCAATGATTATTAGCTAAATATCGGTATCGATTTTCATATCGGTGGCTTCAGGTAAATATTATAGGAAAAATCGTGAATATTAAGGAAATATCAATAAATATCGGTGGAATATCGGGAAAATATCGGTAAATATCGGAAAAATATATGTACCGATATGTCCACCGAAACCGATATATTCATCGATATTTCCGTAAAATCAAGATACCGATATATCCACCGAAACCGATATTTTTATCCTTCGGTAGGCCTGAGCCAACCTCGCTACCTTCGGATTTGATTAGTGATTTCCTCAACAACTACTTCTAAAATTAATGATGTCAATTTCCAATAAAATTAGTTTAATTAGACTAGTACCGTGCCCTGGGACACGGCCGTGCCTGCGCGAAAATTAAGAGCAATATGTGGCGCACGGTCGGGTCTCAGGACACAGTCGAGATAAGTATATGATTTTTTATCAATAAGTATGTCTTTTATAGTTATAAATATATGTTTTCGCGCATGAGACGGTGTCACAGGAGTCAAACTCTTATTCACAAATACTCAAATCTAACATTATTAATCTAAGTTATCTAACTCAAATTATTTATCACATAGATCTAACTGAAAGAATCCCCTAAAAGAAAATCAGAAAGCAGATCACATATATTAAATGAGAATTTTAATATGAGATTTCGAATTCAATTTTCATATGTTTACTTATCCAATTTGCACCAAAATATATATCTATTAACAATTGGGGTAGAACTCTAGATCTTACTGATTTAATTCTGTCTTAGAGAATTATATATGATGAAACGAGATTTCATAGGAGTTTTTGCGTAATAAAAACGATTGCTAATAGTTGCAATTACTTAAGTAGGGTAATATATATGCAGTGAATTAATCAAATATCATATTTTAATGCTCTCATATATCTCAGCCAAAAATAATAATGTCAAATCATAGGGTGGTTCTGTAGTACACCAGGTGTATTAATATACCAAACTCTCCACCATTTTCAGTCATTAGATCTGATATAATTGTGGGTCCTTCTGTGTACACCTTAAAATTACCCTATAATTGTTGATTTTGACCTTAATAATCACAAATCTGATGGCCGAAAATAGTGGAGAGTCTGGTGGTGTACTATAGAATGAGCCCAGATCATAACTTTCATTAGGTGGGGGAGGCATTTCAAATGGTTATTTTTATAATTCCAATCAATCAAATTAACTTAATAAAGTAGACAGAAACCTGTAGTCTTTTCAATTTTATTCTGTTTTGGTCATTATTGAAGATGACTAGCGAGCTATTATCTAATAATTATTAATACTTAATAATTGAAAGTTGGGTTATCTTCTCAACGACCTTTTTTTTTTCTTTACAATATATTCAAATCCTAAATTCATCAAATATAAATACCTATGCATTATCTTAATTATGTTTAGAAAAACAATAAAAGCAAAAATTATAATGGTTATGGAAATAGACCAACACATCACAACAAAAAGTTTCAAATCCAAATAAATGTCTTAAACAGTAAAACTTTTGCCAAACTGATCTCTCTCAATTTAATTCATAATTCATAATATAATAAAATAGATATCGATTTGTAAAGTGGGTTTTTCATGAAATAATATATATATATATATATATATATATATATAAACGAGCTCATACAAGTTTGTATGCTATAAAAATATGTTCTAATCTAAAGTTAATTACATGCTTACAATTTATAACCTGGTTAATGATAATCGATCACACCTGCTGGAAAAGGAAAATCAATGAGAATAGTTGAATATATATAAATCTCAACTATTTTTTTAATTGTGAGCAGGTTTTCTTTTGATTTGGTTTTTAATAACTATTTTAAGGTTCAGATAATTTATTTTAGAGTCACTCTTGCATGCACCTGTTGCACGGATCATTGGATCCGTGCAACTAAGACCCGACCCGCCCCAATTAAAGAAGTATATATATTTTTTTTAATCCCGTTTTTTCTAATTAATGGAGCCCTAATTAATCTCGCCTCTTTCAGCTCGAAGATATCGCGTCTTCTCCAAGCTCAAATCATGAATTTCTCATCTTCTGATCAACATACAGAATCGACGCGATTGATTTTCATCTCTTCTCTCCCCATTTCTCTGTTCAAATCTACATCGTTCAAATCTCTCCCCATTTCTCCCCATTTTCATATGAATCTACATCGTTCAAATCTGTAAAATTCCAGAAAAAACAGAGAAAAAAATGGAAGACGCTGGTAAGAGTTATAATGTGGTATGATTATCCATGTAAATTTTTAACTTACATTGCATTCTTAAAATCTTGTATTATAGGCGATCAACAATGTATTCAAGTTATCGACTTAAATAGTGATGAAGATGAATTTGTTGATGCACCTGATGAAGTTCACACAATTCCTGAAAAGAACGACGGTAAGTAATCTTACTTGTATACTTTAAAGAAAGAAGTATGCTTAACATATATGAAGGTAATGCTATTTACACATAAAAGTATACTTATTATATAGTAAAAGTAACGCTATATACACATAAAGGTTTCCAAAAGAAGATAATGCTTACTAACAGATGAGGGTAATCTTATTGACACATAATGGTATGCTTATTACATCCTATAAGTAACACTGTGATTAATATATGGTATTTTAATTTCCAGATCACACTGATGAGCTGAATGATTTCAGTTGTTCTCTTCTTGGATTAAAAAGGAAAACAATTGATGACATGTACGAACTTTACTGCAAGCATGCTCGATTGCTTGGATTTAGTGTTCGGAAATCTACAAGTAGATACTCTATAGGACAAAATCCAATTGAATTGGCCAAGCTATTTGTGTGCTCGTGTGCTGGGATAAAGACATCAAAATGTACACAGGTGAAGAGAAAAAAAACTGGTATTACAAGAACTAATTGTGCTGCATTGATGAGAGTTAAGATGAACGATGATGGTCTATATGAAGTTGCTAGTCACATTTTAGAGCATAACCATCCATTCACTCGAACCGAATGGAATCATCTCCACCGTTCCGAAAGAAGGATCACAGATGAAAAAGGGAAAGCCATTGAAAACATGATATCATCAAGTATGTCTGCAACAAACTCTTTCCGTTACATGGTTCAAGATGTTGGAGGAAAAGAGATTGTAGGTCACACGATTAGAGATCATTTGAATTTTGTTAATCGTATAAAAATGAAAGTCATCGAAGGTGGAGATGCTCAAACAGTTATAGAAATGATCCAAAAACAGCAAGAAGATTGTGATGACTTCTATTATAAGGTGAGATTGGATGATGAAGGGAGATTAAACAATGTTTTTTGGAGAGATTCAATGATGAAGGAAGATTATAGGATTTACGGTGATGTAGTTGTATTTGATACAACTTACAGAACGAATAGGTATAATTTGATATGTGCTCCTTTCGTTGGCATTAACAACAATTGGAGAAATGTAATGTTTGGTTGTGCATTCTTGGCCGATGAAAAAAAAGAATCATTTGAGTGGCTTTTTGAGGTATTTAAAAAATCAATGGGAGGGAAAACACCGATAACTATATTCACTGACCAGGATTTTGCCATTGCAAATGCAATTGAGAAGGTACATTTATATTATCCTTTATATGATAATATTACACCAATGTGTTTACCCTAATCTGTTTAACCTTGACCCTTCAGTTATGATAATGTTACCCTCATCTTTATTTAAGATTACCTTGGTACGATTATAGATTTACCTTAATCTGTTTACCCTCTGAACTCTGTGGTTGACCATTCACTTATGATAATGTTACCCTTATGTTTATTTTAGGTTACCTTAATGCAATTATAGATTTACCCTAATCTGTTTACCCTCTTAATTCTGTGGTTGACCATTCACTTATGATAGTGTTACCTGCACGTTGTAATAATGATACAATAGTTCTATAATAGGGTTACCCTATTAATATATTTTATATTTTATAGGTTTTTCCCACAACAAGACATCGGTTGTGCATATGGCACCTCCAACAGAATGCAGTCAGCAGGTTTGCACAATTGAAAAGTAATACCTTGTTTAAGGACTCATTCAACAAGTGTTTGACAGGATGTGTTGAGGAAAGTGAATTTGAGCATTGTTGGAGACAAATGATAGTGACTTATGGATTAGAAGACAATGCATGGTTTTCAAGATTATATAATTTGAGATCAAAATGGTGTACTGCCTTGAATAAGGACTTTTTCTCAGCTGGGTTACTATCTTCACAAAGAAGTGAAAGCACAAACCATGCGATTTCATTCAATGTTAAGAAAACTACTAGCTTAACTGAATTTTATACAGTTTTCAAGGAGACAATCAACAATTGGAGGAGTAGAGAACAAGAAGATGAATTTCAGGGTTCCAGATGTGCACCTGATTCAGTTCTGCCAATGATGGGTTTGTTGAAGCATGCATCTGAGGTGTATACTCTACCTCTTTTCAGAAAATTTGAGAGTGAATTCATGAGATGCATATCTGCTACTTCCACAGTTGTTGCAGTTCAAGACAACTCTATTGTGTATGATGTTTCTTCTTCTTCTGGTGGAAATGAGCACATCAATCGTGTCATCTTTGATAATCAAATGAATTTGATTGCTTGCACTTGCAAGAGGTTTGAAGAATATGGTATGTTGTGTTCCCACTCTTTGAGAATACTTCACATCAATTCTATCGAAAACATACCTGATACTTATATACAGAAGAGATGGACAAAACAAGCCAAATTAGAAGTCTGGGATACTTTCACAGCTACTGGAATTAGTAAACTAACTAAGCCTCGTGATTATGTTATTTGGAGGCATGAAATGGCTAGAAAATATTACAACCTTGTCTTGAGATGTGAAGACAACAATGACATGAGAAGAATGCTGGAAGAAGGTTATGAAAGGGACTCATCCAATGTTAGTGGAATCACTACAACAAAATCAGCAGAGACTATTTGTTCTGAGGCATCAAATACTGTCTATGATCCTCCTCGATCAACCACAAAGGGACGAAGACAAAGAATCAAAGGTCACTTCCAAAAGAAGAATAAGGACAAAGAGAAACAAACAAGCAAAGAATTTGGTTCTAAAACACCAAATCTTCGTTTATTTTAATACATTGTAGTAGAAATTTTGTTCACCATTTGAACTCTGTGGTTGACCCTTTGATTATTATAAGGTTACCCTTATGTTGTTATAACGTTACCTTGATGCAATTATAGAGTTACCCTCATTAATATACTTAGCATTTGAACTCTGAGGTTGACCCTTCTATTATGATAAGGTTACCCTCATGTTGTCTTATGGTTACCATGATGCAATTATAGAGTTACCCTAATTAATATAATTACAATTCGAACTCTATGGTTGACCCTTTGATTATTATAAGGTTACCCTTATGTTGTCATAAGGTTACCTTGATGCAATTATAGAGTTACCCTCATTAATATACTTAGCATTTGAACTCTGTGATTAACCCTTTGATTATGATAAGGTTACCCTCATGTTGTCATAAGGTTACCCTGATGCAGTTATAAAGTTACCCCTAATATATTTACCATTTGAACTCCGGTTGACCCTGCAATTTTGATAAGGTAACTTTCATATTGTCTTAAGGATACCTTTATGCAATTAAAGAGTTACCCTCATTAATATACTTACTATTTAACTATGGTTGAACCTTTGATTATGATAAGGTTACCCTTATGTTGTCATAAGGTTACCTTGATGATGTATTAAGGTTACCTTTATGTTATATTAAGGTTACCTTCACTACAAAAAAGCATTAAAAACACCATATTCCTGTCAAAACACCATTAAAAGCATTAAAAACTGTATTCCAGTTAAAACACAACCATATTCCATATCCAACAAAACACCATTAAAACTGTATATGCCCACCAACACCATTAAAAACCAATTCCTGTCGAATAACCAAATTGTATATACCCCCCAAAACCAGCCAAAACTTCATACATTTTGCATTTTCAAAAACATCAATCATCATCCAATGGAATTCTCTTCTTGTATGTCTTCTGCATCACCTGCTTATACTTTCTCTTGCCAACATTCTGATTTTTCTTCTCTTCTGCAATTTTTGCTTTCAAATCTGGTTTTCCAATGTAGAATGCATGCACCTTTTCTTGAATTTGTTTTCTCAAATCATTCAGACATGAAAGAACCAGTGTAGCACATATTTCAGCTCGAAGGGAACGACGTACAGTGACCTTAAAATCATAATTAATAGAAAAACTAATTAATTACTCAACATAGTTAACTTTACAAACAGAATATTTAAATAGAGTATAATAATACCTTTGACAAATCAGGATTGTCATATGGAACACCATAAAAAAACTTGACATGGTGCATCATATAAACCCCACAATCAAGATCCTTGTTCGTCGTCGTCCACTTAAAGAGCACAACTTCAAACTCATAATTCAAGATCTCCTTCTGCTTTGCACTATTTCTATATCCAATAAAATTTGACATTTCACGTCTCTACCAAAAAAAAATTTAATTAGAACAAATAAAATTTACTAGAAGCACTATTAAAAATTTACTGTAAAAAGTAACATTATCATAATTGAAGGGTAAAACATTATTCTTTCAAAACTTACCAGAATTTCAGCAGCCTTAAAAAAATCATTCTCAGAATCTAAATATTTCCTATTGTCCAAATACTGAATTTTCTTCTCAACAAAGTTGATGGCTACAACTGCATAGTGTCCTTGAAGACAGAACGGGACAAAGACCTGCATTGAACACAAAATATAAATAATCAGTAATATTATATACATACATTTAATAAATTTAGAACTACGTATACATACCATCTCAGCAATGCTAAAATAGTTTCTATCATTTGAAGCCATCCACGAGTCCCAACAGGCTTTCATCTGATGCTTGTTCTCCTCAACGTTCTGATCTTTCAGAATATTTTCCAAATTTCTCTAATAATAATAACAATAAAATAAGAACACAAATTCTAAAACAACATCATAGTAACAGTAATAAAAAAATGAGGGTAACACTAAAATAAAAACAAAGTAATCTTAATAACTTCAATGCAATATTTAACAACTTACACTGTGCTCCAGCCCAAAAACAAACCTCTTTCGTCTATCATTGTAATCACGATCAGCATTCACAATAAGGTTCCAGCCTGACAAAACAGATTGGAAAATTTCTACATTTGGACACAAAGACATAATGTCTTCCTTGTCAACAAAATTGAAATACCCTTTCCTGAATACTTCTTCACTGTTGAACAAAAAAAAAATCAAAATATTAGTAAAGCACATATAATACATTGGATTGAAGGAAAATAAAATGTCAATTACTTACTAGGCAGACTTTTTGTTCTCTTCATTGTAGAAGCAATAATCAACAATTTCTTTCTCCAATTGTTTCAAATTATTCAAATGCCTACTTGAATGAATCATGAATTCAGAGACATATCCAACTTCTTCAGAAATCTTGGAAAATGGTTCAAAATCATCAACTCCAGAGACTCCTCCTGATGAGCTCGCTGCAGCTTTACCTTCTTTTGTAGACGTAGTTTCAGGCTCGGGTGTAAGAATCTCAAAGGAAGGCATTTCTGATGCTAACTTATTCATAGCCAAAAAGTTAGCTACGATATTATCAATATAAGATTGAACTTCAGCATCAGAAAAGAAAGCTTGCGACTCTGAAACTTCAGAAGGGGTACTTGATGATTTTTCCCCAATATTTTTCTTCACACCCAACAGCTTTGTCATGTGGTAATTTGTCACCACAGCAATATCTCTCTTGAATAGCAATAATGACTCATGAGTATACTGCACATTAAAAATCAACCATTATGAAAAAAAAAAAGGTATAGTTAAATAAACAAAAAAGGTATAGTTAACTAAACATAAAGGTAAGCATATATAAACATAAAGGTAAGCATATAAACATAAAGGTAAGCATATATAAACATAAAGGTACAAAGTAAACTTACATCTTTGGCCATTTTTTTTATACCCTCATCATCAAGCTCGTCGTCTGGTAGAGGGAACTTTATGAATCTTCCACAATCATCTTTCTGACCAACATTATCTTCTTTTGCAGCACCATCAGCACCACCATCACCAGTACCACCACCACCATCAGCACCACCATCACCAGTACCACCATCACCTCCAGCAACACCACCAGAACCACTACCACAACCTCCAGGAGCACCAGCAACACCGCCAAAAACACCACTATCTGCAGAATTACCCTTAATTCGACCTCTGTCAGACAAAGGGTATACTGACAGCATGATCTCAGCATCACCATAAGGGCCAGCTTCAGCCTCTTCATTGCATCTCACATCCATCCTATTGTCTGTCCAATGTTGTATTAAAGGTAACGTGCGAGGCTCTTCCACACCACGCCACTTCATCCTATGCAAATACACAATTTGCAGCAATAGAACACAACCACTAATATATTTCGTCTTCCCCATCTGATAACTAGTAACAGACTCACATAATCTATCCAACACAAATGTACACCAATCAAAATTTACAATACTATTCACATCGACCAACCCCTTCATAACACTCAGATTCAACAAACGATTGGATGATGGGCTCAAGAAAACTGACATTACATATAACACAAAAACTCTTTTAAAGTCATCCCCCCATCAACCAAGTGTGTGGTCAACACATCTAACAACACGTTAACAGAAGTCTTAGACTGTATGCCATAACTATTCTTCAACCCCTCTATAATATCATCACACTCACCTTTTTCAATTTTTACGACCCTATTCATCCCCCTTGGAATCATGAAAACATCAAAAACATCGTCAGCAGTAACAGCAAAAGCACGGTTCCTATCTACATTCAACATCCTACTAACACCATTAAAACATGTAACTAACCATGTAAGCATTATCCTATTTAACCTCGTCACTGATACATTTAACAAACCTCCAAAACCAATACTTTCCACATCAGCCTTCTGCTTAACATTCAAACTCTCCAAAAGTCTAACAATCATCCCTGGTCTGCAGGGTGTCAAAATCAAACTGCAAATGAAAGACAGAAATATTGTTACTCTCATACTGTATTAAGCTTACCCTCATGTTATCATAAGGTTACCTTGATGCAATTATAGAGTTACCCTCATTAATATACTTAACATTTGAACTGTGATTAACCCTTTGATTATGATAAGGTTACCCTCATGTTGTCTTAAGGATACCTTGATGCAATTATATAGTTACCCTAATATACTTACTATTTGAACTCTGTGGTTGACCCTTCAATTATGATAAGGTTACCCTCATGTTGTCTTAAGGTTAACTTCATGCAATTATAGAGTTACCCTAATATATTTACCCTTAGTACTTTGTGGTTAACCTTTCACTTATGATAATGTTAATCTCATGATGTATCAAGGTTACCTTCATTCAATTATAGTGCTACCCTAATCTCTTTACACAAAAATATACAATGCAATACCTTCATAAACAACAGAACCCCAACATTAAAAGACAAATTCACACATGAAACAAAAACTACATTAACATGCAATACACACAAAAAAGATAGGAAAAATAATTACCTATCCTTATCAACACATACAGTGTTAAAAGCTTTCCTAGATCTCTTCCTTACAGCCTGACCCTCTGGAACATCCAAGGAACCCTTCGAAGACGCCATCTAAATACATAACAACATGATTTCAGTCTCAAACAGTAACAAAAAACACAGCATAATAACTAAAACACCAAGTTACAAACACGAAGACAGAAATTCAAGCACAATAACAAAAACCAAACTCAAAAACTACAAAAAACACATGTAAAACACAGATATAGAAACAATAACTTTTCAGTCTCAAACAGTAACAAGAAATCCTTCGAAGACGCCATCTAAATACATAACAACATGATTTCAGTCTCAAACAGTAACAAAAAACACAGCATAATAACTAAAACACCAAGTTACAAACACGAAGACAGAAATTCAAGCACAATAACAAAAACCAAACTCAAAAACTACAAAAAACACATGTAAAACACAGATATAGAAACCATAACTTTTTCTGTACAAAAAAACAAGAACAATAACTACAAACGAACTCAGAAACTAAAAAAATACACACAGATAACAAAAATCAAACCAAAAAAGAAAATAAAAGGGAATAGCATACACAATTCGCTAAAAAAATCAGGAAAAGGACAGACAATCAAGCACAATAACAAAAAACCGAACACAGAAACTACAAAAACAGATGTATTTAACAAAAATCAAAACAGTGATACAAAAAATCAAACTCATGTAAAACACACAGATATAGAAACCCTAACTTTTTCTATACAAAAATAACTAGAACAATAACTATAAACGAACTCAGAAACTACAATAATACATGTAGATAACAAAAATCAAACCAAAAAAAAAGTAAACTATAGCATGCAAAGTCGCGAAGAAGATAAAGGAGAGAAACTAAACCGAGAACCGAGAGAACGACACAACGACTGTCGAAACACTCTATATATATCCGGCACGATGTAACCGCCGACGAGAAAACCGGCGACACTTACCCACGACCACGAACCGAGAGAGAGAGAGAGAGAGAGAGAGAGCGAAGATGAAGATGAGAATAGTTGAATTTCAAAAAAAAAAAAAACTATATATATTAATAGAACCGGGTCGGGTATGGGTACCGGGTCGGGTTGGGTGCATGGATCTAGGATCCATGCACCAGTTGCATAAAATATTTAGTGTTTATTTTAGGGATCTTATAGATTCAAACCTCAAAAGATAACTTATCTATCAATGCGAGTTATGAAAGATAATTGGATAGTTATTAATTGTCAAAGCTTGTACTGATGAAATTTATTTTTCATAACCCGCATTGATAGATAAGTTAATTTTTGGGATTTGGATACATAATAACCCTTTATTTTAGTACCATGTTGGACGTACAGAAAATAATTAGGAATAAATACAGAGCATATTTAGCCCCTCCCTTTTAAAGCTTTATGGATTGAGTAGGTCTTGTGTGAGACCGTCTCACGGATCCTTTTTCGTGAGACGAGTCAACCATAACCCACACTTAACAATTCATGTGAAAATTTGTGAATATGAGTTCAATTCATGGGTAATAAGGATCCGTCTCACATAAACTATCTGTGAGACCGTCTCACATGAGGTTTTGTATTATGAATTAAGCTTCTAAACTTTCATTCATTAAATTGTTAACTTATATGGTCTCCAACTGCAGGTGAATTAATTATGTGTCAATTTGGTCCTTATTCTTTTATTGGTAGAATTATAGAGTGTGCATTCAATCTCGATTGAATTAGTTTGTTGTTAGATAATAACTAATTCTTAATTTAAATGAAGTTATATGAACCTTTTCTTTATACAAATGTAAAAAACGTAAGAGTATAAAAATCCAATTCAAAATATTAAAAAATAAAATAAAAACTTAATAATTTTTAAAGTTGAAACTACAATCTCCCAATAATTGTTATATATATATATATATATATATATATTATTCCTAAAAGTTAAAATTTAGAACAAGTAAAAGTTTCAGACATTAAGGCAAGAATCGATGCTTTGTCTCCCCTAATAATCTAATTAACGTCCAATCTTGATTTTTTTTTCTTACTTTCTATTTCTCTGGTCTCCTTAATTATGCTAAATTCCCAAGAAAGATTAAAAAAGGATATTTCTGCTTAATTATGCTAAATTCAAATTGTAGTCATTGAAAACTTTGTTCTGATCGTTAAAAAAGGATATTTCTTTGAAAGGATTTTATATCTATTACTTCGATTATAAAAATATATAATAAATAAAACTTGCAATTTTTCAGTAAGGATAGAATATATATTATTTGGAAAGGAATTAATTACATGACCTTCATCAAATTAATCTTCAATCAACACCTAGCTACTCGTCTTCATCCTTGTCTGTCAGTGTCACACCATCATCTTCAAGACGACGTTCTCCATAACATAAACAAGCTAGCGATATTAATGATGATGGAAACCGCTAGTCGCATTATATATGTAGTTCACTGATATTTATCGATCTCATTGTTCCATTCGCTAACAAGTTCATTCATACATTTTTTGTTTGGAGTAGTGGCACTCCAGATTTTGGCAAGTTACTTTGTATTATATATATATTCTTTGACTTCGAGACTAAAATTCAATTTTTTTCATCATCCACGTACCAATCTTGGAAAATTTTACTTCTTTATTTTTCATCAACGTTTAGAGGGACAAATACTTCGATGTGGAAAGATATGAAGAAGTGACCTCCATTATTATTAGGAATGTCTTCTAGGACTTTGATAGTTTTAAATTTAATGGTAACACAGATAATTATCGACTGTCTAAAAATGGTCCATGCATGTTAGAGAGAAGTGTATTTAATAAATGTTTTTGGTGATGGAGTTATATATAACTTGTGTTGCACATGAGATTCATGTACTAATAGTTGTACATGTGTATCATGTCTTAGGTGCATTTAAAAAAATTACACTTTTGACAAAAGCACTATGTGATCTATCCATAAAGGTAATAAATGACAAATGCTAAGGTCGATCTCTCTCCATTCCTCCACATGACCCTCACCATAAATCTTAATCAAATAAACTTCTTCACATCCATAAAGTAGCTCGTCAAAGATTACTGTGTTGCCAATAAGTTTAACTCTTGATCTCAAAATCCCAGAAGACATTCCTAATAATAATAGGGATCAATTCTTCGTATTCGTTCACATCGAAACAATTGTATCTCTAAGTGATGATAAAAATAAGAAATAATGTCCAAAATTGGTTCGTGAATGATGGAAAAATTAAATCTTTGGCTCGATTTCCAAGAATACAACAAAATAACTTACCAAAATCTAGGATCGCCTTCATGTTTGCAGAATCTCAAACGAGAATGTATGATCGAATTTGATTAGGGATCGGGCCGATGAACACAATAGCGGCAAGAAGGTAATGTGAATAGCTATTTTCAACTGGATTGCTGTTTGTTTATGTTATGGAGAATCTGTTGAAGATGGTGATGTGATTGAGAATTAAGGATGGAGACTATTATTATTTGGTTGAAGATTAATTTGGTGAAGGTCAAGTAATTAATTGCTTTAAATAACGATCTTACGTTTTCTTTTGGCAGAATTCAGAATTATTATTTAAAGTTTTTTTACAAGATGTAGAATAAAATAGATATAAAATGTAAATGACCCTATTAACAGGCATATAATGTAAAGAATCCACATGAGTTGTTGTAATATTAACAATTAATATTAGTAACTTAAATAAGGTATTGAATAAAAGTATTAAATTATGTACATAAAGTTCATATATATAAAATATACCGTAACAGTTTCTTACAATATATAACATAAATGTATTTATAAATGTATAAACGTTTGTACAAAAATGAAGTTATTGTTATAAATAACGTTTATACATTTATATCATTATATTAATATGTAAAGGTTTTGAACTTTTTAATTTAATACATATACACTTGAAATTATGTCTATTATTATTGTATAATTATCTATACAATTATTCATTATACAAAATACTATTACAACTTATGTTTCTCATGAAGGTGTACTAATATTTGTGTATTTCATATAATATTTTTACACGTACGATGTAAATTATAATGTTGGGTAAATAATACTATATATGTAACATATTCATAAAGATATACACGATAACTATTTATAAAAGTATTAACATGTATGATCTTACCTATATAAAAGTATGAATATTTCTTATAAAATATGGATTGTCTAATATATCCTTATTAAATATTTTATTTAGGGTTATAATAGTAATTTATGATTTTCATATTTAAATAATTTTACAAAAGAATTCTAAACCAAAATCATATAGAGTTCTATTATGAGTAGGACTCTAATTTATTATACATTTTTTGAATTTAATATAAATTGTTTATCGATCATTATAAAAATTTATTATTTAAGGTTAATAGTATTATAATATTTCTGATTTAAATAAATATTCATCCTCCACATGCAACGCATGTGCTGATACTCGTATATACAAAAGTGTTAATAATACGTACATAGGTGAATTTTCAACCAACTAAAAGATTTAACAAAACAATCATTTGAAAATTTAAATCTCAATAGTCTCAATGCAAACAAAACCTTAGACAATGAATGGCTAGCTATACATTGGAACTAGCTAATGACCTTATAAATATTCTCATATTAGTTGAGTCCAACCCATTTTCAACTCACAATCGCAAAAATCATGCTCCTAAGCTTATATAGGTTTTACATATTAATATGTCAACTATTAATATATCAAAAGCTCAACATAAGTCATTAAAATTGTAAGATTTAAATAAATCATTTTTGTACACATATACTGTGGAATATTAAGGCACACGCCAATGATGATCCTATGATCATTATTTCCCGATATCATACTAATTAAGTTTAAAAAACTATTAGGGCCCAATAATTAATGTGTGATATGGTGACATCCAACATGCACTGATGCACACTTGGATGGTCCAATTCATCATATAATAGTACGTAATTTGACCTTTCTAGCATTACTTAATTAAAGAAAATAATTAAAGCCTGCTTTTATCATGGAATTTTTCAATCAATTACACCAATAATTGATGCACTTCACGCACTCTTTATCCATCATTTTTTTTAATTTTTTTAAAGTATCTCAATCGGATTTGTCTATGAATACTTTCTCGTTTGTCATGTGTTTGATAAATAACAAACTTCTTGAATTAAAAAAGAAGTATAATGTGAATCATAAAAAATGACTTTCAATATATCCCTAATAAATTACTCTACAAAATAGTTGAGAGCCATAAAAGATGACTTTCAATATATCCCTAATAAATTACTCTACAAAATAGTTGAATTGCTTTCATGCAACGTAAGTAAAGAATGAAAGTCATTTTCTCATAATAAACGTTTGTTAATAAAAAGATATATGACAAGCAAGTTGCGTGCAAGTTTTTAAGAGTAACAAATCATGGGTTTCGATTTGGATGAGAATGCCACATAATTATACCATGGACTTTATATTTATCCAAATCCATATCGGTTGGGTTTGGGCCCATTTTGTTGCATATCTAGACCCAATTCCGACTATGTCTGCACGACCCTGTTATCATATGAGCATGTTAATATGTGTTCATCATTAATATATTAAATATCCAATATATATATATATATATATATATGATTTCATTTTCCACATTAGATTATTAGACATAGTTGATGAACATATTAAGAGTGGACCATTATAAACATTTTAATCATTTTCTATGACTGCGGCAAAACATCGTTTTATTTTTGTTCAATTAATAATGCTAAGAGGTAGTTGCTTCACTTTCTTTTATCACACAATTGAGAAAGAATATCAATCGATGTGTTTTTTGAAAATGACACTATACACGTTTTTAGTTTTCAACCACGAAATATGGCTATAATAGTTTGATGTTTTAGCCTTTTATCCATTGAAATAGATTTTATTCTTCACACATATGACCATTACAACTCTATTAGAAATAGTAAAATCGGTCGGATGGGTCGAAACTCGAAGTGAACTTCAAATCTTTTTTTTAATGAAGTATGATTTGGATGTTACATCAGTTTTTGAGTTACGTTGTTATATGTAGCATCTAGAGAAGCCATATATAAACTCATAAGATTTTTTTAGACGTATAATAAGAAAACGTTGTTTGTCGAAGAAAAAAAAACATTTATAGTTCAATTTTGTCACTATCATAATATTTTAAAGTACGATTAAACTAACAAGATTTCAACTATTCACATCTTCTATATATCGAATGAAACGACGTCTTAGAAAACACTTCGACAAAATCAACTGAACAAAAAAGTTGTTAAATAATGATATGATAAATTGAAGCCCAAACGATTGAATTTGGGCAAATTGTGACAACAAGACCACTCTTTCACCTATAATACTTATCCTAATTCCTATCTAAATCTTTTTATTACCTAAAATGTTGAGGATAGAATGCTTTATGTCTAAACTTATCTATGAAAAGGGTGCCAACTTAAAAATTAAAAATTGATAAAATCATATATATATATATATATATATATATCCCTAGTGATCTTAGATACATGAGTGAGTCAAGCTATGTGTGGATTTCTTCTCCTCATGAGTTGTAATGAATAAGACACCAATTTCAATATGAGATAAGAAACATTGAAAGTTAAATGATACAATTAGTGTGGGGGCCACATGACCTCTGATTTCACTATTGTTGACTTATTTAGTCCATATGTCCACACCATACTTATACTTCCTAAATTGTTTTATCAAATCGTTTTTCAACCATTTAATATATGCATGGCAAACGTATAGTCTAGTCATATTAAAAAAAATGGACTTATTAAATTAGTCGATATTTTTAAGGTGGTTCGGTTTGCTACACGTCTATAACTTTGTCTTGTTAATAATATTCTAAATTGTGATGTGTGCAGTTCAATTAGCGTCCAATAATATTTCTTACAACATTTATATTATATCTACATCTTTCAAGTTTGTGATAATAATTTCATTTTACGATGGATTTATCTTTTGTTTTTATAAGTTTTCAGTGTTCTAAGTAAATACACAATTCACTCAATATCTATGTTAATTTAACTGAAATAATTTCATATTTAATAATATATGGGCTTATATATTTGTTTGTAAAGTATGGGTTGGCTGGTTTTCGATTAAATACAGAGGCATTGGACATAATAATTTTAGAAAATGTGAAGGGCCAACTTAATTGTATTTTAAATCAAACCTCATATATATAGGATGTGTCATTAATTAATAATTCAATGCACGCATCATTTAGAAGCATGCATGCTTTTAAGTTTAATGACCATAAACAAGAGGGTGGTTATACAAACTTATGAGTATATATACTAGTACTCTAGTAAACCTTATATAAAATTTCATAAATCACCTCAATAAAATAAACAATGCTAAATATGAATTTTTAAATTCTTTTTCAAAATAATTAGGATGGGATGAGTAGGCGATAAAATAATGTAATCTCTACACTTTGATTAGATCAGAAACGTTGCATATTTGCAACCGGATTTTGAGAGGACAAAAAATGGATATGAAATGATTGAAACAATATATCATGTTCACATTTGTCCAACTTACAGTACATAACAATGAGTTTTGTACGAGACCGTTTCACGTAACATTCGTGAAACGGGTTGACCACAACCCAAACTTCACAATTCACATATCAATTAATGGATATGAGTTTGATCCATGAATAAAAAGGATCCGTCTCACGGAAATTATCTGTGATCAAGACAGTCTTACACAAGTTTTTGTGTATAATAATAGTGATAATAGTAATAATAATAAAATACATGATCATTAAATGAAACTTGTGGTGTGGTTAGTACCCAAAAAAATAAAAAGAAGAATTTCTTTTTTGTATGGACATAATTTTAATTGTCAATGACCTACTCCATCTAATCATCCCAAGTTATATGTATCCCTAATTTTACCTAATACATCAATACATTTAACTAATTTTATAATGGGTTTTATCTAATGCAATTTCTTAACAAAGCGTTGTGACTGTTGTTTGAATCAGTCCGACCAATTGAACCTTTAATTACTAAATTCGCTTTAATGATCGGGTCAATTCTAAAAACTGATTTTAGTGGGCTTCTCAAACAACACAACACCGGTTTCTGGCTCATTAAGGATTGCTATGAAAGGGAGAAACAATGAATAATACATAAATAAATAGTTATAATAATAACAATGGAAAACAAAAAAAGCCGAAATATAAATATATAAACAACTGCTTGTAGAAGTGAAATAAGTCAAAGCTTTAAAACAACTGATAATAAATAAAGTAGAGTTGCAGGTTTTGGTTATAAGTTTTTAATTTTCATTGACCAAATAAATGAAATTAATGCCTCTCAGCAAGAACCTTAGTCATGCCAAATTTAGTGACACTAATAATTGATAACAACTTAACACAAAATGTATTTTGGAATACAACAAGTGACTCATCTTGAAATTGTTTAAAGATAATTATTTTCTTTTTGTAAAAGAAGTTAGCTAGTATAACTAACATACATACAAAATGTCCTCAAATTAGTTAGATATAACTTATACTTGAAAAGTAGATCAGTTAGGGCATCTCCAACAATGTGAAATTTTTAAGAATTTAAATTTGTATACTCCAACAATGCTTTAAAAGTCCACAATATATTATTTCAACGACCAACCTTGCTTTGGATTTTCGAAGCAAGATTTATCTTACGTTAAAATGTTTTCTTCTATTTTTATGAAATATTACGCATTAATATTATTCAAGGCTAATGTCAATTTCAAAATAAAATGATGAAAAAATTACATTATTTTCTTATATACTGTTGGAGATGTTACATTATTATTCAACATTTATGCCAACACTTAGCTCTTCATTCAACTCAACTCAAATAATAGTCTTGACTCTTGACCTTTTTTTTTGTATATGTGTTGTACGTTACTAGCATATATTTTTAGTATAACTTTTAGGGTTAATAGTAAAAGAATTAAATGAACACATCAAATGATTTGAAATTTATAACAGCAAATTCACCACATATTCTTAAATTAACATGATATTGGATATAATGCTATAAAAAGGAAGAAATAAGGGAAAATTGAGATAAGGAAAATCATAGAATCCTATGTAAGTAAATATTAAGAAATCTTTTAGAGATTCTGATGGAGAGTAATAAACTTGAAGAAAAATCAACAAAATAGTTATAATGACACTTGATTAGAAAAATATTTTGACTTCTCAAACGATATTTATCATGAATTGAAGAGACAATAACATTATCTTGTTAATTTTTGGATAAGGTGTGCCAGTTTTGTGGCGTTCTATACTTGAGTTTTGGATCTCATATCACTTAGCACAATTTATGGAGTTTGCAACCATTTAAAACATGTGGATGCATTTTGAGAATTTAACAAAAATCTTAAGAAAATCCAATTGGGCTTCCAACATATTGTGGGCTATTCAATATTTGGGCTTTCCCTCCATGAGATGAGGCCTAGGAACCACACATACAATGTCCAAAGCCATGGTGATTTATTTAACTCTTCCAAAGTTTATAAAATGTGAAGTTAATTGCCAGATTATAGAATGAACAAGCCTGATATCACCAAAGCAACTTAGCACTATTCATATTTTTAAACATCACAATACTAAGGGTGTATTTGCTTCACTTGATATAATACACTGGTTGCATCTCAATGATATATTGATAGATGATATTGGTAATGTATTAAGTGTTTGGTGGGACTTTATATAGTTGATATCGTTGTAATGTTAATAATTGGAATATGAGATGGATATTGAGAATTGAGGGGCAGTTTAGCACATTAAAATATTAATAACATTAGATGTTTTTGTTTTGATAGTGGGTCACTCTTCCAACATGGGATGTAGTATCGATCATTTGCATGATATGAGAAACGGGCTTCCCTTTTTCCAAGGCTTTAAGTATGTCAACCAAACAAGTTAATAGGATTGATGGATGATATAGTTCATTGTAATAATGCGAAGCAAACGGACCCTAAGAATATAACACCTCACAAGACACAATTACGAAGAAGCATTACAAAGTATTGACACCTCTCTTATTCATACTCTTTTTACAAGAATCTCTCTAATTTAAAGATAATCCATTCATTCTCTAGCAATATGTATAGACAGTATATTGGAGAACTTGATGTTGATCAAATGTCAAAACCCCACATATATATAGTGATATATGTGTGTGTATGTGTGTGAAGATAGCAGATCAACTTTTCCGGACACATGACCGTGTAAAAGCTTGGGTTGGTCAGAATATTAATTGGTCGTAATCGTGAAGTTTACCGTATAGTGAAAATTCTGAAAAATGTAATCAGTACGGCGACATATTTTAATTTTTTTTACCAAAAAGTGTAAAATTAGACATAATGGAGATGAGAAAACATTTTTTAACCCTTAACTATATTGTGGGTGGTACTAAAATTGATGTTAGGTATAACATAATCATAATTATTTTAATATAAATATTATTTAAAATTATATAATTTAACTATATATATATCATTTAAACCCGTGTATTACACTGCATATGCTAGTATATATACATATATTTATGTGATATTTTTGTTAGGAATACTTAAAATAATGAAAAATGGTGGGGCTTTTTAAACACCTGGCCACTTTCTTCATTTCATCCGAATTATGCTAACTTACGAAACATAAAGTATTTTCGAAGTGATTGGTATTTTTTTTTCTAATTAAGTTTATGATTTGGGAATGGGGACTCGAATCGGAGATATTCTCAAATTAATATATATATATATATATATATATATATATATATATACTTTGCCGTTAGGCTAAGATTATGGTAATATAAGTATGCAAAGTGTATGTGTAACAGTTCTATATAGTTTATACTAATAAAATTGAATATAGTTACGTGAAATTATGTATGCATTTAATAGCGTGCAAAAAAGTTAGAAATAAACATTATTCAATAATATATTATTCCATCAGAATGATTTTATTGTTTAACTAATAACTACAATACTTCCGGGCATCACTTAAAATTACAAACAAAGAAATTAATATTGGCAAATGTGCCTCTCACAAATGAAGCCTTGTCCATTTGATATGAACATACACATAAAACTTGTTCCACATATTTTCTAAGAAGTCAAAATATGCATCTCTCCATGATTTCTTCAACACCAATGCACTGCACACAGCTGATAATCCGAGAGCATATCCCAAAGATAAGAACACCAAAAACCACTCTATCTCATCTTCATCCTCATCCTCGTCTTTGTCTTTGTCTCCATGAACTCCATCACTACCATCATAGCTACAATTTTTTGCTAACGGAGGGCCACAAAGATGGTTCCCAATAAAGCTCGAAGCATCCAAGCTCTGAAGTTGGGTGTTTTCTGGTATTCTCCCAGTTAAGTTATTGTAAGATATGTTCAAATAACTCAAAAACGACATGTGAGTAAAGCTATTAGGAATTTGACCAGATAAAATGTTTCTTGATAAATCAAGAGACTCCAACTGCTTCATATCTCCAATGCCATTCGGGATCAAACCTGTCAACTGATTTTCAGACAAGTTCAATGATTTCAATTCGACCAAGCTTGCCAACTCCTTTGGGATATCTCCACACAAATCGTTCTTGGAAAGGTTAATAATGGTAACCAATAAAAGAACGGTATCATACTGGAGTTCGCTACCTTTTGTAGGTATTGATACACTCTCCATAAATAAGCCCCCAATGAATGATGAATAGGAATAATACAACCATGAATCAGCAGAAACACCAATCACCTTGCTTTTTTTAGCCATTGCAGTGAAGTTAAAAACACACCTAGGTATTATGCCTGAAAACCTGTTGTTGGAGAGATCCAATATTTGAAGAGAGTTAAGGTGACATAGGTTCGAAGAAAGCTCACCGCTCAACGAGTTTGATCGTAAAATGAGAATCCTCAACTTGACGAGGCTTGTCCCCATTCGTGTCGGTATATTTCCATGAAGTCTATTGTCAGCAAAGTCGATTTTTACCAACTCTGTGCAGTTATGCAGAGAAGAAGGTATTTGGCCAGAGAATTTGTTGCCATAAAGATTCAAAGACTTCAAATATTTGAGAAACCCAATGGAGTTTGGGATTGTTCCTGACATGTTGTTATTACCCAAACTCAAAAATACAAGAAGTGGCCACTTGGTCCAGCAATTTGGCAGCTCTCCACTCAATTGATTTTCCCCCAAATGAAGAATCCGCAAGTTATAACTTTGAAATGTGGTGTCACAGAGAAGGTGAGATATACCTCCAGAAAATGAATTATTGGATAGATCCAACTCCTGCACACCATCTCCTATTTGAGGCAGTGAACCACTGAATTGGTTTGAACTCAAGTACATATATTGCCGCTCATATTTTTCTATGTTGTGGGGTCGTATGTATGGAATTTTGCCATGGAGATGGTTATGAGAGAGATTCAAAAGTCGAACCTCCCAAAACCAGCTGGGGACAGTACCATAGATTCCTGCATTCGATAAATTGAGTCTAGAAATATTACTGCGCTTATGAAGCCACGAGGGAATTTGATTAGAAGCTCCAAGCAAGGTCCATGACCCGATTAGAAGAGAGGTGAGTTGGATAGGAGGATTCCAGTTTGGACTAACTTTCAAACTCAGGTGGTTCTCAGAAGCAGAGAAAGTTTTCAGTTTCGTGAGGTTTGCAAAGTGAGTTTCAGTTACAACCCCACTAAGCCTGTTTTCATCGATGAACACTGCTTCTACATTCAATAGCTGGCCGAAACTCTTGGGAAGGTTTCCAGTTAAATTGTTGCCAGACAGCCATAAAAATTTCAAAGACGATAACTTTGTAAATGAATCTGGTATCTCTCCATGCAACTTATTTCCGGGTAAAGACAAAACTTCTATTTTGCTCAAGTTTGCAATTTCTTTGGGTATTTCACCAAAGAGTTGATTCCATTCTAAATAGAGGATCCTAAGAGAGGTAAGATTTTCTATGTCATTTGAAATTGTACCTTCTAGGAGATTGAAACTCAAATCAACAAACTCTAAGTCCTTACAAAAGTAGAGCCAATTTGGAATACCTAAATTAAAACGATTGTTAGAAAGATTTATATGCTTGAGTTTGGTGGCACTGTTGATACTTGGAATTGGTCCGCTAAAAGAGTTCCAACTTAGATCAAGAAAAAGAAGACTATTTGCAAGATTTCTAAAACTTGGAATTGGCCCTTCAAAAGAGTTCCAGCTCAGATCAAGAAAAAGGAGATTATTTGAAAGATTTCCAAAACTTGGAAATAATCCTCCAAAAGAGTTCCAACTTAGATCAAGGAAAAGAAGATTACTAGAGAGGTTTCCAATATTATGGGGAATCTTTCCATGAAATCCGGCATGAGATAAATTCAAATACTCAAGGTTTGCGAATGACCCGATGAAGGAAGGAATTGTTTCTCCAAAGAACTCATTTTGGCTGAGATCAAGATACCTCAAATGTTTGAGATTGAGCAAAGATGAATGTATTTTGCCACTTAAACCTCCAAGTGGGTAATTGTCGAATCGGCCTTGAAGATGGAGTTGATGAACATGACCAGTGAGGTTGTTGCAAACCACACCTTTCCAGTTGCAACAATTCACTTCATCCTCCCATGAATACATTAGACTATCGGGATCTTTCAAACCTTGTTTGAAGATTAGAAGCGATTGCTTTTCGATTTCTGGACATAAGATAATGCCATTGTTTCCCATGCAATAACTTTCTTTCAAAAAGAAAATGAGGAGGAAAAGCAAAGAGGTAATACTTGCATTTGAGCAACTCATCATCGCTTGCAAAACTGATATTTGAAAATCAATTTAATAGATAGATGATTGTGTATGATATATCCTATATATATAGAGAGAGAGAAGTACGAATCATTTTCATATAGAAAATATGAAAAACCATCTAAAACAGTGGGAGACAATTAATGAGAAAATAGACAAACATTGCCGTGTCGTGTATGAAGCACGATGACAAATGAAGACTATCATTTTCTTTGTAGGAATATATCAATTTGGAGTTGGAAATTAATGTAGGATTGTGGAAGAAGCATCACTAATTACATTCATCTCCCAATTAAACTTTTAATCTTTAAGCTGGACTCCTGTGACACTGTCTCATGTGCGACAGCACTCGCACACGGTCGTATCCTGGGACACGGTCGACCGTGCGTGAAAACACATACTTATAGCTCTAAAAGGCATACTTATAGATAAAAACCGCAGATTGTTCTTAGTTTTCGTGCGAGGCACGGTCGTGGACGAGGAAAAAGAATCACATAATTATAGTGAAAAATCACATACTTATTGTTGAAAAAGACATACTTATACACCACAGTGACGCACGGTCTTCATGTCCTGGGACAGACCATGCGTGAGTGTCGTCGCATGTGAGACGGTTGCATATGAGTATTTGTATTAATCTTTTGTCTTAACATTTATGGAGTAAGATTATCTCTTTTTAAGAATAAATACGAATCAATTTGAAGTATATTTTAAAAATGGCACTGGTTAATCCAAATTCACAAATACTTATATGTAACCGTCTCACATGCGACGGCACTCGTGCACGGTCGACCGTGTCCCAGGACACGACCGTGTTCGAGTGCAGTGTATAAGTATGTCTTTTTCAACAATAAGTATGTGATTTTTCACTATAAGTATGTAATTTTTTTTCCTTGCCCACGACCGTGCCTCGCGCAAAAACTAAGAGCAATATGTAGCGCACGGTCGTGTCTCAGGACACGGTCGGGATAAGTATGTGATTTTTATCTATAAGTATATCTTTTAGAGCTATAAGTATGTATTGTCACGCATGGTCGACCGTTCCCAGGACATGACCATACGTGAGTGCCGTCGCACATGAGACGGTTTCACAGGATTCTTGCTCATTCAAATTTATAGGCATTTAAGTTAAATAATATTAACTGAATAATTGTTTTTTCTTTTATGGGCAAACTGAATTGAAGAAATCTGTGTTCACATTTCACAGTCACATCTTCAACTTTCTCACAAGTCACAATCCAAGATTTAATTATTTTCTTCTTTCCACACCATGTTTGAAAAATATATTTATGTATGTTTTTCTTCTTTCCACACCATGTTTGAAAAATATATTTATGTAGCAATAAAATTTCGTTTCTGCAATATTTAAACATAAAATAAATATATTATGTATTATCTAAACATAATATTTTTGATTTAATTTTATTAATGCACGTGGTTTGTCAACGTCACTCCAAAAAATTGGGATTAGGGATTCGGGTCATGTAGGCAAATTCCGGTGGCTACGTCAGTGTCGGTGAAAATCCGGTGAAAATCGAAAAAAAAATGAAGTTACAGTACTAAAATTGGATTTTTGATACTTAGTGTATCGAAATTGGAAAGTGACAAAGTTAACGGACGAAAAATGATAATATCCCTTATGAAAATATTATTTTAAGAAAACTTAACCTTAGTAAGTTCAACAAAAAAGGAAATTGTTGTTTACTAACCTTTGATATATCACAAAAACTCATGTGAAACGGTCTCACGGATAGTTTCCGTGAGTCGAAGCCTTATTGAAAACCACCTATGAATTGAACTTATACCCACAAATTATCATATAAATTGCTAAGCGTGAGTTATGAGTTGACCCGTCTCACGAAAAAAGATTCGTGAGACGATCTCACACAAGACATACTCTTGATATATAAAATAAAATACTAATAAAAGTTCGATATCAATTTATGGTGACATATTTATTAAAAAAAACTCTAAATATATTGTATTCTATGTCTAATTATAAGAATTTCAATTCTAATTTAATTTAAATGTAATTTATAGTTAATATATATATATATGTATTACAAACTTTGTCAAACAAATCATAAAATCATGAATAAAATGTTAAAATTATTCAATAAAAGTTATTTATGATTACCATATTCTTCAAATTATTATTTCTTATTCAGATGTATTATATTTTTATATTAGTTTCTTAAAATACTTATTTGGAAAAATCTCGTGTATGATATACGAGGGTTATACTAGTTTATGTTAAATTATAATCATACATTTATATTCATATATTATACATTTAGTGTGATATTTTAACTTCAAAAAGAATTAATGTTAACTTTCAGACTACACTGGTAATACCTTTACATAATACTTTATCTTTAAAAATATCAAAATTTTGAATTTATGTAGTATATAAATGTATAACTATTATAACGAAAAATTATGACTTAATATATAATTAATTAATAAGTATGACTAACAAAAGTGTAAAAAGTATTAATGGTAGTTTAAAAATAAGTTAAGGTACAACTAATTTTTTTGAAAAACATAACTAACATGAAATAAATGTATGATTAACAGGACATAAAATGTACGACTAACATAATATACATATGTAACTGACATAAAGTAAAGATTTTCTATTGATCCGTAGGATTTGATAAAAACATTCTTGAATGAGGCTAGAAATTACAACTAAAATAACATAAAAGTACATTATCTAGGAGTGAATTGGGGTAAATTTGATCTCACCCACCCAAACGTCTGTGTGCACAGCACATGAAAACGAACTTAGATGGAATTGGGTCGGATCGGATCAGTTATATGGATTTATAATACGTACAGATTGCGCATAGTAGTTTTTTTGTCATATATTTTAGGCAAAAACTTATATATTTGGGGCACATAGGGCAAGGATTTAAGTGTTACACATATACTTTACAGGTATAACATGTTTTTCAAGTGTTATATATATACTCTTATGGTGTTATATTTTTTTGGTGTTACACATATACTTTACAGATATAACATGTATATAAGAATTTACATGTTATACATGTATAGTATATAGGTAACAATATAAAGTATATATGTAACACAATATGATGATCAAGTTGGGTGCTCCGTTCCCTCGGGGCAGACAAGCGTGAGCTCTATATTTTATATATAAAGATTTGAATTGAATTTTGGCTTTGTTTTTGTTTCATTTAATAGAAAAAGGAAAAACACAAAGTAAAAATGGGAAAACCAAAATCAAAGCATTAGGTATAATCTGCAATGAAGGAGATGGAAGGAACAGGGAAGAGAGCAACAATGGAGGGTAGCGCACCTGTACATCAGGTTGCAACTGAACCTGCCGTTAAACGTTACAAGTTCCTTTGGCGTCTTTTTCTCATTTCCAACTTCGCCATTGGTGGTTAGTCTTTTTTCTTTTTCCTTTTTTCAATCTTTAACCAATTGGGACATATTCAAACCTATTTGGCATTAATTTGCACTAATCGCTGGGTTCTCTGCCATTTTAGTTTGATTAATGTTCTTGAAATGTGTATCTGTGGGTTTATTTTGTGGATTGTACATTTTGCAGCTTCAATTTTAAGTATTAGATATCAGCAATGCATAAATTGTGAGGGGTGGATGTTATTTAGGGATTTTCTTGGAGGATTGATTAATTTCCCTCATTTGCGCTATCCTTGTCTTCTTTTTGTTTCATTTGGCGTCTTTTTCTCATTAGGGCGGTTGTTTCTTCCCCTGTTATTTTAGTTATTTGCATAGCAATAGGTTTAGATGATTGCCCTTTTCTTCGGTGTGGCTGATTACGTAGCTTACTTTTCTAGTTGAGGTTTCTAGTTTTGTATCTTTCTATCTTTCTAAGAAGATTTTGTTATTACCATAGTCCCTTAAGTGTAACAATCCTTTCTAGTAGCGACATTTTCTTAGTATCATGCATTTGTGATGGTTGAAATAGATTTTGGCACCAAGTGGTAGAGGTGATTGCTGTGGTGGTGGGGTTTGCTACTTCTTAGGGAGGGTTGGTGAATATTGTATTTTACTTCTGGTTCACTGTATAGGGTTGGCAAAGCGAGGTGATTGGACATGTTAATGAGTTATCAGGGTAACTTGTGCCAAGAATCTTGATGGTGTTGGAGCTGCAGTATTGGCAGCAGGTGGGTTGCATTTTTGCTACACATAGAAGAATGAGAGCAATGAGTGAGTGGTGCTGTTGGTGGGCAATTTGTACGGGGTTGGATTTTTGTGTGGTGTGTGATGAATGATGTTGTTGTTTACTGACTGTAGTTTCTGTGTGACTGCTGTATCATTAATGGTTATGTTCAGCATCGTTCCCTCTGGCTGGAGAGAGGCATAGGGCATGACTAAGTCTGGTTTGAGAAACATGCCTAAAGATTTCTGTGATTTGGGATGGAATTAAGATGAAGGTAATGTGTATAATGGTTAGAGTTTATGGTATTGTTTTTGAGCTGAAATTGGAGCAGTTTGTTAGGTCACATGGTTTATAGAAAGTACCAGGGATGGATACAATGTGACCTAGCCAGCATGTTCAGTGATGTGTGCATATTCAGATGGTCCTGTTATTAACTTAGTGGTTTACACTGCCTCGTGTGGGTTTTTGGGAGTTTCGGAGTCTAAAGATGACCAGCAGATCACATTATTTCTGAAATTCTCTCATGTTTAGAATTCTTAAAAGACTCAAGGAATGATCCCAACCAAATAGAAGTCTAATAATGAGGTCGGGAATGATCATGACCTTTTATGATCTCCTGCCTCAGGCTGCTGGGTAAAGTGCTTAATTTTTGTGTTTTTATGTCAGTGAACATTCAGGAGATATAGTGAGATTCTTGCTTGACCTATGCTTACATAGCCAATGTCATCATTGTAGGTGCAAAAAAGATTCTGAGATTTGGCATGAATTAACAACATATCGTATAAAACATATCTATTTAAACTGTTCCTTTGTATATATCTTACTTATGACTGCAAAGCTAAGGTGAGGATATACTCTAAATCATTATGACCACACTTGTTGGATTTTCTAATTATAGATTAATTAATTAATCTCCTTCTTGTACTTGGGTTAATTATAAATCAGATAAATACTTTGTTGGATAACTACTTAAGTGACTGATCAATTTACCAGAATACCCACTTCGTGTCTTCCTCTTTGCACATGACTTGGGGGTAATTCATTTAAGAAAGTGTGGATCTGGCTTTTATTTTCTGAAGAGGGGGGGGGGGGGTGTGTAATATCACTTCAAAATATGAGGATAAAATTGAGATTTGATATCAAGTCATTTTAATTGCTCAATAGGATTCATATAATCCCAAGGAGGTGGGATTTAAAACCACCAAATTCAAAATACGACCGGACCTCAAGATATCGATTTTTTCATCAATCGAAGTAAATGGCTAATTAGGTAGGATAATTTCTTTAAACCTAGGCTAATCATTCGAAGTAAACAAACCTTAGGTGTATAAATTACATCTCCAACAATGGATGGCTATGCATTTCTGGTACCATAGTAAGTTGGATGTGAAATCATCCTCATGAGTGATAAACTCTTTGGTACTTGATTGTCGTTCCTAATTTAAGCTGAAGGATTTCCACATAGTCCTTGTTAAAACTCCTACAATACTTCTAGATCATAATTGTTGAACTGCAGAACTGTCAGATCTAGCAGCCTTGCGTTTAATGATATTTTTCCAGAAGATGAGGTAACAAGAGTCTTGCCATTTTGTTGCACATTTAAAGGTGACACCAGAGAAGGATAAAATATTCTTTTAGAAGTTTTTGAGAAATTTGCTTGGAAACTTATCTGATACTATTTGAGTCTTCTACGAAAAGTTAGTTCATTATTGTAAGTCACTCTAAACTGATTCTGAAATATTACATTTCTCCGGAAGCATATAATTTAACCTGCGCGCTCGCACACAAGATCCCCTAATACAAACGGTTTTTCAACTTCTGTTCCATTCCCATCAATATACATACATGTATAACAAGAAATTAGATACTGACAACAGTTGAAATAGAAGATGAAACACTGTTTAGTTTTGCTTGGCCTCTATATATACTATCTCCTAGTCAATCAATTAGTGTTTTTTAAATTATCTGTCAATCTGTTTTGTTAAACAGTTTTGCACTAACTTGCACTTGGGCCCCTTCTGTGATCTTTTAGCTAAAATCTTTAAGCTTTCTGATTAATATTTGATTTTCACAGTTATATGAAGCCCTCTGATGCCCTGAGGGATATGATATTCGTTTATTTATGTATTTACAGCGTACATGTTTGCACAGGCGGGTAAGAGAGAGCAACGGAGAAAGAAAAGTGAAGTTCCTTCAAAAGTTGCAACCCCTCCTGCTGAAGTGACTGCTCCTGTAGAAGACGAGCCCGTGATTTCTCCTCCCATTACGAGGCCTGTGATTGTGCGACAGCCTATTCCTGAGGATCAACAACGTGAACTTTTCAAATGGATGTTGGAAGAGAAAAGAAAGATGAAACCCCAGAACGGAGAAGAGAAGAGGCGTATTAATGAAGAGAAAGCTATTCTTAAAGAGTTCATTCGTTCAAAGTCGGTTCCAAGCATTTGATGTTCAACCTTCTCACTGATTCGTTTGGAAACACTATGGCATCAAATCATGTTTTGCTGATCAGAATTGGGGACCAAAGATTATATAGGACTGAAGAAATGATTTTATTTTGTAGCTCAGCAAAGGATTTACTGATTGATACTGTTGAAATTGAGGTGTAAAATGAATATTTTCTTGCTTACTAGGAATTAATTCTATCTTTTTCGTTGCTTGTGTTTTATGTTACTTGCACGGAATAGATATTTCTCAATGAGGAATCTATAGGAAAAGCATTTTAGAAATTACTTTCCTATTCTGATTGAAATTTTATGCATTTTCACTCACGGTTTATTACAAATACTATTATGTAATGCATTCACGTGCTTCATAAAATTTTGGGCAATTCTATACACACCCCATCTATACACATACAAATGGAGTATATGTATAGATGGGGTGTGTTTAGTATTGCTTGGGGTGTGTATAGAATTGTCCTAAAAAAATTTACCTCTCAATTAGGATGACTAATTTATGATTAGTCTTGTGCATTTTTTTTTTTTTTTATGAATAAATAGGCGGTTAGAAGTAAAATTTCATGCTTACAATCTCAAAATTAAAAAATAGTACATTAGAGAAATATGACTTTTGATTTGAGATGAATGGAGCATACATTTAAATTATTTAATTATTTTCTGAATTTTAAATTTATTATTTATTTTCAATATTTTTCTAGATGAAAGAAATGATAGTTGATTTAAAGCGGAAAATTAAAATCTGATAATTTTAGAATTGTTATTAAAAAATGGAATTCATTTAAATAATGCAAATAAAAAACTAAAATCCAAAATGTACTCAAGCAATTATAAAATAACTAAATAAATGTGTAATGTATTTCAACTCACATAACAAAAGTATAAAGGTATATATTTACCAATCGACGGATGATAGACACTTCGATCATAATTAGCATCCACAAATTACTCTTAAGACACAATTGAAGAAGTAGAAGGTAACAAACAAACCAAAATGTTGCAATTAGTCATAGGACTAAAATCAATACATGGATTTGAAGAAGATCGAAATTCTTAAACCTTAAAAAACAGTATTTCATTAAATAATATTGTATTATAATAAATAAATCTATACAACTTTAATATCTCACACACAACACACGTATATTTATTGGCAAAATATTTTATGCAACTGGTGCATCCATGCACCCGGGTTGACCCGCCCCACGCGACTCTGACGCGCGTTTTTACGCGCCCCAACGCGCCCCCACGCGCCTGGTGGGTGCGCTCAAACCTACAAAGATTCGCTCAGGCAGTCATACCCTCATGTTATGTTAGGGTTACTCTCATGTTATGTTAGGGTTACCCGTGTTACCCTGGTGGGCGCTCAAACCCACCAAGATTCGCTCAGGTAGTCATACCCTCATGTTATGTTAGGGTTACCCTCATGTTATGTTAGAGTTACCCTCATGTTATGTTAGTGTTACCCGTGTTACCCTCACGAGGGTAACACTAACATAACATGAAGGTAACTCTAACATAACATGAGGGTAACCCTAACATAACATGAGGGTATGATTAAGATTTTAGTTTAGTGGTTTTAAACTAAGGGTATGAAATCTGGATATGGAGTCACATTAACATAACGCGAAGGTAACCCTAACATAACGCGAAAGTAACCCTAACATAACGTGAGAGTAACAACCAAAAACACGCGAAATAAGTAAAGAGGCACGGGCTGGGCGGGCCAGCCCGGATCAACTGGTGCACAGGAGACTAACTCATATTTATTTAGTCCCTAGGAGTGATCGAGTCTGATGGAATTTTGTTTAATTTCATGTTATTTTTAGCTCTTCTACTCTTATACTCATTACATTATACTCATTATCCATGGACAGTATATATGATCTTTTTTGCAAATAAACTAAACTTTGAATTAGTTTTTGCAATTTTGGGGTGATAATTATTCCAAGAAAGTACACACACACACATATATATATATATATATATATATATTAGTATAACAGCACGTGCGATGTACGTGAGATATTATAATGACATATTTTATTATTAAATACTTATTTTTCTAAAACATTACGTACTTATTTTTTATAATATAAGAATTTCATTAATTAACATAATTTATTTAAAGTTCAATCAATTAAAAATTATCAATAAAATTATTTACTTACATTTTAGAAACATCTTATTTCTATTTTGTCATAATTAAAGAAAATTATTTCTATTTTATTTCTTAAGTAACTGATAATATTTACAATTTAAATCATCTTCAAAACCAGCAGAATACTTTTTGGTTAAATGAAATTTATATCTTGATAGTTCAACCTAAAAAAATGAGAATTTGAATTATTTTAAAAAATTGAAATTCTAAATCTTAATTTCTATTTTAAAATATGTATATGCTTTTTATTATTAATATGATAATTCAAATGTTAATTTCTAATAGTACAATATTTTAATCAAAATATTAAATTTATAGTATAACTTTTTTTTCATAAGCTTTTAATATATATATATATATGATTGAAAAGCTCTTTAAATATATATTAATATGAAACTAATTTTACTCTTAAATTTAAAATGTTATAGAAGAAAAATATTCAATTCATGTAAAAAAAATTCTAGTAGAGTTGTAAAAGTAAATGACTCTAGGGAAATAAATAAACATTAAATTACATTATTATTCTTAATAAAGAGTTTTATTTAATTAGGACTATTTCACATCAATTAAATTTAATCATGAGGGTTAAATTTGATATTACAAAAAATGGACGAAACATTCATATTTATATAATGTTATATATTATATTATATTATATTATATTATATTATATATAGATATAAATGTCCAAAGTTGTAAATTAAGATAGAAAGTTAATAGAAATTATAATTCAAAATGAAACGAATAAAGATAAAAAGATCTAGCTTATTTCACGTATAAGGGTACGTATGACAAAAAATTTAGTACACAAATTAAAGTTTATTTTAATCAATGTTTTTTGTTTTATCAATTATCAAATAAATTTAGTAACTTATCTAAATCTTTTGTGTTTTTTTTTCCCACCATATCATTGTATGACTCATTAGTTCAATGTTTCTATCTATACTTCACACAACTTCATATATTTCTAAGTGATTATTTAAATATACAAATGAACTATTTGTTAACAATTGGTTCCAAATATTTTGTAAATTTTTTCAAACTCTTTCGCCTTTATCTAATAGTTTTACTAAATAGGAACATCTAAACGTCTTAAGAACATCTTAAATAATTTTCAAGTATGTTTTAATTAAAAAAACAAAAACAAACATTTTTTTTTTTTTACAAAAATGTCATTCAATTTTTTCATATTATTCATTTATTTTATTATTCTGCATAATTAATTAATGTACAATATGCACTCACCATCTTAAAATTTATTTTTTATGGTTGTTTTTTGTTCATGTTCATATTTATTATAAATTACTCTATTTATAGTATAAATCATGTTTTATCTAGTTTTCATAATGCCGATTTTAACCCTTTAACATGATGAAATTAAATTGAAATTAAATGGACTCCTAATTATAAAGAAAAATCTTTGTTAAGGTTATATAATTACGTAATTCAATGTTTATTTCATTTTTCTATTTAATTATAAATAGGCAAGGAGTGACACTTGTGTGCCCCAGGGGTATGGTGCCCCTAAATTAATCATCATATGGTATTAAATATATACTCTACAGGTATCATGTATATACTCTTCAGGTATCACATGAATACTCTTATATACATATGATACTTGTAGGGTATATTTATAACACCAAGAAATATAACACCTATAGAGTATATATATAACACCTGAAGAGTATGTATATAACACATAAATCTGTGCCCCTATGTACCCAGGGACATATAAGTTTTTGCCATAGGCAAGAGTTCTTTACATTCCAAACTCTTATTGAAAAAGTTTACATGTTTTTTCCTTCTATAATCTTGAACATTTAAAACTTTAGACCAAAATTAGTCTCATATTAAAATATTTTTGAAGAGTTTTCCAAAGATATATTATAAGCATATGACAAAAAAAAAAAAAAGGTATACCATAAATTTAGTACTTTATTAAAGTATGATACTATTATATAAGTTAGGGTTAATCTTAATTTAGGTCATTTATGTAAGACACTTTCAATTTTTTGACAACTAAGTATCCGTTTTTCAATTTTGGTCTTTTATGTTTCAATTTTTTCCAAAAACTGGAAAGAGCCTAATTTACAAGACGAAAATTGATAGCTTCCCTTTTTATGAACTTTGCAAAATCACAACCTCCACCTGAATACTTTTAAAAGATTAAAATACCCTTCATAATAAATATGTACAGGGGGAATTTTCATATATTCTTTCAACGTTTATGTTTATTAAAATAGAATTTAATTAGAAAAACTTGAATTATATTTATACTTTTTAATTGTAATTTAATAATTTTAAACGTTAAATGATGATTTTATAATATTTATAGTTGTAAAGATAGAAAGTTTACAGAAATTACAATTTGAAATGAAAGAAATAAAGATAAAAATATATAGATTATTTGACGTATAATGGTATGACTGAAAATTTAGTATACAAGGTAAAGTTTATTTAGTAATTTTTTAATTACTTGAATATTCAATTTTTTTATTCTTAAAGAATTTTCAAATCAAACAAAAATTAATGAAAATTCAAATCTAACCATTTTTCTTGAACTCTTTTCATACATGTGAATTTATAATTTGTTATTACAGAAAAATAAGATAAATAACAAAAATCATCCCAAGCTATAACCCTTTTACACAAATTATTAGAATTTTGAAACTTTACCATTGCCAACATTTGCAAATGATACTTATAGACCGATACAGTGGAATATTGTCCCGAGGATGCTTATTCTTGAGGGTATATATTTTTGTCTTTTGATTAATTAATTTCTCAATTATATTTGGTGCTCGCTGATGACTGTCACATCACCCCCAACGACAAACCCTCAAAGCTCTCATTTTCATCTCAATTCCTATGTTTTCGGGTAATATTTAACGACACATCAATTCATTAACTTTTCATAAAAATATGACAAAAAACACACCAATAACATCAAATAATCCCCATCATAGTCGTCGAAAAACTTTATAATTGTCCCTCAAGTTGAAAACCAAATTCCCTCAAAATCATAACCAAATGGCTCGATTTCTCTTGTTTATTTTCGAATGAAAACAAGATTTTGAGAATTTAAAGTATAAAAAGAAATATTGTGAGTTCTATAAACTTTTCAAAATTACAATCTCTACCCCAATAATTTTAAAAGATAAAAATACCTTCAAAATAAATATCTTCAGGGGAATTTTCCACCGTCGACAGCATTTGGTTGCCTATTAGTATCATTCGCAAAAGTTGGTGATGATATTATAAAATTCCAAAGTACAAGTACCTAAAATAATTAATTTTAGTTTGATAGATTATTTAAACTAAAGTCTCTATGTCTTCCGAATAATTCTCCATGGTTATTTAATTTTATTTCTTCTTGATTTTGATAATTCAAATTTACTGATTCTTACATAAAGATAATTATATTTTACCTCCAATTTTGATAGCTACGTCAGCAATTTTGAAAATTTAGACAAAAAAATGACTAAAATTGAAAAAAATTAAAACATAGAGGAGAAAAACGAATACTTAATTGTACAAAAAATGGAAATTGTCTTACATATAAAACCATATTGAAATTATCCCTAACTTCTAATAGTACAATACTTTAATAAAATATTAAATTTATAGTATAACTTTTTTCCATAAACTTTTGATATATCATTTAAAAACTCTTTAAATATATATTAATATGAAACTAATTTTAGTCTCAAATTTTGGATGTTATAGAAGAATAATTTTAGTTTGATAGATTATTTGAACCAAAGTCTAATCTTCATGGTTATTTAATTTTATTTCCTTTTAATTTTGGTAATTCAAACTTACTGATTATTATATAAAAATAATTATATTTTGTCTTCAATTTTGGTATCTACGTCAGCAATTTTGAAAATTTAGACAAAAAAATGACTGAAATTGAAAAATATGAAAACATAGATGACCAAAATTGAAAATGAATACTTAATAAACCTAAGATAAAAATGGAAATTATCTTACATATAAAACCAAAATTGAAATTATCCCCAACTTCTAATAGTACAATACTTTAATAAAAATATTAAATTCATAGTATAACTTTTTTTTCATAAGCTTTTATACCGTTGAAAGACTCTTTAAATATATATCAATATGAAACTAATTTTAGTCTCAAATTTAAAATGTTATAGAAGAAAAATAATCAATTCATGTAAAAAAAAATTCTAGAAGAGTTGTAAAAGTAAAGGATTCTAGAAAAATAAATAAACATTAAATTACATTACTATTCTTAATAAAGAGTTTTATTTAAATAGAACTCTATTTCACATCAATTAAATTTAGAGTAAGTCTCTTGTGAATCAGGTGCATGGATCTTAGATCCATGCACCCGGGTCGGATCCGGGTCAGGGGGACCGCACCCTCTTTTTTTTTTTTTTTTTTCGCTCATGATTTTTGAAAAAAATCACATACCAATAGTATATGTTAGACATACCTTTACGTTATGTTAGACATACCTTTAAGCTATGTTAAACATACCAGTTCTGCCCAGATTTCATGCCTTGTCTTTTTTTGGCTTGATTTTTGAATTTTGGCACATACCACTACGTTATGTTAGACATACCTTTACGTTGTATTAAACATACCTTTATGCATACTTAAACATACCTTTGTATATGTTAGACATACCTTTATATATAGTTAAGCATACCTTTATACATATTAGACATACCTTTGTATATAGTTAGACCTACCTACACATGGTTGGTCTAACTATACACAAAGGTTGGTTTAACTATACACAAAGGTTGGTCTATTTGAGCGAATTTTGGATGAGCTTCAGGACAGGTCTTCAGCGCGTGGGAGCGCGTGCATGCGCGTGGGAGGCGCGTTTTGAGCGCGTGAACGGGTCGGGTCAGGTGCATGGATCTCATAAAAGTTTTTGCCTTAAATTTAATTATGAGGGTTAAATTTGGCATTACAAAAAATGAACAAAACATCCATACTTATATAGTGTTATAGATATAGATATAGACATAGATATGGTCTTCACAAACGCTCATTTTGACTTATTTCAACCTAAAAGCTGAAAAGCTCTTAAATTAAGCAAATGCAAACACATCTCTTTCTTTTTTTCATCTCTAAAATGACAAAATTAATAAATAAATGAAAAGGTTGTGATGAGAATAGAAATAGTGAAAGAAACAGAATATATTATATATACACTTCTTCGTTGTCATTTCAAACTAATAATCACTGTTTCTTGCTACATATTGTGAGAGAATATCAAAATGATTGAGAACTAAACCCCCTATCTACCTATTATACACTTGTACATTACAATACAATTGCCAATCTAATCAAATGTTGGTCGAAACCCTATAAAGAATGAGCTATAAAACTTGATACATTAAGTAATGATGATCATTTCGTGGATTCAATCATCCCTAGCTAGCGAAAACTATATGATCCCCATCTCTGATCAGCTCGATTCTATCGATTTGAGCCCCGTCTACGCTCAAAACCTTTGCCGGGCAGAACCCGTATTTCTTCACACCGATTTCAAGTAGCTCTTCAAAGCTCTGTGGAAGTAACACGAGCTTCCCCGCGCTATCTCCTTTCTCCGGGCAACTAACTTTCACTCTAGCATCGTACATTGCTACCTTATCCACCGGTGAGCGCAAGTCATTCTCCCCCGTTTGGACGGCTGTCATTATCCCAAACAGAGAATTGTTGTACCTATTACTCTTGCGCCTGGGACGAGACCTGCCCCACGACCCACCTGGGGCTGGAAACGAGCCGTCCTGATTAAGAGGTATTGTTGGCTCACTCTTGAATCTTCCCAAGAAACGGACCCCTTTGCGCTCCTCAGGGATCGTGATGGTGGAATCAACGTTGGCTCTTTTGTATGATTCAAAAAGCTCCTTGATATCGTCATGGCCTTGCTGCTCGGCTAGGTCCCTTGCTGTCCAACCGCTTTCGTCTGATGTGTCGATGCTCGCACCTTGTTCAAGGAGGAACTTTACTATTTCTATGTTTCCTTCACAAACAGCAATATGAAGAGCTGTACATCCGTTGATCTTCGGCCATGTCACGTCCCCACCATGACGAACGATTTCCTTTAGCAAATCCAAGTCATTTCGTTCAGCGGCCATGCAGGAAAATAGACCGACATCACCACTGGTTAAGTTAGCGCCGTTATCTGATAGTAGCTTAACGACTGCTTCGTGCTTGTTAAGCATGGCCTCCCACAGTGGTACACTTCCTTCAGAATCTGTACAAATACGTAATGCTCGTTATAGCATATAGCCTAAACTTGAAGACTTGATAGAACCTGCAATATTGGAAGTGAAACAAATTACCTCTGCAATTGGGATCGGCCCCAAAATCGAGCAAGAGAAGCACACAGTTCTCATTTCCATTTGATGCTACAATATGCTGAATTAATCAAGCAAGAAAGAGTGTCAGATATCAGTCTATTTAGTAAAAGATGTTCAGAGAAACAGAGATATACTGACCAAAGCCGTTCTTCCATTATTATCGGCCTCGTTTGGATCAAGACCTCTCTTCACCAAGTGCTGCAACAGCAAGTCGTCTCCTCTAAGTGCAGCAAAAGAAAGAGTAAGAGGTAGGTCCATTCTTCCCCGAGCTACCATGTTCTCGATCTCTAGCAGAATTCCCTCCATTATTGGGTCTTTAATTTCTTTCAAATGCTGGCAAAAGTAAAATCAATGTCATACATTATCTAAGATGACGCCTTAAATAAAGATCCATTTATAGGTATATATGTATACCTGTAGAAGATTATTCAAGATTATAGTCCCGTCCCCGACATTGGCCTGAACGATGTTTAAAAATGCAGTACGATTCAATCGAAGTAGCTGGGTTAACCTTCTAGTTCTCACTGTGAATAGTTGAGGCCTATAACAAAGTACACCAATCTCACCACAAAGGTCACCGGTTTTCGCCTCACCAACAACCTGCAATCATTTCTGGTCAATCTTCTGATAAGGAAACACAATTTTCACGAATAGTTTAAATTTACGAATCAGACTTGCCTGTTCAACTCCATTCTTCATAACCAATAGATCCTGTAAAACAACATATATGCATCATGAGATTGAGATATGCAATGTGGGCTTAAGAGAGAAAGAGAGAAGGTTCTAGAATTCCAATTATACCACTGCCCCGGTAGCAAGAATATAAAAGTCGGTTGGTGCTTCATTCTGCAAGATCACATCCTCTTTGGGAGGGAAATACTCAGCTCTCATCTCAGAAACCTAAAATACAAAGAAGTAAGTCATATGATAATGCCAAAGGTTGAAAAACGGAATGCAAAATTGAAGAGTCAAGGAATTACCAGCTGGAAGAGCAAATCATTGGACACTCCACGAAACAAGTAGACCTTGTCTATCAGAGAGTAGAAAAGGAAATGGGATATACTCGACCTAATGGCTTTAGGAAGTGAGTCGAGAGTCTCTTGCTGTTGCAGTCCCTCTGAGTCGGTCCGAAACTTCAAGCACAAATGTGAAAGCATCTGATCTTGAAGACGAGAAGGCAATTGATTCCTATGTGCAAAACTTGAGGCAGCTTGAATGGTATCTCTCTATTGTTCAGATCATGGAAAAAGTTAGGTGACGAATCACTCACTTGAATCTTGAAAGAAGTAGCAGAGTAGAAGTTACTTACAAATTGCCTGGTCTTACTGGTTCCATGAACCACCAAATTCGTCATATTTCCAATCAAATACGACGTCAATCCAAGGTTAAAGAGCATATAGAAAGTGCCGAATATCATCTCCCTTGTATTCACAGCATGGAAGTCTCCATAACCAACCGTAGTGAGAGTAGTGATGGACCAGTAAATTGAAGTAACATAACGAACCCACAGGCTCTGCTCAAGAAAATGGGGCATTTTTTGGCCAATCCATGTATTAATTGGATTCGGATAATGAGCAGCAAGTAGATAATTAAAGCAACCAGCACAATGAACGGCGAAAAGTGTAACCTACATACATATAAACAACATAGTTCAATACTTGAATAATCCGTGTTTCATTCTCCAACCACTAACAAGTGAGTCTTAACATTGACTTACAGATACAAGCTTTGCACATCTAACCCAGAAGTAGTTAAAGTTCCTATCCTTCTCCAGTCTGTTATAACAAAGAAACGGGATTTTAAGATTGACTTACAAACATTATAACATGCATTTTGCATAGCAGAGGAACCAAATCCGTATTCTTACCTGGCAAATAATGCACCAACTCGTCTGAGACGCCAGAGACGAAGCATGTTGAACAAGCCATATTCACGTAAAGGTCTTGGGGAAATCTGACGTGCAAGTTCTGATGGGATTGTGGATATGATATCAAAAGCCAACCAAGAAGTAATATACTTCCTAGCAATTTGCTTTGGATCGTCAACAAGAAGATACGTGGTTCTATCCAGGTAAGCCACGAAGAACGTGAGGATGATATCAATGAGGAAAAATCCGTTGACAACATTGTCCATGATAGAAAGAGGTCCCTTGGGTTTGTCAAGAAACCCGAGTTCAAATGGAGACACCCAAGCAGTGTAGATAACTAGAAGAACAAGAAACGTTTGCCATATTCTGCAATATTAAATTAACCTGATTTCAGCAAAAGGAAAGAGAAACACACAATGGAAATTAAACTTCATTTTGCATTGTTTATGTAAAAGTTATTAAAAAGCCATTCTTCAAGAAAAGTCTCCCCAAAATGGCAATTCTCAAAAACCACACATTTTTGAAACTGAAGAAAATAATATACAAGATTGAAGAACATAAACATCATAATAATCATAAATATGAATAAATCCCACCAACATATCAAGATTGAAATTCCTTTATTTGCAAGAAAAAGACATGAAAGAAGGTAGGTAGAAAGAAGCAAAGGTATACATTCTAACATTCTAAAGTTAACTGCATACCAGAATATTCTAAAATTCTAATATTTTGACCAAAACACGTGATAAAAGTCAAGTGATTGAAGCAGTGGAGCTCAACAAAACACTCTTTTCACTGTAAAATCCTCCCAAAATGGATTCAATTCCGAATATCTTTACACTAATTTTCACAAAAAGAGCAATTACAACCACAATAAATTGGGTGAAAATTAGAAAGAAAATCCTCACCATGATCATCCAAAGTGCAAGAAATCTTTCATCACAACAAGAAATGTAACATTCCCCTTTTTCTTAATTTACATAAAGAAAAAGACAGTAACAAAGCAGAGAACCAGTTAATCCAAGAACAGCAACAAAATCGACATAAATAAAAAGCCCACAAACAAGAACATGCAAAACATCAAAAGAAAAGCAAAAAGGTAGTTTCTTGGGGAAAAAAAGAAAACCTATAACGGCGATCATAAGGTGAAAGAATGCAAGAACGAATCTTGTTTCTGCGATGACTAGTAGCGCCAAGAGAAGGAAGAATCCCAGTCGAGAGACTGTAATGGCTGCCTTCTCTCGACAACTGTTCCATATCCGGCGGCTGCGCTGCGGCGGCGCCGCACATTGAGCCCCGGAACAACCCCCCTCCGCCGCTTCTACTGCCGTACACATCCTCCATTGCTATCGTCTGCAAAGTGGAATCTTCTGTGAGTTTGCCCATGGTACAACCAGGCCTATTTATAGAGGCAAGACAAGTGTACAATGGGAAAGAGGGAGGGAGGTTCAAGGTTGAAAATATAGTATTTTAATGGCGAAAAGAAATGGTGGGGTTCGCCGTCACAGCCTTAACAGTCAAGAAAGTTTCTCGTTGACACCGATGATCAGATTGCCATTTGCCACTCAAACGTGACAAACTACTTTAATTCAGGGGTTTTCCGTTTTTTTCTTTTCCTTCATTTTTCTTCTTTTTTTCTACGTTTTTTGTTGACCTTTTCTTTCTTTTAACTTGTTCATGAATTGAGAAGATGGATATCAAAATGAGTTTGAGTTTGAGTTTGAGTTTGGGTTGGATTCGTTTTTACTATTATTGGGTGAGTTTTATTTTTATATAATCTCTCTTCCTTGGGACTTTGAGATTTAATATAATATATATATATATATATATATATATATATATTGGATGAGATTGAATTTTGAAGATCTTTGGTTGATTTCATGAATTTTTGAAATATCTTATGAGATATTTAAAAGATTATGAATGGAATATATCGTATGATTACATCAGTGACGGATCCATGATTTTTATTTAAGATTCTGACTTATAAAAAAACTAATATATACAATAATTTGAAAAATAACATCATAAAGTAACAACCTCAATAAATCATATATACACAAATATAAATGTATAGCATTATATAATAACAACATCCAAAATTAGTAACTTTATTACATTTTAACATGGCAAAAATAAAAAATGTAAACACAATCCAACACTATTTATATTCTTTCTCTCTCACTCTCCATATTTTGAAACTTTTATATAATAGCTTCATTGCCAATATTTTCAAATACATGACAAAGTATGATAGTCTAACGGTAAAGGATATTTGCTACATATGCTTAAATTTTAGGCAAAAACTTGTCTACCCCAGGAGTATTTTCTATATAGGCTTAAATTTTAGGCAAAAACTTGTGTATCTCAGGAGCACCAATCTTAAATCCGTGCCCCCTGACCCGACCCGACGTGTGGGCAACCTCCATGCTTGCCCATAGCAAATCTGGTGTGCGCCCACACACTGATTCCGTAGTTAATGATTCGGTAATGGGTATTACATGTATACTTATAAGTATTACGCGTATACCCTATAGGTATTACACTTATATTTCTTGAGATTTAATGATATGTATCATGTGTTTACTCCATAGGTATTACATGTATACTCTATAGGAATTACAAACTTACTCAATTAAGGTATTGATTTTTTGTTCTATAGGTATTACATGTATACTCTTAAGGTATCATGTGTTCATTCAATAGAGGTATGAATTATTTGTTCAAACTTTTGTTCTATAGGTATCACATGTGTACTTTATAGGTATTACATATTTACTCTAGAGTATGTTTTATGTGAGACCGTCTCACAGATCATTTCACGTGTCACGTGAGACGGTCAAACCATGACCCACACTTCACAACTCACATATAAATTTGTGGATATGAGCTTGGTTAATGGGTAAAAAGAATTTGTCTCATGGAAATTACCCGCGAGACCGTCTCACGCAAGTTTTTGTGTTTACTCTATAGGTATTATATTACTGTATGGTGAGTTTAATATTTCTAAACTCCAAAACCGCGATTTATATCATATTCTTCCTCATTTTTTTCTATAAAATTTATATAATTGCAGAATTCATATGACTTATTATCACAGAAGCATTGTGCAAAGAAACGCTAGAGCAAATCAATTCAATTCGATCAATCAAACAAATATCATCTATTTGATCACTTAAACATAAAAAAATATAACAAGATGCGAAATTAGGATTTAAGGAGGAGGAGGAAGAAAATGAAGAAGAAGAAGAAGAAGAAGCAACAATAGAGAATAAGAACCATGACAGAAAAGAAGAAGAATAAAAAGAAGCAGAGAAAGCGAGATGGAAGAAGAAGAAAAAAAGAAAAAACAACAGAGAGCGTAAAGATGAAGAAGCAACAACAATAGAGAATCTACGCCGTAAAGAGAAGAAAGAGATGGAGAAAGAAGAAGCGGATGGAGGAAGAAGTAGAGAGAAGAGAAGAAGCAGATGTAAAACTGAGAAAGAAGAAGGAGAAAGAAGGAGAAGTGCCGAAGGAGAAAGAAGAAGTACTACGGCACGTTGTTTGGGAAAAAAAAAGAAAAGAAATATAATTATATATATATATATATATTAACAAAACGTATATGCACCTGGGGCACGGATCCAAGATCCGTGCCCCTGACTCAACCCTGGTGCTTGGGCCGCCTCCACGCACGCCCACGGGCCCCCACGCGCATCCCCACCTGATCTGGTGTGCACTCATGCACACCAGATTTCATACTATGTGATTTAGTGATAGATATTATATATATATATACTCTATAGGTGTTATATATATATATATATATATATATATATGTTTTTGAAGTGTCACATATATAATGATATGTGTTATATATATACTCTATAGGTGTTATATATATATATATATATATATATATATTATTTAGGTGTTACATGTATGTTCTTGAGGTATCACATATATAGTGATAGGAGATGGTATATATATACTCTATAGGTATTATATATATACTCTTTAGGTGTTACATGTATGTTCTTGAAGTATCACATATATAGTGATAGCTAGATATTATATATAAAACTTATAAGTGTTATATATATATATATATATATATTGTTTAGGTGTTACATGTATACTTTTGAGGTATCACATATATAGTGATAGATGTTATATATATATATATATATATATATATATATATTATAGGTGTTATACATATACTGTTTAGGTGTTACATGTATGTTCTTAAAATTGTATGTATAAATAATAGATTGTGAATTGCGATTTTATCATCTTAAGATTCAGTCATATGCCCTTATCGTAAGTAGCAGCATTATCCACACCCAAAAAAACTGCAATCTAACCAGATTTATCACCAAGAGGAAGAATAAGATGAAACAAGAAATTCTCTCATGGAGTAATTGTCCACACACTACATTCTTTTCTCTCCCATTCTCCACTACTCTCAAACCCAATATCCCTAAACCCAATTTCTCAACCAAACTGGAGCCTAACCAGATTCATCACCAAGAGGAAGAAGAAGATGAAGTAAGGAATTCTCTCATGGAGTAATTGCCCACACACTACATTCTTTTCTCTCCCATTCTCCACTACTCTCAAACCCAAAATCTCAAAACCCAATTTCTCAACCATCGCAGTCGCGCTCAATTCTATTGATGAAAGTCTGATTACGGACCGAGAGAGAAGAAATCTTAAAAACCCTAGATACTCAGTAGGAAAAAGAGAAGAAATCCTTCAAATAGTTCAAACAATGTAGACGAAATCAGAAAAAAGGAAGAAGAAGAAGAATAATATTTTTTTGCAGAAGAATAAGAGAAATTTGGTCCATTCGCGTCTGATCCCTTCTCTCCGTTGAGAGCCTGAAAATGAAAAAAAAATATATATATATATATATATATAATCTGTCCGGATCGGGTCGGGACGGAGCGGGTCATCCGTGCCCCTGATGTACATAAGTGTTACTAAATATATATATATATATATGATTCGGGTCGGGTTGGAGGCACGGATCTGTACCCAAGTCCTTTTCTAAATTTTATGTTTTAGCTGTTGGAGGTATGGGTGAAATCCTTTGATCCTCTTAAATTTTAAAATAGGACAAAACTGCATTCTTAAATATATGATTTTTAATATATTTTACTCATTCGATTGCAAAGTAAATTCTTAATGTTATTTATTTTTAAATTATAAAATAACATTGCATTAAATAACTAGTATATGAACTATAAATCAACATATAAATTTGTTAATAGTTCTAACTTAAATTTAATAATTCACATGATAATAATTTAACAATCAATGATACGGTAAAGAACTAAAATCGATTAAAAAAAATTACAATCGCTTCACATTTTAGTAACTTAAATGAACCAATATATTATATACTCTCTAATAATTCATAATCAAACTAAAATAAAATCAATATTCAATGAAGTCAAGTAAATAGCGAGTTTAAATATGAAGAAGCTATCTTACAATTTGTTATCTTCAATAAGAATATGATAATTTTGAATTAAAACTAATTAATGTATATATTTTTCTTTTCTTTAAATAAAATTACAAACTACCTAAAATACCCCTACTATTTTTCTAAAATCTGGAGGGGACAATGCCCTTTGGCCCCTACGTAAGTTCGTGGGATCTCCACTCATCATGGTTGAGTTACTATTATATACGTTCTTTAGTGTGTGGATTTTAACCTCATTCCCCTTACTGCATTGTACATTTGATCTCAATTTATGCCTTTTTGTCAACGAATCCGCTATACTTTCTTTTGACTTAACATAAGTCAATGGCAATTATTCCATTAGAGATCAATTGTCTAACCGTATTATGTCTCCTACGAATGTGTCGAGACTTACCGTTATACATACAACTTTGTGCCCTCCCTATAGCAGACATACTATCACAATGAATCATAACAGGAGGCACTGGTTTGTTCCAACATGGAATATCCTCTAAAAAATTTCTTAGTCATTCAGCTTCTTCGTCGGTCTTGTCTAGTGCAATGAACTCAGACTCCATAGTGGATCGAGCTATGCACGTTTGTTTAGAGGATTTCCAGGACACGGCTCCTCCACCTATAGTGAAGACGTAGCCACTAGTGGACTTGGAGTCCTTTGTGTCTAATATCCAATTAGCATCACTGTAACCTTCCAATACATCTGGATATCTTGTATAAAGCATGTCATAACTTAGAGTATGCTTCAAATATCTAAGTACTCTTGTCAAGGCAGACCAATGATCTTTTCCTGGATTGCTCATGAATTTACTAAGTTTGCTAACTGTCAGGGCGTGTACAGTTCGAAAGGTTAAAAATTTTCTTCAACATGCTCTTAGCTTTCACGATTATATCATGATTTCTGCCCATGATCAACATGTTGTCTACATATAGACAAACAATCACATATTCATCTGGTGTGCCCTTAATGTATACACATTTGTCACACTCGTTGATATGAAGACCATTTGACATTATAGTTCTGTCAAACTTTTCATGTCATTGTTTGGGTGCTTGCTTAAGCCCATATAAAGACTTGACAAGTTTACATACTTTATATTCTTGTCCCGGTGTAACAAACCCTTCAGGTTGTTCCATGTAAATCTCCTCTTCTAACTCTCCATTTAGGAACGTTGTTTTTACATCCATTTGATGTATCTCAAGGTTATGCAGTGCAGCAATGGCGATGAGTACTCTAATGGAAGTGATCCTTGTAACTGGAGAGTATGTATCAAAGAAGTCATACCCTTCTTTTTGTTTGAACCCCTTGGGCTACCAAACTAGTTTTGTACTTCCTTTTAAGGATCCATTTACATCCTAAAGGTTTACATCCTGGTGGGAGATCAACTATTTCCCACGTATGATTCTGCATGATGGACTCAATTTCACTATTGATAGCCTCTTTCCAAAGAGGAGCATTTGGACTAGAAAATGCCTCTTGAATTGTCCTGGGTTCACTATCTAACATGTATGTTAGAAAATCTGGACCTAACGTCTTGGACAATTTGCTTCTTTTGTTGCGTCTTAGTTCTTCTTCAACAGGAGGAGAACTATTTACAGCTTCACAAGTTCTTTTATTCGAACTTATCTCTTTTCTTTCTTTGCTCGGAAAGATATTCTCAAAGAATATTGTATTCCTTGATTCTACCACCATTCCTTTATTTATATCAGGAATCTCCAATTTATGCATTAGAAATCGGTAAACACTACTTTGATATGCATATCCAATGAAAATGCAATCAATTATTTTAGGGCCTATTCTAACCTGTTTAGGTTTTGGTACTTCGACCTTTGCTAGGCACCACACTTTTAGGAATTAAAGGAAGGTTGTCTTCCTTTCCATAATTCATATGGAATCTTTTCCAATTTCTTGTGTGGTAATTTATTGAAAATGTGATTAGCTGAAAGAATGGCTTCCTCCCACATGTTATGAGGTAAGCCAGAGCTTATCAACATAGCATTCATCATCTCTTTCAGAGTCCTGTTTTTGCATTCTGCAACGCCATTTGATTGAGGTGAGTATGGAGCAGTTGTTTGATGAATAATGACATGCATGTTCTGTGCAAAATTCTTCAAACGGAGCAACATATTCTCCCTCTCTGTCACTTTGAATTGTTTTGATTTTCAAGCTAAGTTGATTCTCACTTCATTCTTATAACTTTTGAAGGCTTCAAGAGCTTCGTCTTTTCCTTTCAAAATATATACATATCAATATCTGGTGCAATCATCGATAAATGTGATAAAGTACTTTTTCCTACCTCTAGTTTGCACTAGCTTCATATCACATATGTCAGTATGAATAAGTTCTAGAGGCGTAGTACTTCTTTCCACTAAATAGAGAGGTGTTTTGGCCATTTTTGCCTCAACACAAATTTCATATTTGTTTTGTGGATTGAAATCCATTGCAGGTAATAAATTTAAACTTACTAACCTCTTTAGTTTGTTTAAACTTACATGTCCTAATCTATCATGCCATAAATTAGAACACTCAAGCAAGTAAGAAGAATTAATAATTTTATTATCACACTTAATAGTTATTACATTCATCTTAAAGAGCCCTTTTTCAAGGTAGCCCTTTCCTATAAATTGACCACATGTGGTCAGTACAAACTTATCGGCTTCAAATACTAGCTTAAACTCGACTTTGCTTAACAAGGAACCGGATACTAAATTCTTGCGAATGTCTGGGAAATGCAGCACATCCACAAACGTCAGCTCTTTCCCTGAGGTCTTTCCCTGAGGTCATCTTCAGTACCACCCTTCCCAATCCAACTACGTTGGAGGTTGCAGAGTTTCCCAAGAACAACTTTCTACCACTGATGGGTATATGTAGCTTGAGAACATCTCTCTTTCTAAACATATGTGGCGTGTAGCCTCAGTGTCCACCCACCACTCTCTCGGATTATCCACAAAGTTAGCTTCAAATACGACAGCTGATAGGTTTAACTCATTCATACTCAGAGATACTGAATTTTCCTCAGCTAGATTAGTCTGACTTCGATTGTCTTTCTTGGGTTGTCGATAATCCTTTGCCATATGACCGGGTTTGTCGCAGTTACCCTTAATCTTTCTAACTTTCTTTTGTTTTGGCTCCTGTTGTTGTTTCATGCCCATCAACTTTCTCTTTTTACTAGTACTTGCCTTAGCCAAATTTGTTTTTGTCTCCATAATTGTCCTGCCACTCTTGACTTCAGATTTTCGGTTGACTTCCTCAATCCTTAGTCTCACGATCAGGTCCTTAAGCCCCATTTCTTTCCATTTGTGCTTGAGATAGTTCTTGAACTCTTTCCAAAGAGACGGTAGCTTTTCAATTATAGTAGCTACTTGGAAAGATTCACTGAGTTGCATTCCTTCAGCATGAATGTTGTGGAGGATTAATTACAACTCTCGTACTTGGTCTAAAACCGTCTTGAAATCCACCATTTTGAAATCCATGGACCTACCAACGATGAATTTTTTCGATTCAGCATCTTCGGTCTTGTATTTCTGTTCTAGTGAATCCCACAACTCTTTTGCAGTTTTTGTCACTGCGTAAACATTTGTAGAGAGAGTCGTCGAGTTCATTAAGGATGTAGTTACGACACAGGAAATCATTGTGATTCCATGCATCCAACGCAGTCCTTTTTTGGTCATTGACTTCATCATCCCCCACAGTTGGTGCGTCTTCTTTCAAGAAACGAACCAAATTCAGTGTTGTTAGATAGAACAACATCTTCTGTTGCCACCTCTTAAATTCAGTCCTGTCGAATTTCGCTGGTCCCTCAGCATAGACTGGTGTTGTAGGAACAGAAGTAGCCATCTTCAAACACACAATATTTCATCTTACGCTATTGGAACTGAATGTGGTGTATTGGAAAATGACTTGGAAAACAAATAGGGAAAGTCGAGGCAAGAGTACGAAATTGCCCCATATTCAGTGTTTTACGGTCTACGGCACACGTCCCCAAGATACAACGACTTACTAACTTAAGGATCGCAACACAACGAATCCAAAAGTTTTCCGACGAACAAAAGAGATATTTGGAACTTTTTAGGACAAGATGAAAAGAGTACTACAATTACTAGAATGCTATGAATGCAAGTTGTAGTGGAGTCAATGAAATGATTGAATGTGGGGCCTATTTATAGAAGTTGAATAGTGTTGTGTCTTTTTATAATAGACACTTTTTGGTTTGAATTGATGTCTTTTCATGATGAGACAATTTTCCATGAAATGATGTCTTTTCATAATTAGATATCTATTCGTTTGAATTGAAGTCTTTTCATTATTAGACACCACTTTTTTATGAAACAATATGTTTAATTGGAATGGTTGCATCCCTTCAATTTGGGTTGCATCAATTCAATTCAATTCAAATTCACACCCTTTCACACCTTCACACCTCTTCAATTTAAGTTGCCAACTTTAAGCATTAATTTCTCATTCATCCGAAATTGGATTTGAGAAAATAAGTACTCTAAATTTATCTACTCGAAACATAGATTTTAAATTTACAACTTAATTTCGTTTTTGACAAACGAAACACCATGTAATCAAATTGGTCAAAGATTGGTCAACACCAACTATACCAAATCAATTTCCAACAATATACCATTTGTCACTGTCACGTTGTCGATGTATACTCGAAAAAATAAAGGAAAGAAGATGATTTCTTATGTCAGTAGCTGGAAAAGATGAGTCAACAAGAGCAATGAATTTTAAAAGAATCCTACCTTAAAGTTAAGAGATTAAAAGATTGCAAAAACTGATTATTCTTTTTATAACTCAAATTGAAAGGGTATTAATGTTTAAAAAGAGGAAAGAACCTAAAAAATATGTTTTCTTATATGATTGAGTAAAACTCAATGGATAAAAGAATTCCAACTCATTAAATCTTGTAAATTGTTTGATAATCGTTAAGAAAGAAAAATGGTATTCCAATTCTAAGTTGTATATGGTTGAGGACATTTCTTTTTTCACAAGTAAATAGACTTTATCTTTTGAGTATGTCTCGTGTGTGATCGTCTCATAAATCTTTTTTTGTGAGATGAGTTAACTCATTACTCATACTTAGCAATTTATATGAAAATTTGTGGATATGAGTTCAATTTATGGATAATAAGGATATCCGTCTCACGGAAACTATCCATGAGACGTCTCACATGAGTTTTTGTGTTATTTTTTTCCCCTAATTTTTACCCTAGCCTTTATTCTTCTTCTACGCTGATTTTTTTCTCAATCTTCTCTTTCTTCCTTCTCTCTTTTTCTTCTTCTTCAAACAAAAAATCACCATTTCATTACTAGAGAAGATCTATAAAATTATGCAAGTATTACAACGCAGATCAGAGAGAATTTTGAATGACATTGAAATGACTTTATGTTCATCTGTTTTAGGAGGCATTCTTGGGGATTTGAGCATCGAGGTTGATAGAGAGAAAGACGAGGATGATGATCGATGGGATGAAGACGTGAAGAACTATACTTCTTTCCAAATCTAATTTATATAGATAATATACTACATTCGTCCTAAAATAAGTGTTGTTATAGCAAGTAAAAATTGTTCTCAAAATAAGTGTCATTTTCGTATTTCAAGGTATATTTACATACAATATACCAAAGATGTCTCTATTTACTTATCTCGAATTAAATGTATTAAAGAGATAAACATCCCTCATTTAAACTTAAATAAGGGTAAATTTGACTTTTTTATTATGTTCATTAATTTATATGCAAAAGTTTAAAACAATATTTATTAAACTAAAATAAATGAAATATTTACAACAAAATTATATTTTATATATATATATATATATATCTTAAATATAACTTCATATATGAAATATATTAATTAAGATAAAATTTGAGACAAAGCCTAGAAATTAGGAAATGAGAAATCCACCCACAGTGCTTATAGGTTGCCATTTTTGAACACATTTTGGGAATTACAAATGAGATAGTCCCACCACCTTTCAACTCACTCAGCTTCCTTTGACTTCCTTCTTTTCTCATTTTTAAAGATTTTATTTTATTTTTATTGATTTAATGATTTTTGCAATATATTAATTCAACTAACTTTTAACCGACACTTATAATCTAATTTAATGGACAAACACTTGGCTTTTAGTTTTTCTTTTTTTTATTTCAATATAACTCATTTCAAAATTTATGTACCACTAATTTGAAGATAACGATTCCAACCATTCTGAGCTGCTATCGTGTAAATTACAAAATATTTAGGGACATCAGTCATTTCTACCCTATTTGTTATATATATAGACAAAAATAACACTCATTATAATGGAAGGATAAATCTAACCCAAAACTAAATTTTAGTCCAAAAATACCCACTTTTGACTTGTGTAACATTGACACCTTTTCAGAATTGACCCACCTTTTCAGCTTTGAAAGTCTTTTTGGCAAAAAAAAAAAAAGACTGCTGCCAGTGGGAATCGAACTCAAGACCACAATGAGCAAATTAAGCAATAATTCCACTAGGACAAATAAGATTTATATAATAATTTTTGTGTAACACCTAAAAATAGGGTTACACGAAAACTCTTGAAATCAAGCTTACACGAAAACTCTTGAAATCAAGGTTACATGAAAACTTTTGAAAATCAAGCTTACACGAAAACTCTTGAAATTAAGCTTACACGAAAACTCTTGAAATCAAGGTTACACGAAAACTCTTGAAATCAAAGTTATACTGAAACTTTTCGTGTGTAAGCAATTGTTTTCCCATTTTTTGTGTGATTTTATCCCTCTCACGTGTCATTACCCCTTCTTAGAATTGAACTTACACATGTAGGTTAGGGGATATGAATTTCAGTGTGTGTCAAATCATGACACATTTGACTTTCAAAGTGAGTATTTTTGGCCCAAATTATAGCAAATAGATTATATTTGTCTTTAAATATAGTGGGGGTTATTTTTTACCCACATTTTAAGAAATGTGTTATTTATGGGTATTTGTTCAAATATTTATATACAGCTCGGTTACTCTATACATCATAAACATATTAAAATGTGGAGTGACATTTATGCGTCCTTAAGGCATGGTGATCCCAATTTGACCACGCCGTATGGTGTTAGATATACTCTTTAGGTATCACGTGTATATTCTTAAAATATTATTTACATACAAAATAAAAAATTGATATCTTTAATGAAGAAGTAAGTAATACCTTAAGGGTATACACATTATACTTGAACAAGTATATATCTAATACCTATCACTAAATCGAAAATAATATCTTAAGAGTATGCGCATGAACCTGAAGAGTATATATCTAATACCACACTTACATAGAAAATTAATATTTTAAAAGTATACACATGTTATCTAAAAAGTACATATGTAACACTACGAGCTGGGAGCACAAATCTGAGATATGTACCTCAAGGGTATATAATTTTTTGCCTAAATTGTGTTCACCGCTGACATGTAAGAAATCAATCGTAGACATTTTTTACTTTCCATATAATTAGAGGATAAGATCATTACATGTCAGTGGTGGACATATGAATAGGTCTCTTGTGAATTAGGTGCATGGATGCACCCGGGTCGGATCTGGGTAGGGGGGACCGCACCTTTTTTTTTTTTTCGCACATGATTTTTGAAAAAAATCACATACCAATAGATTATGTTAGACATACATTTACGTTATGTTAGACATACCTTTAAGCTATGTTAAACATACCAGTTCTGCCCAAATTTCATGTCTTGTCTTTTTTTTGCTTGATTTTTGAATTTTGGCACATTCCACTACGTTATGTTAGACATACTTTTACATTATGTTAGACATACCTTTATGTATACTTAGACATACCTTTGTATATGTTAGACATATTTTTGCATATAGTTAAACATACATTTATATATGTTAGACATACCTTTGTATATAGTTAGACCTACCTACACATGGTTGGTCTAACTATACACAAAGGTTAGTTAACTATACACAAAGGTTGGTCTATTGGAGCGAATTTTGGATGAGCTTCAGCACAAGTGTTCAGCGTGTGGGAGCGCGTGTAGGCGTGTGGAGGCGCGTTTTGGGCACGTAAACTAATCGACCTGGTTGCACGGATCTGGTGCATAAAAGTTTTTGTCTGAACATATTAATAGCTACCCATCATAGACATTTTAACATTTTCCTATTTTTATATAATGTGAGTTTAAGATAAACTATTAATTACCTTGTTAAACTATACTATACATGTATAATAATAATAATAATTATGCATATATATAAGTATACATATATTAATATTAGTGCAATTGAAGCACCTAAATTTTATTTTATATTTGTTGATGCAATTGTACCATATAATTATGAGGACTAAATTAATATCATTTTTAACTTGTTGCTAATTATAAAAACTTATATTATCATGTTACAGATATCATTTTATGAGACAATGCTCCATTATTTAAATATATTTTGTTGATTATGGATTGTGTGATCATCTATTTGACAAAATTATTTAAATTTTTGAGATAGTCTCACACTCTCACTTCCTTTGAATCAATATTTGTCAGTCAAAGATTATAACCTTTGATATTATTTTATTTTCAAAGATAATTACCTTATAATAGGCTTTCAAATCCCCTATATAATAAGCATATATAGAAAAAAATAACCCTTAAATGTGAAATTCAATCTTTTCACTCCATTATTATAGGTCATATTAATTATACATGCCGTTCTCTGTAATTAATACCAAAAATCATACAACACATAGTATATATCACTAATTTCAAATTAAGTCTACAACATAAGTGCTATACATTATATAACTTTTAAAGTATAAAGAAGACATATTGAATCTAATAGATATATTGCGGATAACATTTATACTCTCACACACACATATCAGTTGATATATTAACATCAAATTAATTAAATAGCTTTTAAATTCTAAAAATAAAGATTGTTTTTTGAGGGGATTTATTAATTAAACTAATTTCAATATATAATTATTGTTTTAAATTGAAGAACCAAAATTAATACATAATAAACGTAATAAAGAAAGAGTACATTAATGCAATCAAGTTCTTCAATTGAAAAAAAATAATGTTAAAACCAAATTTGTTGTTATTATCCCAGTACCAAAGAGAACAAAGTGTTTGAGACACTTTCATGCAATTCCAAACTCAGTTATATGATTTTATTATAAACTAGTACTCGTACCCGAGCGATACACGGTCTGTAATATAATATTGGTAAATATTAACTATTAATTGATAATATACAATGAGTAATTTTAGTATATAGAAAACTATAATATTTTATAATTAAAAAAATCTAAATTTGTTTAAAATAATTCAATTCACAACGATATATCGATATTATACACATCCAATTCACTAATCTATGGTTAATACTAAAAACAAATTAAAGTATCAATCATGATTTTCAAATCAAAATTGGAAATTTTACCTGCAAAGTTTGTAAGTTTTTTAAAAACTTCTTTATACACAACATTTATAGTTGAAACATCATCTATGTTACAAACTAATATCATCAGCCATTTAAATGAAATATACTAAAAAATTAAAAAGAAAAATTATGAATTAAAAATCAAATTCAATTACTTAAATTAAATACATGTGTGTGTTAGAATGTATATATAGAAATTAACAATACACTATAAAATTAGAAATTTTACGTAGGAATTTGATGCAAGCACTGTCAATATATATTTTCAACCTTTTATTTCAAAATAAATTGAATTAAAAAAGAATTTTTAATTAATATCGCTTGACATCAAAGATGACAAATAACTATTTCATTATAAGTATCACGTAAATTAATCAATATAGTACGATATTTATCATTACAATTCAAGCTAGCCCAACACAAAATCGAAATGTAGTAGTAGTGATCATGATGATGACATTAATATAATTTAAATAATCAGCTGAGTCATTTAACGTGCACTCTCATATAAAAATATACGAAGTCCTAAGTGTAAAGTAAAAGGCGAATTTCTATTTGATTATGAGATATTATAATTGTATACTTAACAATATCTTCAATTCATCATTAAAATATATTGATAAAAAATAAAATATTGACTGATATTACATATTTGAACTGTAAATATTAATTTACAAAATATTTAGGATGACACATAATTCGAACCAAAATACATGTTATATATATGTGTGTGTATGTATATACAAACATCTTTAATAGTGTTATATTTATTTTTTAATTTACATTAAATATGATATAAATTATCCACATGCAAAGTAATATTTAATATTGAAATTATTGTTTGGATATCTATAGTTAGTATTTAAGAAATTATTCAATAAAAGGTAATTTAATTAAGATCAATAAAATGAGAATAAACTAATACAATATTTATATTATTAAATCAAATAGATTAAATAGTATGCAAATAAAAAAATTTGTAGACGTGACACTTACAAATATTAATTTAAAAAATACTTAGGATGACATTTAATTTCACACTAAATACATATTATAGATATATGCATGTATGTATACACACACATCTTTAATAGTGTATACTTATTTATTAATTTCTATTAAATAAGATATCAATTATCCCTAAACAAATTAATATTTATATTGAAATTGTTTGGACAATATCTATTGTTGGTATTTAAGAAATTATTCAAAAAACAAAAAATTAACCTAATCAATATTAATAAATAAGAAAACTATTATAATATTTATATTATAAATTGAATGGATTAAATAATAAAAGATACAAAATAAAAAAGAAAAAACAATTGTTGATGTGACACTTTTTGTGGGGAAAATGATATTTTTGTAAATATTTTCAACTTTTCCTCTATTGTTATAGTATAGAAATCTATAGATAGATTTATATATTTATTTTTTCTTTTGAGTTTGTTCTATATAATAAATATAAAATTAAATGTCATAAAAATTAATTTTTTTATTAATAAATGTAGAGTTAACGTTATTAATGATTTCTCAAAATAGAAATATTTAATAAATAAGACATTTATTGTAGTTATTTTTGGCAGAATATTCTACTTTTATATATATATATATATAGATATAGATAGATTATTCGGTTTAATTTGATAATAAAATAAAATGAATTGAGTTATCTATTTAAAAAAAATCTACAAAACAATCTCATTTCAGTTTTTATAATGTCAATTCATGAAATAAAGTGCGAGTAGAATGTTTGTCGTTTGTTGAGATTATGTTACACTGATTACTATAACTAAACATAAACCTAACTTTATTTAGAAAATAATTAATTTATAAAATAATGAGTTTAGGAGGTTGATTTTAATTTGGTCAAAACCGAGTACGTTGAGTTCACATTTTTGAACAATTAATCACTGCTATAATAAGTCATTAATGGGACCACCTTTCAATTACTAGACTAACCTTCCTTTATAAATAATATTTTTTTGTCAATATTATATTCATTATGACAAAATTAAGATATTGTACATTATTTAATTCACCTAACAATTCCCTTGTTCTTTAGCAATTAGTTAACCAATTCGATGAAGAAACACATTAACTAGTTTTATTAACGTGTTATATATATGTGTATATTTCAATAAGTAGCTAGTAAATAAATGATAAAAAAATTAATGAGATTTTATATACAATAATTATAATGATTGAAAAAAATGGATTTCCAGAAAATTTGTTGGTGCGAAAAATCACACAGTATATCAAAAAAAAAAAAAAATAGATACCTATAATATAGAAATTCATTATTCTAAAAGTATCTTAATAAAACTTTTAATATGACATATTTTCATGATATATAAGACGACACTTTGTCACCCATTTTTACTTCAACTTATAGAACATTGAAAAACTTTGTCTATATTTATCAAATTAAATAAGTTGGTATCAAAAAATAAAAATCCACAAAAGAATTATATTAAATTTTAGTTGCAGATAGATCGAATTACAAATACCAAATTCATTCTTCCCATGCCAAAAGGGAAAGATTACGTTCGTTTTAAATTGTTTATGTAGTTTAAATAGCTGTGAATTTGATTGATCATAAATCCAAATTTTATTTTTCATTTCTTTAACTCTATGATTTTAAATTATTAAACAATTAATAATTCATTGATTAGTAAAAACTTGTGTTAATTCACTAGTAGCAAAAAGAAAGAAAAATATATACTATGTTAAAGTAACATTTCATTTTATAAAGAATTAAAATAAATATGTTATTTATTATTATTATAACCTTTATTTTTAAAATTAGTAAAATTCCAAAAAGGTAACATGTAGAAAAAAAAAATTGCCTACACTTGAGTTTGGATTCCATATAAAGAAAAATGAATTATCTTTGTTATAGCAGATTATCGATCTGTAGCATTATGATTTCTTAAAATTAAAGCATCTAAATTAAAGAAAAAGTTAAAAAGACTTAAAAACTATACTGTTATAGCAAATTAAATAATACACTTAAGTAAATAAAACGTGAAATGAATCCATCATTTTAGACCAACTCCAACGTCGCCTCAAATGAAAACCCAAACGCAAATAATGATAAAAATTTACCTCCAACCCAGACTCAAATTAAGTAGCAAATTTGCCACAAGCAAATAGTAAATGACAAATTTACCACTAATGTTCATGACGCAAATGCCTTTTTTTTTTTTTTTACTAATTTCTACTTATTTCTTATTTATTATATACATTGATTGTTTTTTATCTTTTATGAAATTTAAAAATTGAAGATATAAAACATAATTGTATTGTAATGTTTTATTAATAGGCACATATACCATATTATACTATGTAGATGCATTAGAATTTTTGTGGAAAATAGTCTAATTAGGAATGTTAAAACAATCATTATGTAAATTGATTTTCTAACATTATATAATTTATATATTATATTGTAGACTATGTAATTTATAATATAATGTTGGTACATTTTGTTTTATAAATATTTGTTCAAAATCGATTAAGTTAATTTTTTTATTAATTTAAAAAGCAAATATATGATAAATTAGAAGATTCAAAAAAAATTAAGAATATTTTAAGAGAATATTCTAAATTAAGTTCAAGGGTTGGAGATGGTGGCAAACTTGGTGGCAAAAACAAGTTTTACTAACAAATTTGGCTCCAAAAGTTGGACATGGTCACTATAATTTGAAGTCGGCATACACCAAATTTATCATTAACCTAATTTCAACATATAATTATTATTTGTTCAAACACGTAGAACTGTTACATATAAAACACGAGTGAAATAAAAAATCAAAAAAATAAAATTGCATAAAGTGTGTTTATTGCAATTATGAACTTTGAAATTAAGAAAATAAAGCAAATTTAGTGTGTGTGATCCCATCACCATAAAGTAAAAGGTGATATTTGACATTGATTTTATCTAGAAAGTTAATATATAAAAGCAATGGAAAGAATTCAATTAAAAGAACAATGCAAGGTTTGGATATTCAAGCAATTTATCAAACACTTGGTCAACAATGATTGTACATCCAACTCTCACCATATTCGACCTCTCACCAATTCTCAATCCATCCAAATAAGTGTCAATCTCTAATCTTAATATATATAAAACAATGACAACAAGTGTCATATGACACTCTTATAAATCTTGGAAATTAATTCTAACATTAAATGTTTGTTTTTTTCTTTTGTATTTAAATAAATTGTCTTATAAATATAAATGCATTTTACATATATATATATACACATATAATTACTACATATATAAGTAAAAAATTAAAATATCAAAAAAGGTTATTGATAATTTTCTCAAACTATAAAAAATAATTCATAACATAATAAATTAACCAATTTTCTAAATGTTGCAATTTATCATTTTATATATGCATAAAATCTTTATATATGAAACTACCTTAAAACCAATATAATTTATTTACACACATTATGAAATATTTATTTCAACAGTTAAATAATATATTAATTAAAATTGCATTATATTTCATATTAATTTAGATGAATACAAAATCATAAATTTTTTCTATATAAACTTTTTTTACTTCGTTTATTAAATTCAATCTATTTGAACCCGAGTATTACACGGGTCTTATACTAGTATCTAATAATTCAAAACGAAATTATTAGCTTAAATTCAATAACTCTACTCATATCCTAATCTAAATCACAAGAAAAATGATGAGGGTAGATTGTCAACAACTCACAAGATGAGTGAGTCTTGTGTGAGACCGTCTCACTGATCCCATTCCGTGAGACGAGTCAACCCGACCGGTCAACGGTTGGTCAACGCCGGTCAACGATCAGTTAACGTCGTTGACAAAAAAGTATTACATGTTATGCATAAAAGTATTACATGTCATATATAAAAGTATTACATTCATAATGTAATACTGTTATTTTACTCACATAATATTTTTATGTGTATCATGTGATACTTTAAATTAATATTATGTACTACATATAAAAGTATTACATGATATATATAAAAGTATTACTTGTTTATTTCAATAGTATTACATGTTGCACACAAAAGTATTACATTATGTATATAAAAATATTATTTGTTGATTTCAATAGTATTATATGTTACACATGTAACTATTACATGTTGCACATAAAAATATTGCATGATGTTATGTTCTTATAATGTAATAATATTTTTGTGTGTATTAGATAATATACTTTTATATATAATTTAATACTTCATAATGTAATACTTTCATGTATATTAGGTGATACTTTTCTATAGATCGGATAATATTTTTGTATTATATACATATAATGTATAATATATTACAAAAGTATTAGATGATATATAGAAAAATATTACTCCACCTCCTACACATAAAAGTATTACATATTTCATACACTCTAACCAAATCCAAAATCATACTATTTTACAGAAGTATTACATAGTATATTGAAAAGTAATACCTAAAACACACAAAAGTATTACATAATTTCTCAAAACTTTATCACACATGATACACATAAAAGTATTACCTTATAAAAGTAAAAGTATTACATTTATAATGTAATACTTTCATGTATGTTGTGTACTACTTTTACATATAATATGTAGTACTTTTAGTCAACAGCGTTGACCGGCATTGACCAACTGTTGACCGGCGTTGACTTTTGACCGTTGACTTTTGACTTTAACCGGATCGGGTTGACCCGTCTCACATAATGAAATCCGTGAGACGGTCTCATACAAGAATTTGTCCTCACAAGATTCATAGCCTTTCTACTCATGAATTTGTGCATAAATTGGGTATTCTTATACCTATGTTGAATTAATTACTTGTTGAAAAACATTTGCAAGTGGTGATCATTCAATAATCATTCAGAAATAAATTGAAGAATCATTTATGTGTGTAGAGAAAAGTTAGGAGAAAAACCAACAATCCGGTTATTTCACAACAACTCAAATTGTACTTTCGTTTGAAAATGTCTATATACTATATTAAATGTTAAAACATCTACGTTAGATAACTCTTAATATGCTCATCGCTAACGTGTAGCTCCACTCCAATTCTGATGGTGCAAGTGAACTCTTGAAGTATCCTCAACTAGATGATCGCATCCCTTGATTATATGAAAATTGAAATTAATTAATATGTTGAATATTCAACACGTCAACGGTAGATACATATTAATGTATCCATGGTAGATAAGATAGCAGAACTAATAAAAAATATATTTAAATATTTTCAGTTCATTTTTTTCATATCCAATTCGCTAACAAATACTTATTTTGTTATAACTAAAGAACATGGTTAATAATGCAAATAAAATATCATGTTACCTGGAATCTAATCCAACTCGCATCACTTACCTCCTTTCAAATTTCACGAAAACTTATATAAGACTGTCTTTACATAAAATATTATACGACTATACGAGATTAAGCTATATAAGGGACCGTACCTGATTTTGTTGACTAGATTAACCTACTTTTACAAAATTTTTGAAGAATAATTAGAAAAAAGAATTTGGAAGAAAATAAGAGAAGGTGAGGAGATGGCAGTCGAGAAAGGGGGATGAGGTGGTAGTCAAGGACATCGAAGTTCACGTGGGTAACCAACTAAACAATATTCACAAACACGTGTTCCATGTTTCAATCACGGGTACAATATATCTATAGCCTAATTCCTCTTCATTTCTCATAGTCATACGTGCATGCAATCGAACAAAAGATCACGTTCGATTCATTTATAATTCAATGATTTAGATTTTTTCAATTTCTAATATGTTAAAATTATATATATCAAACATAGAAGGAGAAATTTCATAATTAATTAGAGACATAAAATAAAACTGATAAATGTGTAATCAATGAAAAATAAACCAAATAAAATCAAGGGTAAATTACAAAATCTAAACCAAACTATAATCACTTTTGCACTAAGGTGGTCCAACTTTGAAAGTTTCCGAATTTACCACACGACCACCAAAATGTCACCGTCGCGTAATATGTTTAGAACATTCCTTCATGTGTATGTCACATAAAGGAATATTCCGAGCATATTCTGCCATAAACGTGAAGGAATATTCCGAACATATTCTGTCAGTGGTAACATTTTAACGTATCATGTGTAAATTCACAAAAGTCTACGGTTATACAGGACACTTCCGAAGTTCAACTACCTTGGTGCACAAATGGTCATAATTTTGACTTGGGTTATCCAAAAACCAAACAACCATGGATGGAGATTCTTGTGATCCGGAAATTTCAACGATGAATTAGGTGGAGCAAAGAAGAGACATTTCTTTCACAAGAATGGCTGTATTCCTGATACTTTTCATACATCTAGAATGAATGTTAACTTCCCACCTTGAAAAATACGTGCAGAGACAAAGCAAGAGGACCACTATGCTCTGTGTGTGTGTGTGTGTAGAGAGAGAGAGAGAGAGAGAGAGAGAGCACTGATCCTTCTATAGTGTTATCAATTCATGTAAGAAATCAAGGCAGCTGAGTGTATATAACTATGTTAAATGAAAAACAAGCATGAAATGTTAGTGTTACAGATTAAGTGAATATGAGAGAGTAATGGCTATGAATTGACAGGTTTGCCATTTAATTTACGGAATGGGTCTTGTTTGCTTAAAACCACCACTTTACTTTTATGAGCAAAATACCCTTTCACAAGGTTCTTATAAATCAGAATGGACATTATGCACTCCACCTGCATATAAGAAAACATCATAAGATGCTCAATATATACAACGTATCAAGTTAGGAGCAACTAAACGAGGCTCCACTGAAAGCTTTAATCCTGTTTTTGTTTCTATCATATATTAGACATCGGAGTTTGCATGATCCATTTCCTTTTATGTATCTCGTGATTCGTTTGATTAATGCATGTCAGGTATTGGCGCACAATGTAGACAACTGAAATAGAAGGATGTGTGTGTGTGAGAGAGAGAGATTTCTACTTTACAGTTTACCAGGCAAGAGAGCATTTCACGGTAGAATTTATAAATTTTTAGGAAATCCAGATCATTTATGATCATGATTAAAGGGTTGTTTAACTACCACAGTAAAAAATAAAGTACCATTGTTTTCTCAAAGTTAGTAAATATGATAAAGGGATATTCTTATACTGCAAAGAATACTAAAAAAAAGCCCTCTTCCATAATATAGAAAAAAAAAGAAAAAAAAAAAAACTAAAACGAAAGGGACAAAATTTCATTTGCAATATAAGAATATCCCTTATTAGCAAACCTTCAGGGGAAAGAAGAACATAATCTGTAATGGATAAGTTTTAGAGAATGTGGAAATGGTGGGACTGGGGAATTTATGCTTCACTAAATTATGGTAGTTTACTAATTCTGGGAAAAACGGGTGTTTTTGACAAGGTTACAGAACAGAAAAAAGATGATCAGAATGGATCAATTTTAACAGACAAATTGTGAAAAAAAAAAAAAAAATTACTTGATTTCAGGTATAAAAAAAATTTCAATTCAAACAACTTTAACTCATAAAGTGTTGGTAGTAATAAAATGAATGACTTGATGATTTTTGCAATGAATCGCTTACAAAACATATTTCAATAACTGGTAGTCGGAAATTTGTTGGTAACTTGTAAATAAAATGAATAAGATACAAAATCAATAACTGGTAGTGGAAACTTTGTTGAAAACTTTTGAATATAAATGAATGAGATACAAAATCAATTAGTATATGCAGTAATTTAACGTTGTTAAATTCTTATTCTATTAATAATGTTACTTTGAATCCATGGCTTCAGTATTCTCTCTTACTAGTACTTTACAACCTGAATATTTTAGTATTTGATTGATCGAATTCTGAATCTCTATCCAAGTACATCTACCGTCACTCAAAATTCTATTTGATGATCTTATACTTCTCAAGCCAATTGAATGTTTTCTGCTTTGAGAATTTCATCTGGCATAAATTGTTAAGTTCTAGGATAGGATTGAGAATAATTGTTTTTACATGCATTTTTTAATAGGTATTTACAAGTTTGAAAAATGCATAGTAACATTATAAACTGTTGATATAAATATTTAAATTAATAACACATTCAGTAATCATTAAATATTCAAAATAAAGAACAAAGAAAATCATAAAAAGGTTTCTTCTTTTGAACTAAAATAGTGATCCCCATATTTTTGCATCAATTCATTAACTAGTCACAAAATCAATTAGAATGATTTTAGTATTGAATTTAAAATCATTTTAGTTACTTGATGTTTAATTATTTCATTTTGAAAGTGACAGAAACAGGCTACTGTCAGTAAATACCCCACTCAGGTAATTTTTATGCAGAGAGACAATAAGGAAAATTACCTCATCAACATCCATGTCCATCTCAAGCCATTTCAGAGCTTTAACAATAACATCTAACTTGATCTGATGACCTTTACTAGGATCTTTCTGCTTTTGCAAGGTATAGCTGCCACATGAACAAATTAGCCAATATAGATTCTAGTCTAAGCCAACATAAGTAGAAGCCCACTTAACATCATGACTTACATTTTCTTAACCAGCCGTTGGTAGACTTGGAGTTCTAACTTCTCCAGGACCAGGTATACACCTGACCTTAAGAACCTGATAATGATTTAGTGGGATCAAGCCTTTTTGGAACTAGAATCATACATAACTATATACCAGAAAAAACATTTGTACCTGTCTTCATGTTCCTGCAGAGCATGTCGTAGGAGTCGAAGATCACCTCTTTTAAGAGCAAGCACAACATCACTATACTGCAGAAAAAGCAGATAAAAGGACATCTTACAGCAGAATATAATGATGGGGTGCAAGTTTTTATTTCATCGCATGCAAACACAAAAATACAGATCATATCACACACCAAAAGGGAGAGAACCAAAAAGGCTTGCTAATAGAAGCATCGATACATTTAAGATATTACACCTAAACAGAGTTTCCAAGTACACAATATTTTAAGGAAATGCAGCTCCATTTGTTCCTCAGGCCTCAATACATTAGAGAACTCCACTACTTCAGTATACAAAATAGAAAATAAGGACTTTCTTATGATGTGGTTAGATATAATTCTTAGTTACTGAACATGTAACTTTATATCATCTGATACATCTGTTGCGAGGAATAAAAACTGATCAAACAACTAGGTAAAGAAAGCAATCTTAATGAATATATAGTATTTTAACATCAGGTGACAGACTGACAGGTATTGGTCCCAAATGAATACAGAAATTTTTTGCCAGGAAAAGGCTCAAATTCTTTGGTCATTCTTTTTGAATGATAAGCACTTAAATTACTTGTTCATTTTAAAGTCCCCATGTCCACGTGTTCATTTAAAGTAAATTTTCAGTTCTCCACTCACCTATGAACAAGTGTTCTGTCTACCAAAAGCCACAATGCTAGTGCTCACAATGTCGACAACACAATGCATACAATTGCGCCATAGATGTTAGCTCAAAAGAAAGTATATGTTGTGCCTCAGCTATGAGAGAAAACTATAAGGGAAATTTGAACAAGTGTACAATACAGAAAGGAGAAGAGTTTTATGTCATCTTAAAGAATTCCTTGCGATGATTCTACCAGAGAACACATCCTCCAGAATGCATGATAAATTTCAATTCGTAAGACGACATATAGGTCATACATTCATACCTCATTTACATGTTCTCAAAAATGTATGGATTATGATAAATTCATGCAAAACATATAGATCATACCTCAGTTAAGTTGAATTTCTGAAGAAGCAACATTGTAGGTAAGATGCCTGTTGAAAGCTTCACAGGTATCAGATATTTTAGTATCATCCTATTAGAACAAGAATACAAGGTTAGTGGCAGTACACAGACTCATCATCTTTTGTTACCACAAAGTCAAAAGTTAAATTGAACAAAACTTTTAGCAGCCAGTACTGTTATGCTAGTACCAAGGTGAACTGGATACGATGCCTAAGTGTAACTGATCCAATTTCTAAACAATAAGATTGACACAAAACCACATAAAAAGGAAAAGCTCGTCAAGTGACAGTAAACAGATGAAATACATAGAGCAGATAAACATGAACTTATAACATGATACTTATTAAGATTTGATCAACACATTACCTATGAAGAGTATCTTGGAATTAAATAAATCATATTGGGAAATACTTTAGGTTTCCAAATTTCTCCAGATTCAGTATAAGATTAACAATCAAATGACCCAAAAAAATAAAAAATAAATAAATAAGCATGTTTCTACAGACCTTAAGTTTGCTTCTTTCTTTGTGTTGCAATGCGCCAATGCATATGATAATTTGTGGTCGGCGGCAGGAAAGTTCTCATTGTACACCTCCAAACGACCAGTGTAATACATATAAGTGACCTTATCCCTGGCTGGAAACTCCTCAAAGTCAAAAATTCTAGCAGTTTCAATACTTCTTATCACACTGCGACATAGGTGCACAGTCCCCAGCTTGAAATATATTTTAAAAAGTTGGCATGTCACATATAAAGCTCCAACACGTTTTGGTCCTTTTCCAGCAAGAACCCCAAACACTTTCATGAGGAAAGAACCAGCACCTTTCAGTTTTTCTGGGGCTTTCCCTATTGAAGCCAACTCTATATCAGCCTTCAAATGCAACAATATAAATCAATTGAGTTCGCATACCAATTTCAGATGTAAAATTTTAGCTATCCATTAGGAGTGAGATTCATATACTTCTTACCCTCTCAGCAAGAATTCTAATTTCATAGGCAATCACATATAATGCTTCCAAAGCCCATGCAGATTCCCAATTTCGAAATTCCTGAATAAAAGCACTACAATTATCCATCATTAGGAATTACAATAACATACAAAAGGTTTAACTACACAATAAATTCATTTAAAACGACATACTTCGATGCTTTCTCAAAAGCCACGTAGGACTCAACCAAATTTCTTAACCGATAACTCTGCAATGCCCGAAATATATGAACAATAATATCCGCATACTGAGAATACTTCTCAGACTGCCTAATAACTCTGTTAGCATCCTGCAGACATAAACAGCAATGTCAGAGACCTACATGAATTGAAATTCCATATCACCAAAAAGATTGAATCGAACTATATATAGGAAAGAGAACATACAATGCATATATATGAGTACAATTTCAACAAACATTGAAGTAAAACTGAAAAACCAAAGCCCTGAATTAGAAGAAATTTGAATATTTCTAATTTCAACATATTGTACAGTCCACAACCGTTTCCTACTCTTTTCAACACACATTTAAATTAATTTGAGCTCTGAAAAAGCACAAAAAGCCAGATTTATTACCAAATCGTTCGATCTAATGATGAACGCAAGTGATTATTCACACACACAACTCCACGGCGTGAATTTCCAGAATTTGGTGTTTTAACTGTGTTAAGACCGAATTCAATAAAGGAAAAAGGGAACCTGGAATGTATTGAGGGCGTCGGCGAGGGAGAGGAGAGCGGCGGAGTCGGAGGAGAAGGAGAGAAGGCGACTGAGTGATATTCCGTCCTGATACGAAATCGCGTCGGAAAAGCGATTAAGGTATTCTGTTATCCGGCGGTGAGCTTCTCCCATGCTTACATATGCCGCCATTAGAGCTGCCGCTGAAGAAGCTTGGCGCTGCTTCGTGGAGAGGGGAAGGAGTTTGTAAGCGACGACGTCGTCGCGTGGTGCTCAGATTTCAGGTTACCTTGTGGGGGTTTGTTTTATGGAGCGGGTTAATTTGGTTTCTATTTGACCCACTAAAAATGTGCTGTTAAAAAAAACAAAAAATAATAAGATTTTGATATTTCCCACATTTTTCGTTTATATCTTTAATTTATGCAAGTCACCATATTTATGTGTATCTATGGCAAATTCTCATGGGCACTAGGCGCAGGAATTTGAATTGGTGCAATTTAACGATCCGATCCGATCCGCGCATTTGAGTTTCCTTTTTTTTTCACTCATGGATATTACATTTATATTGTAAGAATGTAACCATTATGTTATATAAGTGTGACATCTATATATAAATGATATGACATTTATATTCAGTAACTTAGGAAAAATTGAAAATATTCGAGTTTTCTCACTTCATGTTGAGACTTTTGTATTGTATTATTGTCATCTTTATGTTGTATTCATATAACCTTTATGTACAAATATCACGACCTTTATGATCCATAATTTGGAAAAAAAATGAATATTTTCAGAAATTTTTCAACGCATTTTTAAGATGAACATACCTTATGTGATTTACGCATACCTTTATGTGATATTAGTTGCACCTTTATATATGACATAAAAGTGCAATTAATATTACATAAAAGTGCAAAGAATATCATATAAAAGTAAATATGTACAAATTTTACTAAAATTCTTTCTTTGTTTTCTAAGTTAGAGTATATAAAGGTCATTATATTTGTGCATAAAGATCACACTTATATAACATAAATGTCATACCCATATAAGATAAAGACAACAGACTAAAGCGAAAAATAAAATTGAAAAAAAAAAAGTGCGCGGATCCGGGTCGACCCAGACCCGATCCAAATTGTATGTGCACTTGGTGCACACAAAACCAACTCGTATATAAAAAGAAGACCTTTGGAATAATTTACAAAAATGTCATTTTTCCTCTTAAAATATCAAATCAATGAGCAATAAAAAATTCTAAAAATAATAGTTTTTCAATAAAATTAATCATATCATTTATAACTCTTTTCAATGTGATATATTGGTGTTATTTATACTTAGAATTACTAATACTACTACTACTACTACTACTACTACTATTATTATTATTAGTATTATTATTACTATTACTATTAGTATTACTATTAGTATTACTATTAGTAGTATTATTATTACTATTATATTACTACTACTATTATTATTATTATTATTATTATTATTATTATTATTATTATTATTATTATTATTATTATTATTATTATTATTATTATTATTATTATTATTATTATTATTATTATTATTATTATTATTATTATTATTACTATTATTATTACTACTACTATTATTACTATTATTATTAGTATTATTATTATTATTAGTATTATTATTATTATTAGTATTATTATTAGTATTATTATTATTATTATTATTAGTATTATTATTATTATTATTATTATTATTATTATTATTATTATTATTATTATTATTATTATTATCATCATCATTAATATTATCATTAATATTATCATTATTATTATTATTATTATTATTATTATATTATTATTATTATTATTATTATTATTATTATTATTATTATTATTTGTTGTTGTTGATGAATGTTATACAATATTGAAAATTAATTTAATTTTGTGTATTAACTATCACTATTTAATGTCTAAAAATTATTCTCATTCTCAAATTTAAATTTAAAGAAATTTTAGGATATCTTTTGTAATTTTGCAAAATGCTGTATATAAGTAAATATTTCAAAATTTATATTGTAGATTGATCAATTTTGACCAACTCCAAAAATAATTAGTTTATCAAATTATTTATCAGTCCAATAAAAAATTCAACAAAAGATAGAAACAAATAGAATGTAAATTTACAAATTTTTTGAATTTTTTTTTTTTGCTAACGTTAATTACTTAATGTTTATAATTATTCTTATTATCAATTTTAAAGTTAAACAGATTTTAAGATACTCTCTAGTAATGAGAAATGTTGTATATGAATAAATACTAGTACCCGCACCCGCACGATGTGCGATCTGTGATATAATGTTGGTAAATATTAATTATTTGATAGTATAGTATAAGTAATTTTAGTATATAGAAGACATTATAATATTTAATAAATAAGAAAATCTAAATTTGCTTAAGATAATTCAATTCACAAGAATATATCGATATTATACACATTCAATTCACTAATCTATAATCTATAATTAATACTGAAAACAAAAGTATCAATCATGATCTCCAAATCAAAATTGGAATTTTAACATGCAAGGATAATTGTAAGTTTTTTTAAAACTTCTTTATACACAACGATTCTAGTTGAAACATTTTTTTTATCATCTGTGTTACAAACTAATATCATAAGTCACTTAAATTAAATATACTAAAAAATCTAAAAAAAATTATGAATTAAAAATCAAATTCAATTTCTTAAATTAAATACATGTGTGTGTGTGAGAGTATGTATATATAGAAACAACAAACAATAAAATTATAAATTTTATGTAGGAACTTAATGCAATCATTGTCAATTATATATTTTCAACATTTTATTTTAAAATAAATTGAATTAGAAAAATATTTTTAATTAATATCGCTTAACATCAAAGATGACATATAATTATTTCATTATAAGTATCATGTAAATTAATTGATATAGACCGACATTGATCATTACAATTTAAGCTCAACAAAATCGAAATGTAGTAGTAGTGATCATGATGATGACAATATAATTAGAAACTAAGCATATAATTTAAATAATTAGTTGAGTCATCTAAATTCAAAATGTGCACTATCATATAAAAATATACAAAGTCCTAAGTGTAAAGTAAAAGGTGAAAATTTTATTCCATTATGAGATATTTATAATTTAAAAAATATTTAGGATGACATATTATTCTAACTAAATACATATTATATATATATACATATACATATATGTATATACACACATCTTTAATAGTGTTATATTTATTTGTTAATATGATATAAATTATCCTCATGCAAATTAATATTTATTATTGAAATTATTGTATGGATATCTATTGTTGGTATTTAAGAAATTATTCAATAAAAATTAATTTAATTAAGATCAATAAAATGAGAATAAACTAATACAATATTTATATTATTAAATCTAATGAATTAAATAGTAAAAAATGCAAAAAAAAAACATTTGTTGACGGGACACTTACAAATATTAATTTAAAAAATACTTTGGATGACAAAAAATTTCACACTAAATACATATATGTATATACACACATTTTTAATAGTGTTACACTTGTTTATTAATTATATTTATATTAAATATAATATCAATTATCCCTCAACAAATTAATACTTATTATTGAAATGATTGTTTGGACAATATCTATTGTTGATATTTAAGAAATTACTAAAATAAGAATAAACTAATACAATATTTATATTATAAATTGAAGTGGAAATACCTCCGATTACCCAATTTGACAAGTCAAGGAATTTGTTTACCCAATTTGAGGGCGAAATGTCAATAATGCCTTCAACTTAAGTTTATATTTACATAAACCACAAATATATCAGCATAAGATGAACACGATATTATATTAGCTAAATAGCCAAAAAAATCCTAACCTTTGTGAGTATTTGTTATTTTAGTCAATACTTTAAATTTTGTCAATTTATCCATGATTTCATCAATTAGTTGCAATTTTAGCCAATTTATATATATTTGGTCAAAATTAAATGATTTCATGGTGATTTGATGACACGTAAGCAAAATATGATGACATGTCATCAAATAAGCTTAAACTTGATTCCAACTTTAATTCTCTCTCAAATTTAACTCCATGCCGGAAACTACAACCAGATTCCGACCATCGCTCGAAGCAACTTCTGCAACGGGTGGATCGCCACCGATTTCATCTCCAAGACCTTCGGTCTCCGCCCCACAGTTCCGGCTTACTTAGATCCGGCGTATAACATTTCCGATTTTGCCATCAGATTCACTTCTGCTTCTGCAGGGACTGGATATGATAATGCAACTTCTGATGTTCTAGTAACTTCTCTCTTCATTATGCATTTTTTTTACTTCAATTTAAACGTCTTAAAATATAGAAATTAAGTTTGAATATATTGTGGTGATGCAGGGAGTGCCTCCATTTTGGAGGGAATTAGAATACTACAAAGAATACCAGAGAAGGCTAAGAGGCTATCTGGGAGATTGGAAGAGCATTGATACAATCAGCAAAGCATTGTACACTATAAGCATTGGAACAAATGATTTTTTTGAGAATAACTATTCACTAACCAATCTACAAAAAGATCACAGTATTCAGACGAATACTAGAAGTGCCTGGTCGGAACGGCCAGAAACTTCGTCGTCAACCTTCACTGGTCTGAATCGGTGGCGATCCGCCCGTTGCAGAAGTTGCTTCCAGCGATGGTCGGAATCTGGTTGTTTCCAGCATCCACGGAGGAGTTAAATTTGAGAGAAAATTAAAGTTGGACTTAAGTTTAGAACTAGACAGTTATTTGATGACATGTCATCATGTTTTGCTTATGTATCACCAAATCACCATGAAATCATTTAATTTTGACCAAATATAAATAAATTGGCTAAAATTGCAACTAATTGATGAAATCATGGATAAATTGATAACATTTAAAATATTGGCTAAAATAACAAACACTCATAAAGGTTTGGATTTTTTTGGCCATTTAGCCTATTATATTCCGTGCTCACGACATGTTGAACATTTCTACATTTCGTGAACACGCTATTATATTTCGTGTTCACGACATGTGAACCTTTCTGCATTTCGTGAACACGATATTATAATGTGTGTTAACGACATGTTGAACATTGCTGCATTTCGTGAACACGATATTATATTCCGTGTTCACAACATGTTCACCTTATCTGAAAAGTTGACTCGAGTCCAGGAAACTTGACTCGAGTCCAGGATATTTTCTAAACTTTTCTTAGTAAATATAACTTAAGTTAGGGGTATTATGGACATTCCACTACCTAAATTGGGTAAAAAAAATTTACTTCCCAGAAAAATAGGTAGATAAGTTCATTACCTTATGAAAATGGGTACTTTGTAAATTGATCCTAAATTGAATGAATTAAGTAATCAAAAATACAAAAAAAAAAAAGATTGTTGAAGTGACACTTTTTGTTGGAAAAAGGGTATTTCTATAAATATTTTTAATTTTTCCTTTATTATTATAGTATAGAAATATATAGATAGATTTATCTAATTATTTTTTCTTTTGAATTTCTATACAATAAATATAAAATTACATGTCTTAAATATTAACTAGTATAAGGCCCGTGTAATACACGAGTTCATATAATTTAATTTAATAAATGAAGTAAAAAAATTATATAGAAAAAATTTATGATTTTGTATCCATCTAAGTTAATATGAAATATAATGTAATTTTAATTAATATATTATTTAGTTGTTGAAATAAATATTTCATAATGTGTGTAGATAAATTATATTGTATAATATTAAAAATATTAAATAATTTTTAAATATATTATATCACAATTACATATTTCTAGTGAAGAAAGAATCTTACATGTATAAAAGGATAGATTGTCACATTTAAAAAAAATGTTCATTATGACATAAGTTATATATATATATATATATATAGTTTGTATTGAAAAAATTATCAATAATTTTATTCAATATTTTAAAATTTTTAATTATATATATATATATATCTAAAAAAAAGTTCATGTGAGAAATAATTGTTCGAGCTTCGTATTAGTGTCATGTGACACTTTGGTCCTTCTTTTATATATAAATGTGTATGAATAACATATTCAAATTATTAAATAATTTTTATATGTATGATTTCAATATTATATATTTCTAATGAAGAAAAAATAGTACATGTATACATTGATAGATTGTCACATTTGAAAAAATTGGTTCATTATAGCATAAGTTTTATTTAGTTTGTATTGAAAAAATTATCAATAATCTTTTTCGATATTTTAATTTTTTTAATTATATATATAAATATATACACATATATTAATCTTTATATATATTTAAAAGATATCTATATTTATAAGATACTTTATTTAAATAGAAAAAACATTTAATGTGAGAATTAATTGTTCGAGCTTTGTATGAGTATCATGTGACATTTTTTTGTCCTTCTTCTATATTTTTTTGTCCTTCTTCTATATATATATAATGTAATATAATGTATGAGTATACATTTTTTTTTTAGTATATGTAATATAATGTAGTTTTAGTTAATATATTATTTACTATTTAAATATTATGTAGTTTTATGTATAAAGATTTTATATATAATGTAGTTTTATAATTACTCTTGATTTAGGTAGTTTTATATATAAAGATTTTATACATATATAAAATGATAAATTGTCACATTTAGAAAATTGGTTAATTTATTATATTATGAATTATTTTTTATAGTTTGAGAAAATTATCAATAATCTGTTTTGGTACTTTAATTTTTTACTTATATATGTAGTAATTATATGTTCATATATATGTAAAAAACAATTATATTTATAAGACAATTTATTTAAATACAAAAAGGAAAAACAAACATTTAATGTTAGAATTAATTGTCAAGCTCTATAAAAGTGACATGTGGCACTTTTGGTTATTGTTTTATATATATAAAGATGTGTGGAAATAAATTATATATATTGTCTACATATTAACAATATTAAATAATACTTTTTTTCTAGTGAAGAAAAAAATCTTACATGTATAAAATGATAGATTGTCGCATTTGAAAATTTTGGTTAATTTATTATAGCAAAAAAAATTTTATAGGAAAAAAGTTTTTTTTTTAATAGTTTGTACTGAAAAAAATTATCAATAATCTTTTTCAATATTGTAAATTGTTTAATTTTATATATATATATATATTAATCTTTATATAAATCCAAAAGATATCTACATTTATAAAATAATTTTGTTTAAATAGGAAAAAAAACATTTGATGTGAGAATTAATTGTCCAAGCTTTGTATGAGAGTGTCAATGTCATGTGACACTTTTTGTCCTTTTTTTTTTTATATATAATATATGCAATATAATGTAGTTTTAGTTAATATATTATTTACTATTTAAATATTATGTAGTTTTATGTATAAAGATTTTATATATAATGTAGTTTTAAAATTACTCTTGGTTTAGGTAGTTTTATATATAAAGATTTTATACATATATAAAATGATAAATTGTCACATTTAGAAAATTGGTTAATTTATTATATTATGAATTATTTTTTATAGTTTGAGAAAATTATCAATAACCTTTTTTGGTATTTTAATTTTTTACTTATATATGTAGTAATTATATGTTCATATATATGTAAATGACAATTATATTTATAAGACAATTTATTTAAATACAAAAAGGAAAAACAAACATTTAATGTTATAATTAATTGTCAAGCTCTATAAGAGTGCCAAGTGGCACTTGTGGTTATTGTTTTATATATATAAAGATACTTATTTATACTTTTGTTAATAAATATAAAATGAAAGTTATTAATAATTTTCTTAAAATGGAAATATTTAATAAATAAGACATTTATTGCAGTTATTTTTGGCAGAATATTCTGCTTATATATATATATATATATATATATTTCAAAACTTATATTATTAATTGGTCACATTTAATTAATTTTAAAAATCATTAGTTTATTAAATTATCTATCAAGCCATGAAAAAAAAATTAATGAAAAATTAAAACAAATAGAATGTAAGCTTTCAAGTTGTTAAATTTTTTTTTTCCTTTTTTGTTAACTAAAATTACTTAATGTTTATAATTATTCTATATTATCAACTTTAAAGCTAAAAGAAATTTTCATATATTTTTTGTAATTATGAAAAAATTTGTACATAAATAAACATTTGAAAACTTAAATGTTAAATGCTCACTTTTAACTAACTCCATTATAGACTTATTAAATTATATATCGAGCCAACGACCATGAATTTTTATTCAAAAGACAAATAGAATATAAGCTTTCAATTTCGTTGTTTAGATTATTTATAAATTTTGTATTCCAACATTTTAATATTGTTAAATATAATGTAGAATGACATATACAATGTGTTATTTGAATTCAAAATAACACGTCACAATAAAACGAATGCACAAGGAAGTTCGAAAAACACACGAGAGATAGGGGCCAATCAAATTTTACTTTTTTCAATTAAAACTCTACATTACCCAATAATTTTTTTTAAATAATAAAATAGAACTTTAAAAATTAATAAAGATATGAAATATATATATATATTATACAAATTTAGAATAATAAAAGATTTATAAATAACTTTTTAATATAACTATTAAAATAAATAATAAACCGCAGATCGTGCGGGTGAAATGAAATACTCCATCCGTCCAGCTCTATTTTGCCTACTTTCCATTTTTGTTTGTTCCATCTTATTTTGTCAGCCCAAAAATGACAAAGAAAAATTTACTCCCTTAGACCATCTCCAACCATTTTACTCAAATCCAAACTCAAATCTTGATTTTGCCACTATCTCCAACTCTTTAAACTCAAATTGGAATATTCTCTTACAATATTCTTAATTTTTATTTTTCAAATTTTATTTAATATCAAATATTTATTTATTTTAGTTCATAAAAAAATTAACTTAATTGGTTTCAATTATAAAAAAATATCTATGAACTATAAATCTTATTAAAAATACCAAAATTATATTATAAAATCTATCACAAATACATATTAATATACTAAAGAAAATAATCTAGTCATACAACACAATGTAAATAAATAACATGATGACAAAAATTATAACTAACATTCCGAATTAGACCATTTTTGGTCACACGTAGAAGTCAAATACAATTCTACTTTGCCTAACAATATCACTGAAGCCCAAAAGGAGAAGAATCATCTCGTGTTATGGAATCCTTAGAAGAAGGGAATAAAATGTTTCAAGATTTAATGGCTGAATCAAACGCATGTCAAGAACGAATTTTAGATTTCTATTAATTATAATTCATGTTTATATTTATTAAATTATATAATCTACAATATAATGCAATATTTATAGATATATAAATTATATAATGTATCAAATACCAAATATCAAGTATATAAAATCAATACATAAAATATAATAACTCAAAATGTGGAATTAAATAAATAAAATAAATGAAAAAGAAAAACAGAAATAATTGTAAATGAATAAAATAAATGAAAAAGAAAAGAAAAAAATTGAGTTGTGAACACTTACTATTCACAAACTCAAATTTGAGTTCAATTTTGAGGCCCCATTGGAGCTCCCATTTCCACAAAATTGAGTTTGAATGTGGGGTTGAGTAACCCCTTGGAGAGGCTCTTACCCCTCCATTTCTTTCATTTTACTTACTTTGCACTCAAAAAGCACACATTAATTACAAAACTGTCATTCAAAAACATTAAAATAACACATCACATCAAAGTCAATAATTTTTTCTTAGGATCCGTGCCGATCAATCTAGGCAAAGTTAACCGAGACGGAGGGAGTACTAGTTAATTTTAATAAAGAAGATGGAAGTCGAAGAGTCAAACAAGATCTGAATCGCAAGTCAATGAGCATTACTCTTTTTCAATTGGTAAGTTGAAAGGTAAAAAAACTACGTGGAGTTTAGTTCGTTATCAATGGAGATAAAAAAATTTCTAATTTCTAATTACATGGTTCAGTCATGATGATCTATATTTGAAACTAATAGCATATGATACTACAATCAAAATAGACTATGTCAAGTCTTTTTTAAAATAACAATAAAGATAATGGTTAGTGTGCCACAGAAGTATAGTCCCAACCCCAACTCCAATTATATATATAAAAGTGTGGTTTACACTCTCAAGTGTTTGACAAGTGACATTTTACAAAGTTCTCAAGTGTCATCTTCAAGTGTTTGACAAGTGACACTTTACAGTGTTTTCAAGTGTCCTTCCTTCAAAATTATTTTATTTATAAAATTTCAAAATATTAATATCAATTAAATACACACCCCACTACCATACAATAATAAAGTGCTTAGAAAAATTAAATATGTAAGTTACAAATGTTTGTTAATGTTGTATTGTTTTTTTCTTTTTTGTTTTACATGAAATCTTTGGTGTCAAACTTGAATAATTGTTTTGGTCCAGCATTTCAATTTTAAAAAAATAAAACAAAATTTGAAGAGTATTAATTCTGCTACTACTTTTTAAGGAATTAAAATAAATAAATAAAAGAAATTTGAATGTGCTAATAATATTTTACAAAAGAACATTCAAGTAGTTCAAACTCAAAAAAATAAAAACCTTTAGAGAAAAAATTATTTAGAGGATTCAAGAAAAAAATACCATATAAATATTAGAATTCGGTAGTGTCAGACATGAAATAAAATAATGTATCATGAAACATATTGCTAATGACACTGCCAAAAATAGGTGTTAAAAAAACCTTAAGATATGTGAGATTGAAACATATTTGACATTAGATAATGAAAAGGCATGCAATTTGATAATTTTGTGTTTGTTTGGAAATTTTAAAGGGTATTATAAAAAAATAATTGCTTGGGAAAAAATAAATATGTAAGTTACAAGTGTTTGCTAATGTTGTATTATCTTTTTTACATGAAATATTTGGTTTCAAACTTGAATTATTGTTTTTATTCAACATTTCAAATTGGCAAAAAAAAAAAAAAAAAAAAGTAAGCAACAATATGCAAACATTAGTTCGGTAATGTCATGTATTAAATAAAAATAATGTACTTTGAAATTGTGTTTAAACTCTGAAACAATATTATTAATAACATTAGCCAAAAATAGGTGTTTAAATTTTTTTAAAGATATGTTTAGGTTAAAACATATGTAAATTTGGTAAGTATGAAAATGAGTTATAAAAAGGATGAAATTTGATAATTTTGTGTTTATTTAGAGATTTTAAAAAGTAGGATTACAATTAATATGTCATCATATAAGGAATTATAAGAAAAATAGATGATGTACTGTTATTTTATCTTTAAAAAAAGAGATAATATTTTCAGTTCAGATTGTAAAAAAAGTGGATGAAATAGACAAAATAAAAAAAGAATAGTTATAAGATTCTGCAAACAAATAACATGATTCGGATATTGGTAATCCAAACTTGCACATTTAGTCCAACCACCCCTTTTGAACAATCGAGAAATTGTATTAAAATATTACAATATGTAACAATTTGTTAAGGCTAATAAAAAGATCACAAAAGGAACACAATTACAAAATAAACCAATACATAAAGCTAATAAGGAGTGCACTTAGGACAAACATTGAACAAAACAGATGTTTTCGAGCGATAAAAATGAGATATATTATATACTTTTTACAGAAATATATGAAAATACCTAGTGCAATAATTAAAACACCTATTAAGAACTATATATTAACAATTTTGTGTTAAAGAATATATGAAAAAAATTATTAAAGAAAACAATAAGGCTCCGTTTGGATAGAGTGATTTCAAATCCAAAATTTGAAATGAGTGGATTTCAAATCCTTTCAAGTTTGAGTGGATTTGAAATCCACCAAAATGACTCTAAAATTAGCTCAAAATGAAAATTATGGATTTTAAATTCACATCCAAACCAACACTATCAGTGGATTTGCTACCAAGGATTTCAAATCCCTCCTCAAATCCACACATTCAAATAGATCATAAGAAATATTATTTTAAGAATAAAGAAAAAATATCGTATTTATGTAAAGATTTACTATCATATAACAATAAATACTAATTATAAAATAAAAAATGAGATAAATATTAAATAAAACTCGTACAACGCACGGGTTCAAACCTAGTATCTTTAAGTAATACAATTACTATATTTACAAGTAATAAGTAATGTTTTTACTAAAACATATATTTTTGTTACAAGTGAATACCTTATGAAAATACTTTATTAAAACATATATTTTAGTTATTAAAATAATATCTTATAAATATAGAACTAATCCCTTGAGCAATATACAATTACTAGTTTATGTATATAAAACTATTATCAAACTAATAATATATTTAGGTTGCTTAGACCAAGATCTATAAGTCTTTACTAACAAACTCTTTATGACAGTCCATAATTTGACTATATTTCTGTTTGGAGCAATTTTTTTTTTCCTTCGAGTATATGTTGAATTAGTAGAAAATGTTAAAAACCATGAAACATTCCATATTTTGACACATTTTCTTTTTAGCATTTATTTATGAAATAGAAAAAACTTACTACAAAAGGTACCATATACTCCAGTTATCTCCTTAAATAAAACGTGCCATATAGTCTTCAATTATTGGACTGGACTAGATTACCATATACTCCAGACGTTTCCTTATTGGACTGGACTAGATTACTTCAGGGAACTACCACTCTCCAGTCCACACCACACCTACTATTTCTTCGCTCTCTCTCCTCTCTCTCTCTCAACTGAATCTGGCATGAGCTCTGGTTCAGAATCCATCTCAACCGAGCCAATGCCTGCTAAAGAAGAAGATGAGCTTCCAAATTCCTCCTCCCTCCTCCTCCTCTCCACCCCTACCCACCCCTCCCCTGCCACGCCACTCACCTCACGATTTGTGTTCTTCTCTCTCCTCATCACTACTGCACTTTCTCTCTCTGCCGCCCTCGCTTTCGCCTTTCTCTACTACTCCGCATCCCCCTCGCTCCACCTCGACTCCGCCGTCTCTCAGCCTTCGAGATCCCTCCCGAAGCTCAAAACCCCCGTTGTGTTGTTGATTTCCTCCGATGGATTCAGATTCGGGTACCAGTACAAAGCGGATCTGCCCAACATCAATCGCCTGATTAAGAACGGGACTGAAGCTGAGCAGGGTTTGATCCCCGTTTTCCCCACCCTCACTTTCCCCAATCACTACTCCATCGTCACCGGCCTCTACCCTTATGTCCACGGAATCATCAACAACTACTTCACCGATCCAGTCACCGGTGCTGCCTTCAATATGCAAAGCCACGAGCCGCGTTGGTGGTTGGGCGAGCCTCTCTGGGAGACGGTGGTGAACCACGGATTGAAAGCTTCGACTTACTTCTGGCCTGGTTCTGAGGTAAAGAAAGGTTCCTGGGATTGCCCTAAACATTATTGCATGCCTTATAATGAATCTGTGCCTTTTGCTGAGAGAGTTGATACTGTGTTGAGCTACTTTGATTTGCCTAGTGATGAGATCCCTTCATTTTTGACATTGTATTTTGAGGACCCTGATCATCAGGGTCACCAAGTTGGGCCTGATGATCCTCTGATCACTGAAGCTGTTATTGGAATCGATAAACAAATCGGTAGGCTGATTCATGGGTTAGAACAAAGGGGGATTTTTGAGGATGTGAATGTGATCCTGGTGGGAGATCATGGAATGGTGGGCACTTGTGACAAAAAGCTGATATTCTTAGATGATTTAGCTAAGTGGATTCAGATTCCATCGGACTGGGTTCAATCTTACACTCCATTGCTCGCGATTAGGCCTCCACCTGGCTATTCATCGAGCGACGTTGTTGCTAAGATGAATGAGGGGTTGAAGTCGGGTAGGGTGAGTAATGGTGAGTATTTAAGAGTTTTTCTCAAGGAGGATTTGCCTAGCAGATTGCATTATTCAGACAGTGATCGGATCCCACCGATAGTAGGATTGGTAGAAGAAGGGTTTAAGGTGGAGCAGAGTAGATCGAAGGCGAAAGAATGTGGAGGAGCTCATGGTTATGACAATGCATTTTTCTCGATGAGGACCATTTTTATTGCTCATGGACCTCGATTTGCTAGGGGTAGGAAAGTCCCGTCTTTTGAGAATGTTCAGATATACAACTTGGTTACTGCAATTCTCAACATTGAAGGAGCTCCTAATAACGGATCAAACACGTTTCCACACAATGTTCTTTTGCCTAAACATTGAAACCAGCTAGATTCGGTTTTCAATGAAGTAGACGAGAGTTTTCAGATGACGAGTTGCCCTGATGAATTCATGGCCATATTTATGCAGTGGGAATGGGATTCAGCTGGTAAATATAACTTGTTATTAAACTTCATTCAGTTTTCAAGCATATCATCGCTTGCTAGTCGAATCGTTGTGTAAACATGCATCGGTATCTTACTATGTATGTCATAGAACTCTCTCTTTGACCCCCTTAAGAGCAACGATGCATGGCTAGTTTCCACAACATCTTTGAGGAGTTGTGATTACTAACTCACTCATAAAATCTGTTCCATTTCTAAACAGCATGTTATTGCAATTGATCTGTCATGTTGTGCTTCTAAGATGATGATTCTGTTTTATGATGATCGTAAATTACCCGATTTCTTGCATCACTAATGATTGTTGCTTGAGCTTCTGAAAGATTTCCACCTTCGCCTTAACAAAAAAAGAAAAGGAGTTTATTCATTGATGTTGTGATTTGTGAAATATTTTCAGCTTTTTCCACTTTGGTTGTACCCAGAAACTTTATTCAAATATTGTGAAGTATTGTAAGGCCACATTTATTTGTTGGTTGTGAATCCTAAGCTGAAAGTTTGAGCTTTCTCAATTCGAAGCTCATATCAATCTTTTTTCTTCAATTGAGATTTTAAATTAAAATGTGTTCTCAATTAAGTATAAAAGTAGGGGCCCTTATGTAGTGCATTCAGTTATTAGATTTGACATCTTTGTTAATTTTAACCTTAATAATCTTAAATTTGATGGCTAAAAATGGATGAAGAGTTCGGTATATTAATACACCTGCTGTACTACATAAACATCCTAAAAGTGGAGGGGATGACATTGGCAGAGACAACAACAAATTTGTTAAAACAATATCATTCATACTAGTGCACTCTTTTGTATAGGCTTGCAGCCATCACAGAATGGAGTTCAAATCATTTAGGGCCATTACTGAGTTCAAGCCATATCAAAAAGATAAATTGCACTATGCAAACCTACGGGACGTGCTCAATCTAGGGGACCTATTCGTTTTGGATACGTATTAATATGTTTACTATGTGTGTTATAAATTTTGAATCACATCATTTGATTTAAGAGAATGTTATATTAAAAATCGATATATGCACGTAATGGACAAACATGTTTTTGTTTTTGGTGACGTTCAAATCTTAGTCTTTTTAGGGACATAATAATTTATTCCCAATATAATTGGATCCAACAAAAGAATCAAATTATTGAGACACATTTCCTTATTTACGATCTCCAAATTCTGAAACTGGGTCATTAAAACACAATTTAATGCCTACTCATATAATCGGCAAAAAATTTTATTTCTTTTAGCTGAGAAAAAGGTAAAAAAATATATTGTTTGGGTATAGGAAAAATTATCATAACTAATATATAGAGCCTTTGTTGATTGATGAGTATTACCTAAACGGGACAAACTGCGGCGTTCTTTTTTTTTTGGTCGGAATCTTACATCACCTCGTCGTCCGAGGCTAGATCCGACACCGATGGCAAGTTCTTCGGATCTTAAGCATGTCATGTTCCAAGAGTCTTTCTCTGTTTACATCTTCGCTATTGAATCTAGAAATTACAAAGAATTCGCACATTTTAAGCGCCTCTCATACACATGACATGTTTGTTGAAATGCCTGAATGACTCTTGGAACATCTTTGCTCCTAGTAATTGATTGAACATCTTTAGCTGAAATCACTTTGGTGGCTAATTACATGCTTGTTTGAATGCCTGTTTGTTTGTTTAATTACTTGGTTCTCCTTTGGGATCCAGGCTAGGATGAACTCGTATCCAAAACATAAAATTGCGAGCTTTCTCTGGGGAAAATACGCAGACTACGTGAACACGAAGTGGGAGAGGTTCCTTCTATGGAACATGATTGAGCCGTACAGGAGACCCAAATCTTTTACTCCTCTGATCACCATCTATGCCTGTGCTTTCTATACTGGGGTTATCGGGGCCGCCATCACCGAGCAACGCTACAAGGTTCACTCTTTCTTCCAATCTGTCTTGAGATAGAAACTGAAATTGCTATGCGAAATGCAATGTATCTTTATTCATTCAAATGTGGTATCTATGGGAATATGAAGGAGACAAGTTAGCTTTGCTTCCAATTATCTTCAAATTATTTGTTGGATGTTTTCGTATAAAGGTTATCTTCCATGACCCTTACCACATCTTTTACTTAGTTATTGTTGAATTATTTTTGATGATATGCTCAAATATTCATCTGTATTTAAACTGCTGGGAAGAAAGGTTGGTGTCCCTTCGTTTATGGGTATTGAATTGCTATATATAACTTTGATTACTATGTTTGAAGTTGTTATGATCAAGAAATGACACTTGTTGCAGAAAAGTATTCATATTCACGCCTTGGCGTTATTACTGCCTGTGTTGCCTCTCAGAACCCCTTTTTATCTTCTTATATCCTGAAGATTATAGTATAACTATATATATCCTAAGGCTTGAATTTTTCCGTGTGCAATGTTACAAATTTTGTAAATTAGCAGATGTAATAGGGAAGTATACAGAAGCAATACTTGAGATAAGATGCTTTTGTAAACTAATTGTCTCCAAACAATCCAATGTACAAGTGCGAATAAGCATTGGCTGATTTTGACAGCAAGTTAACAAGGTTTTTCTTTTTTGGCATTGCTAATCTCCTATGATGAAATAATGGGTCTCTCACAGATATTATACTCCTCCATTTTTTTTATCTTTAGGAGGGATTAATCCCTCTGGACCCTAGTGCTATAATAGGAAAAGCCTACACTCGTTTCTGTTGGAATCAATCCGTTATGCTTCATAGGTCTTTCAAATTTATTCAGTGAAATGTTCAACTATTTCCTGATCTCTACATATTTCAGGAGAGATACTGGGAAGATCACCCTGGGGCAGAAGTTCCCTTGATGAAGCCAATATTCTATATTGGGCCTTGGAGGGTTATGGGAGGGGATGTTCCTCCATATGCCGATAAGGTCAAAGCAACCAAGAATTAGCTGCTATTGGTCAGTATCTTCACTGCATCATTATTCATTGTATATGCATATCTGATATAATTATGGATTGATGGACTTGACTTTGAACTTCTTGATTGGTCAAACGTTGTACTTGTCAGTGTAGTCCCCTTATGTGTGTGTGTGTGTTTGTGGTAGATTCTATATCCCGTGGAATGCACCGCCCTAGCGATGGATTGCTGCCTCGAGAAGGCAAGTGTAATGAGGCTCATAATCTTGTCTTAGGATGCAATCGATTCTTGTTTCTTACTAGATAATACAGAAGCTTCGTGGGATGGTTAACAACTTTGCTGGTTTATGGTTAATTATACTGGATTTGATGTACAAATGTTCTGCCTTTCTATGTATTCTTTTAGTTGCTTTAAATTTAAATTTAGAGAAAGGGGGACGCGTTCATATTGTGTTATCACCTGTGCAAGTTTATAGTATCTCATGTGTGTAGAGGTGATCAATTTTCGAGTAAAACAGAAAAACAAACAAATTGAAGTCTTATTACCTACAATCACAAAAATTTATACAAGTTTGACTCGTGATATAATATTTTGAAACAAAGCTTTGTTACGTAAAATACATCTCTTGTGCACCTAGAATATGGATCTTGTTAAGTAAAATACATCTTTTGAAACAAAGCCTTGTTACGTAAAATACATCTCTTGTGCACCTAGAATATGGATCCATCGCATTCGGGCTGCCAAACCCATGTTTTTTCTTTTTTCGCGCATGATTTTTATTTTTTTGACCTTAGACCTTTGTGTAATGTTAGTTATATGTTTATGTTATAGTGTAGGATAGGGGTATGTGTTATTATTACTCTCTCTTCTATCTTTCTTTTTTGTTTAATCAAAACCACAATTTGATATCTCATTATCTATTTATTTACAATTTATTTTAAATGGATGATAATATATCGGATTTACTATACTTACGTATAACCTTAGTTAATATTATTTGTATTTCATATTTGTAGTTAGAAATGGAGGTCGAGCATGAGGTATGAGGTATCTTTAGTTAATCTTTTATGCATGATTTTTTTTTTCCCATAATATTTATGTTGCTTATAAAAAGCAAAACTATCAAATAAAAAATTTCTCAATTTTGATACATTTGAGTTTTTTTTTTATTAGTATTAGTAGCTTCATCTATAATTGTAAATTATAATGTGGGCTCAAAGTATCTGTTTTAAAATAAAACTACACTTAAAAAAATTATAAATACAAAATAAAAATCTTAATAAATAAAATTAGAAACTAATAGAGTTATTTTCCCAAATATAATATTCGACCGTTTAGAAAAATATTGCAAACAAAATTTTGGTGTAATGATTTAATCTATTTGACTTAATGCAAGTGGATTGAATATTGTGTAAAATCGAATTTTCAATATATGTTTTTAAAAAATAGATGGTATATGTTTATTCAAAACTAGATGGTAAGGAGATTTTAGGATACATTGATGGGTTGATGATAATATGTGTGTGTGTGGATTTGAGATAATTGAATATTAATTTGTATTGGATAAACCAAAGTTATTTTTATTAATTTTCATTACTGTGTAGTAGATGTGTTTGTGTGTCAATACGCATATACATACATATATGTGTGGACACAAATATACAACCACTATAGTCGTTAAAATTAATAATATTCTCTCTCAATGAAATCGCATATTACCAAAGTATTAAGAGATAATTTCATACAAAACATAAAATTTTATTAATCTTACTATTTAAATACAGGTTAAACATATTTAAAATTTCAGCTATACTATAATATTATTATATAATAACTTTTTGTGTGGCACCACATTTCTTTTATGTAATTTATGGGTACACCGGAACAAATTTTATTTGTGACAAATTAAAGTGGTTCAACTATACATTTTCTTTTTTATAATAAAGTGTTCCATAATTTGTAATGTTGAATTCAAATAGTCATTTTAACAACCTCATGTTCTATACACTTTTAATTTAACTGTTTAAGTCATCTGTAAATTTATTTGTTAATAATTTTTTTCTATGAAGATTTAAAGAAGTTATGATTTTGATTTACAATGGAGATAATTTGCACAGTATTTTAATTAAGAATATTGTTTATGAGAAAATCTTTTAAACCAATACTATTAATTGATCAAATCAACCACTTCTAAGTTCCATCTATCTCGTATTTTGAATATAGATTTTTCAGTTTGTTATTTAACTATATCTATAAAACTATATCTATAAATTCGTATATGAATATTGAGTGGGTTATGAAGTGGGTAGGACTAGGAGGCACGGATCTAGAGGGTACCCAATCCTTCTCCAAAACAATATATATATACACACACATATACATTCTTGAATTAATTCGAGATTTTTATGTGAATTAACGAACTATTTTCCCAATGTTTTTGAACTTTAAATACTTCATATATTATTTCTTAATTATTTTAGAGTATACTAGTAGTATACCCGTGCGATGCACAGTTTGTAATATACGATTGATTAGTTTTAAAATTTCTAATACTATATTGTAATAATATTATCTTAACCTAAATTATATATTAATAAGAATTTAATTTTTTATTTTTAATGTGTTACATCATAAATAATATTATAATTTTAATAAAATGCAAACAATAATATATAAATGTATATATATCCATGTTTAACAATAAATTTTAAATTATATTTGAATATGAGGTTAAATAAACATCAATATTGTGCACGTACCCGTTAATATTATAAATAATTAAATCAAATTTAGTACTAAGGAACATTTATTGTAAACGATAATTGATATCTAAAAAACATGTTACTTCATAAAGATATGTTGTGCATGTTAAAGATTAATATAGATATAAGTATCATGATTAATATATTATTATATTTTTTGATTTATGCTTATTAACAAATGTCCTTTGCATTCACAATTATAAATATCTTTAAAAAAATCTCATCAAATAACTAAAAGATATTGATATGTATTTAAATAACGTAGCTAGTTCAATATTCAACCCACTTGTATTGACAAATATATCAAACAATTATACCGAAATGTTTTTCATTGTTATTAATTTCTCAAAATATCTAAAACTTTTTATTTTTAAAATTGTTTTTTTAATTTCCTAATCTATTGTTTAATTTAGTTATTTATCTTTGTATTTGTAATCTTGTTAAATACAATTTCACACCAAAATGTACATATAAAATTTATATATTTCATAAAATAAAACAAAATTCAAAATAAAAATAATTAATTTAAAGATTATAATTTATATGAAATAGAGAAAAAAAGATAAAATATATTTCATAGCCTATCTACCTACCTATAGTCTAACCTAGTGGACCCCACAACCATTAAAACTATAAATCTTTTTATTGTTAATTTATATAATTTTTTATAACTACTTTCTTTCCATTTATAGTATGTTAATTTGGGAGGGAAATTTAGTTATTGCTATTTTTATTGAAGATCTTCTTTTTATATATACTAGAATTATACCCGTGCGATGCACGGTTTATAATTTAATTTATTAATTTAAAAAAATGTAATAATATAATGTGATAGTATTATCATAAACTAAATTATATATCAATAATAATTTAGACATTTTATCTCTACTAATTCTCATTTTAAATATTATTATGTTTTTAAAATGCAAACAATACTATATAAATTTATATTTTTGTTGCACTTATAAAACCTATATTTGAAATATGAAGTTGTTAAAAATGACACCAATTTTGTACACTAATCAATTTTGTGAATTAAAATAAATTAAATTTAGTAATGAGAAACATTTATTGTGTCATGGATGTTAAAATGATAATTGATATTAAAAAAACATGTTAACTCCTAAAGATATATTATGCATGTTGGAATTTATAATATTGACATAAGTGTCATTATAAATATATTATTGTATTTTTTGAATGTTCCCTAACGTTCACAATTATAAATTTCTTTGAAATTTTCGGTCTAACCATTAACTTAATTATTTATAGTTAAAAAAAGATATAAATACCTAAATATATTGCTATATATTCAAATAACGTAGATAATTGAATATTGAACTCACTTATATTGACAAATAAACCAAACAACTATATAAAAATGTTTTTCATTATAATTAATTTCTCCAAAAGTATAAAACTTTGTATTTTACAAATTATTTTTTTAATTTCCTAATCTTATTTTAATTTAGTCATTTGTTTTTGCATTTCTAATTGTGTTAAATATAATTATGCACCAAAATTTAAATATCAAATTTCTGCATTGTTATTTTTTTACGATGCAATGTAAATAACAAATTAGAATTCATAAAAATGATAAATCCGATATATCATGCATTAACAACAAAATTCTAGATACCAAAATGATAAATTTGATATATCATAGATTAAAACAAAAAATTTAATTGAAAAAATGATTTAATTTAAAGATTATGATTTATATAAAATACAAAAAAGAAAGACAAAAATAACCTACATAACCTACCAATAGACTATAGTCCAACCTAGAGGACCCTACAATTCTTAAAAGTATAAATCTTTTTATTTTTTATTTTTTTAATTCTTCTAACTAACTTCTTTCCAATTATAGTATGTAAATTTAGGAGGGAAAATTAGTTATACTATTTTTATTGAAGGTCTTCTTTATGTATATATATATATTGAGGTTGAGAAAAAGAGAGTTAATTTGATATGAAATGAATGGGACCCAAAAAAAGTCGAATTGAGAGGAAGAAGGCCTCAAAGAAAATGGAATAAGAGAGATTATTAGGCTTAAGAAAATTAAAGAAGAAGAGAAGTTCGTATTATGAAAGAAGCTGGAAGAATACATATATATTCATGTGAGAGAAGAATTGAGAATTGACCTTTCTTTACTTTGGACAACCTTTTTCACTTCTTCTCCAATCATTTTAAAAAGGTAATTATTTTATTAGATTAGTTTATTTTGATGAATTTCTCTATTATTTTTGTGGATTCAGGTTCAAGGTTATTGATTAATTTCTTAAAAGACATAATTGAACTCATATATCTTTTATGTTTAGTTAATCTTATTTCCCCTTCTCGACATTTGCTAGGGATTGATTATAGAGCCTGTATGTTTTGTTCTCGATGATTAATGTTTCATTTAGATTGATCACTTAGGTTGAGTTATTGATAATTGATTGCTAAATTCTTAAATCATGAATCCTAATTGTTGTGATTTAGTTTTCATCGGTAGTAAACTAGAGGTCGTGCATCTCTAGGGCAGCATGATCCTAGATTATCAAATCGAACTTCTATATTTAGAGTCTTGTTCATCCTATCGTCATGATAATTAATGCATTTAATGAATAAAATCTAGAGAGCTTATTATATATTGTTTAATTAAATATGATTAACTAGTGGTTTTATCATAATTTAACTAATCTTAAGTGACGATTCGGTTTAACAGAGTAAGTTGTTAGACTAGGGCAAATAATTTTATGATAATTTGAGAAAGAAGTGTTACATTAATTAAGTGATAATTAATATTGAGGATATATAAATTGTTAACTGAAATGCTAAAATCCATTTCATTTCATTGCTTTTGATATTTAATTAGTTTTCTAGATAGCACCGTGGGCACATCTATATGTGTCCACCGCTGATGTGTCAAATATTTAGCATATCACTTAGTTTCATCATTCTTACTTTGGTAAATTGAACATATGTAACATAGATCGATTCCAAGTTACCCTTACTACTAGTTGGTTAATCACGTCATGACAGCATCGCACAGATCTACTTCAATGCTCGGAGAACAAATATATTAATCAAATGAGAGAAGAAGATCAAAGAACAGATTGCGACTATGCAGTAGGAAAAAAATGTAAAATTAGTCTCATGACTACAAAGAATTGACAAAACTCGTCGTTGTCATTTTAATTATCATGTTTCCCTAAAACATCTAATTTAGCTGGAACTCAAACTTAGAAATTGAGTGTTGTATTTTATGGTAATTGAACTGAATCTTCAAATACGTATCACATTTTTCCATCATATGATACATCTATTACAAAACAAAGCCCAAATGGTTGATGAATAAGAAAAGTAGATGTGAAATGATACATGTTATTGTTTTGATAGATTGAGATAATGTATGAATAGTATCAAAAAATATACAAATGGTTCCAAATTTTCAGTATATACAAAGGGCTTTAAAAAGACACAAATATTGATAGGCTACATGGACATCATGAGATGCTCTATTACATTTTGTGTTACATCTCTTATTTCAAAATAATCACCATACAGTACATATATTCAATGACATCATTAGATAACACATGACATATATTAAATGTGATGTATATAAGATGTAACATCAAATGTAAGAGAGAATCCAACCCACATAAATATTGGTAGGTAAGGAGGAGTCCATAAAAAAAAACACATTTTAGAAGGTTTAGAAAGCAAAGTAAAGCAACATAAAAGGTAATGACACTTAAATTACTACATATTTCAAAAGATATGCTTGCAAGCTTGCACCAACTACATATATATGGAATTAATACATCTTGTTTTTCAATACTATTCATACATTATCTCAATCCATCAAAACAATAACATGTATCATTTCACATCTACTTTTTTGATTCATCAATCATTTGGGCTTTGTTTTGATTAGTTCAAATTGAACAATTTTTTCTGTTTGTTCATTCATTGAGCAGAATAAAACATTATATGCAACTCATATAGTTCAATAACATCTCTCTCTATGAATGGGAACATGACAAACTGGACATATCTAATCTATATTATACTTCTTTTTCACTTGCTACCTAGGTAATCAATAAAATGAAGAAAAATAATGATGTTGAATTTTGTAAAAATTACATTACATCAATCAAGAATTGATAGTTCTCATATCAACATGAATTTGAAGAAACCATTTGCAGAATAGTATAGTTTATACAAAGATTGTTGTCAAATTGGTCATTCCTGTAACACTGGCAACAACTACAAAAATATGTCAAGGTAATCATCATTTCAAGCATCTTTATTTGCTCCAATATCTTGCAATTAAACTTGTATTGTCCTGACATATTTCAAACAATGAAGGTTTTTATTTCCTTTTCGTCGAAGATCGAGACCACTTTGTCCGAACAATATCAGTTTACAATAGTACATTTCTTATCATACATATTTGAGCAATGGAAGGGCAAAGACAGAAGTCAACACTTTTAATCTGTGGATGCCAATGAAAATATGCTCAAGATATCTGAATCAATTAAAATCCCTCCACTGTGTATCAGTTTGATACTGTGGAATTTATGCCAACAAGCAACTAACCATTAACAAATACTTATTCCCAGAAACTCTAAGTTGAAGATGAATTGGTTCCTATGGCCTATAATTCTATTATTCCACAATCACAAACCAATAATTACCTGAGAATAGAATGAATGTTGAGAGCCTCAGCTGTATAGTTCTTCCATGAATATATGCATTGATGCAGATCAAGATTTCCTGTGTGCATAATGCAATTTAGAGATCTAATGATCGAGTATTATCATACAAGTTGTCATGTAATGCAAAAAAAATTAGAACAAGGGGTTGCAAACTCGATACCTGTTAAGCTGGAACCACTAGCAAACCACACCTTGGCTTCTTCTCCATTAGCATCTTAGCCCCTGTGAATCTCTGTCTAAAAAACATACCACAGCAAAGTTAAACATTTCCACAATAGGAAACTGCAATCGTTTTCTCTCCGTACAAAAAGTGCAATAAGACAAAAGGTATCTATTATTTTGCATTCTGTTAAAGAATAAAGAATAGAATGAATAATCATTTTCAAGGAACAAAGAGCATTTCTTTTCATGTTTGTTGCATTGGTGTGATATTACACTTGAGATTAAAGCAAATCTAATCACACCAGATGGTTACACAAAAATAATTTATGGATTGTTAAATTTAAATTTAAATTTAAATCCCCAAAGAAGAACCCTCATTTGATCAATTGCATACTTTCCGGTGCCTAAATAAACCTTCAAGTAACCAAAATAGTGCATGCCTAGTACAAGCTGTGCACATAAAAGTGCATAGATTCTTCTATACATCAACGACTATCCAATTCTATGGTAGAATTCAGGCTCCATTAAACGTGGGTGAGCATGTGAAAGAGATTGCATCTAAAGGTGCATATCATATGATGCAAAATTGGGTAGACTATATACACATAGTTGTAAGAAATGAAGCGAATAAGTGATTCACATTAATGCTACTCTATTATAAAGGCATAGACAAAAAGGTGGGGGACTTTGCTAATCCACCTAAGCCGACAAATCAGTATCGAAAAGGTGCACAAGGTTGGATTCCAACTCAGAACGCTTTAACCCAAACCAACTCAGATCAAAGTGTGCTTGCACTACATTACAACTATATGAACACTGAAGTGTGTTCAGAATGAAAAGATTAAAGAAGTACTACAGTAGCTATTCACTGAAGCAGGGGAAATTTGTTAAAAGTGGCAAAGCAACTAGAATGATGACTTTTATCCTGTGATGATAATCTGAAAAACTCAAACATGCTTTACTATGCAAAAACAAACATAATCTTCAATTTTAATATTACAAAGTGATCATAGCAAAGCACTTTGAGATAGCTTTATGAAATAACAATAGAAATGTGTATCTTTAAGGAGAAAAAATACCTCCTGCTCAATGAAAAGCTGTAAATGACATATTGATGGAAAGGCAATGGGGAAGCAACAATTAGGAACTGAAAATTTGAATTGCAGATTATTCATTGATCATATAATTTTGCAGGATCAATCTACAGTTGCAAAATTCTTGATCTCAGATACTAAAAATTGAACAAGGAATATCCAGAAAACCTTTTGGTTTCTTTAAATACAGTTGTACACCCGCAATTCGCACTTGGGTGAAATCGCCTTCAACAGCAGCCTCGCCGTATCTTCCTGCTTGACCTTAGACCCTTCCATCTCAACCAGGGCCGCCGCCACAATCCTCTCATAACCACCGCCACCTCCGGCCACATATGCCACCAATGCTGCCTGAATTGGCCCAAGGGTAGGATTATAAGCAGCAGATTCAACATAGGACCCCTTATACACCTTTCCTTCACAATCCATCAATGCCACCCCTGATGGGCACCCACTGTACGGAGAATGAGCATTGTTTGCAGCTTCTAACGCTGCTTCCTTCAAAAGGAACTCATTCGAATCATCTTCTTCACAATTCCCGTTAGTTAATTTACACGAGTTGTCATCTCCATTGCTGAGATTTGAGGATTTGTTGCCCAATAGATCCAACCCATTGTCGTGCTGCTCAAGGAGGAGCGGTGTTTCCTGATTGAGCAAATCATGGGGGCCGAATGGATTAGGAAGAAACTCAGATAAGGGTTTAAAATTGGGAATCTGCACATCGTCGAGATTTTGGACGCAATTGTCTGTAACGAGGATTTGTAGGGAGGATGGGTGGCGGAGTTCCTGGAAGAACTGGCGGCAGTGGCCGCAGGGGGCGGCGGACACGGCGAGGGCGAGGGGGCGGGGGCAGCGGTGGACGGCGAGGTTGGTAAGGAGAAACTGTTCGGCGTGTACGGAGTGGTGGAGAGGGAGGCCGGGGAATTCGAGATTGACGCCGAAGAAGATGCGGCCATCGGAGCCGAGAGCGACGGCGCCGACGTGGTAGTTGGATATGGCTGGCCGAGCTAAGGACTGAGCGGAGGGGACAAGGTGGGGGAGGAGGTGGAGGAGGGATGGGAGATTCAGAGATTGGGCAATGGATTCAGCGTTGGAGGCTTCTATCACAAATTGCGTTACAGTGGGTTCACGATGCAGATTCATTGTGTGTGTGTGAGAGAGAGAGAGAGAGAGAGAGAGAGGGGAGAGAGAATGGTGGCGGTGGCGGTGGCGGTGGCGGTGAAAATGAGAAGTGGTGGTGAAGGGATATTTATAGGGGTAATTTGGTGGCTGCCATTCGAATTGGTAATTTAGTGTGACAAAATGCTCATGCATCACATGATTTTTGTCAACTCTCCTCTTTGCCAAAAATTTGGATAATAACATAAAATTTACATAAAATCATTTTATCGATATAATTTTATGAGAAAAGTCTCGTTAATCAAAACTTATATTTATTTTCACAAATCAATTTTTTAATTGTAGATTACAAATTGTAAGTTAATAAATTTCAAAATTTATAAGATAATGTCACGCGAATCGTATTCATCAAATAAATAAAGATGACTGATAAGTGAGAAGTTTGGTTACGTCTGGTTATGAAAATGAATTCTCATGCATCTATTTTCATGTCCTTTATATCAATTTTTTTTTTTTTGAAATTACATCAATTTATTTTAAGGTCAAAATAAAGAGTTGGATTGAATAACTATAGCCCTTTAAAATGTGGGTTTAAGTGAGGTTTACCTGTGATGAGTTGGGTTTTTGGTGGGATGATCCATCTTTATAAGTTTATTTTATTTTTTTCATTGTATAAATATATGAAAAATGATGAAAAATGGTCACCTAATTCAAGCAATGATTTAAACTCTTTATAAAAATATTAATATGAATCATTTATTTACAAGACGAAAATGTATTTTTAGAAAATTATTTTCATATTTTATATGTAATTTAATACTCCCTCCGTCCCGCTCTAATTTGCCTACTTTGACCGGGTACGAAGCTTAAGAAAATACAGTTGACTTTGATTGGATGTGTTAACTTTATGTTTTTTGCATTTTAATTAGAATTTAAAAGGGGAATTGAGGTGACAATTTTGTAAAATGGTAGAAATGTAGGGGTAAGAAGATAATTTTTCTTTTGTCATTTATGGGTTGTCAAATTAGAATGGGACAAACAAAAATGACAAGTTGACAAATTAGGCCAGGACGGAGGGAATACATATTTATGTTAGTCAATGTAAATGGTAGAAATATGATAAAAAAAAATCAATCCACTCTTATTTAAGTTTAATTAGTAATGAGTCTTTTCTCTTTCCTCTCTTAAAACACATTTAATTTGATAGGAGTAACATAAAACTCATTTACAATCGTTGCATGGTGCGATGATTGCACTAATTGAAGAAAGAGACATGCTTATATTTGAAAAAAACATACTTAAAATATGGGTAAAACTATACACATCCCATAACTTACTTAACACGCCCCACAAATGTATTTTTATATCTATCATTTGTCAAGAAAATGAGGTGTGTTAAGGAAGTTGTGGGGTGTGTATAGCCCCACCCTTGAAATATATGTAGAAAAACATACTTATAAAACACATATTTATCACAAAAACTCATGTGAGACGGTCTCACGGATAGTTTCCGTGAGACGGATTCTTATTACCCATGTGTTGAATCCATTTTCACAAATTTCAATATAAATTGTTAAGGGTGAGTTATGAGTTGACTCGTCTCACACAAGAAGATCCGTGAGACGGTCTCACATAAGACCTACTCCATATTTATAGTTAAAAAACACTATTACTTGTACATTTAAAAAACATACTTATAACACTTCACACGTAAGACGGTCTCACGTACAAGAGACCAACTCTATGAGTAAAGAACAACTAAAAGAAAAAAAGAATAAGATAATAAATTATTAGCGCAAAAACTCAAATGAGACAGTCTCGCGGATAGTTTCCGTGAGATGGATCCTTATTATCCATGAATCCATATCCACAAACTTTCATATGAATTTCTAAGTGTGGGTTATAGGTTGACCCGTCTCACGAAAAAAGGATTCGTGAGATGGTCTCACACAATACTTACTCAATTATTAGAGAGCTAAAAAACTATTTTTAGAATATATTTATTTTATCTTTCTGCATACCTAATAATGAAAGATAGAATGATCCATGAAGATAGAGCATAGAGACAAAACAATCTTAGCTGGAAACACACAGTATATATGATATGATATGAGCCCTCCACGTTCAAAATTTAAAATTCGTTTTGTTTTTCTTTTGTTGTTCATTTTTTAAATATAAATCTTGCTTTCAATCTGAGTTTCCTGAATTAAATACAGATCCTAGGGATTCATTATCATAAATTTATTTAATTGTTTGCTCAGAAAAAAAAAAAGGGGAATTTTGTCAGCCAAGTAATTTCTCATTATTTTCCTTTCCCAATACTTTTCCCATCAAGATGGAGAACAATCAATCCTACCATTTTATCACAAAATTGTACTATTACTAGTGCTAACACACACACATATATATATATATATATCGAATATTTAAAAATATTTATTATTTTCATTTGTCAAGGAATGTGATCAATACATATCATCGGTGAGAATATATATTAAGAGTTTCATACGATGGGTGTTTTAACATTTTCGATGTATAGAGAGATATGAAGTAATTGTGTGAGTATAATATGAGTAAAGTCATTTTCCATGATTACGTTGCTTTTCTATTTGGGTCCCATATGTGTTACGATATTGCATTCGAATCCAATTTTAATCAAAAAAACTTAATTTTCATCAAAAAAAGGTCACGTGGAATGCAATTATTGGGTAGTTCTATAGTACACCAGGTGTATTAATACACCAGACTCTCCACTCATTTTCAGCCATCAGATCTGAGATCATTAAAGTCAAAGTCAACTATGGTCTCAAATCTAATGACTGAAAATGATGGAGAGTTTGGTGTATTAATACACCCGATGTACTACAGAAGGACCCGCAATTATTAAGTCATTGGAAAACCCAGCTCAACAAAAATAGACTGAAATCAGATCGATTTTAACCTTATATATAGAGATAGACGAATGATGAATGAATTATAGAACAATACAAAAAATGATGAAAAAATGGGTCCCCATGTTTTTTTTTTTGTCTATATATCGTGTGGGTCAAAGATGTATTATTTTGCACAAAAATTGTAGAAATATGAAGTCAACTTCCCAAACTTGGTGATGCAAACAAAACAAGGCATCGAAAATTGTAAATTTTATTTGCTAATCCCTGTTTTAATTAATATATAATATACTGTTAATTGATGGGTAGAAAACACCCTAAAAGTCCATCATTGAATTTAATCTTAGAAAAGAATAAAAATATTAATGTTGTATATTTGCAGATTCTCTTCATTGAAGGCTAGCTATAGATTATTTTTAATTATAGTCTTTTCCTAATGCTCTTGGCTTGGATCCATCTAACTTAGAAATGGAACATTATTTAATGGAGATTAATTGCATGGGAGTTTCTTGGAAGCATGGCCTATAATTGTGTCCATGAATGACAATAATATTTTATTTGTCTAAGATTAAGAAAATAAATTTAAGTTATTACTTATAACCTATTAAAGATATTTTCTTCAAAAGCTGTCAAAGAGAATCTTTAAGATCAGAGTTGATGGGCTAGGTTTATGGATAAAACTTTAATGGTTAAAATTTGCAGTTTTTCAAAAAAAAAATATATATATATTTTTTTTCATGTCACAGCCCACAGGTAAGTGGGTAAATGATGGATTTTTTTTAAAACATAAACGACTAAAATGCAAAACCTGAAAGATAAAAGCTGAAAAGCAAAACATAAAAAAGTCCTCCTAAACATACTGATCTTTTCTTTTTAAATGGTTAATCATGAAGAGTGTTTTGAAACTTAAAGTTATATGATATTTTCGTGAAAACTCACATAACATCGCTTCATATAAAGTCTTACGTAAGACCAACCTTTTTATAATCTTATATGAGATCAATATTAACAATATATAATATATTGACTCATTTTGCTAATCTATATGAACTTGGTCTTACTTCAAATAAAACATATTCTTTAATTTTTTGGGCTGTTTTTTAAAGCATAATTGTGGCTTCTTCAATCCAACACCTGGTGGGGTGCACTGGTGTATCAGATCATGACATGTGTACAGTACATGTGCAGTTAAATATTCTTTTATTTCGAACTCATATTTAAAATTATATATCAAATATATATGAAATATAGAAACAAATAAACTATACACGATCTGATAATGCCAATTCAGTCCACCAAATTTAGGATCCAATGCATCGATCTTCATGTATGCAGTTAAAAAGCAGGATATTTTAATTCCATATATATGTAGTTGGTGCAAGCTTGCAAGCATATAATATTGAAATATGTGTAGTTAGCTTTCATCATTTAATTATCATTACTTTTGATGTTGTCTGCCTTTCTAAGTTGAGAAGCTATCATGTATATCATGTGTATGGTTGGATTTCAAATACATGCACTCGAGTTGGATTTCAGTTATCCGGTTTTTGTTTTGTTTTTTTTATTATTCTTTTTTGTGTTTGATTTTTTAGTTTTGGTCATAACCCTTATGTTATGTTAAATATACCTTTAACTTAAAAATAAATCTAAATTTCGGCACATTTTGTACATGTACCTTTACGTAATATTCGACATACTTTTATGTTATATTAAACATACTTTTATATTATATTAGACATACCTTATATAATATATATGTATGAGTAACATAACTAAAACATATGACTAATATAACTAAAATTATGTCTGACAATACTAAAAAGTATAAATGTATAGTTGCAAATTATAAGAGTCTAAAATCAAGACACAAAGGTATGACTAACATTACATAAATGTACGTCTAACATAATATAAATGTGTGTCTAACATTGTAAATGTATGGTACTTGGAGCGAATTTTGGTGAATTTGAGCGAATACCCAGTCGCTTGGGGTGCGTGAAATGCATGGAAGCACGTTTTTTGACGCGTTGATCGGGTTAACCCGGGTGCATGTATCCTGGACCTAGGACCCATGCACCAAGTGCATAAAAGTTTTTGACTTCTAACTTTAGTAAATCAAATTCTTATATTTCAAAATAATAATGACATTATTATTTTGGGTCATTCTATAGTACACCAGGTGTATTAATACACCAGACTCTCCACTTGTTTTCTGCCATCAGATCTGAAATTATTAAGTTCAAAGTCAATAACGTTCTCGGATCTAATGGCTTGAAATGGTGGAGAGTCTGGTGTATTAATACACTCGGTGTACTGCAGAATCACCCTATTATTTAACACATGATATATATATATATATATGATAATTATAATAAAAAATAAAAAGTTACAATACATAACATCAAACATAATACATGATTTACACAAATGGAAATGTGTCTTTTTGATAGGAGTCATCTCCTTACCTATCTATGTTGTCTATCTTTGTGGCCTATCAATATTTTTGTCATTTTAAGTCCTAGCTTGTAGTTTGTGATAATTGTTTGGGCCCATTTGCATTATTACAAGCTACATAAAATACACTTTTGCACCCAATAAAATAAATAAATGAAAAAGGAAAGAGAAAGTTAGATAAAGTACCACCACAATTGGTTACGTTATGAAATTTGATTGACTATGATCTCTCCGAGTTAGTGCATATCCAAATTATGTTTTCAATTTTGGATTGGATGAATGCGTGGATATATGAAAATAATAATTCATATGATTTGTTTAATAATTTTTAATATTTTTGTTTTCATAAAAACATGTATGATACGGCCTCACGGATAATTTTCATTCGACGAATTATTTTACCCCAACCAAACTCATGTTCATAAATTTATATATGAATCCACACTGCTTCAAAAAAAAAAAAAAAAAAAGAGAGATTTATAAGACGATCTCACAAGAAACTTACTCGTTTGTTTTATTGGGTACAAAACCTTGTTCGAATTTGTGATTCGAATGACTCATAAATTTATTCTAGAAGATCAATCTAATTTTGTAGGCTAGTTAATGTTTCTTGTATAATTATTTTGTGTATGCATGTATGTGATTATTTATCATTTAAACTTACTACTTTTAGTGTTGTATTCCATTTTATCTATCAAGTTTAATAAAAAGAGGACGAGCCCATGTATTATTCGATTAGTTATTAATTTTGTATTAACAAATAGAAAGCACAATTATTCTAAACTAATATAGAACCCGTGTAATATAATACACGGGATTACAAAATTAAATTAAATTTAGTAAATTTTATATATGAAAAATATATATGATTTTATATAATGCACAATGTTTAATTTAGCATTGAAAACATCATAATCTGATTTATGTAGTATCTAGTTGAAATATATGTTTCAATAGTAAAATAATATGATTATTTTTTCTATATTATTTAGAAAATTTTGAATATTATTATATATATTATTCAAATTCTCAATTTTAATTATTTTTGATAAAATGATAAAATTGAAAGTAAAGTATTCTTAAATAAATTTCAATTTAATTTACTTTACAACACGTATACCCAAACTATATGATCATATTGATTAATTAATTTGAAACATTTGAATTTCTTTTAAATCAACCCACATTTTTTTTATTTTTCATTATTTATTTATATTTTACTCTAAAAATTTTAAATTAATAAATTTCAAATTCATAAATCATTTTTCCAGTATGTGTTACTTTAACAAATTTAGTTAAATTTTTTATATTATACTTACTAATGTTTATTATCAACATTAATGTAGATATCATTAAATATCAATATTAATTAGCCTTGAATAGATTTCATATGTAAAAATAAAAATTAATATGAGAAAAATTGTTGGATGGACAAGTGTCCTCTATGGTTATTCCTTTAGTATATATAAAAGATTGATTTTATTCGATCAAAAATAAAATCGATGCAATGGCGAGATTCAACCTTAAACGGTAAAATAGACTATATTAAAAGTATAGTTTAGGCCTAAACATATTTAAAAAAAATATTTAAATCTCAAACCAAACACATGATCTGTAACTCACAGAGTCTTAAAATTAGATAACGAACTTGTTCGCTAGTATAAAATTGAAAATTAAGAAATCTGTTTAAGCTTGAGATTAGAGGTAAACTTGAAAAAAGAAATTAAATTATAGCTAAAAGGATAATTTAGCACAAGTTGAGGCCCAACTAGTTACCATAAGAGCCCAGCACTTCACAAGAGTAGCCCTGGTACAAAAAATGTTTGGGCCAAACTTGATATATTCCACTTGGGCCCAAATTTGGGCTTGAGGCCCATTATACCCTATACTTTGCACACAAGTGAAGGGGAAGATGGCCACGTATATTGCATCCACACCATCACTCAATAATAAATGCCTAGGGATAAAAGTTATCAGTATCATTCGTTAAATTTATTATTCATTTTTGTATTTTATTATAACTTAAAACATATTATATATTACTTCATTTATGATTTGAGATGATTATTTAGAAACAGATTTAATATAGAATGTAGTAGAAAAATAGGGAATCGATATTTCCATTTATACTAATATACATATAATTTTAGATAAGAAGATTTTTATCCTCCTTTAAATCTCATCTCTTATTTCAAAATAATTATCAAACACCACATCTGTCTATTGATAAATGTGATCTGTATCATGTAAAGAAATTCAAAATAAAATATCAAATGAAATAGAGAATCCAAACTATTTAAATTAAGAAATTAAGTAAGAAAACTTAACTGAATTTCAAAATTTAATAAAACCAAGCTGCCAAATATAGGGTGATTTGTAAACCTTATAATACAATAACTTAATATTATTCAGGTGAATTTTCTTTTCTTGATATTTCCATAATAACTAGAGATAATTTATAATTTTTTTTGGCTCATGAATTTTGCTGTTTTGGTCGTGACATTTATGTTATGTTAGTCATACCTCTACATTATGTTAGTCATATTTTTTTGTTATATTTGTCTCATCTTTCATTACCAGATTTCATAGTTCAAAATCATTGCCCTTTATGTATGTGACTAACATAAGTGTAAAATATGATTATCATAACATGGCGGTAGAACACTTTGAGTGAATGTTGATGAGTTTGAGCTTATCCACCAGACGCGTGACAGTGAGTAGGACACGTGAAACATGTGTGAGAGTGCGTTTTTTGGTGCGTGGATCGGGTTGACCCGAATGCATGTAACCTGGATCCATGCACAAGTCAAGTATACAAAAGTTTGGGTGTAAAAAAAATTACTTATTTTTAAGAGTATTAATTAGTTTCCTACAAAAATAAGTAAGCTATAACTAATTTCTTCAATATTTTTTTATTGAAGAAAAAAACCAAGAAGTTGTTAAACTTATCAAACAATAGTCCAATAGTAGAGAAATGGCTTATCGATTGGGCACAAAACTGCAGCACAGTGTAGCATATGTGAGTGGAGTTTATCCTTGTCTACCTGCAGTTCCTTTTCCTGCTTTGCCTCCATTTTCAAGGAATCTCGCAGTAGGAGGTTATAGAGCACCTCGCAGGGTGGTGTTAGGCATTGGGGTCTCATTTTTGTCGCAGTTCATGAACATGGCTGCTGCCAAATCTTTCATTGCTTCAGCCAGGCAAAAGGGTTCTGTTGAGAAGGTGAAAAGCTTTTATCTTTTTTATCATTTATTGTATGTGTTGCATTGGGTTATTGGTTTACTTTGTTGGTTTTCTTTGATGAGGGAAATTAAAAATTGTTGCCCCACCCCCTTTTTTTTTTAAATTTTGGTTTTGGGTTTCTTGAAATTTGGTTTTGTGATTAATATTAGAGTTTGAGGGTTCAGATTTTAATTGTTTAATTGTATAAGAGAAAAGGCTTGTTTTTTTCCAACTGAAATGTGCATATTATTGTTGTCAAAGGTTATGCTATTCAAACTTAGAAACTATATGGTGGGATGTTAAAGATGCCAATTGCGAGGCTTCTTTTTCCTTAAGTTGGAGAGTTTTTAATATGGGGCTTTTTTTTCTAAGTTTCAAGAACTATGTTGATCAGCTGCTGAGTATGTGCTCTTCTTAATTGGATCAGCACCTATAATTTTCGTCAAATTTCTGCTTCTCATCTTAAGGTATTGGAGAATGTGGAATGGCCTGAGCAATTTCCCTTCAAGGACGAGGATTTTTCGCGCTTTGATGAGTATGTCTCTTGCATCCTCACTTGCATTCAAATTCTCATGTCCTTATGACTATGGTTGTTACACATTCAATGGCTATGGTTTGAAATCTTTTGACTTCATTGGTATAGTTCATCGAATCTTGAAAAGGTCCATTAGGACCAGATTTAGTCGGTTGCTTTCTTCCTGGAGTAAACCTTATGTTCCTAATCTGAAGAATCTCTTGATACAGAGACCCTTTTCGTTCCTTGTTAATCTTGATTTTTTGTGGAAAAACACTCATGAAGTTGTATCCTTTATGAATTCTTTCACTTGTTGAATATTTATAGTTAATTACTTCAGTCTCTCTGTTTTACTACATATTGATGCCTTTAGTACAAATTTCTCCATGGCCTTAGTATCTTACGTTTAGCATGTGGAACGTAAGGTCGCAGGGGAAGGGGTATATTTAGAAATGGGATAGATGTTTGCTTTTCAGGATAGGTTTCAGTTTGGTCTGGCATTACAAATTCCTGATCCACCCTCAAACAATTTCCTGTGGAAAAAATATGATAAACAAAGATAAATAAACAGATATGATAAACAAAGATAAATAAACAGCAATCAAATTAGTATATAACGATTAGTAAAAATGCATGAACAGATTTTTCTCTCTGTTAGTCTTGGAATTGGCTAAAATGAAAGGAGTTTCTTTTTCAATGAAGCTAGACGATCCAATTTGTTCTTCCCTGAGTTTATGATAACATTTCTTCAATAAAGCTGAGGTTTTTCCTGCGTCAGTCATTAGTTAAGGTTTCTCCAAACAACATTACAGGTCACCAGATACGTTGTTCTATGAATCTCCACGTTTCGTCACTCATATCGATGATCCAGCAATTGCTGCGCTGACTAAATATTACTCGGAGGTTTTCCCCCCAAGTAATACTCCTGGAGTTGCAATGCTTGACATGTGTAGCAGCTGGGTGAGTTGCATGTTAATTTCATATAGCTTTCTAGTGAAAAGTTATTACATTGATATAACATGTACTTATGATTTATCTAGGTCAGTCATTATCCTAAAGGATATAAACAACCAAGGATCGCTGGAATGGGTTTAAATGAAGAAGAGCTAAAGCGAAATCCAGTAAGATTCATTACGACTTTTCTGTTGGACATTAAATAGCAATTGCAATGTCGTTTACATTGTCTGAAGCACACTTTTCAGATATTTGTTTGGGGGGTGGTTCTAACTATATTTCCAATGACATAATTGATCCATATATTACCTCTTCGTAGATATGTTGGCACAATTTTATTCTAATTGAAGAACTAATGTGCTTCTATTGATGTCTTTGTAGGTTTTGACGGAGTATGTTGTCCAAGACTTAAACGTTGATCCGAAACTCCCATTTGAAGATAACACCTTCGATGTTATTACAAACGTGGTATGCTAATCGATGTCTAGATTTGTCTGAAGCTGTCAACCATCAAAATAAAGCATCACGAAATAAATCCATTAGTTTTTGCCAGTAGCCATTTTATATCTGATGATGGATTATTTCGATCTTTCTGAAATCACATTAATTTTGACCTGATCGATAGCTTGTGATTGAAATCCTGTATGAATGGTTTTTTATGTTTCAGGTTAGTGTCGATTACATAACAAAGCCTATTGACGTTTTCAAGGAGATGGCTCGGATCCTCAAGCCGGGTGGACTTGCTATTATGAGGTGATAATCATATGATTTCATGTTCCTAAAACATGTACAAGCATGACATCTTGATTGATTACTAGTACTAAATTCTTGAAAGTCTTTTGTGGTTCGTGATGATGGGTATCAATAATTTTTATGGAAATTTCTCGGTTTTTGTAAACCCCACTGATTTTGTGATTTTGTGCGCAAGCTTCTCCAATCGATGCTTCTTTACGAAGGCGATCTCGATTTGGACATCAACTGGAGATTCAGATCATATAATGATAGTCGGAGCATATTTCCATTATGCTGGAGGGTTCGAACCTCCTAAGGTAAATTGACATTTAAATGTTTTCAAGATTTACGACATTTGCCAAACTGTTTGCGACTACTTTAGCTCGTATAACAGCTGCTGGGGAGATGGTCAACCAAAGGATGCAAATAACAGATGTAGCTAAGTACTATAGGTTTATGTATACAGACAAAACCTACAGAAACTTTCAAATAACAACTTGATTTGATGCATATTAGTGGAGTTTTGATTAGGGTCTTGGAGAATTAAGTGATGTTAGTGATTAATGGTTGAGTTGTTAGATTGAGAGCATTGAATTATTTAAACTTTGGGATCTTAATTGACATGAATTGAATTTAGGGGACCAAACTAAATTAGTGGTATAGTTAGAGCATCAGAATTGAGATTATCACCAATATTAATATTTTCAGTGTTCAATTTACATCTTGCATGTTTTAATCTTAAGCCATTTTGTTGATTTGTATTCATTTAGTGCTTGAAAGACATGCTAACTATCAATCTTGAGTCGGAAAGGAAACAAAAAAAAAAAAAAAACGGAAAACAAACTGTTTCTTCGAGATATGAGTGAATTTGAAATATCATCGAGAAGTTACACAATCCAACCCCCTTAAATAACCCGGATCTATTTATAGAAATTGTACATCAATCTGATTGATATATTGTTGTATTCTTGTAGGCTGTAGATATATCTCCGAACCCTGGTCGAACTGATCCTATGTACATCGTGTACTCGAGAAAATTAGCAGCCTAGCCTTGCAAAACTGGTGAGCTCTTGTTTGAAATCTTCAGTTTCAGTTTCTGCTAAAATATGAGCCATGTTCATTTATTTTGTAAAACTGCAGCAATATATATATAATATAAATAGCGTTTTACTATACTTTTGTTTCTCTTTTCTATTGTCAATTTCTGTCACCTTCATTGGAGCATACACACTGGTTTAGGTTATGGTCATTAAGGTGATATATCATATTGGATTTTGTACCAAAATTTGTACACAAAATTGGTTTATTAGTAGGTGATTTTTAAAAAATCAATTTTCTAATATTCGAGACAATACATATTTAGAAAAATTATTATAAATTTGTAAAAATAGTACAACATAGATAACTATTGGTCCCTGCAATATACAAAGTTTAGTGGGTGATTAAACTTCTCTTTGAGTCCTTGCTTACAATGCTACGTATGGTGTACGCGCATATGAGTAAACTTTAACAATTGAAAATCTTGATTAAGCAACGAAATTATTTTGAATAGTTTCTTTGGAAAAATTAGTTTTCTTAAATGAAAGATTTTGTTAAGTTTTATGCTTAACATTAGTGGAGTATAAGGAGTAATTTTTTAAGGGTTAATTTCGGAAAAAGACACAAACTTAGGGTTTAGTTGTAATTACAATATGAACTTTTAATTATAATAACTCAAAAAACACTCAATTTATCACTTGTTTCAATTCATGACATGTTTGGATTTTTCGAACGTTAATTGCAAATGTCAAGCCCCAAATCTATACTATATCTAAAATGACAATAGTTGGTGATTATTATTAATTTGTCATTCAATTGCAAAACTATTAGCAAATTAGAAAAAAGGGGAAGAAGAAAACTAAAAAACTTTTGAGTATCTTTTAAACAAGCTCCTAGAAATTATTGGAAAATTTGTGTAATTTGTGTAATTTTATTTTGGTTTTCTAAATTAATTTAATAATTTTGAATCAAGCTTCCATCTCAAACCATTAGAATTAAGCTTGTTCTACAAGTCATTGTCCTAATTCTATATAAACAATGCATGAATGAAGATGAAAGTTTCACTAAACGAGGATGAACTAGCTTATTAAAGTGAATGTTAGAAATATCAAAATAAAAAGAAAAATAATTAAGGCTTGAGATATCAAAAGAAAAAGAAAATTAGTGATGAAAATAAGAAGAAAATTTTAGATGAAAGTCATTTTCTCATATAAACAATGTATGTATAAATAACAACTCACTTAATGAGAATGAACTAGATGAAATAAAAGCTAGAATTATCAAAAGAAGAAGAAAAATTGGTGACGGAAATAAGAAGAAAAATTGAGATTGAAGTTATAGTACTATATAAGCAATGTATATATAATAACTCTTATTTAATGAGGATGAACTAACATTAAATGAAGATTAGAAATATCAAAAGAAGAAGAAAAATTAGTGATGAAAATATGAAGAAAAACCAAGATGAACGTCATTATACTATATAAGCAATGCATATATAACCACTATCACCTAACGTGAATGAATTAGCATGAGATATAAGTTAGAAATATTTTTAAAAAAAGGAGAAAATTAATGATGGAAATAAAAAGAAAAATTAATGATTGAAATGAGATGAAAAATCGAGATTAAAGCTTTTACAAATATAATGAGATATTATCAATACTAATTTGATTATCATCTTGATTATCCAAATCCATTAATAAGTAATTGAATTAAAAAAAATAGCATTACAATAGTATACATTACAAAAGCATTACAAACACATTTAGCATTTTAAATATAATATAGATTACATTATATCATCAATAATAAAAATTATTATATTATATAACGCACTACTAATTATATATGTTAATTGCCAACATGTAATTTTAAATACAATAATTATCCAACTGTGAGTTTATATGTCAATAATTTATAACTTATACAATTTGAACTCCCTGTCAGCATTTGGAGCCTGAAAAATCTAAACATATTGTGAATCAGTCATCATCCATATGTAAATATATATGTCATAATTAACTTATAAAATTTGAACTTCATGTCAACAAATGGAGCCCGAAAAACTCAAACATGTCCTGACTTGAAATGAGTATTAAGTTGAATAGTTTTGGGTGTTACAATCAAAAGTTCATATTGCATTTGAAACTAGATCCTAAATTCGTTCTTTTTTTTAATATAATTAACCACTCTTTTAATCCACGTTATCCCTTCTCTAAGAAGAAACTTTGTTAAGTTGCAATCAAGATCTTCTATTCCGAACCGTGTTTCACCTGGTGTTCCAATATAATCCCCACACGCCACGTGTAAGAGATGACATCACCAATGTACACTTGTCATCATCTAATGAAAACAATTGAACATAAGATGAAACATGGTTTGGAATAGAGGATGCAATTCCATTAAGTCGGGGAGGTTACAACACACATATCTTAACCTTGTATTTAAACTACTCTACATTGCCTTAACTTCCACAAAGGTCCTTTAACATACTTAACACACACACTTTAGTTCACACAGAGCTTTTATTAACTTCATATATAGAAACAAAAATTTAATTTAACAACTTCTAGTTAAGACACATCACACAATAGATAGGATATATGTATCGATTTTCTTCAACTTGAAGCAGCTTCATAAACTTGAGATTTTGATTTTTTGAATATGAATTATATTTCTTCGAAGATGAGTGACTACTTTTTTATGATTACTTGAAATTTCTCGAACATTTTGAGATGCCCAAGTAAACTTTCTCAAATGTGCTCTCTCTCTTTATAGAAATATAATTCTAGTTTACTTTACTAGGTCGAAATATAATTATTTCAATTATAAAAAGAAAAAAAAAAAGGAAGAAAAGGAAGTTTGAAAGATTGTGTGACAAACTAACTTTAATTGAAAAAGAATTAAAGTGCAACATTTTGTAGGCAACGAGGTTACAAAAAACGTTGCTTTCAACTGAAAAATATTAAAATAAATAATATACATAGGAAACATAAATAATAAAAAGAAAATTTGACATGGGAAATTGGAAAGAGAAGAATATGTCGATGGAATATTGACAAGTCAAGCTTTTATGCAGTTTTTGAGAACACCTTGAAAGAAACGTAGTTGCAACAATTTGTGTAAGCAAAAATATAGTATTATAATTCATTTGATGGATATAATTTCCTAGTTTAAAGTTTTATTACTTATAAATTCAAAATTCAAATCAATTTCTATAAAGTAATCAACGTTTCAATGAATTATGTATTATTGATTGATCTATTTTTATAGAGTCAGATTTATTTCATGAATTATGAATTATTAATTGATCCATTTTACGAAATCAGATTTATAAGATGGTGTTAAGAGAAATTCTGTGTCTATTTTTCCTAATATTATTTTATTTTTCAAAAGCTTGACATAAAGCTCAACTTTCCATACACAAAAAAATTGTTTAAGATTCTCAATATAGTGTGCAAATGAACATTGCATTTGGAAAGCATTATAGAATAAAGAACACATCTAATCTTGAAGATCAAAAACCTAGTGAGAATCCTATTCTCCTGAACATGCCTTAACAGAAACTTGTCTTCTTTGCTACAAAAGAATATATACAAAGTCATAAAGAAACAAAGCACTAAATAAAAAAGAGTTGGTAAGTTGAAGACCATAAATTGCTCAAAAGTGGAAACAAAGTAGTTAAAGAACCCATCAAACTAAGCCCACCCTTGTTTGTATCTGCTGAAAATAGCTTCAGTTTGAGCATTCTTGTAAGCACTACATGCTATGAGATATACCCAAATCAGAACCACCACGGTGACGATCAATAGTACGTTCACTTTCCTCCACTCCCGTCTCAAGTTTCCGAGCAGCCCTGCTTTACAAGAATCGCAATTGTAGCAGAGCTGGCTCGGATCGTTGTTCCAAATGGCGCAATCCACATTGGCCGCCATGTTTGGCGCCCCGTTCCACGTTGTCGGGGTCGAATATTGGTACCCGCATGCTATTGGAGGCTTGCAGCATCCTGACTATACCAACAACAACATTTTCATCAAATTAGTGTCTATGAGCTAATTGCTACAACATTGATGTTGTATTTTACGAACAATAGAAGATCCAAATCCTATTATAACAACTTCAACTCTATGTGTTTAATGAAATAAACAACATGATATGGTCTCAAATGTTTTATACTGATTGGCTATGGGTGCAAACTTTAGTGAGATGATTAGTGGAGACAGGGATCCATCAATTGGTAACGATAGAGGGCCCACTATTAGGTAAGATGATCAGTTTACACACTGGATATTATTATACCAATAGTCCACATTAGCTATAATGAAAACTTTTGACTATCTAAATCTCACTATTATCATTGATAAATAAGAAAATTCCAGCAAATTCTGTTTGTGGGCCCACCCACCATTTCATGTCATTTTGCACCAAACAGTGCAATTAAGAGTTCAAGAAAATTAACATCTGCCATGTTCGGGATTCCATTATAGATAAGGCATTGTTTGGAAAAGAATCCACCTATGTCAAAATCCTAGTGTTTGTTTTCGTCCCTTAAATTTGGATCACAAAATTCGAATTCAATTTTTACTACTTTTATTACAATCATTCAATCATCTAATCGTTACCAAATATATTTTTTCATAATAAAATGTAGCTTTACCCCACATTTCCACATTAAAATATTAATTAATGAACATTTTCCAATATTGATCTTCACACATAATATAATCATATCCCTACATTTCTAAATCCCACGTAATGCCCTTCCAAACATGCCCTTAATTGAATCCGAGATATTGAAAAATCAAGAGAGAAAATCATGAAAAAAGAGTAAACAAACAGGCCCTTACCTCAATAGGAGAGAGATGGGCAGCAAAGAAATCAGCAGGGGAGAGATACTTATTAGTGAGCTTAGGACAAGTTTGGGACTCAGCCAAACAGGCCCTTATTCCTCCCCAGTTATCATTGCTGGTGACATGATCTCTGAGCCACGCCGAGAAGCCGTCGAGCCTGTACTCTCGGAAGCCGATCCCTGGGGCGGCGGGGTACGCGCCGTCGGGGCGCGTGACGACGAAGGCGAGGACGAGGAGGACGAGAAGGAGCACAATGAGCATGAACATGCAGACGAGGTAGAGGCCGAGGAGGCCCTCCTTCCTCCAGTACGCGCCGACGAAGCCGGTGAGGGTGACGAGGAGGAAGGCGATCCCGATGAAGACAAGGGGCCACCGGAGCCACCGGATGCACTCGTTGTCGGGCTTGGAGGCCAGCCATATGCCGGCGGAGATGATGGGAATGGAACACATGAGGGCTATGAAGTTGAGTATTGCTGTTATGTTGTTGCTCACTGCCATGGATGCTCTCTTGCTAGCTTCGAGGGTTTGTTGATCAAGTGAGGATGGAAAAGGGAAGTGTTGGCGATTAGTCAAACCTTTATATTGAATATCATTCACTTGGACTAATTAATATATATTCCCACTTCAAATTAGGAGCAGCCCCGTCACAGATAGGTCGGATCGGGTCGGGTTTTTAATACTGTACAGGGTTGTGTTGGGTTGGTTCGGTTTTCTTTATTACTATATATATTATCTAGTTGAAGAAATGAGTGTTAAGCGAAATGGTTGGATATGTCCATCAAACCCAAATGAATGGATTTGTCGACCACGATTCACAGGGTATGTTGTGTTACATGATGTACGGATCATTTATACAAGCCATGTAATTTTGTGTGGCACGAGTCATGAATTGTGTGAACCATGATTTAGTGTTACACAATCTTGATTCGTGTGAATGATTTGTGTAACATGACTGATGGATAACATAAATATAAATGACACCAATCATGAATTTTGTGTTTTAGGAGTCATGATTCGTGTTTCATTAACTCATGATGTTTTATGTGTTTGATTCATATCACATAATTCATGAACAATACCTCACTTAGACATTTGTAATTTTTGTGTTGGTTAGGAAGCCCACTAATTAAGGCTATTTTGATCATTTTGGTAAATAACTTTTTTTATGGATTAAAAATATTACGTGATTTGACTTTTTTTATATATAAATTTCTTGTAGTTACAGAGAAAAAATCAACTCTCATATAATTTTTTTTAATAAAATATGATATGTATAAGTATAATTGAATTTGAAATAAAGTGATCCTAATTAATAGTTGAATTCATGATTTCAAAAGAGTAGGTTGAATTAATTTATGATATGTTACTTTCTTTTAATATTACTTATTTATGAATTCTCTTAATATTAACTTGAACTTAATACTTAATGTCAGTGATCTAGGCATTATGGATGATATATGAGGGATGGCCCATTCAAACATGTACATGATAACACCACATGTGAATATGTTCCAACTAAAATAAATAATCTATTGATACACTAATTTTAAGGTATTTAAAGTGAATGTGGAAAGCTTTGTACTTTTCTTTTAACCAAATGAAGTTTTCTCTCTTCTTCAATTTTCTTTTTCATAACACCTACAAACTTGTCCTACAATTTATTATTTATTTATTATTATTTTGGAATTAAAGTGGAGATAAAAACTTGAACATTATATAATGCTCAAGTTGAGAGATTATCTATAATTAAGTTTAGAGATGTTTAATCGATTTAAAAAACAGAAACCGAATTGGATCAATAGTTCAAAAACCATGGACCGAATTTCAGTTTGAGAGCTTTCTTAAACAAGGAAAACCTAAAAAATTTATATCATATATATGATGTTATTACATACTTATGTTATTTTACTCTTTAATTTTAAATTGTATAGGTTATTACTTTAATTTGTATTATGAGTTGTAACTTTCTAGGTATATGGTTTGTACGTAGTTCATTGTACCTAAATTCTAGTAGTAATTTGTAAACCATAAAGTTGTTTTGTTGTCACCTGTAAATTTAAGTTCTAATTTTTAATTTACATCAAATTATAACACAAACAAAATTATTATTTTATTTTGTATGAATTATTGTAATATTTATATGTAAATTTTACTTTAAAAAAAAAAAAAAGAGAGAGAGAATGAAACCATCAAACTGGCGTTGAAACTTCAGGAGTTGGAACCGAAACCGATAATCCCACGATTCGGTTCCGATTACATGTTTGACAGTATTGAGAGAGAGAGAGAGAGAGAGAGAGAGCACATCAAAATGTGAAGCTTGCTAGAATTTTGTTTATGGAAACCTGCAAATTAGCTGCTATTATAGTGTCTATTACTGGATTTCGAAAATGGAAGATGAGTTTCATTTTGACAAATTGGCTTTACCATTGCCAATTACGGTAGCTAGGGCAAAATGCTTGCAACCCAATTTTGAATTTAGAGTATGCTTCAACATTGACTCCTTGCAGTTTGGCGATTGTTCAACCACGGAATGGAACACCAGCCTTGAAATGAACTGGAGACGGTGAGATTTCCACAAATTAATTTCTCATTTATGCTCTGAATTTGCTGTTTTATGCCCAATGTGATTGAATTCTATATTGGAATTAACTTGTTGATTGGTTCTGTGAATCTTAAGGTATGATACAAGTTCATTCAACAGTTTCTTGTTTGTACTGTGTGTGTGTCCCCTATTGAAATTTGAAGCCTTCATTACAGAATGCCGTTTTCGAATCCTTGTTCTTTACCTTGTAACTTCTCTAGATTTACTAAGAAGTTCCTTGCAATGATCCGTGTTTGCTGTCCTGGTTTTTTATTTACCAAATATTGAATGTCCGACATGATGATTTTTATGTGTGTGAAAATAGATACTAAGATTTATTCGAATATCAACATCTTGAAATTCACACGCAAACATACAGTTTATGAAGGTCAAAAAGTTAAGGAAGCAGTATACAGCAGCTTCTCTTGAATTTTTTGACACTGAAATAGTAAACATAAGGTAAATTGAAGCAGCACACACAAGAAGTTAATTACTGTAACATATATTTGCAGCCAATTCTCAATTCTGTGTGGTGAGACCAGACCGCCTTTAAACCCCGTTGGCCATGTTCTTGATGGACTGAAATCTAAGACCCTTGTCCCCGAACTTGGTCTCAGTATAAAGCTTCAGATAATCTTCGAAGCGGATATGATGAGGAAGCAAGAGCTGGGGAGCTGGTGAAATCACTGCATCACCACAAGGGTTGTAAAATGTGGCAATAGACAGCCTGTTTCCATCCTTCATCGCCATCACACGGTGTAAGGCACTCTTGTATACTCCGTTGCTTAAAATCTCAATCTGATCCCCTGTGTTTATGAATATTCTGTTGTTCTTTGAGGGTGGGATTTTCACCCACTCTCCGTCTTTGAAAAATTGAAGACCAGGGACTTGCTCATCTTGGAGCAAGAGAATGATACCTCCTGCATCTGTATGTTCTCGAAGCCCTCTGATGAGTTCAGGGCGTGGGCACTCGGGGTACATTGCCACTTTTGTCCCTACCCAAGGACCCTTGCTTCCTGCAAATGCCTCTATTATGTGACTCTTCTCTATTCCCAGGTTCTCACACATTAGCTCTGATATTTCCTCTGCAAGCTTTATTAATTGTTCAATGTATTCATCCATTGCTTTCCTGCAGGCACATTTACAATTATTAGCCAAAAGAACATCTAGTGTTTACATGGGAAAAGTGCAAAATTGGTGTGTCTCCATTTCATTTCAATTATATATCTTGTTTTTTGTTCTTAAATCCTTAACTTAGTTGGAGACTTCTACCTACAATGACTGATTTAGATGGCATGATAGGCTATGTGTTATGAAGTGTTAGTGTCAAGTTCATAACACACCATCTAAAATAATTGCGGCATGTAAAATTCTGAATAAGTTTGGGGCGATAATTTATAAAATGAAAGACTAGTTTCTTCTCTTTAAAACGAAGAATGACTTGTTTTGTAATATAGTTATGAGACCAATTTTGTACTTTTTCGGTGATTGAGAGTTACCGGAGGTCTTGAGAGAGGCTTGTGAGATCATTGATGTTGGAATTTGGGTGATGCCTAATGAAAAAGGTGGTCTCCCAATCACCATCCCTTATATATTCATTTTTACCCAAGCTTTTTGCTGTCTCTGAGTTATAGAAGCTATGCTTCATATTTTCTTCGTAATGCATATTCATCAAACTCTTCTCACCTTCTCCATAAGCCCCTTGTTGATGTCATGATTCTCAATCTGCACGTACCGAACAATATTATTAAGCAATGTTCATGAAATGCGTATTGAAATAGCTTCACACATCCATTGATGTTAATACACAACATGCATGTAGGTATTACGAGACGTTTTCATTACCATAAAGAAGCCCCATTTCTCGCACGCCTCGTGAAGAAGAGCCATCGTTTCACTTCTCTTCTGGCTCCTGAGCTTACTCAAGTCAATCACAGGTATTTCCGTCTCCATCTTTCTTATCTCTTAAATCAGTTTCCTTTTCCTGGATTTGTGAATGATGAAGTTTGTTACTGGATGGGATATATATATATAGGCATGGATAGGAGTGATTCATCAATATCTTACCTATATATAATTAGAAGAGTGATAGTTATTGTTGAACCATGACCTCACCAAAAGGGAGAATTATATGGTGCTTTGGGAAAAACAAGCAAGGCTAATGTGTCCAAATTCAGACCACCACACCACCATGTGATATTTACCCATTTTCAATTATTTGACCAGTGATGAGATCTATAGTTTGTCCACCATACATCTTTGCTTCATTCTTGCTAAAGGTCTTTCTTGATAGGATGCTTCCTTTACATCCTCCCTCCATGTGATTACCCCTCACTATGCATACTTTTACATGTCAACTGGTCTTACTTTATACCCTTTTCTTGTCTTAATCTAAGCATTAGGCTTGTCTTGTGGGCCATTGTTTTCGAAAACCAGGTGCAGTTTGATAAAGGGTGGCATGGGATCGCGAATCGGGTCAGGTTTTATATACATAAACTGTTTCCTATTTGAATCCGTTCTTTTAGTTTATTCATGCTAGAGATGTGAATCTAAGCCCGACCCAGTTATTTATTCATGAGTAACCCGAAACTGAACTGATTAATCCGTATAAACTAAAAGTTATATTTACATACGTTTGGGTGATTTGAATTGGAGATGTTTCTAACCAAAATGATAAGTACCAACGTTCTCTATCATTCAAAATTGCCACGAGATACAATAAGAAACAACTTTATAATAACGAATCCAATATAAACCATTGGAAATGTCTCAAAGAAACAACTCCAAGTTTAAAAATATTAAACTTATTTTTATTAAGTTTCCAATATATCAACGTTTACAAATGGAATGAATGGGTCATGAAGGGTTGCCTCAAAATCTCTTGTTTTATTTTAACCTCACTCGACAAGTTTTAATCCAAACTCATTTATTAAGCTGTTTAACATTTTTATGGAGAAAGAAAGAGTAGGTTGTCTATCATCCTTTTTAAAAATGTTTTTGACATTATTTTATTATTATTCTTATAAAATTAAAATTGGTTGATGGGATGCCCTTACATTTTACATTTCATCTTATATTTCAAGTTTAAGATAATAGCACAAATTAGTATACAAGATTAAATCTTAGGTTTTATATGCCCTAAATCAAAAAAAATAGTTGGTCTCTTGTAAAATCATTTCATGTGCGATGAGATCGAGGAACGTCGTGCCTCGAAACATGATCAACCGTGCGCGACAAAAAAGAAAAACACATACTTATGACTTTAAAAGATATATTTATAGTTGAAAATACATATTTATGTTATGCACGGTCAGCTGTGTCCAAGAATATGATTTTACATGACACACCTTCTACTGTGTTGTTGCGCATGGTCCGATCGTATCCTAGGACATGACCATGCGTGAGGAAAGAAATCACATAATGAGGTCATTCTCAACAGTGAGTCAAAACAATTTGATAGAATGAGTTTTCTTTTCTAATAGTATTGTAAATTCTTGCACCAACTTTTCTCAACCGCTTCTCATGTGTCAAGTTTACATAGATCCAACGTATGCGCCATTTTTTCTTCTTTACAATTTTCTTTTCTTTTCATTCTATTTTTTATTTTTTAAATTTTTTAATAATTGAGAATATTCTATAATTTTCTCTTGTAGTGCATAAGATGATAAACACTGTTGGGGGATCAAATGACAATTTTTACAGTAAGATAGTGCAAAATTAACACTAAAATAGTGTTCACTCTTGGAGGTGGTCAAACATACACCATCTCCAGTAGTGCAGACGTTTTTATTGTTGCATTATCTTATTTTGAAAATCGTTACTGATCTCCAACAATATACACTATTTTGTGCACTAAAAATAATAATCTCTTTTATTAAATATAAAATGAAATAAAAAAGGAAATAAAAACAAAAAAGTAAACGGTTCTAGGATCCATGCACCAGGGTTGACCGATCAACGCGCCCAAAAACTCACCCCACGCGCCTTGCGTTCGAGCTCAAACCTACCCAAATTCGCTCCAACAGACCTACATTTATGTTATGTTAAACCTACCTTTATATTTAGATCTAATATAACACAAAGGTAGGTCTAACATAACATAAAAATATGTGTAATACAACATAATGATACATGTATAAAATGTGCCAAAACTATGAGTTTTTTTAAAGCTTAAGAAGGTATGAAATTTGGGCAGAAATATAAGTGTAACATAATGTAATGGTAGATGTCAAAATTCAAAAATCAGGAGCCAAAAAAAGAAAGAAAGTAAAAAGAAGATTAGGTGACCCGAATCCGACCAGAGTGCATGGAGATCATACGAGAGATAATAATAGATATGTTGTACAGATAATAATTAAAATAAATAAAAAAATTGTGGAAATGTCTGTGAATCGTGGACAATAAACAACTCACTCTTCCAATGGGCGGTTTGAACTAGGGGCTGCCCTTCTCATCTATGGTTTTGATTATTATATAGAAAGAAAGAAACTACTACACACCTCTTTTTCCTTTTCTTCATTGTCAAACCTAGCTAGTCATATGTGGTTGAATTGTATAAAGGGAGAAGCATTATTGTTAATTAATCATCATCTTGTATGGTATCACTATTAGCTTTTTGGTGTTTGTGTTTTCAATCACTGACATTATTATTATTATTATTATTATTATTATTATTATTATTATTACATGTAAAGAGTTACTAAAATCATGTTTAACTAGATTTCTATTGTAATATTTATAATAAATTCGTGGTTGAAAGTGTAGCGTGGATCTGCAAAACAAAAATAAAACAATCAAAGTACACAGTGTTGTCAACGGTGTTGACAACACCAGCGGAACACATAACGGAAAAAGATCGATAAAAGATGCAAAACACAAACGATATATCCACGAGTATACAAATACTCGTGGAATGCCTTCAGGGCGAAAACTACTTTATTGATCTTTCGTGTGTATACAAGGAGATAGAAAAATCTCTAGAAGAGATTCTTCCGTACAAAGACACAATACGTCCTTAGAATCTATGTAAGTAACTTATGGATGTATATAAAAACTCACAATTGATCGCTCTGAACACCTATACTAAAAAGTCAAGAGTATGCAAACTCTATGACAATACAAAAAAAAAAAACGGTGTTGTCTCAGTGTGATCAACACAAAGCACAACGCCAGTGTACTGCTGGACTTTTGACTGCTTGAACTCTCGATTTCTGTGTACCTTAATCTTCAACAGTCTTCACCTATTTATAAAGCTCGAAGTACACTGTGTAGTCTCCACTTCCCATGATCTTGGAGTGCTCCATGATCTCTATGATCTCACGTAATGATCGAGTAGACTTCTCTTAACCTCACGTGTTTTGATCTTTAATAATCACTTTGTATCCTATCAAGAAAAGAAGAAAATAACAACTTCCCTAAAATTAGGAATAGTTGTTAGTAAGAATAGGATCCACAATTTAAACTCACGTGAGATAAAGAAATCAAATCTCTAAGAGAGATTAAACAAATCTTTTTCAAATTTAATCAAATCTAAATAATATCCAACAAATCTAATTTGATTTAGAATAAAATAAGAAAAAAGAAAAATTAAATTAATGTTGGAAAATCCAACACTAACAGTGGTTAGTTATAAAAAAAAATATTGCATCATGGACTTGTTTCTAATTTTATAAATATATTACTTAATTTAACGAGTTCTTACAATTTGGTTGTACAATCTACAATATTAGGGGTGAGATGTTCTGTTACATTTGATGTTACATCTCCTATTTCAAATCAATCATCATTCGCCACGTGTATTCAATGACATCACTAATTAATACGTGGCGTGTATTAAATACTATATATTATGAGTTACAAATTAATTGCGAAAACAATTGTTTGAACACACAATTCCCAAGCACGCGTTTATGTCTGTGTGAGGCCTCTGTAAATGAATATATCCAAGATTGTTTAATCACTATTATGGAAATTTAAACTTGAAATTTAAGCATATTCATTGATTTACTACTAAGTAACTCACTTGACTGTAAATTTATCATTTGACATCGATTCAGTAGAATGAATGTGTAAGAAAATTTATCTTGTATCAAAAAAATCGATAAATTAAACTAATAATGTTTTTGATCATTTATCAATGAAAATTCCCTTTGACAAATTAGTCCGTAAATCTAGTTCAACAACGAAGTATTTCCATCGATATCATTTTCAAGTGTAAATTGATTTGTGGACGACATTATATATGTTGGTAGTCTCTGTACTTATTGTCAAATAGAGTCATGTCATGATTTCTATTTTCTGCTGGTGAAATGATAGATAGCTTTTATATAGAAAAAATATGATGATTGAAAGATTAGAATACACAACACTATCTCTTTGTGTAGTACGTGCAACACCAAATGTGGATATTGATAACATACACTTCCAAGATTATGAAGGTGAGCAAAGACATAAGTAGAACTCTAAGGATATATATATATATATATATATATATATATATATAATGATAATAATATTTCAAAAGAAAGCTATTCACCAAAAATAAGTGGAAGAGACATTAGAAGAGTTGGTTCTTAAATTCATGACAATCATCAAGTTGGGAAGTATATATGAGACTTAGAAGATTCAGATGAAATTAGTGTTTAGTTCCCTACTTGTTGAACGCGACATCAAAACCACAACAATGAGTGTTTCATCGAACCTCTCTTATTGATGAACAAACACGTTTGATCCCTTTTCCATAGCTAGCTGTTTAGCCTTTTATGTTGTTACATTACTTGTTTTTTAGAACACACAAATAATTAAAAACAAAAAGAAACAAAACAAGAATGCAGCCCAGGGGCCTAAGATGGCTAGCTAGTATGACCGGCCTTATTATATATAACCTCCACATAGCAAAACCCAATACTATTTTATCAAACATGAAGTTTGCTCTTTTAACCATTCTTCCATTTAGTTCTCATTTTCATGACAAATTCAAAGCGGTTAAGCAGATAATATATATTTAGTATTCTAGATCAATTTTAATACAATTTAATGTTATTATAGCTACATATTTTCAACTCATCGGGCTGAAATTCATGCTCATGAAACCGGATCGACCCGACCAGACATCTCTTTTAGCCAGCAAGTGCATTCTAACTAAACTACTCCAATCCATCATGTTTAAATATAACTATGAATCATCTAATTGTCTAGCCACTTAAAGTGAACTGAACAAGCATATTAAAAAAAAAAAAATTCAATAATTTGAGGAAAACTTACCCTGTTTATATATATATATATATATATATATATATATACATCTTTATCTAATTAAAAAGATAAAACAGTGAGTTCCCTAAAGATCACACATCTCACGTTCTCTTAATTTAATTATCTAAACAACCATAGAATCATGAGGTTAACAAAATTAGTTACGTTTTCTAGATAACTTACTTAAATGATAAATGAGTAGTTGAAAATCATAGTGATGTCAATTGATTCAACTACAATATCGGGTTACTATGTTAAAAAAAAGAAAAATAGGCCCATCATTGTAGCTTGAAAGAGAACAATAATTAATGATTCTGGATGAGTACTCTACATCACCAAGAGTGTTCATATAACACCATTAGTACCAATTAGGATACTCTATTTCAAACAGTGTCTCATCCGATATTCTAATATACTCCCTACACGTCACGTGTAAAAGATGACGTTATTTATGTGCACTTGTCATCTATTGAAAACAATAAAACATAAGATGAAACACAACTTGGAATAGAGGATCCAATTAAACCTGAAACACAAGTTAAATGTATTGATTCATGTAGTCGTATAACTCAAAAGAATGACCACTTTCAGTACTCATTTTATTCACTTCAATTTATAAATCCATCTGGAATTGACACATGCATGTTTAGAAATTTGGGGATTTTTCAGCCACATACATAACGTTTAATGTCACACCATATTGTTATCTTGAAAAGTATTTTCAAATTTTTTTTCTTTTTACAAATCCACACATCAAATTAAGCAAAACGACGACGTTACATTATCCAAGTGGCTTAAACCTCAATATTTTGGATCACCAACTGACTTGCAAATCATTTGCCAATTTAATTTCAACTAGTTTTGTGAATTCTAATTTACGAAAATCATCTAATCATAATTTGATCAGGATTAATAATAATAAAATTAATTTCCCTATTTAAGCTGCTACGTAACATTACGTATGAGAGATGGCAGATCGGATCATCTGTATCAAAATTTTGTTAATCACGAAAGTTGCGAAACACCCCTGCAATCTGCAAACATCCAGAAGTGCCTATTGCCATCTGCGTTGACTTTCTCCCAATCGAACAATGGTAGAAACCAACACAATCCAAAACTTTTCAATTTTTGATTTTTTGGCAATCCTTTTATTTTTTTTTATCAATTTATCTGTAATTAAAAAATTAATTGTTATTTTAGCTATATCAAGTTTTGAGTTAAATTTAAATTACATGTTCAAATGTGACAGTCACGTAAGCTTTCTTCTACTACACATCATTAAGAATACTATGATTCACTTATATATCATGCGCTCCTCACCAAACATCTAAATAACACAAATGACTATATTATTTAAAACATTTTTAATCAAGTCATATATAGTATAAAACATTTTTGCTTCAAGAATTGAAAACTTTTTTTTTTGTTAAAAAAGCAAAAAAATGAAAAAATAAAATTATGCTAACCCTTGCATAAATATATTGCTTGTGTTTTTTAATCAAGTCATATATAGTATTACGTGGCAGCCACATATTAGCCATGTAATTTAATTTTGACTCAAAATTTGATTTGGCTAGAATAACAACTAATTTTTAAAATCATGGATTAATTTACAAAAATAAAAGAATTGATCAAAATAGCAAAAAATTGAAAAGTTTTGGATTTTTTTTTTTGCTATTTAGCCATATATATACATATATATAATTAGTTACAAAATACAAATTATAGTTACAAAAATGAAGTATATACCTGGGTTTTAAACCGTTGTTGTAAGAAATTACAACTTATATACACACAATTGTTAAAAAAAATTGTACTACAACAAAGACAACGCTCAAAAACCTTTGTCAAAAACATAAAAGCATTGTTGTTAATCGAAGCAAAAAAAAAAAAAAAAAAAAGGTCGACTAATTATTATCTTTCTTTTACAATGTTTAGATAGTAAAACTCTTTTTCCAGTAAATGACCATTATTTTTCAGTGTTTTTCTTAGCGACTCTTGAAATATTTTTTACCCATATATGTAGATCGAATAATTAATGTAATTAATTAACACCATACAATCATATATTTATACACACACTATTACTTGTTAATTTTTTAAAGAACATGACCTCATTATGTTCATATATGGTTTTTCAATATATAATATGGCATAAATTAAGATGGCAGTTCGTTTCATTCAATTCGAATGGACAAATTTGTCGTTGCCATTGTTCTTCATATCATTGAGTGAAAGATACAATTTAATCCACAAACCTTTTGAGATGTGTCAACTTATATGTCACATAATCCAGAAACTACCATGTGTACAAATTAATTTACGATATGCTCAATTAATTCATTCTTAGGATATCAACTTATACAATCATGAAAATAATTTACTTGACGTACCTTTTGATTTTAGATTAAACAATTAATATATATATATATATATATGTTTTTTTTCAAATGATTAAATGAAGTATACTATAATATGATATTATTTAATTAGTAACTCCAGATGTATAACAAAAAGTAAATCTAAAAACCAAGAAAAAAAATTTAGAAGTTTATAAAGACATCCTTTACATACCATATAAACTCTAAACGTACGAAAATAAATCTAAAACTTATATTATCAAATCAAATCTGAAAATTATGCATTAAACATTAGAAGTTTTGAATTTTATTTGAATAAATTCTTATTTTTGATTTCCTAATTTTATATTTTATATTGTTCAGATTTATTAATTCATTATTTCAAAATTTATTTCAACAATTTCTAGATGTATGCTTATATATATATATATATAATACTCCTTTTTATTTCTTTATTTTCAGAATTTACTTGATAATTCTATATAGGATATATTTAGTAATTTAATATTTTATTAGGTAACTTCAAAATGTATTTAAAAAAAATTCTTAAATTATTGTTTAAATAATCACGCCGAGAAAGAGATCAAAAGAATGCACTTCAAGAACACACCAGAAAACCCTAAACTGCGCTGCCTACTTTAATCGAATCAAATGCAAACGAAAACTAAATATCAATACAAGCATTTATGTGGTTCGGCTTTACCACTTGAGCCTACATCCACGACAACAAGAATCAGAAGTTTTCATTAAGAAACGAAGAAGAAATCGAAGTTATAAGATCGCTCAAACACTCAAAATTTTCTAACTCACTCACGCACTTCTCAACTCACTTAATCTCACTGATTTACGTATGGAATTATGATCTTTCTTCTACCCAATATACATGCTTATATAGGCTACAAAACCCCTCAACTGATTCCCCAAAACAACCGCTAACGAATAACTAATTTCTGTTACAAAATTGGAAATCGAATAAGAACCCTAATTAAGCCCTAAATCCCAAAATCCGGTCCATGCAGTAACAGCAGCTAGCTCGCGCCCAGTTCGCCCAGAATTAATCTGGTTCTGACTAAACCGATTCCGGTTCCCTGATCAGCAGGTTCTGCATGTCAAATAAGCGTATCCATATATCAAGATTTCTGAGTTACACTTCACAATTATAGTTAGTACTTAAAAAGTTCATGATTTATTAAATAGTTTTGTATTTGGTTAATTTCCCAATCGCTTATTCAATTCATGTATCTATGTTCATATTTGCTAACTTGTAATCGTTTATAAGTGTTTCTTTTTTTAATCCATAACATTTTCTATAATTAATTTACAAATTTTCTATAGTTTCTTGCTCATTCCAACTCTCTCACACACACACATATATATATTTTGGGGGTTAATTTCTGATAAAATCACAACTCTTCCTAAATTGCAGTTTTATTAAAAAAGAGTGATCACTTTACCTGCAATAGTGATCCCTAGATATTTTAATTGTTAAAAATGTCAATTTATTGAAGAAAGAAAATCAATACGTGTAGTGTGTGTAATATATAAAACCTTATTATCTGTATACAATATTCATGTGGATTGATACGCATTTAAAAAGGAATTAAGCGTTGAAAAAAGAAAAAGATAGGAAAAAAAAAAAAAAGGATGGATGGTTGGAAAATGTCGTTTATTGTCTCCATATTATATATTCCAAAACCCTTCTCCTCAACTATGGGACCATTTCTGCAAATTAAAATAAAAGTCCTACCTCCTCTTTTATATACACACACACACAACTTTCTACAAAGTGAAACAATGCATTAACAATCAAAGAAAAAAAAAAAGACATTGTTTCACAATCATATATATAGACAATATTCATTTCAACATCAATGTGTGTGTAAATACTTATATATATACGAGTATCAGCACATGCGTCGCATGTGGAAGATAAATTACTTAAATAAAAAATATTATAATACTATTAACCTTAAATAATAATTTTTTATAAGAATATACAATCTATATTAAATTAAATTAAATTCAAAAAAAAATATAGTAAATTAGAGTCCTACTTATAATAGAACTCTTTATGATTTTGGTTTGAAATTTTTTTGTAAAATTATTTAAATATGAAAGTCATAAATTACTATTATAACCTTAAATAAAATATTTAATAAGGATATATTAGGCAATCCATATTTTGTAAGAAATATCCATACTTTTATATAGGTAATAGATATAAAAGTTGGAAATTAAAAGAAAAGATATAACACTCATCTTCTAGCTTCTTCTGTGTTTTAAATGTATATATGTAAAACTTGAAAAGAAAAAAAGTGTTCTAGTTTCTTCTGTGGTCCTATTAGAGTGGTCCATATTGAAGTAATGTTCATTTCACATAGTCCTGTACGGATATATAGTATACCCCCACCCCCACAAGATGAAGAATCGACAACACTTTACTATAACCTTAGTTTCTTCAAATATTGGAAATGTTTCTAATTTTAACTTCCAACCATAATTATATATAGTCTTTTAGTTATGAGCATATATCTATGGCTCATGAATTAGGTAATTTGCTTAGTAGTTCTAATGAAATATGTCAATCATGTAGTGTTTTAATGATAAACATGTTTTTTTCTACACATAAATGGAATATTGATGCAAAACATGATCAAGAAGAGTTGAAACGAGAGTTTGGAGATCATTGTTTATTTAATTTGGTTTCACACAAATTGAAGGGTTTTAATTTTGCCGAGACCAGAAAATTAGGATTCTTATGAAAAAAAGATTGAAACTAGACACATCTCTCAATTGGAGGACTAAAATTGATAATCGGGAAATATTATATTCAATATTGAACAATACATTTAGGGCAGGACCGAAAATGAATTTAACTCATTTTAAATTACATTTTTACCGACATTTCAGTTTGATTCATCCTTCTTAACCAAATGAAGACCCTTGGAAAAATAATTCAAGTCAAAATCAATATTTTCACCATAAGTAAGTGTAAATGTTACTTGATCTCAAAAGGACACCCATACAACTATTTTACCTTTTAAAATATCTACCAAATTGTGGATATAGTCCACATGATCTAACCACATTACAACTTAAATATCTTCTCAATTTAATTCTCACAATTCTAACACCAACCCCCCCACTTGGCCACTTCCTTTGTGAATGTATAATATCTAAATTTAGATATGAAGTTGTGAAAAATCATGAGTCTTGGTTAGCAGAATTTTTATATACTATATTTTGCTTTTGATAATGAAAGTATCTTATAAATAGTTCATTCAGACAACATTCTTCTAAACACCTTATCGATCTTTTAAAAAAAAAAATCATAATCTTAGATAAAATGAAGATAAGATAGAAATAGGTTGATATAGACCCTATTGGACAAAATTAAACACATTGGCATAGAGGTCCAAATTGAAAAAATAGAGTATACAATGAATATAATTGGGAGAATAAGCTAGTATGCACATAAAAACAAGACATATAGTGATGATACAAGTGATATGTACATAGTTTCAACTTTATTGGTTGGCATCCTAACAAATTAAATACAAGTTGTGATACTAATATTGTCCACACATGTACAAAACAAGTGGACAAATATATATATATATATATATATATATATATATATATGAATGGATATCATAAGAAGATGCAAATTAATTGCAAGAGATCACATCACTTTCAACTCTTCCTTATTTCTTACCAATATTGTCCTTTTTCAGTCCCTGTTCCTCAAAAGTGAATAGACTGATGCATGTCGTTAGAATTATAATATGATACATAGATAGATTTAATACACATGATTTTATTTGATAATTATAAAGGGATGGATATATATATGATATATTGCAGATTTGACACTATACAATTTGAAGTCTTTGATGTATGAAAGTTCGATAGGGATTATAGGGTTTAGGATATGATGTATTTTTTTCAGTAGTTAATTAAGTTGAGCATTCAGTTTGAGTGTTTAATTGCACCTCTAATTAAATAAAGTAGGACTTTGGGTTGAGTTTAAGGTTTATTATTCATATAGTAAGGGTGAAATATAATTTGAACACTTTTCTATTTTTTTATTTTCTATAAGGTTGAATTTGAATAACTACTAAATAGTTAAATTCTAAATTAGCTAGCAACATTTTTAGTGCCATCCGGCACAATTTTGACCACGTCAACAAACCTCACCAGTAAATGTTTTTAAATTATCGAAAACAAACTTAAATCGTTTCAAACCTTTTTTATTTAAAACTTAAGTGACAAAATCAATAGACCCGCTTTCCTATTGAACCTAAAATATGAATTAAACTCAATTTTTTTAAAAAATTTCAATTTCTTCTTCATCATAAATGAGGCAAACGTAACATTCTTCTTTTAATCAAGCTAGAGTGCAGCTGAGTTTTATATTTTGTCCAACATGAAAACCAACCGTTGGAACTTAAATATCTATCATATTTATCGATTGAATCTCGGACAAGCTTTTAATTAGAAAATTAAAATGATTACTTATAATTCAGTAGTATATATTATTTCATAAAAACTCATGTAAAACGGTCTCACAGATAGTTTCCAGTGAGACGGATCCTTATTACCCATGAATTGAACTCATATCAATAATTTTTCATATGAATTTGCTAAGTGTGGGTTATGGGGTATCCATCTCACAAAAAAAATTTATGAGACGGTCTCACACGAGACCTACTCATATTATTTTGAGCCCTAATAAGAGGAAATTAATAAAAGTTGGTATATATAGTTGCAATGGAAACACGCCAAGGTGTATCTAGTGATAAGGGAAAAGAGACATAGAAGTTTACAAGTTAGATTGTGGACAAGATTTTGTGGGTGCATTGTGGTCCATATTTATTATGTATTGATTTATGTCAAAATAATTATTCCAAGTAGCTCCATTGTCTTGTCTGTATGTATCTCCATCCGCATTATTATATGAAAAATTACTCTCATGTGCACCAGTTGCATGGATCTGTGATCCGTGTAACTGGGTCGCGCGTGCCTCTTTACTTATTTCGCGTGTTTTGGTCGTTACCCTCACGTTATGTTAGGGTTACCTTCGCATTATGTTAGGGTTACCTTCGCGTTATGTTAATGTGACCCCATATTCAGATTTCATACCTTTAGTTTAAAACCACTGAACTAAAATGTTAATTATACTCTCATGTTATGTTAGGGTTACCTTCATGTTATGTTAGTGTTACCCTCGTGAGGGTAACATGGGTAACACTAACATAACATGAGGGTAACCCTAACATAACATAAGGGTATGACTGTCTGAGCGAATCTTGGTGGGTTTGAGCGCACCCACCAGGCGCGTGGGGGCGCGTGAGAGCGCGTTGGGGGGCGTGGGGCGGGTAGTCCCGGGTGCATGAATCCTAGATCCATACACGAAGTGCATAAAATATTTTGCCTTATGTGAATCATTTAATTTCATTCATCACATTCATTTATATGCTTTTCCACCCAAAGACGTACCTTGTCTTTTGGCTCTTTCCTCCCAAAAACACATCTCTCTCTCTCTCTCTCAATTCATCCAACATTATTACATGGCTTTGAATCTTTCTTTGATCGTACATGCCCTAATTCTATAATTCCTACATACCACTTTTTAATTATATATAAATATCGGAAATGAACTCATTTAATACGCGGCTAAACAGTTGTTTAAAAGGTAAGAAATGAATGTATTACACATTTGATTATTAAAAAGATATGAAAATAAATAGTTATATTTTACATATATATTTGTATGTACATTGTAATATTAAAAAAATATCAAACACTTATAATTATTTACTTTTATAGAAAATTATTTCTCACATTACACATTATGAAGTACATATTTCTAATATAATATATTTGAGCATATGAATTTTAAAACGTAGTAATCTTATTCTATTAACTATTTTATCACAAAATTATATTAAAATATAAAAGACTTTTTAAAAAGAAGACACATGAATATGTCAATATGAAATACTAATTTTTTTATAATAGATATTAGGGAAAATTTTACATTTGATACCCGAAAATAGGCTATAGTTCATATCGGGTATCCCAAAGTTTGAGTTCATCAATTTAGTCCATCACTTTTTCAAAATCCATCAAATTTAGTACCCGTCGTTAAAAATCCGTCCAAACTGACGGAAGTTAACTACCATGAATGTTTTTGTGCGAAAATTAGATGGGGAATCGATCGATTCAACAATAATTTCCTCAATTCGATCGATTGACTTGCCTTTGAAGACCTTTTGGTCTAAAGATAATTCAGGGAGGAGATATTGGTGTTGTCCAAATTATGGGGTAAGGTTTATTATCATTTTTTGAGCTTGAATTTCAACTGAATTTCTTAATTTTTTTGGCCGAATCTGAATGTGATGTTTTGTATATGGCAATGCAGAAAGTAGTGTATTGTGGAGTGTTCAAATGGTTTGAATATCAAGGTTGAGGATCTTGAATATCAGAATTGAGGAAATTAGGGTTGAATAGATCGATTAAACCCCAGAATTGATCGAATTTTGAGTAGAGAAGAAGTTGTGCATGATTTGGGGAAAAATTAGGGTTCCCTGTCTAATTTTCGCACAAAAACTTTCAGGGAAGTTAACTTCCGTTAGTTTGGACAGATTTTTAATGGCGGGTACTAAATTTGATGGATTTTAAAAAACTGAGGGACTAAATTGATGAACTCGAACGTTAGGGTACCCAATTTGAAATGTAGCCTATTTTCGAATATCAAATGTGAAATTTTCCCTAAATATTATTATGTAGATGCATATAAATTTTTCAATATATAATTAGTTAAACAAAAATTTAATAGTATATATGATATAAATGTATAAAAAAGATATGCTTTCTCTCTCATTCTCAATCAAGAATTTTATGCGTTTTTTCCTATTACTTTTTATTATAATATTTGATAACTTATCAAGAAAGTCATGTATTTTTCATTATCTTTAGTATTTTTCTTTTGATAAGACACTTTTAGGAGGGAAAATGACAAATTAGTAAATTTTACCAACTTCCTTATTTTTATATAAAGGAGATAGATATTAAGTTCAAACTATATCTTTCATATAGTGTTTGAATGTGATTGACATTAATGTGTCAAACAATAATATATGTCTATATGGGAATGTTGAAACTATAAAAGTCTATCATAGTTTTGATTAATCTTTTTGTACGTAGGATAACATTTTAAGATTGCTTATAAGAAGTCAACAAAAAGGTTTAATTGCTGAAAAGGGTCAATTATAAATGTGTGCAGACCCAAAAGTTTTATTGAGGGGCTCGATCAATTTAAAAAAAAAAAAAAAATTCTTAAAAATAAATGAAGATTAATAGTAAAAATTACCCACCTACCCTAAAAGAGATACAACTCTTTGTTTTGATCATCCATGATATGTAATGTCGTCTTTTTTTCATTTTGCTATATCTAGAAACAATTTCATCACAATTAATCTTGTCACAGCCGTTAAATATGTCTCTGAATTTTGTCTATATATAATAACAAAATTCTTACAAGGAAATATTTGATATTAGTACTTTCAATACATTGATTTTGGATGTAATATTGATCATCTTCTATTTAATGATGTTTATTTCTACATTTTAGTCCAATAGAGTCTTAGTACACCAACTTGATATATATATATAACTCATGCTCACATGAACTTGATGAGACTAGTTGTTGCTGCCTTAAATGAAAATAAAGAACACAAAAATACTACATAAAAAAGACAATAGTGTATAAAATCAATAAGTTAGTGATTATTAATTGGAAATAGTAATACAACATAGATGGATAAGTAGTAGTAATAGTAGTCATCTAGTGACACTAATAGGTCCCATTAAGAGGGAATTAGAAAGTGTGAGTTCCAAATCATCATGAGGAAAAGCTGCTGCTTCATTTGAAGATTCATCTAATCCATGATCATATCCCCAATTTAATTTCCTTTGTGATGGCAATTTTGTAATTTTACCACATTGATCTTCATCACCCCACCTTTTCTCCTCATGATTTTCTTCTTGTCCAAATGAATTTAGGTCCACACAAACTTCCCTTTTACCACCAACCTAATAATGCAAATAAAAATGGAAGTGTAACTACCCCTTGGTCATAAGATCAACTTATTGATGCATTTTAGCGTATCTATCAGACAAAATCTAGCCGTGTATGTGTTAATCAATGGCCAGATAGTTTTTATCTGATACAGTAAAATACATCAAATTTAAAGTGCATGCCACAAAACCAAATAGAGAACAATAGTATCGAATCAGGTATAGTCGAAGTTACCATGTCAAAGAGGCTGGAACGTCGTTTTTTCTTGTTGATGGAGGCTTGTCGGAGAAAATACTTCTGAGCATGACTAGCAACTTGAGTTGGAGTTCGAGTGGTTACGAAGTTTCTAGAAATGCCCCTCCAATCTCCTTTACCTAACTTCTCTAAACCTATTAGGAATGTTCGATGTTCCTCTTCTGTCCATGGAACCCCTATTTATCCATATTCTATTCAGTATTCGATCCATCAAAAAATATATTCTTCATCTATGCTAGACTAAGATATATATATAAAAGTTAATGCACTACATGTTTACTTTATATAGGAATAAATAGGTGTGGCAAACTAAAACTAGTTATTTTTCTTTTAATTGCAGTGGCAAAACTAGTCATTTTATTTCAATATTTTTTTAAAAAAATAAAGTGTCATGTCAATTAGTTCATATCATCTTGGATAGACAACAACATCTAAAATATCTAAAATATTTGTAGTATAAAAATTTTTGACTTATAATTTTGAAACTAAAAATGCAATAATCAAAATGAAAGGGACTAATTTTGCAACTTTTCAAAATATAATGACTAGTTTTACCACACGAGTGTGATTATGGGTCAATTTTGCTTTTTTTTTTTTTAAGTTTCTAGATAGCAAAAATATGGAACATTGAGGAAATCATAATATATATATATAACATATAAATATGTCTCTATTATTCATATATATATATATATAAAAGAAACACAGTACCATCACACATTTTTATTTTTATGTTCATATTGTTCAAGAGTGGTAATTTTAGGAGTCCAAATTGACCATAATACACATTTCCAAAAATTAAAAAAATCATAATTTGGTAATTAATTATAATCTTGTTTTCCCCAAAAGCAAAAAACAAAAGAAAAAGGAATAGGATATATATATGAAGATGATGATGATATATGGATACCTTTCTTTCTTTGGGCAGCAGAGCGGCATAAATGGCCGTCGGAGAGATAGCCGATGGAAGTAGTGTTGAGATCGGCGGAGATGGGTGGAGGGAGTCGGGAGGAGGATAAGGAAGAAGTCGGAGAAGAAGAAGAGAAAGGTTGAGCAGAGGATAAGCAATCCAAGCTGAAGCTTTTCTTGATGGTATTAATGGAGCATGAAGATGAAGATGAAGATGATGAGGAGATGTCAAGTTGTACACCAAATAGTCTCACAATGTTGTTGTTACCCCCTTTTGAACTTATTGTGCTATTATTGCAAGTTCTTGAATTGTGCCCTATGTTTCCACAATGTGAGCACTTCCTAATTCCCATTTTCCTGGATCAATCTTGCTAAACTAGCTTACTTAGATTGTTGCATGCACTTTGTTTTGAGAGAGAGAGAGAGAGGGGGAGAGAGAGAGAGAGAGAGTGAGGGAGATAAGGGTTTTATGATATGATGTATGAGGGTGAGTGGGATTTATTTGTCTAAAATGTTTCCACGCCATGAGTAGATGATTGGGTGCATATTTGTTTTATGCTTGATATTTTCACAACTTGATTCTTGCTTATGGATATTGAAACCTCTCTCTCTCTCTCATTTAAGAGAGAAAATATGAGATATATAATTCAATGGCTAGTGTGCTTTTCATCCACCTTTTTAGATGGTGACATTTTTACCTCAAAGACTAAACCATAATCTTAAACCGGCCGACTCGCATGACAAAGTGCTTTATTATTATCTCTTTTAACTTTTGTTCATTTTTCAGATATTCTAGTCAATTATGCATTCGATACAAGATAAGATATTACAATCTAAGTTTGGATGATTCAAACTCATTGAAATTGAGCTATATGGTGGTGGGAACTGGGACCTATGTTTGGATCACAAGATTAACACAAAAACTTGAGACGTGTCTTACCTATTAACGGTCTCACGGATAATTTCCGTGAGACGGGTCCATGTTACCTATTAACTCAACTCATTTCCATGAATTTATAGGTGAATTGTGAAGTGTAGGTTGTGGATTAATCCGTTTCACCTAAAAATATTTGTGAGACGGTCTCATATAAGACTTACTCAATTAGCAAGTCTTGTGTGAGACCGTCTCACGGATCTTTTTCCGTGAGACGGGTCAACCCATAATCCACACTTAGAAATTCATATGAAAATTTGTGGATATGAGTTCAATTCATGGGTAATAAGAATCTGTCTCACGAAAACTATTCGTGAGAACATCTCATATGAGTTTTTGTGAACTAATTGATATAGGTATATAAACTTCTTATAACATGCATAGATGCATTTAAATAATCAAGATTTTTACGTATATTGGTGGTCAAGATGTTGATAGTTGACAAAGATAGGTAGATTAGTGGTATATATCCGGGGAAGGTGGTTACCAGATCGATACTTATGATTTTAACTGAATATATATATGTAGTAGTAACACTTTGTTGAGTAAATCTCTTGTACGATCGTCTCACGAATCATTTTTTGTGAGACGAGTCAACTCATAACCCACATTTCACTATTCATATATAGATTGTGAAAATGGGTTAAGTTAGTGGGTAAAAATGATCCGTCTCACAGAAACTATTCGTGAGACCGTCTCACACAAGTTTTTGTGTACTTTATATGGTTGTAATGGAAGATGAATATATATAGTGATGAAAATATATATGCATTAAATTTATTTTGGACCAACAAATTAAACTATTCTAGGAGGAAGTCATATAATGCCTATACAAAGAGTAGGACTTGGGTGCCCCCGGGGTACGGATCTAGGATCCATACCCCCAACCCGACCCGAATTATATATATATATATATTTTTTCTTTTTTTTTTCTCTTCTTCTTCTTCTTCTTCTTCTTCTTCTTCTTCTTCTCCTCCTCCTCCTCCTCCGATCTTCTTCTTCCTCCTCCTCTTCTTCTTCTTCGATCTTCTTCTTCTTCTTCTCCGATCCTCTTCCTCCTCCTCTTCTTCTTCTTGTTCCTCCTCCTCCTCCTCCTCCTCCTCCTCTTCTTCTTCTTCTTCTTCTTCGATCTTCTTCTTCTTTTTCTTCTTCTTCTTCTCCGATCCTCTTCCTCCCTCCTCCTCCTCCTCTTCTTCTTCTTCCTCTTCTTTCTCTCCTCCTCCTTTGATTTTGCAAAGGATAATTGTATGGGTTTGCTCTAGGGTTTCTTTGCACAATGTTTATGTGATAATAATTCATATGAATTCTGCAATTTGCAGAAAAAAAAAGAGGAAGAATATGATAAAATCGTTGTTTTATTGTTTAGAAGTATTAAACTCACCATACAGTAATATAATACCTATAGAGTAAATATGTAATACCTATAGAGTACACATGTGATACCTATAGAAAAAAATTTGAACAAATAATTCATACCTTAATTGAATTAGTTTGTAATACCTATAGAGTATACATGTGATACCTATAGAGTAAACATGTGATACCTACACAAAAGTAAAAACAAATAATTCATATCTTTATTGAATGAACACATGATACCTTAAGAGTATACATGTAATACCTATAGAACAAAAAATAGAACAAAAAATCAATACCTTAATTGAGTAAGTTTGTAATACCTATAGAGTAAACACATAATACCTATCATTAAATCTCAAGAAATATAAGTGTAATACCTATAGGGTATATGTGTAATACCTATAGGGTATACAAGTAATACCCATCACTGAATCATCAACTAGATAATCAGGTGTGTGTGGACGCACACCAGCTTAATTAGGGGCGCGCGTGGGGGCGCGTGGGCGCGCGTGGAGGCAGCCCATGCGCCGGGTCAGGTCGGGGGCACGGATCTAAGATCCGTGCCCCCGGTGCACACAAGTTTTTGCCCTATACAAAATTGAAGAAGCATATCAATTCAAAATAAAATTATCTTGCTAATTTTCCCAATATATAGATAGATATTTCTTGACCGGGAATTTAGCAAGTCAAAGTGATCTTTCATTCATATATATGAATTAAAGCACTAATCTCATTTATATATGATCTTCCATTCTTGTGAGACCGTTTCACATGCGACGAGATTCAAGTATATATTTTACAGATACAAAGTATATGTTTTTAAACTACAAGTATATGTTTTATATGTACTTGATAAAAACATGAGTTTTATAAATATATATTTTATAGCTATAAGTATGTTTTTTTCTACTATAAGTGTGCCTGTCGCACGGTGCGACGGTTGCATCTAAGTTTTTGTGTTAAAGATGATGATCTTAGAAGTAAGACCAAATCTGAAAAACAGCACTAAACTACATATAAACATAAGAACTACGGTTAATTATTACATTAAACATCACAAATTTTAGGTCTACTTTCATTTATAACATGAACTTTGAAAGTCAACTTCATCATAAACCATCAATTTATACTTCATACCACATCAAGACCCAATCTTTGGGTTTTTTGGGTTCCAATTGTTGACATGAAACCAAAACTTGTCTACATGAAAACCACCTCCATCAGTGTTGCCTCGCTCATCAGAAAATACCACTCTAGCTTAAGCTCTTCTAAACATGAAATTTCAAATTCTCGTCCAAAACACATATATTTACACCAAATTACTAAACTTTCCTAGCTCATTTCAAATCCTAAATCTTTTCAAAGAATCAAGTTGGAATAGAATTTGAGTTCAAAAAAATCATTTAATATACAATTTGATCAATCAAAGACAACCAATTATATAGAAGAAGATACAACCGCGCGGATTCTTTAAAACTCTAGAATGCTAAATGTTCAGCACAAATGTAATGATTTCTCTTATTTGCTAATACTAGAATTATACCCGTGCGATGTACGGTTTATAATTTAATTTATTAATTTTAAATTTTTTAATAATATAATGTGATAATATTATCGTAACCTAAATTATATAATTATATATCAATAAGAATTTAGACATTTTATCTCTATTGTTTCTCATTTTAAATACTATTATGTTTTTAAAATGCAAACAATAATATATATATTTATATTTTTGCTGAACAATGAATTATAAAATCTATATTTAAAATATGAAGTTGTTAAAAATGACACCAATTTTATAAAAAAAAATTTAATTTAGTAATGAGAAACATTCATTGTGTTATGGATGTTAAACGATAATTGATATTAAAAAAACATTTTAACTCCTAAAAATATGTTATTCATGTTGCAGTTTATAATATAGACATAAGTGTAGTGATAAATATATTATTGTTTTTTTTATGCATGCTTAATAAGTGTTTAATTTTATTGACAAAACTGCATATTCCCTGACGTTCACAATTATAAATTTCCTTGAAATTTTCGGTCTAACCAATAACTTAATTATTTATAGTTAATTAAAGAAAAGATATAAATACCTAAATATATTGCTATATATATTCAAATAACGTAGATAACTGAATATTGAACCCACTTAAATTGACAAATAAACCAAACAATTATATAAAAATGTTTTTCATTATAATTAATTTCTCCAAAAGTCTAAAACTTTGTATTTTAAAATTTATTTTTTTATTGCCTAATCTTTGTTTAATTTAGTCATTTGTTTTTGTATTTCTAATTGTGTTAAATATAATTATGCATAAAAATTTATTATCAAATTTATACATTGTTATTTTTTACGATGCAATGTAAATTAACAAATTAGAATTCTTAAAAAATGGTAAATTTAATATATCATGCATTAACAACAAATTTTAGATGAAGAAACTATTTAATTTGAAATTATGATTTGTTAAAAAACCTACATCCCTAAAATTGTCTCATGGTCTCATTAAAATTAAAAATTAAAAATTACAATAAACAAATTATAAAAAAAACGATAAAACTGATCAATCATATATTAAACATAAATTCTAAATGAATAAATCATTTAATTTGAAATCATGATTTCTTATTTAATATGCATTAAGTATACACTCATTCACTTATAACCCACTTGTTATCAAAATTGTGAATATAAAATAAAAGGAACAATTAAATTCTAGATACAAAAATGATAAATTTGATATATCATAGATTATAACAAAATTTTAAATAAAAAATGATTTAATTTAAAGAATGTGATTTATATAAATATAAAAAAAGACAAAAATAACTTACATAGTCTACTAATAGGCTATAGACCAACCTAGTGGACCCTACAATCCATAAAAGTAAAATTTTTTTTATTTTGATTTTTTTAGTTCTTGTAACTAACTTAATTCTTTCCAATTATAGTATGTAAATTTAGGAGGGAAAATTAGTTATGCTATTTTTATTGAAGGTCTTGTTTTTATATATACTAGTAGTATACCCGTGCGATGCACGATTTGTAATATACAATTGATTAGTTTTAAAATTTCTAATACTATAATGTAATAATATTATCTTAACATAAATTATATATTAATAAGAATTTAATTTTGTATCTTTAATGTGTCACATCTTAAATAATATTATAATTTAAAAAACAAACATAATATATAAATGTATATATATATATATCTATGTCTAACAATGAATTTTAAATTTTATATTTGAAATATGAGGTTGTTAAATAATAGACATCAATTTTGTAAACATACCTATTAATATTGTAACTTAAAATAAATTGAATCAAATTTAGTATTGAGAAACATTTATTGTAAACGATAATTGATGTCTAATAAATATGTTACTTCACAAAGATATGTTGTGCATGTTACAGATTAATATAGATATAAATATCATAATTAATATATTATTATGTTTTTTTGATTCCTACAACAAATGTGTTAGTAAATAATTCTTTTGCATTCACAATTATAGATATCTTTAAAGGGGTTTATTGCGCGAAACCCCCTCGTGTTTTAAAAAGTCTGCGTCGGTCCCCCCTGTGATAAGGAAATTGCAACTTAAACACGTGTGATAACAGAATCTCGGCACACGTCCCACACAACTTAACAGGTGTTAACGCTGTTATATTTTTCCACCTTCTTTCCCGTTATGTCCCTCATATAACCTAACAGTTTTCCTGCTTCAGCAGCCGCAGCTTCAATGGCAGAACCGAGTCTCGAGCAGCCCGTCTCTGAACCACCACAATGGATCATCGCCGCCCATCGAAAACAACCGGGCCAGCAAGCCATTTTCCATAGTGGCAAAATTGAATTTCAGTTGCAGCAACAATGGAAGAAGGCGAAGGAACCTCACCGCCACTGACATCGGAAACGCCGGAATCGCCGCAGTCTCTGGGGCCGTCTTCGCCAAAATCGCCATGGGCACCGCCTGCGACCTCGTCGCCCCCGCCTTGCCTCCGCCACTCTCACCCTCCTAACGGCACCGACGGTATACTGCACCGCACTAGCCGACTCCCCCATCTCGTTCCTCCTCGCACGCTTCTTCAACGGCTTCTCCCTCGCCACCTTCGTCTCGTCTCAGTTCTGGATGAGCTCCCTGTTCTCCGGCAACATCGTCGGCACATCCAACGACATCTCCGGTGGATGGGGCAACCTCGGCGGTGGCTCGGCGCAGCTGATCATACCCCTCGTCTTCGACCTCATCTCCAACATCGGAGCCACCAGGGACAATTTCGCGCAGGTCTTCTACCAGGTTTTCTAGCAGGAGTCTGGGCTTGACATATGGATATTGCTTCGGAGTTGAGCTCACCATTGACAACATCATCTCTCTCTCTCTCCTCCTTTCTCTCTCTAAATCTTCAACAAATATTAATCCCCATTCAAAATCTAAGATTCAGACTGCAAGTCATTGTTATTTAATTTCAATAACAGCATGAAGAAATCAGGCATAATTGCGACGTCTGTTGCTGCGGCTTCCGCCACCGCCGTCTCCTCGGCTTCTTCCTCTAAAATTCACTTTTCTCGCGAGGTGAATTGATCAACTTCTTCTCCTTCCTTTCGCTTCTAATTTTTCAGAATTTTGATTTCGAAAACTTCTTGCCCTAGTTAATTTAATGTTTTTTTGTGTTAAAGGTGTTTGCTGGTAAAATCAATCATGCTTCCTATGGTAAAATCAATTGTTTTACTTTATTTTTATTTTTTAATGTTTATTTTTTATTCACATAATCTAAATAAATAGAGCATACACATACATATATAATTGAAAAGCAAGGGTAATTTTGTATTTTCAAGCTCACATAACAGTCAAAAAAGAAGCAACATCGCACTTCAGGCGCGTAGCCCGCACTCCCGTGAAGTCTGACGACTTTGGGGGTTTCGCGCAGAGTTTTTAAAATCACAGGTGTTTACCCCGCAATTATCGTAACACAAGGGGGACCGATGCAAATTTCGTATAACACGAGGGGGTGTTCAGGATTTTACCCTATCTTTAAAGAAAAGATATAAATCTCATCAAATAACTAAAAGATCTTGATATGTATTAATAACGTAGCTAGTTCAATATATCAAACAATTATACTAAAATATTTTTCATTGTTATTAATTTCTTAAATTTTGCACCAAAATGTAAATATAAAATTTATATTTTTCGTAAACTAAAACAAAATCTAAAATAAAAAATAATTAATTTAAATATTATAATATATATGACATAGGGAAAAAAAGATAAAATATACTTTATAATCTACCTACCTATAGGTATAGCCTAACCTAGTGGACCACACAACCCTTAAAAGTATAATTTTTTTATTTTTGATTTATTTAATTTCTTGTAACTACTTGCTTTCCATTTATAGTATGTTAATTTGGGAGGGAAAATTAGTTATTGCTATTTTTATTGAAGATCTTCTTTTTATATATATATAGATATAAATATACATTATATATATATATATATTCGGTGAAATTTTGGTAAATAAGATAATTTAGTCAACTTGTAGTCATATAAGATTAAGATTTTGAGTAGGACTCTTGTGAGACCGTCTCACGGATCCCCTTCCGCGAGACGGATCTTTTTGACCCACTTAGATCCAGCCCAATCATCTCAAGTTCAGCCCATGAAGCCCAACCCATAATGTTATATATTTTAAGCCCAAACAATTATACAACTAATTGAACCCACAAAACCCTAAACAAAATGAGGAAATCAAGTTGCACTATAGGAGAAAGTCGTCGCACAGAGAAAGTCGTCGCACAGCGTCGCCGAGAAAGCTGTCGCACCGCGTCACCGTCGTACGGTAGCCATCGTCTTGTCGTCGTCTGGATAGCACAATATCGGAGAAAGCTAATGGTTTTGGGAAAGGTGTTACACAATAGTTACAACAATAGATCAATTGTGAGAAACTTGTGGTGGCTAATGTTGGAGATTCTCGCGCTCTTATATGTAAGAATGGCATGGCCAAACAATTGTCGGTTGATCACAAGCCTGAAAGAGAACCGTGGGTTATTGAAAATAAGGGTGATTTTGTATCTATGTTTCTAGGTATATGTATATGCATTAATTTGCAACGTACTATCTATTTATATATCTTTGTTTGTTGGCAACTTAATTAGCTCGATGTTTTACATAGATATATCTTTGTTTGATGTTTTACATAGATATATCTTTGTTTGATGTTTTACATAGATATATCTTTGTTTGTTGGCAACTTAATTAGCTCGATGTTTTATATGGTTAATCAGGTGATGTGTCTTGTGTTGATGGACAACTAGCAGTAGCAGGGGCGTTTGGTGAATTACTCCAAATTTTGTTCCAGCCTCCACACCATAATGCTCATTTCTTCTTTTATCTTTTAGTTGTATATATTCTTTTGCATTGATTTACAAAGATTGTCATGTTATTGCATTATGTAATTATTTCACATATTGTTCTTGTGCATTCAGGGAGTAAATAAAATTCATACTTATATATAGAAAAGAGGTTACTTATGGATGCATAAGACATATTTATACTTATATTTATTTTGGTGTTTTGAAACTTTGTTCAAATAAGCATGCAGTAAGTAAATAAAACATATACTTACAGGTGGAAAAGACGTACTTATGAATGCAAAAGACATACTTACATTTATTTTGGTTGCAAAAAAAATACTTACATTTATTTTGGTGTTTAAACTCTGGTTTAGTGCATATATGAAAGTCAAAACACATACTAATGTTAAAAAAAACATTCCTATAACATCAAAACACTATTTACTCATACTTATATGAAAGTCAGAACACATACTTATATGTTAGAAAAAACATTCTTATAACAAAACATTCATATAACATCAAAACACTATTTACTCATACTTATATGAAAGTCAGAACATATAACATTCTTATAACATCAAAACACATAATTACACTAAGAAGAGTGAGAAAGTCAGAACATATACTTATATAGTGAAACACATACTTATAATATCCAAAAGTCATACTTTTACACTAAAAAGAGTGAGAAAGTCAGAACATATACTTATATAGTGAAAACACATACTTATAATATCCAAAAGTCATACTTACACTAAAACAGGGTGAGAGAGTCAAACACATACTTATAATATAAAAAGACATACATATACTTATATAGTGAAAACACATACTTATAATATCCAAAAGTCATACTTACACTAAAACAGGGTGAGAGAGTCAAACACGTACTTATAACATAAAAAGACATACTTGTAATACTTACACTTGAGAGAGTCAAACACATATTTATAACGTAAAAAGACATACTTATAACATCAAAAGACATACTTATAACATTAAATTATAACATTAAAAATCATAATTACATTAAAAAGGAGTAATAACGTTAGAACACATACTAATATGTTGAAAAGACATACATAGAATATAAAAAGACATACTTACGTTTTAGTGGGAAAAGTAAAAACTCATATTTGTAACATAGTTATATCCTCAAAACGTATATGTGTAACATAAAAAGACATACTTCTAACATCAAAATGCATACTTGTAGCATAAAAAAATATATTTATAACATCAAAAACATAATTACACTAAAATATGGTAAGAAAATCAGAACACATACTTATATGTTGAAAATGCATACTTATTATATCAAAAGACATACTTACACTAGAAAAGGGTGAGAAAGTCAACAGATACTTATAACATCAAAAGACATACTTGTAAGTTTGTAACATAAAAAACTAAATATTATGAAAATAATATTGACTAAATATTAGGAAAATAATATTGACTAAATATTGTATCTTAGGATATACTTTTGTATCTTTGGTAGTTATTTTGTTTCCATGTTTTACGTTGTAATCATATTATTTATTTCAGAGGAATAGAATATCCTCAATAATTTTTGAGACAATATTCTCTCCTCATATGGTATTAGTTCAGTGGAATAGATGGAATATAATCAGCGGAATAGAATATCGTCAATAATTTTTGAGACAATATCCTCTCCTCACATGGTATCAGTTCAGTGGAATAGATCGAATAAAATATCGTCAATAATTTTTGAGGCAATATCCTCTCCTCACACTTATGTGTTGATAATCAAAATGTTGTGTGGGAGAAATATTATGTTTATTCTTATGTTATTCAGCTTTATTAGTTTCTTATATGAAATAATTATGTGTTGATAATCAAAATGTTGTGTTGGAGAAATATTATGTTTATTTTTGTGTTATTGAGCTTTATTAGTTTCTTATATGAAATAATTAGAATGCACATATTTACCAAAATGCATACTTATATCTATTTTGGTATTTTGAATCTTTGTTATAGTGCATGCAGTTAGTAAATAAAACATATACTTACATGTGGAAAAGACGTACTTATGGATGCAAGAAACATACTTATACTTATTTTGGTTTTGGTGTTTTAAAACTCTGTTTTATTGCATGGAATGAGTAAATAAAACTCATACTTATAGGTGGAAAATATTAACTTATGGATGCAAAATGCATACTTATATTTATTTTGGTGTTTTGAAACTCTGTTTTAGTGCATGCAGTGAGTCAATAAAACTCATACTTATACATGGAAAAGACGTACTTATGAATGAAAAAGACATACTTATATTTATTTTAGTGTTTTGAAACTTTGTTTAAGTGTATGCAGTGAGTAAATAAATACAAATAACACATGCCTATAATTATAAAAAGTCATACTTATAGCTATGAAAGATGTATTTTTCTGTAAATCGTTGACTAACTAATAATTAAATTCATCAATTCTATTCGACTTTTAGAATAAAATTCTAAAATGATAGAGTGAACTGAAATTTGGTCCCTTGAAGATCTCCCTCTTTGGTGATCGCCACGTCGAAAAATCCTCTTTATCCTCTTTTCTAATCAATACTTATGTGCTTAAAAGACACTTATATGCTTAAAAGGCATACTTGGACCAGAAATATGAAAGAATTTAGAATACATACTCAGAAATATGAAAGAATTTAGAATACATACTCATGTTCAGGATCAATACTTATGTGCTAAAAAGACATACTTATGTACTTAAAAGACATACATGGACCAAAAATATGAGATAAATTTAGAATACATATTCATGTTCAAGTGCTAAAAAAGCATACTTATGTGCTTAAAAGACATACATGGACAAAAAATATGAGAGAAATTTAGAATACATATTCATGTTCATGATCAATACTTATATGCTTAAAAACACACTTATTAAAAGGCATACTTGGACCAAAAATATGAAAGAATTTAGAATACATACTCATGTTCAGGATCAATACTTATGTTCTAAAAAAGCATACTTATGTGCTTAAAAGGCATACATGAACCAAAAATATGAGAGAAATTTAGAATACATATTCATGTTCAGGATCAATACTTATATGCTTAAAAGACACACTTATGTGCTTAAAAGACATACTTGGACAAAAAATATGAAAGAAATTTAGAATACATACTCATGTTCAAAATCAAATTTAAGAAAACTCATTGTCTAAGCTAATAAAAGTAAAACTGAAAATACAGAATTTGTAATCCAACTGAAACATTGAGTAGCATGATTGGAACTCCAGTTTAGGTAGATGATTTCAAGTATTCCTCTTTCCCGCCCCTCATCTTTTCTGTTTAAACTATCTGACATCTCATTTCCCAAATCGTCTAAAGTAATATTACTGCATCGACAAAAAAGTAGCATGATTGGAACTCAAAACAACAGTCTAGGTAGAAGATTCTGGTTATCATCATACAACGCACATCACGTTATTTCAAGTATTCCTCTTTCATGCCCCTCATCTTTTCCGTTTAAACTATCTGACATCTCATCCATTGGTTCCGTCGAAGCATTTCCACTCTCAAAATATAGCTTCTGGTAAGACATATTTCCTTGGTCCAATGAACATATAGCTGGATGTCTGCCATGGTCATGGAAACCATATTTCCTGGCAATACTGATGATCATAGCACCGTTTCCACACGATTAGTGACCATATAGAATTTGAAGAATGGAATCGATCAATGGTTGCGCCTATCATTACAAAATAAAATAAGAATTATAAAATTCCTCAATTCCATTCTCAAAATTACAGCAAACAATGTTATTGATTTCATAAAATTCCTCCATTCCATTCTCAAAATTACAGCAAACAATATTATTGATTTCACCCCTGATTTTAACAGAAAACCCCATAACTATACCCATGAAATTGCACCCATGATGAAACTCAAAAACCCTAATTGATATATGAATGCTTTACCGTTATTTCGCAGAACAAAAGGTTGGCGAAGGCGACGAAGGTGGCGATGAAGGTGGTGACAGTGAGTCATGCGACGGTGGTGCGACAGTTCTCCTTGGGTAGGGTGTGCGACGGTTTTGCATCAGGTGTGCGACGTTTGCATCAGTTTTCTCTTCTTTTTTTTGATATGGGCTATGTGGGTTGTAGTGTTTGTTTAATTATTTGGGATTAATATGTACAATGATATGGGCTGGGTTTCATGGGCTGAAAGTTGGATGATTGAGTTGGGCCAAAGCGGGTCAAAAAGATCCGTCTCACGGAAGGGGATCCGTGAGACGGTCTCATATGAGTTTTTGCGTAAGATTTTATATAAAAGATATATATATATATATATATATTAGTACCTTTATTTAAAAACGATAGTGATTATTATATTTTATTTTATTTTGAACATGGTAGATGATGACATTTTTGATATATCAAAATAGACAAATGTTTCTTAAAATCTTATAAATTATTTTGAGACTTAAAAGAAAAATAAAACAGACATTTATATTGGGATGCAATGAGTATAATTTTTGTAGAAATACTAAAGCCACAATGAAGCTCTTGACGCTAGCTAATAAAATGAAATTAGCAGGAAAATTGAGTTGGAAATGAACCAAAACAAAAGGTTTAGTATATACCCATATTTATATAAATCAAAAGTTGGTATCCAATTTGATATTAGTGACATAATTTGAAATCTATTACAAATCATCCACAGTATCTCACAATAACTCAAGAGAGAGAGAGAGAATTAAAAATTAGCGCAAAGTTTTTAATTAGGTTTACCAAAAAAGAGATTATAATGTTTTCTCTAATACTCAAGTGATTAGCATCACTACCTGCTCACTTTTACTTTATGGCTAGTGCTTCTATAATTCAGATCCCTTTTAAGGTTGTGTTGGATCGAAAGATTTGGAATTTACTATATCAATGTTTAGATTGATCATATGATTTCGAGAACTAGCTTGCTCGAGTTGTAAGAGAAAAGGAGCTTTCACCTGCTCCATCACTTTTATTTTGAACAATTTTTTCAAGAAACTTTGGTGTAATTCCGAATGCACTTTAATTTTATGAATTACATGTATATTCATTTTAAATCTTGTAATGTATATTTAAACACATCCTAATTAGTTCTTAAAGTGGAAGAGTACTTATTGGCTTTAGAAATCAGTTTCGAAACATTATCTTTATCGTACTGAAAAGTACATCCACTAATGTCTTCATTATTGCATAAAAAGCTGATGTTTTCCTAACTTCACTGTACTTTTTTCTTTCAGTGCAAAACATATTTTAATTTGACAAGTTTTTTAATTTGAAAAAAAATTGTGTAGGATGATCTTACTAATAATTTCGAATCCTTTATATCTATAATTCAATCCATATTCATTAATTTATATGATAACTTTGACATAAAAACTAATGTGAGACGGTCTTACGGATAGTTTTCGTGAGACGGATCCTTATTATACATGAATTAAACTAATATCCACTTATTTCCATATGAATTACTAGGTGTGGGTTATGGGTAGACCCGTCTTACGAAAAAAGATCTGTGAGACGATCTCACACAAGACCTACTCTAACTTTGAAATGGGTTGACCAGTCTCACGTAACATAATCTTTGAGATTGACTCACTCTTTATGTTTTAAGGAACAAATCTAATCTGTGTCATAATTGGCAATAATAATTGTAAGTTTTATTATTATAACGTGTTAAAAGTTTACACATTGTGATAAGAGTCCCTAGCCCAAATTACCCATTTTCATATAAAGTAGGAAAATTTTACCCATCATTATAATATTTTAACCCAACATACCCATAAATTTAAAATATTGTCCCCAAATACCCATTTTCCTGCTCTGCCTACTGCTCTGCCTAGTCTGACTCTGATCACTGTCAGAATTTCATTACTTAATCATCTATATTATATTATATATATATATATATGATATATATTAATTGAATGATTCGAATAACTTAAAATATATAGTGATTTATATTAATTGAAATTAAAATTACAACTTGTAATATATTGATTTTCCTCTTATATAAAACAATTTAAGTGTAATATAAATTTATTGGAATGTAAATTGATTAAGTAATAAATAAATTATAAGTGTAATATATTATATCTTGTAATATAAATTTATATTAAGTGTAATATATTGATTTATATTAATAAAATATTTGTAATAAATTTTTCACAACTACCCCACCCAAATATTAGGGTTTAACGAATACTTCTCCCATTTCTCTTTACATCTCTCTCACTATTCTCTCTCACTAGCGGCGCCTCCTCCCATTTCTTCCTCCCATTTTTTCTTCCGGCCGATCTCCTCCCAGCTCTCTACTCTTCCGGCGGTCGATAGTGTTAAATGGCCGAAGAGGTTAGTGTTTACACTTTGTTTGATTATTTATAGTTTGTTATTTATAGTTTGTTTTTTATTTAGTTTGATTATTGTGATTTTGTATGATTATTGTAGTATTAAATTATTGTTGTGATTAGTATAGAATTGTTGTTGTGATGAAATTGTTGTAATGTAGCAAATTTTAGGGTTAACGAAACAAATTAGGTAGAGAATGGACTATCATTCGTTAACCCCTATATTTGTGGGGTTAACGAATTGCCCTAATTCCACCTCAATTCGTTAACCCCTATATTTGTGGGGTTAACGAAATGCTCTGATACTCCGTTTTATCTAAATCCTAATAAAATACTTTATCTGTGCCATGATATTATATTTGGTTGATTATAGTAATATATACATTTTGTATCAATAAATTATACCTTATATATCACTGGATTAAATTTCTGAGATAAATTAAAATAAAAGTTAATAATGAAAAATACATACTCCAATAATATATTTGAAATTAAAATTTGTGTCCGCAAATCATTTTCTGTAAACATTAGTCTCAATTCGTTAACCCCTTATCTTAAGGGGTTAACGAAAAACCCTCAATTTTCCAATTTGATTCGTTAACCCCACTAATTTTAGGGGTTAATGAATCAACATAATCATTCGGCCTCAATTCGTTAACCCCTTAATTTTAGGGGTTAACAAAATCACTAATTTGTGCAATTGGATTCGTTAACCCCACGGATTTTAGGGTTAACGAATCAACTTAATTTTCGGCCTCAATTCGTTAACCCTTATGTTTAGGGGTTAACGAAATCCCTCAATTTTAGGCAATTGGATTCGTTAACCCCACAAATGTTAGTAATAATATTTTAATTCGTTAGGCCTACTTTTTTAGTCTTTAATTAGTTTATTAATTTTCTAATTGTTAATCATTAGTTAATCCCTACTTATAAATTAGTTAAATTAGTTTATGAATTAGTTACTTTTAATTAGTTTGGTTAGCTAATTCCTCAATTAGTTAATTAATTTTTTAATTCGTTAATTAGATTCGTAGTTAATTTTAGTTAATAATAATTATTTTAATTCCCAGTTAATTTTTAATTTGTTAGTTTTCGTTTATTAGTTAACTTTAATTTCATAGTTAGTAGTTAATCATTATTCCCTTTATGGTTTGTTTAATTATTTTATCCTTTTTTAATGTAGTGGACATATGTTCGTGGGGATTGCCAGCGTACCATAGCATATATAAATGGATATGTTCGGCTTGCGGTACTGGATGAGGTGAAGGCACAGCTTCGATCTATGGGTCGACAGTGTCTCCGTGACTTTTGGAGGACGAGTTTCGGCCATTTCCTGTTGTGGAAGACGGAGAGAGAGTCCTGCAAGTTCCTCTTACACGTCCTCATGTCATATGAGGTGCGTGGTGACCAGACACCAGCAGACGAGAGGTGGTTCTGTGTAGGGCAGGGAATGCGTATTTGTCGCTTCGGTAAGCGCGAGTTTGCCCTAGTGACGGGGTTGAAGTTCGGCAACTCAACTTTCAAACCGACCGCAGTTCACACCCCACCTGATGGAGCAGTGTATTGGAGGGTGCACGCCGAGTCTTCCCGGGTCACAGTGTCTGACCTCCGTTCTCGATTCACAGCCGGCGAGTTTGCTGATAGTGTGGAGGACACGGTGAAGATTGCCAAGATTTTGATCCTCTATCTCATACTGCTCGGGGTGGATGCCGGCAAGACAACTGTTGATCGATGGGTTTGGACTTTGGTGGAGGATGAAGAATTATGGGAGAGCTTTCCATGGGGGAAGTACAGCTTCCTCACCTTGTGCAATTACATTGATAAGTTACCGAAGACAATTCCTGCTCGTACCTACACACCGCATTACCATTTCTATGGTTTCTCGATAGCCCTGCTGGTATGTCCCTGCAAATTAGTTATTCGACATTTCTTTAAATTGTGTTTAGGTTTTTGATAAGTTTTTTTTGCTAAATTAATTTCCAAATATGTCCTATTTAGATATGGGCTTTTGAGGCGATCCCCATTACCTCTCAGTTTGCCGGGTATAGATTAGACACGCCTATCCTGATGCCCCGGTGTATGAAGTGGAGTTTGAAGGTGTCGGAGACGGATGTTTCACAAGTGTTAGCAGGCGAGGTATGTACTATTTATTTTTTTAACACGGTAAGGGCCCACTTATTGTGATCATGATTCTTTACTTCTATAATTTTGTTACAGGTCGAGTGTTACACTACACTGACACCCACTGACGATGAAGTGATTCAGCTGTACTGGCAGGATATCGATGACGATATCCTGATGGGGGTCCAACTCCCTATGAGAGGACGTGGAGGTCGTCGTGCTACTGATCGTACTCCACAAACACCTTCTGCACGTTCGAGACCTTCTGCACCCATCGGAGATCCTGCAGAGGTCGGTCCGTCGAGGACACGTCCTGTCCGAAGAGAGCGACGTAGGACCGCAGTACCCTCCCAGGCGGTCGGCGAATCATTTGACGACGTGCCCCCGCCACACCCGTCGCTCTCTGATGAAGTGCCGATTCGTGCATCACCAATTGCTCAGAGGTACCCTGAGTCGGAGACTGATTTTCATCAGCACGATCCGAGACCGAGCTCAGGGACCAGTGACGACTTGTTCAATCGATTGACGGATTGGATGGGATCTCGAATCGACGGTCTCCAGCAGAGAGTTACCGAGCAGGTCACTGAGGCGATGGGTCCTCGATTCGACGCCCTCCAGCAGTACACCGATGGGCTTGGATCACGATTCGATGGTCTCCAGCAGCACGTCACTGATGAAGGAAAGCGTCTGGAGGGACTGATGCCTAAGATGATCGAGGAGCAGATTAAGACATATTTCGCCACGTTCTATACTGTGCCGTCAGAATTCCAGACACCAGCTGCCCAGACTGGTAGGGTCTTACCAGAGTCCGGTCCCTCTGTTGTCCCCTACGATTTGTCTGCCATCACACCTCAGGGTATCGCAGATACCGAAGGTGTTGGAGCTATAGCGCGACGTCGAGCTCCGTCTGCTGTTGTGCGCAGTCCATTTTTGGTTGAGGAGGCCACTAGGAAGAACAACATCAAGTGGAAGGAGTTCAAAGCCTACTTCATCTCAAAAGAGGACGAAGTGAGCGGGTAAGAATCCAATCCTCTTTCTACAGTACCAAAGTTTGTTTTCTTTCTATGTATTAAAATTATCAATTGTAATCTTTACAGGCGGAATGTCGGTGCTGGAGCGCCAGTGGGGCCAAGTTGGTTCAGACGATTCATTGGTCCAAAGTCCGAGTTGGAGTCAGAGGTAACTTCTTTCGAATTAAACTATCATTTTATTGACAATTCATTTGTAATTGATTCAATTCGTTTTTTGTCTGTTACAGCATATTGATGCATACTTGGGCGTACTACAGAGCCGTCCAGAAGTTGCCGAAGTACAAATCCATCGTCAGCTTGTCGGGAGGACTCAGATTGTCGATAGCCAGCTGTTTGTGAGTTCTGATTATTCGTTTTAGTGTAATCTTGGTTTTTTTGTTTCGATTAGTTGTCGGTGTTTATGAACTTCAATGCAGGAAATATGTGAAGAAATTTGGCGGGACAAGCATGCTGGTGAATCCGAAGAGGTCAAATACCAGCAGGGGATCCGAGAGACGTTTACTGAGCAAGAACTAGAGCGATGTGCTACTTATGTCTGCGGTTTAAGACCGAGGTGGAACTTCATCGCCCCGTGGTGGGATGGCATACAACAAGTAAGAGTTCAAATATTTGTGGATTTTTTTTTTTAGTTTCGCTTATGTTTGAAGGCGTTCTAATAATCCGCACCTGTTGAATTTCAGATCTGGACGGTCATGAACCTAGACGGTCACTGGGTCGCTTGTGTAATAGACATCGTGAAGCAGCGTCTATGCCTGTGTGACAGTCTTAGGCATAGATACACCGAAGATGTGGTCAGACACCGTTGCAGAGTGACCCTCCCTATCCGCCGTATCTTACCACGACTGTTGGAGTACTGCGGCTTTCAAGAGAAGGCAAGGGCACAGGGTCGTGAAGTCCCACAGGGACTCCCGGAGTTCGATTTGGTCACATTGGCTCCGAACTTGTGCTACGTGCAGGACGACAGTGTATCATGTGGGCCATGGGGAAAAATTTCATCGTTCTCGACACTCCCTATCCCAATTGCCAGGGGAAAAATTTGATCGTTTCCATCTTTAGTCACAGCAACGAATCCAATCCCCTTGTACTGCCCCTTCAAATGGCAACCGTCGACTACGATAACAGGTCTGGAATATAACCTAAATCCGGCAATGGATGCACCCAACGCAAAGAACGCATACTTGAATTTCCCATTATTGTGGGTGTCTAATGCGGTATATGTACCCGGATTTCGTTCCTTCAAAACCTGTAAGTAAGCTGGCAACATGTTGAATGACGTGCTCGGATCACCATATGCTTCTCTCATTGCACGACGTTTTGCACTCCTAGCATGCTTGTAACTCAAATTAAGTCCATGTCTCTCGTTCATCTCTCGCATGATCTCCCTAGGAGTGATGTCAGTCCCATCTTTCCGGAGCCTCTGGACAAAATAATCTCCAATCAATGTGGACGGAAGTCTGCGGGGTGCACTAGCATTCAGTTGATATGAACAGGTGTGAGGCAGGACAACTTTGGATATTTTCCAAATCCCGTGTTTTTCATGTGCATTGAGTAAGAACGGACAATCTTTTTGATTGCACTTCACTTGCCATCGGTGTTTGTCAGAGTGGTCCACACGAAATTGGACTTGATTCTCCAGATGATAATACCCTACTAAATTCTTCAACTCAACCTTAGACCCAAATGTCGCTCCTTTTTTCATACCGCTTGGAGCATGCTCAATCTCATTTGCAGTTGGGTCATCAAAATCAGGTATGTCTGGAATGTGCCACTCAGCTCTCATTGTGTCATCGCAGAATTGCTCATATGCAGCTCGCTGCTCCTCATCCAAGTTTGTCTCCACATCTTCGTCCAGCACAAAGTCATCTTCTGCATCAATTGGATCTACCAAAATAAATAAATAAATATATATCAGTGATATGTTAATTGTATACACAAATATTCACATATGATCAGTACGGTACTACTGGATTACCTGTTCGAGGATCATGGTCTTCCTGTTCCTGTCTTTCTTCAAGTGGCGGTTCTTCGACCTCATTAGTTGGGGCCACATTTAGGTCTAAATAGTTCAACTCATTGTGTGGATCACATGTAGATGAGGCCGGCCAAGGTATACTTGGCTCATTTGAAGATGTTCGAACCAAATTGTCATCTAAACCCCATGCTGAATAAAAATTCTGGTCCTCGTGTAGTCCTAACGGAACATTTGACCAATCCAAATTTTGAGACTCCTCAATCGGTGTATCAAAACTTTGAGCAGCAACATGTGTCTCCTCATCTAATGAACATTGTTCTTGATGATAAGAAGAAGAACCACCTGATACTCCTGAGTTTATTCGTTTCAACGAAACAAACAGAACTAGTAGTCCATACTCCTGTGAAAAACACTCATGCAAATCAAAATCATTCATGATTTTCTTCTTCTTCAATCTTCCATTCACTTCTACCAGAGAATGGATCAAATACCGCCAACAACTCAAATCAGCAAGCATAATCTGATGCAGCGAAATCAATAAATCTTGATATGAAAATGTTTCGAGATTGATCATTGATTGAATGCCATTCACGTACTGCAAACCATGCCAGTAACCTCCATGACATATTGCAACTGAAAAAGTCATCCCTGAACAAATATGAAAAAAATGCTCAATAATTATCAAATCGTTAATCAACCAATTACAAAATTAATATCACAACAAATTAACTAAACAAAGTTAACTAATTAACGAATTACAAAATTAATATCACAACCAAAATTTAGTGAATTAAAAATTAACTACGAATTTAAGGAACTAAATTAACTAATTAACAAATTAAAGAAACGAAATCAATAATAAAAATAAGGGTTGTTTCTTTAACAAAAGTTTGGCCAACAAAAATCAATAATATAAGGGTTGTTTCGTTAACCCTTATATTATAAGGGTTAACGAAATGTTAATGATTTTTCTAAGTTTCGTTAACCCTTACAATATAGGGGTTAACGAAATGGTAAGGATTTTTGCTAAGTTTCGTTAACCCTTATAATATAGGGGTTAACGAAATTTTGGGGTATTTTGCTAAGTTTCGTTAACCCTTATAATTTAGGGGTTAACGAAAGTTTGGGATTTTACTTGGTTGTTTCGTTAACCCTTCAAATTAAGGGTTAACGAAATGAGAAAGATAATTTTCTCAATTTTTGTAGAAAATAATTGTTACCAAAATAATTCTTACCAAAATTCTTACCAAAATAATTCTTACCAAAATAATTGTTCATAGAAATTTTATAGGAATTATTCGAAAAAAATTTAACAAAAGTGTAAATCTCTAACATTCAAACAATAATCAACCAAAATTAAACAAATACAAACAATAATCAAACAAAATATTATAGAAAACTAACTATAGCCATTTCAACTATAAACAAAATTAAACTTTAAAACAAATTAAAAGTGTTGTTATGCATTGAAATACTTACTCAATACTCTTGATTTCGATGAATCCTTGAAACTTTCAAATTTTTAAGAGATCTCCCCCGAATCGTTAATGTGAATGTGAAATGTGTATGGAATGAATTCAATTGTAAATTTGAATATTAATACTGAGGTAAATTTTTTGTTCAATGAATGGAATGATTTATCATACTCTTGTCTTATTATTCACGTGAAAAATAAAAGTAAAAAGAGGTAAAAATAGTCAAAAAAATTTTCTGCAAAGCAAAGTACATTTCAGAGAAAGCAAAGTACGAGTCAAAGTCAAAAATGGAAAAATGGGTATATGGGGATAATACTTTATATATATGGGTAGATGGGTACAAAAATTTATATTGATGGGCAATAAAGTGAAGTCCTTATATATAAATGGGTATCCGGGGCTATTTTCTCTTGTGATAGAGTGATAAAACGTGAATTATAATATTTATAGCACCTACTTAGTTATATCTCCACTATATATGTTCAATGAATGTGTACTTGGTAGGATAAATAATCTCTAGGCTTAATATAAGAAATCCAACTTGAAATATGATGGTTTTTCAATATAAATATTTATATATTCAATTGCTTCCAAAATTTGTGATTTTTTTCTTGAGATTGTAATCTAATGTCATATTTAGACCATTTTTCAAGTCAAAGTCGTAATTAAAGTTCCGATTTTTCAACCAATATATATGAAATTAATAACATATAGCTCTTTGTACACAATGTTGTTTGAAGGTTAAGGTTCATATGATTTGATTAATTATGTGTTTTCAATTTGATTTATATAACACATAAGTTCATCTAGTTTAATTGTCTTTGCCATCGAAATTCTCAATGTCACATACAACTGTACATCTGACAACAATATCTAATTTTTCATCTTTCTTACTTAGGGTTAGTTGTAGAAAAAATCACGAACTTTATTCAATTTGTAATTTTAAAAACATTTTTGAATATTAACAAATATAACATGTTCATTCATATTACCCCTTTCATCCCGATCGAAATTGCCTACGTTGACCAGACACGAAAATTAAGAAAATGTAGTTGACTCAAGTGGATGTGCTAACTTTTTTTGCTTTTTAGACTTTAATTAGTGTTTGGATTAGTGTGTTAATTATAAAACCAAACTATGAATATAAAATAAAAAATTGGAAATGCATTAAAAAAGAAACTGCTGCTGCTTAAAATTTAAGGTGGGAAAATTTCCCACCAAATCATCACAAATTCAGAATAATAACAGCAAAGAGTTACAAAATTTCCTCCCTAAAACACACTAATTACAATCAATTCAAATCATATGCTTCTATAAATACAAATACAAATGCATTCAATGCATTTTCAACAACCAACAACCAAAATCTCCAAATTTCAGATTAAAAAATGACAAACAACAAAAAAAGGCAAAACTCTTTCTCCATCAGAACGACTTCTTATAGCTTAGCAGCTTCTCGTAAACAACAAGAACGACATTTTGAAGAACGACATCACTGCAGAAGTCGCAACATCATTTGGAGTGTCTGTTCGTACTGTCCGACTCATATGGCAAGCTGCAAGGAAGCAAATTTCAGAGGGGCAGTCTATTTCTTTTCCGGAGGTAAGACTATGTCAACCTTCATCTCAACTTAAAAAGTTGGATGTGGAAGTCGTTAAAGTCATTCCCTTCTCCAAGAGAGGCACAATCAGGAGGTTAGCAAAAGAGCTTGAAGTTAGTAAATCACAAGTGGGGAGGTGGGTAAAATCGGGCAGACTTAAAGCACACAGTAACGCAATCAAACCAGCTTTGACAGATTCAAATAAGCTCAACAGAATCAAATTCAGCCTATGTTTCTTGCACAAACATATCAGCAACAAGATTAGTTTTGAAGAAATGCATAATGTAGTTCATATTGACGAGAAGTGGTTCTATATGCAACGGGCAAGTGAAAGGGCTTATAAACTGAGCTCAGAGGATGATCCATACAGGGCATGTAAAAGTAAGCGATTCATCTCAAAAGTCATGTTTATGGCTGCTGTGGCAAGACCACAATACACAGAACAATGTGAGTTGTTGTTTGATGGGAAGATTGGAATTTTCTCATTCACAAAACAAGTCCTCGCCATCAGAAATTTAGCAAACAGACCAAGGGGTGCAATGGTTACAAAACCAATTGACTCCATATTAAGAGCTGCCTTTTGGAAAAGGTAACTCACAACTATCAGATTTTTCATCATTTAATGTGTTTAGTAAGTCTCCTAAAATTGCCCTAAGGTTTTGATTAACTATTGAGCTAATTTGGTGGCATTACTAACACATTTTATGGTGAATTGTTTGTTGTTTTTTTCATCACATGACACAACATGGATAATCCCAGCAATGTTCTTAAATGTTGATGACTTGGTTGCTAATGTTCTTCAATCATTTGAAGAACTAGAGCATCCAAAGTTGAACAACATTTTTCTCACACCACAAGCATGAATGGTTGAGATATTAAAGGTAAATGGAGGAAACAATTACAAGCTGCCCCACATTGGAAATGCAGCACAAGCAAAAAATGACTCATTGCCAATGACAATTGAAGTGGATGAGCAACTTGAAAGGTAAGCAATTAAGTTTCTGATTGCAAATGAAGAAGCCACAAAAACTTATGACATTAGGGGCATTCTAACAGATTTAGGGTACATGTAAAGTAGACTTATAAAGTTTTTGTCAATCTGTTTTTTTTAACAGTTTAAACACACATGAAGTGTTCATTTTGCTTAAACTGTAAACAATAGAATCACATGTTAATGATATCTTGATTTGCAAAGTATTTTTTTTTCTCTCAGAAAAATTTCATTATAGGGTGAGATGACATCATTAATATAGTCTTAAAACAGACTATATCAAGTTGCCTACATGAGGCAGCACAATGCAATTGCAACAACAATTAATAACAGGGCAGAATCAGAGAACAATCAACATACGTCACATCACTTTGCTTAAACTGAAAATAATAGAACAAGTTCTTGCTTTTTTAATTTGCAAAGTTCTTTTTTTCCCTAAGAAAAGTTTCATCATTGAGATTTTTTTCATATGGCCACTAAAGGTAAGATGACAACATTAACATAGTCTTAAAACAGACTATGTCAAGCTACTACATGCAACACCCGGTCATGTTGAAATTAGACAATGCAGTTGCAACAACAATTAATGTTGGACAGACTCTAAAACAATCAGCATATTTCACATGACTTTGTTGAGCTACCATGCAACTAATCATCACTTTCTCACATACAACATATAGAACTCAAATAGATCATGCAATTGCAACAACAGAGAACTGTTGGGCAGCTTTGTGATAGCTACCATGCAAGTAATCAAAGTTCAATCACTGAGACCTGTTGGGTAACATATTCAAAAATCAGCATACATATTGCATGAGCAAGCATGAATCATCAACAAGCAAGCATGAATCTACACTGGACAGACTCCAGCAGTCATTCAAATACACTGGACAGACTCCAGCAGTCATTCAAACAATCAGCATACTTCACATCACTTTGTTGAGCTACAATTAGAGTGAATCATGCCACTGAACTTTTCTCGTACAATCAACATATTTCATCATCATAATTAGGAAATTAGGGCTTTCCTAATACCATCTCAAAGTTCATCACTAAATAGAGTTTAATCATAACATAACACATCATCATTCTCAGAAATCAGCATAATCAAATTAGGGTTTACCACAATCAGCAGAAATTAGGGCTTTCCACAAAATTGATTAGAATACCCCTAATCATCACACGACATAGCATAATCATAACATAACACATCATCGGCCTCAGAAATCAGCAGGAAACTCAAATTAGGGTTTTCCATTATCAACAGAAATTAGGGTTTTTCACAAAATTGATTAGAATACCCCTAAGCACTAAAAAGACCATAATCATAACATAACACATTATCAGCCTCAGAAATCAGCAGGATAATCAAATTATGGTTTTCCATCATCAGTAGAAATTAGGGCTTTCCATATAATCATAACATAACACATCATCTACCACAGAAATCAAAGAAGTAATGTTGATAAAAGCAGAAAAATAACCTTTCGAACTGAGGGAACCCAGATCACCAAACATTCGTAAAAAAAACAAAGCATTTCAGGATCGTCGAACACAGATCTGAAGGGGGTACCTCAATCCTAAAAGGGAGAGTATCCCCATCTTCTGCGAACTGAGTTTCCTCGACAAAAGACTCCTCTGAATCCCAAACGAAACCCTCTTCCGAAATCGAACATGAAAACTCCATCACAACTGGGTTCGCACTTGAGAGAGAACCCAGATCGGGTTCCAGAGAGAAATGGTTTAGGTAGAAGGGCGATTATCAGGACTAAGGATCGATTAGGGTTCGGGGAAAGGATTTGAGAGCGTTCAGGAAGAGGGTTCCAGAACGACGATTATCAAGTCGAAGGATCGATTAGGGTTCGGGGAGAGGGTTTGAGAGAGAAAGGGAGAGGGTTCCAGATCCAAGCAAGCATCTCAAGAACATGGATCGATTAGGGTTCAGGGACCCAACTTGAGAGAGAAAGGGAGAGGGTTCTAGATCCAACATTCATCTCAAGAACATGGATCGATTAGGGTTAGAGAGAGGGTTTGAGAGAAAAAGTGAGAGGGTTCCAGATCCAAAATTCATCTCAAGGACATGGATCAATTAGGGTTTAGGGAGAGGGTTTGAGGGAGAAAGGATGAAGATTCTAGATCCAAAAAGTGGGAGTGGGAGGAGTCGATTAGGGTTTGGGGGTATTGGGTGGGGTAGAGGGTTTAGGTTTAATTAGGGTTAGGGGTTAATTAATGATTGTTAGTTTAATGAAATCGGATTTAAATTAAGAAAAGTGGATGGCATTTCTGTAATTATGTTGAAATGCAGGGGTATTTTTGTAAAAAATTTTTGTCATTTATGGGCTGTCAAATTCGGTTGGGACAAACCGAAATGGCAAGTAGGCAGCTTCAGCCGGGACGGGGGAGTATTTTCAAATTCAACCAACAAACAAGTTTCGTGTATGTTTATTTCAACAATAGCTCTCACTATTTCAAAATGACTGTCACTTTTTATGTTTAGTCATTATTCTATTTTCAAACGATGAGAGTTATTTTCAAACTAAACATATTTGAAAACTACGCATTGGTTAAATTTGCAAACTAAATATGAAAGTTCATATTAAATTTACTAATATCCATAAAGTTGGTTAAAATTGCAAATTAAGCATCGTTTGTGATATTTCTGATAATTAATTAATCCTTTTAATTATAGTCTAGCATATGAATCTTTAAGATTTTGAATTGATATAGTTGATAGCTAATTAGACAATAAAGACAGAAAATAACATAATTAACATGAACAACCAATCATAGTGGTCAGATCTTAGTAGCTTTAGCCTTTAATTAGGTATACTGCGACTCTTCCTTTATAGTAACAATATGCCTAATCAATGACTGCATTTCATTACATCACTTTGTTTATTACTCATCAAGCACAATACCACTTTTAACAGGACAAAAATGAGATTTTCTTTTAATGATGCTAACTATTTGGGTTTTTTCCCCCAAACAATTGAGTTATTGTATTCGAAAAAACTTTTAAACGCATGTGCACTAATTAATAAAACAGTGTGATTTATTAAAAAATTTATTTGTTCATCAATAGGTGAATGTTTTAGTGTATTTGTTAAGTGTTTTTGTGTGTGTTTAACATCAAAAACATCTTCGGTGTGTGTGAGCGTGAGAAAGAGGAGAGAGGAAAGAGGAAAAATGAGAGAGAAAATACATTATTTTATAAATAAAGTTGATTGATTAAGTAGATGAGTTCCACGATGAGATTCACACAAAATTTGTTTACAAATGTAGATGCTCTAAGCATGTAGTGTAAATACGACCATATTATTTGGATGAAAAACCCATTAAAAATACATCACACACAAGTCATGTGGCGAAACCCAATAAAAAAATATTAGAAAATTAGTTTGGTGGTTTAAATTTATATAATATATATACACACCCATCAATACCAGAAGTTCAATAATTTATAATGCAACCCTTTAAACAATTTTATCAACTATATTAATCATGAAATAAATGGGAAACAATTATATCAACTATTTTAATCATCAAAATAAATGGGAATAGGGATTGTGGGCCTTTAAAGTCGGAAGCCCATTATTTTGCATATTGAGCTTCAATTTTGACTAACCAATGGGTGTGGCCCAATTTAAATGGCCCAAACCCAAATCTCCCATTCTTTTACTCACCCGATTTGTAAAAGAAATCACAGAACACCTGTTCCTCTTAAACCCTAACTCCTCGACGTCGAGTTCACGGCCGGCGCCGGTGATTGGATTCCAGACGGCCTGCATTTGCGGCTTTCTTTTCTTATTCCGATCCTTTTCTTCATTTCTGAGAAGGAAATGAACGGACAAGATGACATTTTTCTTCAAGATTAATTCCAGCTGAAGCTCATTGAAGGTACTGAAATTATGCGTCCTTTCGCTCTGTTTTATATTGTTTTTTATTTTATTTTCTTCGAATTTTTGATGTGGTTTAATGGCAGCTATTTTTGAACTGGTATTGTTTGCGGATTTTGCTTTTATGCTATAGAATACTGGGGAGTTTTCATTTTTGATAAATTTCTTTAGCTTCTCTGTTATTTTCTGGGTGTGTTGTATTTGTGTTGGCTATGATGCATTTCTAATGAATGAAGTTACTATGGATCTTGGTTTAGGAATAGATTGCCTAGAGGATGTGGGAGGGAAACAAAATCATCACTTGCTTTTCCCTAATGCTTATCTGCTAATGTGTGTAGCGTGAGTTAATTGAGTTGGAGTAGCCATATGGAGAAAGAAAATTGTACATTTGTGGTGGCATACTTGTTCGAGGCGCGCCTCGGGGGAGAGGCGCAAGGGGCGCAGAGGGTAGCGCCTCTCAAGGGCTGAGGCGGGCGCTGTTTAAGAGGCGAGCGCCTCTGTGCGCCTCGTGCGCCTCCTCTTGTGCGCCTCAGAGGCGCGCCTCTCTCACATTCACTTTTTTTTATTTAAATTTAATATTTAGTACATATATTTTTTAGTATATATATAGGATGGGTTTTGGAGACAAGTGAATTAGGGTTCAAAAATATAGTCTTACACTTCTACTGTACCACCCTTAAACGTCCAACCTTAACCACCCAATTGCTACTGTCGGCGCCGACAACAGACTGCCACTGCCGATCACCATCGGCGCCGCTGCTACCGCCGGCCGCCAGAGCCGACTGCCGGATTTCATGTGTTTGAGACTTAGCTTGAACTATGAACTCTATTTTATATGTTTTATCATTTATTTGAAGTTTGAACTTTATGTTATGGATTTATTAGACTTAAATTAAGAGATTTATATTTTTCTTATTAATTTTATTAATTCAGCGCCTCTGTTCAAGAGGCGCGCGCCTCGGGCGCCAGGGCGACCCTTGCGCCTCTGTGCGCCTCTCGCCTCTAAAATCTATGGTGGTGGGATTGTTGTTCAAGGTCACCTGCTGCGTCTCAATTTGTTTCTTTTGAATATGTAAATGTTGATGCTGCTAACTGGGTACTGAAGGGGTGGTTCTAAGTATAACTTGTTAACAAGTTTTTTACCTATGCATCTGTGTAAAGAAGAGAGGAATGGTTTGAGGCTATGATCTGTTTTCCTTGTTATAGCTTGTATGTCTATCACGAACTTGTGATGGAAGCTTGGCAGGGTTATATTCCGATATCTTTTCTGTAAGAGTAAATTTAGTTCTGGAGAGAACTCTGTATGTTTAATCTCCAGTTTGTTATGTTGTCTCTATGTAACGTGGTCTCTTTTGCTAATTGTGTTTTTACTGATTGTCTTTATTCTAAAGTTCAAAGAGGATGATTGTTACTTCCCCCTTTCTTTTTTCGTGGTTCCCCCATTTAATTGGAGAGTTTGTTCAAAAGGCAAAGGTTAAATGATCTGATGATATATGTTGATCATTTGCAGTGACAGCTACAAATATATATCTTACTGTTGTGGGGCCATCAGTAATTTTCCTGGCTCATCGTCACTACTAATCCCGAGACCATGAAACTAGCTACTATATATCGATGTGCTCGTGGCCACCCCATTATGCATGGTAAAAACAACTTTCTTCAGTACCGTTGTTTACAAACTGACATTGCTCCTACAGATCCCAAAGACATGCCCATGAAATACAAGTACCCTGCTGTATATGATCCTTATGGGCCAAGACCACCACCTTCGGACAAAATCGTTCAGCTCGCTGAAAAAATTGCGTCCTTGACTGTAGAAGAGCGAAATCAGATTTACCCTACTCTGGTTTATAAGGTAATGACTCCCAAGCACGAACAAAAAGCGGGATTGGGTGCACAAGTTGGGGCAGGTGCCAAGGGCGAGGAGAAAAAGGCTGAGAAAACAACATTCAATGTAAAGTTAGAGAAATTCGATGCAGCTTCTAAACTAAAGGTGATAAAAGAGATCCGTTCGTTCACGGAGCTAGGATTGAAGGAAGCAAAAGATTTGGTGGAGAAAGCGCCAGTTATACTCAAGCAACAGGTGACAAAAGATGAGGCAAATAGCATTATAGAGAAAATCAAAGCTGTTGGGGGAGTTGCTGTGATGGAATAGTTCTTTCTACTCTTTGTTTTTTGTTTTAGAGCCTTTTTTTTTTCTTTTTCCAGAGATGAGGGAATAATCTGTTGTGACACTTGAATTTGTATTGTAAACCATTATAGTAGCTCAAGCTAAATGGTTTACTAGGTTTGATTCTCCAAGGTACAATTTTTGTAGAAACAGAAGTTTAATATCAAACTGATCACAACATTCATCTATGTTAGCGCGACAAGACATCCTAATATATAAATTCTTGCATTTATATTGTAAAAGTTGAATAAGGGTCCCTCTATTTTTGTTGGAACATAAGCATGGAATTTACCTATAGCAAGATGGTTTCTTTCTTTCTTTATTTCATTCAAGTTGGTCCACATCATTGTATCGATATATTTGGGGTATATTATATTTAGAGAGAGAGAGAGAGAGAGAGAGAGAAATGATGTGCAACTCAATATTGAGTTTGCGTTTTATATTGATTCACTACATAAATATATACAAAAACAAGAAAATACATTCTCAATCTTTGCCAATTCAAATGTGTATACATGTTTAGGTTACATCAACTAAGAATGCAAATAGTGAATGAATATCCATATTACACCAGAGAAAAGCTATCTTACCAGTAAGCTTATTTGGGAGAAATATAGATGGAAAAAGGAATCGTACATTGTCCTGCACCTTGCTTTGACAGATATCTTAGAATGGTCGAATCTACTAACTTGCAGCCATCGTACTAAAACAAAAAACGATGCTCAGAATTTGTCGAGTAGCATACCACCAACTAATCTGTGTTAACAGTCTTGGCAATAGTCTGTTCCTTGTCAACCTGGGAATATAATATGAAGACTTAGTAAGATATTAGAGTTCAGAAGAAAAGAAAGGGTCTATATAACGGCGAAGCTAGGAGACATTACAAAATGGGATTCTATAAAGCAGATTATATCAACAAACGCATAGGTCATTGTAACTTTGTTCTACGAGAAACAGAATGAATGCACTTATGATCATATCTGAGTCGTGGATAAGGCTGTGTTGACAAGTTACTACTCTTTCTTGCATTTATAAAAGTTAAATTATTCTGTACATCTGGATATACTTAGAAGTTTCTATATTGGTGTTGATTTCCTACTCTTATCAACTTAAAATGCAAAATTTAAATTAAACATCATAACAAAGAACCAATTATAGCTAAAAGAACACAATGAATCACTTTTAATCGCTCATGAAAGTAAAAAAAATATCAATAGTTGTTTAGCAGATTGCCTCTTTAGGGTATATACTCATTTGGATTCATGGATACGAAAAATCACACACAATTTTTCATTATAATACAGAGAATAGTGACATTCCACTTCATCAACTGTGATATTGAGAAACTCCAACTAAATAAGAGGTTAGCTTAATTGTATACAAGTCAAATGCAGAAAGCTCATAGGAATGTTTACACAAACTAGATTAATAGTGCAGATTCAGTCACAGTCACTTGATTTCATTTGAGCTCACGCCACCAGAAATTTAAGGAAAACAGGGAAAGTGAAATGACGTCAAACACAGAGAATAAAAGAGCTTACTGTTTGGAAGGGTCTTCCACTGAATAGAAGGAGCACGTGATCATACTTCACAACATGCTAATTGTGCAAGTGTTTTGACGTCGTATTATCTGAATTGTCCTGCAACAATAATAGAGGCCCAATAGGAAAGCTTATAGTGAAAATGAATGGATTAACATGATGAAGGCTTTTAATAGAAATACTACATTGTGCACTCTATCCCTTTGTCCGAAACAGCCTTCCAAAAATGGTGGCCTAAAACTAAATTGACCCTGCAAATTCAAATTACAGTTTCAAGAGTAAGTGCTCACACATTATATTCAACGTTTTCAATAGTTTATTGTAATCTGCTCTTGTAACTGTTTATTTTGAAGATAAGAAATAATTAAGGAATATGGTGAAAAGCAAAATAGGTGAAGTAACACGCACACTTGCAAATTTTATTTTTTTTCTTTATTAAGAATCTTAAACATGATCTGCAACTTCACCCCTTTCTTTTCCCTTTTTGTTCATATATGATTATATGAAGTCAAAAGGTTACCGTCGCATTAAATATATAGTACCATTAAATAATAACAGAATTCAATCAAATTTGTAACTAATCCAATATCACAGAATAAAGAAAATGAATTAAATGATATAGATAAATTTGTATTAAAGTTACTTCTTTAAAATCGATTCTACTAGGTTTTGATTTTGGTTTTCCAGTCCAATACGATTCAGTTTGACACAAGAGATTGAAAAAAAAAAACCATTTAATTTGTGGCTTAGTTCGAATAAAGTTAAACAGCCAACGGTTTGATTTTCGATTTGGTTCGGTTATCTTTGAGACTCATGCTCAAATTAAACTACAACAGAAATATATTTTTATTTTTTAAATTAAAAAAGAAAGGGCATAAGCTTTCCTACTTTTAAGATGAATTATATAATAGGGTTTCCCAAAGTGACATTCACTCTAAAGTTCATGGAGTCTTCATGTTTTCTATTACCTAATGTGTTTCCACCTACTTACAACCATTTTATTTTCCATTTAAGAATACAGAACCAATTAACTGCTTGTCTCAAAATGAGATAATTGATACTAGAACAAATACTGTACATATGATACTCAAAATACAATGAAGACCAAGAGCCTTATAATTCAAATGGTATTCCAAAGGTGCAGATTGTATGATGATCAAGGTTTCGAATCCCGGATCACGCAAGGTTTTCTAGTCTAATTCTCTCCCTTCCACTCCCTCTAGCTCATTAAAGTATATATCTATCTATTACCTATATAAAAGTATGAATATTTCTTACAAAAGATGGATTGTTTAATATATCCTTATTAAGTATTTTATTTTAGGTTATAATAGTAATTATGATTTTTATATTTAAATAATTTTACATTAGAATTCTAAATCAAAATCATATAGAGTTCTATTATGAGTAGAACTCTAATTTACTTCACATTTTTTTGAATTTAATTTAATTTAACATAAATTGTATATTCTTATAAAAAATTATTATTTAAAGTTAATAGTAATATAATATTTTTGATTTAAAAAATTCATTCTCCATGTGTGACGCATACTCGTACATATAAAAGTTTGGTTATTATTATTAATCTAAATAAATGATATAAGAAGGTTTCATCAAGGCTGGCAAAAGCTGTCCATATGAATTTGGACATCAATGCAGCCAGAATAACACTTTCACAAGGCACATCTTGTTCAAAGATGCACATCCTATGTGCGCCTGTGTTACGTTTTTTTTCCCCAACAAAGGAAAACTAAATAAAGGCCTGTGTGTGTTTTCTTTTCAAGACTCATCTCACCAGTATATTTTTTCACTAACAATTTTAAGATTCTACTATCTCACCATAAATTATAAATTATTCATAAGTTACAACAGATTACTACAAACCATTCCACGATAATCTTTTTTTTCCTAGCATGCTCTAATCTGTTGAAAGGCCTAAATATTCATGAAGGTTTTATGCCCACTCAATCAATACCACCTTCAGATTTTTTTGGGTAGTATGAAGGCTAGCGTGCCCTGAAATTGCATTCAGACTTCCCTAAAATCGAGGCGGGGGGAAGAAAATAGTAAGTTAAGTGCAGTTATAGGTTTTTGCATCCAATAAAAGGACACCTAGAGCCGAGGGTATTTTTCATTTTCGTGTGAAACTACTTTAAGATAATGAGGCCAGAATGATTGAAACCACCATACCAGAACACCTTGCATGAGTGATTGGTCATTGTAGCAGCAATCATGGAGAGAAGAAAGTGAGTTCAAATGACCCTGTCAACATAAACCATGACAAGTCACTTTAAAATTTAATATCCGAAAGCAAAAGGCAGATCCACAGAACCTGTCCTTGATCACCCTGGTCTGCACCACAATAGCCATTGATCATAGGGATTCTTGAGCCAAGATCCTGCAGAATACAAGATTTAACAACGGCTCAATTTATTTTCTTTTCTTTTAAAAGGAGAAGTTTGTTTTAAATAAAAATCATTAAAATTATACATCTAACATACCATTCCTTGCAAATCCTGTACAGAAATGTAAGAGTCGTGAAGTCTGAGTGATCTGTGGTTCAACTGCTCCTATAAATAAGTGTATTTTGCATAAGCATTTAGTTGACTGCATGTTCTCAATATACACTGTATAAATTAGGAGTTCAAATGGGCACACCATATTCTGTACGCTGTCCTGAATCCCAATGGATAATGTTTCAGCCTCACCTCGAACCTACTTATGAAACGATTATCATTATGACCAAAATTGCCAAATTGAAAGTTTGCTTCAAATGCTAGTAGCATAGTGCCTAAAGGAAACTAAAACAAACTCTGACCTTTCTCTTCTTTGAAACATTTCGTTTCGGTACCTTCAGAATGCAATTGCCCACTTTCTGTTCAACATTTGAAAGACCTTGAGCAGCATTCTTGCTATTCCCTAGATTGAACTTCATAGAAACATTCAATCCCACACAAAGCTTCATTGCTTCTTCTAGAGCTTGACATGCACTTTTATAAGCTTTCCCTGACAAAGAACCTTCTTGTCCTAGTTTAATAGCAAGTCTGCAAATATCATTCAGGCGCTGGACCCTCAAATTCGTATCAGTTGATGCTTGACAAGTTGCATCTATGATCTTTGCTTTTCGTGTCCATCGCTTCAGTATATAGCTAGATGGAATAGTTGAAATATCTGATAGTTGGAGAACAGATAAAGCATGTCTACATAGAAATCCACAAAATTCAAACAAACGGCATAAACAAGAGATGCTATATTTTCCTTTATTCCAGGATACAATGAAGCTTTGCTTTCTTCCAAGATCATCCACCCTATATATGGTGGTTCTCTCATCTTCGTATTCTTTTCCAACCATGCACAAAACTATTCCTGAAACTTCGGCTTGAAACTTTTTAAAAATTGCACACGTGTAAATTACAGACATTTGCTTCTCAAAAGGGGAATGAGAAATTAATGTTGGTCCACTGTTCCAAGTTACAATATCTGCTTTACCTTCTTCTTCACACCTCTCATGCAAAAATAATTTATATTGATCAATGAACTCCACTATTGTAGTTTCCTTCTGCAGGTACTTGTCAAAGAAAGATGCTACACTCTGTGATCGCTCAACTGTACAAAAACCGCCAAGAAAAACACCTCTCATGTAAGTAGGAATCCATTTTCTACGAGTTTCATATAATGATTGGATCCATTTACTGTCCATGAGATCAAACTTCTTGACCATTTTGTGCCATCTCTTTTCAAATTCTTCATTTGTCCAGGATCTATATATGCATTTCTCAAATTTCATGGAAAAAAGTTCAGATCTACTCAATTCATGACCTAAATTTATACTAAACTCAGTGAAAACATGCCAAGGACAAAAACAATGGACCGCATTAGGGAACACTTCAAGTGCAGCTTCTAAAAGTGACTTGTCATTAGCAGTGATAACGACCTTGGGACTACGACCACTAACTGATCTAAGCCAAGTGCGCATCAACCACATAAAAGTAGACACTGTTTCATCCCCAATAATGGCACATCCAAGCAAAATGAACTGAAAATGGTTATTCACCCCAATTACAGGTACAAAAGGAATTTTATACTTGCTTTTGATGTAATGAGTATCAAAGAAAACCACATCACTGAAAGGTACATAATCATTCCTACCTTTGGGATCAACCCAAAACACATTTCTCATATGTGCTTCTTCATCAAAATCTATTACATAGTAAAACCCCGGAGCCTCGGCTTGCATATGCATAAAATAATCAAGCAATAATTGAACATCCATCTCATCTAAAACCAACTGCAGCCCTTTCTTCGAGCAGACAACATCAATTTTCTGATTCTTCCTTCCCATTATAGAGTTGTTGAAATCATCAGGGCACATCTCATGATTATGCTCCTCCACAAAACTATATAAAAACCAGTTCCCCTCTGTCCTTTTCTTGATATGCATGTTCGCTTTGCAATCCGTCTTGTGGCACAACCTTGGACTAACAACAGTGCTAGATTGGTGACTACTACCGAACCTGGAACACACAATTTTTATATCAATGAATTTTCCAGATTTCTTCGATCTTCGACTGGCTTTTATTGTGATGCCAAATCCAACCGACAAAGCATACTCCCTGTAGAAAGAATAGGCTGCCTCTTTAGTCTCAAACTCCATACCATTTTGAGGCATGTAACTATTTATAGCACTTTTATTATCACTAGAGGCATTCAAATTCACTAAACCTTCACCTTCCATAATTTTATCAGCAACCAAATTCCCTTCATTATCATCATTAGCAATATCTACATCAGCATCCAAATTCCCTTCCACGCCAGAAGACAATTCAAGATCAATATCCATATGCAGACATAAAACAAGAACTATATCACAAACATTTTGCTCCACAAGCTACCTGATATAATTGGAGAAAAGAAAACAAATTTCACCAAATTCGGATAAACCCATTTCACCAAATTCAAGAAACTTATCAGGGCACTGCCAGCGTTATAGATAAGCTAATCCCAGAAGCAAAACAGCAGAAATATGGTAGTACACTTACTATAAAGGAACATCTGGGATGCAATTGAGTTACATAGAATCAGAATAAAATTGCATAAACATAACTGACATAAGTTCTTAGTTGGGATGATGAGAAAAGGAAGAGAAGAAAAATAAAAAGGTTGTACCTTGAGTTCTTTCCTTTGATCTTGCTCGCTCGCCGTTGTGAAGCTCAGTGCCCAGATTCTGGTCCTAGGAATCTGTTTTGGTTTCTAAATTTTGCCGCGATATTTTGTAGGAATTGCGTTTCAGCCCTTTTACTTTGCGGCAACTGTACTGCAAACCCCAGTTCAATGAAATATATTACAGGATTAATTGCAAAAAAGCTAATTATAAACAATCATCATCTTTTCTAAACTTTCAATTTAATCCTGAAAATTTATAATTTCATCCCAACTTTTGAAAATTAGCAAAAATAAAAAAAAGTCATAGTTTTAACAAATTATTGCAATTCGAAACATAGTTAACTTTTTCCGAGATTACGACTTCAATAATTACATAAAAACAGGACTTTGGCACAATGTTTCAGCTGGACTTTAACATTCTATTTTGCTTGACACATGAATTCAGATCATAGATAATGCAATTGTGCTTCAAGTTGCAATAATGTGTTATCTCTATTATATATGTGGGCTAAGTTGATGACTTGTGCTCCCACTTCAACATTTGAGGTCCAATTTGATCCTTTTCCTATGCCCTCCATGTGTGGTGTGATTCTTGTTCTTGGCAAGAAATTAGAGACCCCTATTAAGGATTGGAAGAATGTGTTTACATTAATATCTTAAAATTTGTAAGATTTTTATTCTTGGAAGTAAATGGTTCCATGTTGTAAATGTATTGGGACATAAAAAAAATAATGAAAAGGGGCATCAAGTCATTGCATTTGATTTGTGTATCCAAACTAACAAGTGATCTTAATCTCAAGATGATCCCTGTTAATGTTTTAGCCACATCATACACCTAATCCAACACCTCCTCGTATGATATAAGATTGTTTGTCCAAACAAACTTTTAACTTAACATATCCTCACCATCAAATTTCTACCATTACATGTAATATCAAGATCCACTACAAGTCCTAAACTTGCAAATTTACCCAGTATGTAATATCAAGATCCATTCCAGGCCCTAAACTTGCAAATTCCACGGCGATCCTCTACAAAGGAATCTCGAATAGATTGTACCATCAAATGAACAGCTGCCACTTGACACAATTCCTCATCCTTCTCCTGAAAATCATTTTACAGGGAAAACATCATTAGAGTTGTTTCCGGGAGGTAAAGGAATATCAAGGAGGGCGAATTTACCAAATCACTAAGACGGTCTTCAATGCTACGTGAATTTCCATCACTAGGCATAAATAGTTTCCTATAAGCTACTCTGAGGCTCTTTATCTAGGAGCAAAAAAAAAATCAAAAATGCTGTATCTAAATCATACCAAGCGGGCATTTACACAAGCAATGCATCACGATAAAACATTGGAGAGCATCATGGTTTGCATGAATGTTGGGTGGAATAGAATTTGTTTATATTCTCATGAGTCTATAAATCAAATCAAAACTGGTTGTGGCCTTAGCGTCCTCAAGGAACAAAAGGTGTTCATACATATGGAAAAAGATCCATCAAAGTTCAAGTAAAAAAATACATTAGAGGTCAAGATCATGTTAGAATTTGGTATACAACCATCAAAATGTGTATGGGCCTCAAAATGGAGTATAGTTAAACCATCGTACATAAAATACGGAGATAACACAAAATAAACAAATCAATACCAACCTCCACGATTGAAAACCCACGACGCCTCAGACCTTCTAAATTTAATCCACGTAGTTCAGCACGTTCACCAGAGACCAATGTGAACTTTGGTACATCTTGAGAAACCTTCAAGGTACATTAGAACAAGCTCAAATAAAAATTATCTTTGATCATTATGATTATATTGTCACTTCTATCATTATGATTATGTTGCCAGTGGGGCACATCTTATCAGCTACAAACACTGTGATTGCACTCCTCTCTACACCCTTTCAGTTAACCACCATCAATCCAAACCTTGAATAGGTGAACATTGGTTGAATTGTTCTCCATTAAACAGGGACCACGTCCACCACATATAAGCAATAAATTAATAGACTTGTAAAAGAGTTGAGTACTTGAGTGTAATACAGAAACCTAGATTTTCATTTTATAGCTCTGTATAAGGTGGAAATCGAAGTGTCATTCCCGATTAATCAAATTTGTAAGTATATATATGAACTCATCAGATACTGTCTATATCACCACTTAGTTGCATATGGAAGACAGGAAGATGCTATAATGCATGTTTGATGCGCTCCTCGAGCAGAAATTCATGATCACAATTGAGAAAATTCTTACTGTGCAAGTGCAAGTTTAATATCTACTCTAGGGGGTGCTAAGAGTATCTGGAAGACCTTATAAGCACCTACATCTTGTCTTCAGAGATGATATGCTAGATCTTATTTATAAAAAATAGTAGTTGAAATGTTTGTATAAATAAGATAGTGAAGGCTGTTTTAAGATGCTAGTATAGACAGTTCTATAAAATCTACAAAATTTAAAGGAATTTATCAAATAAGATGTCATTTCAAAATGGTTCCCCATCTAAAATACTGCTTATAAGCGCTTAGATCTTATTTTTTGAACAAAAAAGATCTTTTTTTATTAAATAATCACCCTCAAACATCACAAAGAAACACCCTCTAAGATCCACTGCATTTAAGACTACGCATGACATATGGAGACAAGAAGGTATGATAAACTGTAACAGATTAGATAAAAGCTTACCACTGAGCCACCACCAATGAAAGAAAAAGAGCCAATATGACAGAACTGATGTATAACAGTTGCCCCCGCGGTGTGAGTAAAATCCTGCAAATGAACTTCTTTAACAACCTTGTTGTTCCAAAAATGAAATTACAACATCAAGGGATGTACTGGTAAAAAGCAAAGAGCTACAGGAAAAGAACTATAACTCACCTCCACAGTGACATGTCCAGCCAATAGAGTGTTATTTGCAAAAATGTTGTTGTTACCCACCTTGCAGTCATGTGCTATGTGACATGATCCCATTACAAGATTGTTATCACCAATGATCTGTTGATGAAATTATATGATCTACTGTCAGAACACTTCAAATTAAAGTACCAAACTTGAGCAAAAGGTTGAGTTACTTACTGTTCTTTCATCTGGCCGTGAAGATCGATGAACAGATGCATATTCTCTAATCTCATTGTTGTTACCAATCTCAAGGAAACATTCATTCCCTGGCTAAAATCAATAAAACCACTTCAAAACTCCCCCATCTATTTAATGGTAACCTCAACTATAATAACATAAGATAGGTAACTCATGGATTAAATTGTATGTAATATGGCAGTAATTTAGCATAAATGAAATAATGGATAATTCTAATCCTGAAAAGATGGATGCGAACCCTGACACATGAAATGACTTACAAAGTAGAATCAAACCACCAGAATGTACAGAATATGCCTTAACACAAAGACATACGGAAAATAGTTAGCTTCTATTTTTTTATATTATTTTGCTTTTGCAATGATAAAAAACTTGAATAAAACCTGAAGCAACGATAGAGCATGGCTTGAAGAAACTTAGACAAAAAAAGAACAGAGGCATTGAATGGAAAAGAGTACACAAGAAAGAAATGAAATAACTATCCAATAGCATACCTAACAGACCAGCTTCTACAGTATAAGGTCAGTCACTTGGACATTTCAAGGGAAAGAACAGTAAGTCAATCCATTCTATCCATTTAATTAAGTGGTACAATAACAACTTAAATTATCATGCTCTCCCAAAATTCCTCTCAGGATTCCTACAGAATTCCTTTTTCAGTACCTGCCATGTCCACCAGCTAAGGGCTTTCTAGTCAATGAGATTGTGAGACTAATAGTCATCAGCCTTAACCTCCCCCAGCAATGTAGGGAAAGCTACTATGGCTGTTCCTTCAGCAAACAGAATACAGAGATTCTCATTCATCCTCTATAGGTTTTAAAAGTATCTTGATGGTTTCCACCTATTTTTATTTTAGTGATCACCTGGTTTTAATTCAGTTGAGAAATCATAATTTGCTTCTCTTGGGACCAGCTCACCTAACATTCTAACATCCTTTTCTAATTGAGCTTTGATTAGAACTTCAGGAAACAATTCATGATGGTGCAATATATCTGTCAAAGGGTGTCTCTTATTAATATGTTGATGATGACCAAACACTTTGATCAACCTGATCAGAGGGGATTTATCTAACAGGTTGAACATTAAATTAGGGTTCTAGGTAGTTCGGTCAATGTTAACTTGCATATGCAGATGTTCAGTCTTTTAAGGAAACTGTAATTTGTGATATGTTGATAATATTGCTACGATAGACACACACTGTGAATATAAGCAACAATAAGGCCATATGATGAGGTGCTTCACAGGCGAGTCCATAAAATTCAATCTGAATGGTAACGTAGGTAATCTGTCAAACATTGAGAATTAATTTCACTATAAAGTAAACTAGGTTAAGCAAATACTGAACTGTGTTAATTAAGTGGCTTTGATCAACAATGAGAAAGCAATTTTACGTTAAACAACAACCCAGTTTTGGAGCAGATCATGATCCTTTCATTAATATAATTCCTGATGTCCAAGGAAAGAATTATGTGGAGAAACTGCGATAAAGTACAACTAGAATTTACACATCTCAAACAACAAAGTGGAGGATCCAATGAAACTACTGCAACAGGTTTCCAGCCATTTTAATCATGCAAATACAAGTATTACTACCATAATTTGACAAATAGTTACGCATGCAAAAACATAACCTCGCTCATTTTAACGTCCAGTGACAGGATATACAGCAATCCAGTTCATGTTTAGCTATTTTAATCCCAATCCCATCCTAGCATTCCATCCCAAAATTAGCTGACACCACACCACAAGTTCTTTGGGTCTCAAAGTAATATTTAACATGCTACTACTAATTTATCAAATATGTCATATATGATGTTCCCATTGTAAGTTAACAAAAAATCCATCCAAATCAAATAGCTATACTTTTCTTTCTTTTCTCAAGCTACACTTGATTGCATACCAAAATATCTAGGATTTGCAACGTACCTTGTATTTCATATCTTGACATTTAATTCCCACCACAGCATGATGCCCAATTATATTTTTATCTCCAATAACTGTAAAGCCTGGAAGATCATCACCAACAACAGCACCCCTGTAGACACAGTAGGCAGATTCAACTTCAAATTGAAGGAAGAGAGAAGAACAAATGAGCCGTAAACATCAAAAGTAAAATTTTCTTACGACATCAATGTGCAGTTATCCCCTAGTTTTGTATTTCCATACACATGGCTCCCAGGGCACAACTGACATCCACTCCCTAACTTCGCAAAAGGTCCAACACTGCAGAAAGGACCAATGGAAACACCCTACATTCAGACAAAACTTTATCAATCTAAGATGTCCAAGAATGGCACAGAAAATGAATCAAATCCCATTTCAATTTCGTAACTCAATTTGTAGCCCTGATGATATTTAAGAGAAAGAAACCTATTCTTCAATTATTTTTCACAATTTAACAGAATTATCAAAAGGAGCATTGAACAACTACAATCAATTAATAGAAAATAGCACTAATACCTGACCTAAAATGGCATCCGGATGAACAAGTGCAAATGGATGAATAAAACTGCAGCCATCCCCAGTTTCCTTAGAACTGAGTTTCTCTTGCTCAACATCTAAAAACAAAATAACATGAATCAATAACAGATTAAACAAAGTACCAAAAAGGATAAAGATATGTATACATACTGGTGATTGAAGTGGAGGAGCATCGTCGTTGAACAGCAAAAGAGAATGGCCTGCTGAGAATTCTGAGAAGCCTCGACATCCTTCACAGAATTTTCTTTGAGATTTCTCTTCTCATAGGCTTACTCAATTTCTTCAATTTCGCATTTGATTTGAAATGCCCTGTTTGGCAGTGAAGTGTTAATCTATCTATACATCTTTCCCTTCTCTCTCTATCTGTATAGAAAGGATTGTTGGAAAAAAACTGTGGGTTTTGCCCTTTTTTGGGTAAATGTTTCGGTGGGCCCATTTTATGTAAAATGGGATCCGGTTGGAGAGACGAGCTCTCCTCCGTGAGGGTTTCGGTTACATAAGTGGATCATCCAAAACGTATAATGGGTGAATGAGAAATTAAAGACCAAAGTGGAGGTTTTGGATCCTAGGAAATGAGAATATTTAGCTTAGAGGACATCTCGTCCCACATGGGAAAATTGGAGAGAAATACTCCAATTTATATTGACTTTCCCAAATGTGGAGGCTAAGATGTTAAGCAAAAGGCTCTCTCTCGTGTGCGTGGCGTGCAAATCATTTTGAAACAAGCTTGATTCAATTGACTCGTGTGCATGCGCGTCCTTTATTACACGAATGTCGGTTACTTCAAATTTTGCACCCAATCCTTTTTCATTTCCAATTAATAACTGCTGAAACGTGGGGAGGCGGTTTGCATTCCACTTAGTCGCTGCCTGAGGCGTGGGGGTAGTTCTCGGACCACTAAACAAGCTTGATTCAATTGACTCGTGTGCATGCGCGTCCTTTATTACACGAATGTCGGTTACTTCAAATTTTGCACCCAATCCTTTTTCATTTCCAATTAATAACTGCTGAAACGTGGGGAGGCGGTTTGCATTCCACTTAGTCGCTGCCTGAGGCGTGGGGGTAGTTCTCGGACCACTATGTGACGTGGGACGTGGGTTGGTAACCCCTAGTCTCGTCTATAAATACAACGTTTCCACTGCTCCTCAAAAAACGCGAAATTGATATTCCTCCTCAGCATCTTTTTCCTTTTATACAATTTTCTAAAGATATTCTACACTTTGCTCTTTATTTCATTTGTATCATTTTATAATTTAAGCTATCAAAAAAATCATTGAATTATATAAAAAATAAGATCAATATCTAAAATTATGCTATTATTTTAAGGGCGTGACTATCCATACTCCAACCATTTCTAAACACTTTATATTTAAATAAAACAAAATTAAATAAATATATATATTTATATTTATAGCTATATCTATCTATATATAATAATAAGGAAGTTGTAAAATTTACAATTTTGTCACTTTCCCTTCTAAAAGTGTCAAATCAAAATTCCACTTTACTTAATGATTTTTTTGAATTATAGAATATAACTTTAAAATTCAATGAAAATATGAAAAAATACACTTTATTTTATATACTATAAAAATTTGAAACAATAATGGCATATAAATAATTTTTTATTATAACAACTTTATTTTATTATAATAAATTGTCTATATTACCATAATAAATAATAAATCGGGCGAGTGAATTACTATTACTAATTTATATAAAAGTAAGACAGTTGAGAGAAATCACTGGAATGTCCCAAAAATGTCTTTTCATACAATAATATCTACTATACTAATAGCAAAATGTTTGAGAGAAATTACAAGAATGTTATTTTCCTGCTTATTTTATTCTTTGTCCTTTTGTCCAAGTGTCAAAATGTGATTGAACATTGATTGTATTTTTTTTATTTGATCATTATTATTAGTTATTTTAATGTTTGGCTTGAAGGATACTCTTCAACAATTAAATAATATTAAAAAGTAGAAGTTATGATTATGTCTATAGTCTATAGATATTTATATACAACTTTTATTGGAGAAATCAATAGAATGACTTGCAACATATTCTTCCATCTATAAAATAATCTATAACTATATTCATACTATATAAAATGTCACATAAATTTGTGTAAATAACTTTTTTTTATTTTTTTCAAGATTTCATTTTGATTTTCTAAATTAATTTAGTAATTTTAAATCATACTATATAAAATGTCACATAAATTTGTGTAAATAACTTTTTTTATTTTTTTTCAAGATTTCATTTTGATTTTCTAAATTAATTTAGTAATTTTAAATTAAGTTTCCATCTCAAGCCATTCAAAATCAAATTTTCTCTCAAAGTCATTGCCTTATATAAAGAATGTTTATTTATTTAACAACACTCACTTACCTAACTTATAAAAATCAACAAAATTTAATAAATTTTAATAATAATAATAATAATAATAATAATAATAATAATAATAATAATAATAATAATAGGTAATATATTAAAAATTATTTCAAATAAATAGAACTGCAAATTTCCCGCCCATATTAAAAATTATCTATACTATACTAATATCAGGACAGTTGAGAAATTATATAACAAGACGCGCAACGCGCGGGTACACTGCTAGTTAAATAAATCACAGAATAAAAAATAATAAAGTTTTTCCAACCCAATATTTACATAATGAAAAGAAAGAAAAGGGGGAGCACCAGAAATGATTCAAATGAAGAAAGAGAATGCGAACCTCAACATGGGAAAAAGTGGAGGAGCCATGGATTCCTATAAATATTTGGGCCCAATTATTTGTTAAATAATTGGGCTTCATTATTATCTGTTAAGTAATTTAAATATTAGATACTAGTTATATATCATGTGTATCACACGATATTTTTATTAAATTAATCTTATTAAAAATTAATATAAAAATGTAATATATTTTGAGTATAACATAATAATGCATCAAATACATATGTTAGATCAAAAATATTACTTAACGAGAACTATTTCATATTTACATGACTTAATTAAAAATATTTATATTGTCAATTTGTAGGTAATACATACACTTTAGCAATATATTTTTAAATTAAAATGCATAAAATTCATTATATTTAGTATTTTTTTTATTAATTTGTATTAACATAAATTAACATCTCATTTTCTATTAATATATTTAATTTAATGTATATTACTATATTCGTATTAACATATATTCATCAAAATTTTAATATTAACAAATATAAATTTAGCAATCAATAATTTTTTTCAATAAATTTACTTATTTTTGTTGTTTTTAAAATTATATTTATGTACTCGCATGACCTAAAAAGTATATGAACATAATATTCTTATTCATGATATGCTTGATTTAATTTTTTTTTCCCAATTTATAATGATTATATTTATTAGCAATTAGTTTAAACATATTAAAAGGTATTGACTCATTAAAATAACAATGAATTCATATATTAAAATATATTGACTAAAATTTTATAGGTTGCAAATTATTATTAATTATCATTAAAATTTCTTAGGTTACTAATTGTTAGCAACTATCATTACATGAACTAATTGATTTAAATTATAAATTAAAAATCTGGAATAACCACAAAGTGATATGTATCATCTAGTGGTTAGTCCTTTAGTATATATGAAAGATTATATAAACTCAAATTATCAAAATTAAAAAATTTAAATTTCTTTTTCCTTATTGATTTGTAATAGTTTCAGAGTAGCGGTATAATCAAGATATTGAAGTAAAAAATATATCTCATACTATAAAAGATTTCAAAAAAAAAAAAAAAAGATTATAGGAGAAAGAAATTACAAATAGACCTTTTGATAAAATAAATAAAATTCAACAGTAAATATGATAATCTGTACAACGCATAGGGATGTAAACGAACCAAGCCGTTCGCGAACTATTCGCGCGGGGCTCGATTCGATAAATATTCGTTCGAGTTTGTTTGTTAAGCTAAACAAGCCGAACTCGAGCCTGAATTTTGAGCTTGTGAGATAAACGAGCAGAACTCGAGCTTGGGCATGTTCGGCTCGAGAGTTCGCGAACATGTTCGTTAAGCAGGCTTGCGAACGTGTTCATTAATGAGGCTCGCGAACAGGTTTGTTAACAGGCCCGCGAACTAATTCGTTAATCTATTTGTTTATAGTTTGAGAACATTTTTGGAAAAATATCTTTTGCATATTTATTTTAGGTTCATGAAGAGTACGTTAGCATATTCGTTTAATGTTTGTGATCTGTTTATTTATATATTTTATAATATTATAAGATTTTAAAATATAAAATATTAACAATTAAATTCAATGTAATTTACTTATTATTAAAAAACTAATATAATTTGTGTTAATATATAATAATAAGTACTAAGAGTAATTGGATCATATATAAACAACTAATTGAAGTCATTGTGTAAAGAAATAATTTAAGTGTTGAAAAAACCTCAATTTCACAATTGTATTAATATATATATATATATACATATATGTTATGATAAATAAATTAAATTAAGTAATTAGATCATAATTAATTAGGTAAAAGTAGTGTAATATAGTAAATTAGTAATTGTTGAATTGTGAAATTTGTATGTGTGACTAGGTTTATTTTCTTATATATATTGAAATGGAGGCCAAAATTAGTGTTAACGAGCTTTCAAGCTCGTACTCGAGCTCGAACTCGAACTCTAAAGGCTAGTTTGGATTGAGTGTTGGGATTGTTTAGGTGGGATATAGTAGGTTTATTTTAACCCTTGATGTGACATATTTTTTTGTTTGGATTGTATGTTTAGTGTAGTATGATTAGTTGAAGTTTTTGTTTGGATTGAAGTATTGTGACTATTTTTAGGTGAGTTTAATTTTTAACTTTATATTTGGATTGTTTGATTATTATCATATGTCCCTAAAATACCTAAAATGCCCTTCATGAATCTACACAAAAGTTTACCCCTATTTCTCGTGTGTTTTTTCGAAGTATCTTGTGCATTTTTTTTGTGACGCGTCATTCTAAATGTAAATAACATAAATTGTATATATTTTTCTAAATTAAAGTTTTTCTAATTTCTTTAGTTGAAATTTACTGAATGAAAAGTTTTTCATTCATTTTTTAAAGATACGGTCTCAATTTCAAAACTTGAAAAGATCATGTCCCTAGATGATGTAAAGGCTAAAGTTAATGTGCTAAATTTTTAATTTCCCCAATCAATCTTGAGAAGACTTATTTATTAAATTTATTTAATTAATTGATATTTCACCATAAAATCTGTATGTAACCTTAGAGATAAACAAACCCATCTCTATTTATTTTTTCTGTAATGTAAATTAATTTATTATATATAAATATATATATATGTGTATATTTTATGATTTTAATTAAATGATTTGTTTTTGTCAATTTAAAATAGGTGTTTATATAAACTAAAAAATTTATTTTAACATAATTAATGAGGTTCCTATGGTATTTTCACATCTATGCTACTATTGGGACAAATTCTTGGCTTGTAAACCCACCATATGAGGTGGGTTCATAAACTTCAGATAAACCCACCATCAACCCGCCACCTCAACACTTTTATTCCGGGCTGGCTCAACTTTCTTTCGGGCCATTTTAATATAACCGGGCCTGACCTAAGAACCAAACACACTTTTTGGTGGTATTATGAAGGGACAATTGTCCCAACCACTTAACCAAACTAGGCTTAATTGTTTATGAGCCGAACTTGAGCTCGTATTCGAGCTCGTTTCGAACTTTTTTCGAGTCGAATTCGAGCTCAAACTATCGAGCTCGTATTCGAACTTTTATCGAGCCAAACTAAAGCTCAAACTATCGAACTCGTATTCGAACTTTTATCGAGCTGAGCTCGAGCTCTATATTTTTCGAACGAGCCGAGCTCGAACCTTACTACTAAAGCTCGAACCGAACTCGAGCCCGAATATAACCGAACGAGCTAAACTCGAGCCTAGTGATATTCGGCTCAGTTCGGCTCGTTTACATCCTTAACAACGCATGACATATGAAACCTATGTTTATATATTCAGTTAAAACTCTATTTCATGAAATAATTTTTATAATTATAAATATAACTTTAAAAAGCAACACAAATATGAAACCTACAATTTTATATTATAATCTTTTTAATTTATATAATTTTATTATCATAGTAATAATAATAAATAATATTCCACGACTCGCCTGGGTGAAATACTAGTTGAAAGTCTAAAATACTCTTAACATAGTAGAAATGTGTATTTGCTTACTCTTCATCTTCTTCCCCAAATCAAAACCCTAACCATAATTTTCAGAGAAGTTCATTATGTCTCACACAAATCTTCAAAAAAACTCGATCGTTGCTCACTTCATTTGTGAAGAAAAATAAAATGGACAAACTCAAGATACATTTGCTATAAATAAATTCGTAAAAATCAACATATTAAACTCCGAAAATCCATTGAAACACTGTTTGATTATTACAGGTCGAACACTAAAATAGATGTTCGACCTGAAGTAACTGTACGCCTCTGATGTTGTCCGATAACAAGGGGTTGAGCGCTTCAGGCAATGTTTGGTTGTCTTGATCGAACTATGTGCGGTGCTTGGGAAAATAACAGTCGATCTGCTGGAGAAATGTCGCTAGTTGACAAAAAGGATGAAGGAAAGAGAAAAAGAGATGACCTTCGAGACGCATTAGTCTGAATAAAAAGAAACATGCATTAATCTGAAAATTTATAAGAATTTCTTAAACTTATTCTGTTAAAATTGATAATTACTTTTACTTGCTTTTAAACATGACTTTTATTTAAAAGAAAAAATCTTAGTGTAATTTAAACAAATAAAACATATGAAGTTGGAAAACTTGAAATTTCTTAATACGAATAAATCTTAAAATAATGCTGAAGTTTAAAAATATTACAAGAAGAACCACTAAATTGTTTAATTAACTCTACTACTTTAATTGTTTTTTAGTTTAAATTCCTAATATTATCAGATACAATTTTTATAATTATGGGTCCTTTTGTAGTTCACCGGGTGTATTAATACACCAAATTCTCCATCATTTTCAGTCATTAGATCTGAGATCATAATTGACATTGACCTTAATGATCTCAGATCTGATGGCTGAAAATGAGTGAAGAGTCTGGTGTATTAATACACCTGGTGTACTATAGAATTACCCTATAATTATAACATCAATTGAACATTAGAATATTCAACATCTATATTGAATATATAAAATTAGAACAATGGGTGGAACGACTTATTTTCTCACCCTATATTGTTGGGTCATTTATTTAAGTGGAAATACCTCCGTTTTCCCAATTTCACATGTCAAAGAACTTGTTTATCCATTTTTATAGGAAGTTACTTTTTTCCCCAATTTGAGGCCAAAATGTCAATAATGCCCTCAACTTAAGTTTATATTTACATAAAGTGAAAATACTTCTGATATTATATATCATGATATCAGCATATCGTGAACACGATGTTGATCTTTCTGCATATCGTGAACACCATATTATATCCCCTGTTCACGACACGTTGAACCTTGCAGCATATCGTGAACACGATATTATAGCCCCTGTTCATGACATGTTAAACCTTGCTGCATATCGTGAATACGATATTATATCTCCTATTCACGACATGTTTGAACCTTGCTGCATATCGTGAACACAATGTTATATTCCGTGTTCACGACATGTTTAAAACTTGCTGCATCTCGTGAACACAATATTATATTCCGTGTTCACGACATGTTCACCTTATCTGAAAAGTTGACTCGAGTCGAGGAAGGTTTGACTCGTGTCAGGGAAGGGTAGACTCGGGTCGGAGAGATTGACTCGAGTCCAGAAAACTGACAAATTGGGTAAAAAAGTTCTTTGACTTGATCGACACTATTCTTATATAAATATAACTAAAAGGGGTGGACTATCCACACCCCACACCCTTCTAAACACACCCCACAATAAAATAAATGAAACTTAATTATAATGAAAAATACTAAAATACCCTTACATATCTCCTTCTTCCCAACCCACCTTCTTCATTTCTTTGCTGCACAATCTTTCTTCTTTCATGTCTTTTCTTTTTCTTTGTTCTTCTGCCAGTCTCGCAATCTTCTCACTTTCCACCCCTACTCACTTCTTCGCTCGAAAACTCATTCGATCTGTTTGAATTCGATCTGAAAAATCGAATGCATTTTGTTCAAACACATTTGAATTGAACATTCTTCTCCATGTTCGATCTTTAATGGCCGAACACATGTCTTCATACTCGATGGACCAGGACTGAACGACATTTTTTGAAAGTTTTAGTTTTCAATTTTTTTGCAAAAGTTCCATTTTCTGCGTTGTTTCTCAAGAATTTTTGAAAAAAAAGAAATCTTGATTTGAAGAAAAGTAATACGAATGCGAAACTGATGAAAAGAAATGAGAATTTCGAACGCAGGAGGGTGGGAGTTAGGAATGGCCATGGAGTGGGGAGGACAGAGAAGCAGGTTTCAGAGAGGGGAGAAGATAGAAAGTGGGGAGATGGGAAAATTCAGGTTTTTCATTTTTTTTAATAAAAAAGGGTAAAATTGAGATTTACTGGGATATCTTTAGGATTTTTTAAAATAGTAATTGTTTTAATTGGAGTGTATTTAGTATTTGGGGTGTGTTAAGAAAATGATGGCTAAAATTGAGGGTATTATGGATATTTGTCTGCCCAAATTGGATAAAAAAATTACTTCCTAAAAAAATGGGTAGATAAGTTCATTGGCTCATGAAAATAGGTACTTTAGAAATCCTCCCTTTATTTAACTAATTAGATTATGTCATTTAGGATTATTTTATTACTTCTTATTTTTGAATTAATTACATTATTTGAATTATTTATTAAAAAGCTTGATTTGTATCTCTACTCCTTAATGCATGATTGATTTTAGATGATGTGAATGAATTTAGAAGCAGATTTGGTAATGGTGACGCAAACCGTTGTCATGTTAGGGATTATGATCCATATCCTTTTCATAGATCTTGATCCATATATTGTTATGATCCATACTATCTTTTTTTTTTTTTTTTACTCCATACAACTATTTACTAAAACTATAAAAATGTAATTTAAAAAAGCAAAAGAAATATAAGGAATGTAACCGTTTGTTGTATATCCTTTTAAATAATAAAATATGATAGAAAAAACCTTTTAATTTATACAACTTGTTATTATAAATTAAAAAGCACTTGTGTGCCCCCAACCTTCTCTAATACCCATCTTATACATATATATACTTGTGTGCCCAAGTCGTTGCTTTTCTTCTCTTATTCTTCTTCTTCCTCTTCTTTTGCTGTGTTTCTTCTTATTACTCTTCTTCTGTTGTGTTTCTTCTTCTTCTCTTTTTTTTGGGTGGCAATACCGATTCTTCTTCTCATCATCTTCTGCTTCTTCTTCTTCTCCTCTTTTTTTTTTTTTTTTTGGTGGCAATATCGATCCTATCCTTGATAAAGGAAAAACAGAGGATGACAATCTGCTCCCAAATGAGACAGAAAGCGGCCTAGTTGACGGCGCTGCGAAGGGCAAGGTACTCATTTGTCATGATTGTCGGCGAGGGCAGGGCTGGATGCACGAATAAATACGTAATACCTTAAACTATAAGCAGTATTATCTTAAAGTTGAATATGTAATACATATTTTATACTATACTATAAACATTAATACTTTAAAGGTAAATATGTAATACCTCAAAGGTAGATATGTAATGCTCAAATGTGCATATGTATACCAAATATATAATACATACTATACTCTAAGCATTAATACTTATTAAAGGTAAATATGTATGTAATACCTCAAAGGTAAATATGTAATTCTCAAAGGTGCATTTGTAATACTCAAAGGTAAATATATAATACGTCAAAGGTGCATATGTAATACGCATATGTAATACCTTATGCTTTAAGCTTAATACCTTAAAGGTAAATGTGTAATACCTTAAGAGCATACATACACGTAATACCTGAAAAGTATATATATAATACCTATCACTGAATCACATCACATAATATGGAATTTGGTGTGTATGAGCGCACACCACCTCAGGTACAAGATCTTCTGCGCATTCTAGTACACTGTTATACTGTGCATTTTATTCCCTGCAAAATCGTCTTTTGTCCTTTTTATTCTTCAGGTGTCATATTCTAATTGACTCTTCCTTGTTTGTTCCTTCTAGTAACAAAGAGCCCTAATTCAGAAATAACCGTTTTCGGAACGAATTTGTTGTTGTTTTGTCTTTTAGTGTAGCTAGCTTGCTGATGAATGCAGTAGGCTTGTCTATCTTGCTGTAGTGACCTTCATTTGCTTGCTGAAATTCTGTTGCGCCTTTGTAGTATCCTGAGCTTCCTGCAGTGACCTCCAGTCTTCATGCAACGACCTTAACTTATACTAAAACATTTACATAACAGATCTTAAGTACAAGGTTACTACATCCTATCTATTACATGTTTTGTTTTCATCAAAATCTATAAAATAATTTCTAACATTATATTTTATTCTAAAACCTTCTTGTACGTAGAAATTAAAATGAACAATTTTTTTAGCTATATAACTTAAAATTCATTGGTTTTTTAAAGCAAATTAAAGAAACTTCAACATCTTTAACATACTTTGCCTGAATATATGCAGCTCCATTACTAACCCATACCATTAATATTGATGAATATATAAAAACCCTATTCATTAATGATTACCAAATGCACTGAATTATTCTCTGCCAGATAATTAATATTATGATTCCCATGGCTAATTGTTTAAAGTAAAATGAACTTAAAAATTATTTAAGGAATAATTAATTCGGAAGACTTTTAGCAATACAGTTCAAGGCTTTAAAGATAATCCATCTGTCCCATCTAAAGCTGAAAGAAAACTTATATGAATTGAAAGTTTAAACGATTTTAAAAATTAATACTAGGGATCCAAAAGTCAAAAATGGTTAATTAGGGATTAAAAAATAGGCTTAAGGAAGTAATGAGAATCCTTAATCCGGATATTCTGGGGATATAAATGATAAATAATGAGGATTAATAAAATGGAAGTAATTAAAAGTGGTGCTATGGACTCGACCCCCTCCTACTCACCCTGGGGCCCATAGCATATCGGGGGTTAGAAAATATATTTAAACAACTAATAATTTAAAATAAAACCATTAAGATGATCATATGAAATTGTGAAAACAAATTACTAAAAACATTATATATGCGGAAGGATTATAAAATATTGAGGATTAAGAATATAGCTAGTTATGAAATTTATATAAATTTGCAGTGTTTACTTTAGGATATATATATATATATATATATATATGATTTTATCATTTTACAAAAACACATAAGAAATACCAAAATGAGTAAAAAAATATAAATTAAGGTCTAATTAATATATCGCTATATAAATGAATCTTAAAATAAATTAAGAAGCACCAAAACATTTTCGTCAAATATTTATGAATACCATTATAACTTTAAAAGTAAATTACATACATACATAAATTAAGGTCTAATGAATTAACAAAAAATTGTCAACTACACAAACAATATTATAGTTTAAGAAATATCAAATTTTAAGGGAATTTTTTTAATTATCTTTATATATTTTTTGTTAATTTTTTTACATAAAATTCAGCCAATTTTCATGAACTCTCTTATATATTATGAGTTAATTTCTTGAAATATATTTGGTGGTTTTATATTTTCCACTAGTACAAATCCAGTGTAATATATCAAATTTTATATAAACAAAAATTAAATTTTGTAAATAGAAAAATGTAAACATTATTTATTGTAACGCCCCGTTTCTTAAAAACATAAAATCTTGCTTTGGCGTTACTTAGATTAAAATTAGACCTTTTCAGTAATAATAAAGAAAACTAAATTCTGGAAAATAGCTGTAAAATATTATTCCATGAAACATTGGTATGAAATACGAATTTTTGGAAAATGCAGCGGAAACGTTTACCTTGAAATTCCTTTCTTTACAAACACAGTTTTAGTTCCATAAACGGAGTTATAGAAATAAATCATTTACATAAGTAAATATATTTGGAATTTATAAAATAAAACTCTTTATTTAAAATCTTCTTTGGCCTTGATAATATCGGCTACTGGCATTCCACGTCCGCGTACCCTGTCCTAAAATATTTAAATATATAGGGGTGAGTGTGAGAAAGAAACACTCAGTGGAGGTAAAGGCACATACATCAAACATTTAGACATTTAACATCGGAAAACATAACGTCTGGAATACATTGCATTTCCGCGGGACTTTCAGCCCGGTGTACTTCGGAGTTTTACATCCGACGTAAACTTTCTTCGGAACTTTCCACATAGACTTTAAGAGGCCATAATTGAAACCTCGAACATTAAGAGGCCATAATTGAAACCTCGAACATTAAGAGGCCATATTTGAAACCTCGAACATAGCGGGGCCACGTCTGAAACCCCTACATACGCATACGCATACACACATAATTGATTGAAGAGGAACGCTGAACGTTGACGTCCAATTCAATCACAAGTAAGTACAATCAACTTGACCACATTTGGTACATAATTAATTGCGCACATTTTAACAGATAATAAAACACATAATTTACCCCCACCTTGATTATCAAAAGTTCAACTGCGGTTCGTCGTCCCCTTCCTTAATCTGGCCTTTCTTTCGTATTTCCTACATAATGTAGAAGCTCATCTTAATACTTAACTTGATCATCTATAACTGAAATAATCTATCAAAATAACTCTATCTTAAATATCTATAGAATACTTAAAATATTAAATTCATAATATACGATATTAATCGAAGATTCGTAATTAAGGGTATAACTTGAACGAATTTAGGTATTTCTCTATTTTGGAGGTTTAATTCGTAATTTGTATCAACCGTGCATTAAATCAATGTTTATAACATACTTCAATAATCTAAATAAATTTATCGTTTAAGTTTTGGTTTCGTAATATAATTTCGGTGTAGTTCTAAAGTTCAATTATAATTTAATCATAATACAATAATTAAAATGCAAGATTTCATAAAATTTATGGCTGAAAATACATAAATCCAATATTTAGAATAACATTTGCAAAATAGCCCTTGGAAGAACTCAAATTGCATAACAATCCCTCCCCCTTCCCTTCCCTTTTCCCCTCCCCTGCTTCCCCCTGCCACCTCTCTGCCGCCACCGCCCACTGCCGGCGACGGGCCCGTCGCTGGCTCAGCCCCTGCACGGCGCCGCCACTCACGGCGGCGCCTCCTTGAACTGTGGCAGCCGAGAGTGGAACGAGAAAGTGAGAAAGAGAGAGAGAAACATGGAGAGATAAATACATACATATATATACATACAACAATATAGATACAACTTCAAGAACAAAATTTTTGTAAATATCATTACCCCTTTTTCTCAAGATTTTCCTAGCAAAGTCGAAGCAGAAGAATGAAAAGAGAAGAAGAAGAAGATGGAATTGGGAAGAGAAGATATTTTGTCCAAAAGCTTTATCTCCAAAAATATATACACGTGTACTATATATATATATATATGTGTATTAGTGAATAAGAGAAGATCACTTTTCCTTCTCAATATTTTAACTAAAAGATGGGCCATGGATTGGGCTTAAAAAAATATGATTTGGATCCAAAAATTAAGAATTTTGGGCTTAAGAATTGATTTGGATCCATACTAAAATTAAGAGTTTTGGGCTTAAATATTAAGCAATTAATATGAAATTGATCTTGCTATAATCTCACATATATATATATATATATGTATATAATTAAATTTATTTTGGGTGTTATATTTATACAGTAAAATAATTATGTAGTTATGTAATACATATCACCTAATTTAACATTAATATAATATAAATTGATTAAATATTTATTTAATTGTTAGAGCATATGTTGCATTTGTAGATGATACTAAATATTCTTTTATTTATTATTCTGAAAATAATAAATATATATATATATAGTTTCTTAAAATATGTATGAATATTTTATTGACAAATTTAATTTATTGTCAAAATGTTTTATATTATGTTGGTCCCAAGTGGTAGTATGCTTAGAGCAGCCTAGCACTGCGCTGGCTGCATGAATTTTATTAAAAGTGCCCTCCAGCACTGTGCCACCCACTGCTCCACATTAAACTTTTGCACAGTGCGGTGCTACATTTTTTTTTAAAGTTTTTTGTATTTATTATATATTGTGAAGCTATTTTTTAATATTTGAGATAGTATAATTGTATTTTGTCAACACAAATTGTGATATAAAATTATAATTGAAATGATAATTTGAACAACATGAATGGTAATTTGAAAAACACGAATACAAGAAAATTTGAACAACACGGATGGTCATTTGAACAACACGAATGGTAATTTGAAAATTTGAAATGATCGTGAGTGATCGTTTCTCAACATGGTTATTGAAAATTAGAGAAACGAGAAGCAATTACATAAAATTACTAATAATAAATTAAAATGTAAATAAATATAACATCACATTACTGAAAAATAAATTACAATACATGAAAATAAAACACTGAAATTGATTAAAATACATGAAAATAAAACATAAATTGAAAATAACAAACAAAACCTAGTAATCCGATAGACCAGCACCAGATCCAGATCCTCCAAAATTTGGAAATTGTCCATACATATCAAACATATTTGGAGTTGATGGCACTTGAAATTGTCTCCGCATAATTATCTGTTGCTGCTCTTGAAAGTATTCACGTTTGATGGGATCAGCAATCGTATCCAAATCAATAAGTAGTATGTTATCTTCTCTAGTCATTTCATACTGGTATTTGCTTGTTGCAATTTGTCGATTTTGTGCTTCAGTGTGTTGCCTTTGTGCTTCAATTTTTTGCCTTTGCACCTCAATATCCCGCTCTTTATTTGCAGTCGAAGTTGAAAATGACATTAATGTGTTGGAGACATCTAATTTTTTCTCGAACCTTGCTACCGGTGTTGCTCCTCCAGCACATTACGTTATTCAAGAGAAAGAATATAATATGGGATATTATTTAGCTGATAATATATATCCCAAATGGGCAACTCTTGTGCAAACTATCCATTCACCAAGTCGTCCGGAAAAACAATATTTTGCGAAAAAACAAGAAGCATGTAGAAAAGATGTGGAACGTGCATTTGGATTTCTTCAAAGTAGATTTGCAATTGTGACGAATCCAGCACGCTTGTGGTTGAAAAGTGATTTACAAGATATCATGACTGCATGCATAATAATGCATAATATGATAGTAGAGGATGAACGAGATCTTAATGCTCCAATTCAAGAAAGCTCCAATTCAAGAAAACTTGGAAGTGTCACCTCCGGACATCGAATTTGCTGAGAATGAACCTACTTGCTTTCAGGATTTTTTTGGTCGATTTAGACAAATTAGAAATGCAGATGCTCATTTTGCACTTCGAAATGCATTAATTGATCATTTGTGGGAAGAATATTCTAATTCAGAAAATTAAGAATTATGGTTGTGTAACATCTATTTCCCTTTCAATAAAAATAAGTTGTTGTTTTTGTTTTCATTTTACCTTAAATTTTATTCAATTACTCCTATAACTTTTTATTTATACGATTTGAATATAAATAATAAAATTGTATTAAAGAGCTTGTAGGTGTACATATGTTAATCAATTAAAATATATTTGAAAAATATGATTAAATAAATTCATAATTAAAAATATAATGAACTATTCCTTTTTAGTGTAAAAAGTAGTGCAGAGTGCTGGAGATGAAAATACTGTTTCTGTACTACTTTAGTGCAAAATCTGCACTAAAGTAGTGCTAGTGCTGGAGATGCTCTTAGAGGGGGGAATAAGTCTACTCAAAATTTTCAAACTTTTAACTTCAAAGAATGTTCAAGCCTCAGAATGCAGTAAGCTACAAAGCTACTGATCAGAGCAGGGTCCTGCCAAAGTGCAGTGACCTAGAGACTTGTAAAAAACAGAGTTTTAAGTGCACAGCAGAAAACTTTTAAATGAATGAGTTTTCTGAAGAACAATTTTATGCAGTATGCTTAGCAAGATATGATCAACAGAGCAAGGTAAGATAAGCAGTTAGATATGCAGGCAGTATGCTATAAGAACAAGAAAACAAAGACAAGCTGTTTATAGAGGTTCGAGGGTGGAGTAATCCATCTACGTCCTCTCTACTCCTTCTCAAGGAGGAACTTTGTTAAGAAAGGTTTGGTTTATAGAGACTCAACTCCTACAAACAATCCTAACAAGAACTGCCAGCTCTATTCTCACCAAGGATGAAAATATCGATATCACATGTCGTATCGCAACTTTGATTTTACGGATATATCGATGTCGATATCGATATCGCATATCGATATCGCAAAAAATTTGAAAAAACAACGGAAATCTTATTAAAATTTTGGAAATTTAATATGAAATTTTAGGGATTATTTTTACACTTCATTACACATATATTCCACTCAAAATCACATTAAAATAATATATTTAAAACTAACATATAGATAATAAGCATTATAAATACTGTTTTTCAAATGAAAAATGATAATATATTACATAATACAAGACAAAATTACTAAAATTACATCATACAATACACTAGTACCAAAAGGATGACCTATGAGGTTCAAACATAGTAGATGGAATGTCATCTTGATCCAAGCAGTACTGATACCAACATATACATAATTAGCACTATTAAAATTTTACTAAAACTAATTATAACAATTAATTGTAAATACACAATTACAACATTACATTTTACGTGCTAGCTTCACTATAAAATAATTAATTGTAAAATTATGATTTTATAATAAAGTTCTATAAGTTAACTAAATACTTCACCTAACATATACATAATTAGCACAATTAAACACATCAATTTACAATATACCAACAATTAAACATAGCAATTTACAATATACCAACATATACATAATTAGCACTATTAAAATTTTACTAAAACTAATTATAACAATTAATTGTAAATACACAATTACAACATTACATTTTACGTGCTAGCTTCACTATAAAATAATTAATTGTAAAATTATGATTTTATAATAAAGTTCTATAAGTTAACTAAATGCTTCACCTAACATATACATAATTAGCACAATTAAACATAGCAATTTACAATATACCAATAAAATGCTAGTTTTATCAACTAAAATGAAAAAAAAAGATTAAATTTACATACCAATTCGTAGTTCTTCAAAATGACAATTGAGTGATATATATAGTGGTGCAAGTATTTCCTCTCCAATGTCAATGTCCTATATCCAAAAAAATAAATAAATTAGATACATTAAAATAGTCATAATCTATAAAGTAAATAATTGAAATTAATTTAATCAAAAATGTTGGGAGAGAGTTATTGATATGAGAGAATATCATACCTTGAACCTTAAATTGTATGATAGAAAATGTTCACTTGCCTTCAACATATATATATATATATATATATATATATATATATATATATATATAGAGAGAGAGAGAGAGAGAGAGAAATATATCATGCAAAAAAATTAGAAAAAAAAAAGAAGTAAATGAAGTAATAATTGGTTAAAGGAATGGAAATTTAAAAAAACCATAAAATATGGCTATATCCGTGAATGAAAGTTTGATGTGAGGAGAATATATTACTTTCAATATCAAACACAATACATAATACAAAGTAAGGAAAAAAAATCACATAGTTCAATTTTGTGAATCAAAATCGCTCATTTTGATATACATGCGATATATCCGTGATATTTCCCAATTTCCATCCAATTTTATACTACACTGAACCGATATCGATATCGATATTGACAATGCTATAATAATGCTATAATGCATGTTTGATGCGCTCCTCGAGCAGAAATTCATGATCACAATTGAGAAAATTCTTACTGTGCAAGTGCAAGTTTAATATCTACTCTAGGGGGTGCTAAGAGTATCTGGAAGACCTTATAAGCACCTACATCTTGTCTTCAGAGATGATATGCTAGATCTTATTTATAAAAAATAGTAGTTGAAATGTTTGTATAAATAAGATAGTGAAGGCTGTTTTAAGATGCTAGTATAGACAGTTCTATAAAATCTACAAAATTTAAAGGAATTTATCAAATAAGATGTCATTTCAAAATGGTTCCCCATCTAAAATACTGCTTATAAGCGCTTAGATCTTATTTTTTGAACAAAAAAGATCTTTTTTTATTAAATAATCACCCTCAAACATCACAAAGAAACACCCTCTAAGATCCACTGCATTTAAGACTACGCATGACATATGGAGACAAGAAGGTATGATAAACTGTAACAGATTAGATAAAAGCTTACCACTGAGCCACCACCAATGAAAGAAAAAGAGCCAATATGACAGAACTGATGTATAACAGTTGCCCCCGCGGTGTGAGTAAAATCCTGCAAATGAACTTCTTTAACAACCTTGTTGTTCCAAAAATGAAATTACAACATCAAGGGATGTACTGGTAAAAAGCAAAGAGTTACACCAATGAAAGAAAAAAAGATTATAAGAGAAAGAAATTACAAATAGACCTTTTGATAAAATAAATAAAATTCAACAGTAAATATGATAATCTGTACAACGCATAGGGATGTAAACGAACCAAGCCGTTCGTGAACTATTCGCGCGGGGCTCGATTCGATAAATATTCGTTCGAGTTTGTTTGTTAAGCTAAACGAGCCGAACTCGAGCCTGAATTTTGAGCTCGTGAGATAAACGAGCAGAACTCGAGCTTGGGCATGTTCGGCTCGAGAGTTCACGAACATGTTCGTTAAGCAGGCTTGCGAACGTGTTCATTAATGAGGCTCGCGAACAGGTTTGTTAACAGGCCCGCGAACTAATTCGTTAATCTATTTGTTTATAGTTTGAGAACATTTTTGGAAAAATATCTTTTGCATATTTATTTTAGGTTCACCATTCATGAAGAGTACGTTAACATATTCGTTTAATGTTTGTGATCTGTTTATTTATATATTTTATAATATTATAAGATTTTAAAATATAAAATATTAACAATTAAATTCAATGTAATTTACTTATTATTAAAAAACTAATATAATTTGTGTTAATATATAATAATAAGTACTAAGAGTAATTGGATCATATATAAACAATTAATTGAAGTCATTGTGTAAAGAAATAATTTAAGTGTTGAAAAAACCTCAATTTCACAATTGTATTAATATATATATATATACACACACATATATGTTATGATAAATAAATTAAATTAAGTAATTAGATCATAATTAATTAGGTAAAAGTAGTGTAATATAGTAAATTAGTAATTGTTGAATTGTGAAATTTGTATGTGTGACTAGGTTTATTTTCTTATATATATTGAAATGGAGGCCAAAATTAGTGTTAACGAGCTTTCAAGCTCGTACTCGAGCTCGAACTCGAACTCGAACTCTAAGGGCTAGTTTGGATTGAGTGTTGGGATTGTTTAGGTGGGATATAGTAGGTTTATTTTAACTCTTGATGTGACATATTTTTTTGTTTGGATTGTATGTTTAGTGTAGTATGATTAGTTGAAGTTTTTGTTTGGATTGAAGTATTGTGACCTTTTTTAGGTGAGTTTAATTTTTAACTTTATATTTGGATTGTTTGATTATTATCATGTGTCCCTAAAATACCTAAAATGCCCTTCATGAATCTACACAAAAGTTTACCCCTATTTCTCGTGTGTTTTTTCGAAGTATCTTGTGCATTTTTTTGTGACGCGTCATTCTAAATGTAAATAACATAAATTGTATATATTTTTCTAAATTAAAGTTTTTCTAGTTTCTTTAGTTTAAATTTACTGAATGAAAAGTTTTTCATTCATTTTTTAAAGATACGGTCTCAATTTCAAAACTCGAAAAGATCATGTCCCCAGATGATGTAAAGGCTAAAGTTAATGTGCTAAATTTTTTAGTTCCCCAATCAATCTTGAGAAGACTTATTTATTAAATTTATTTAATTAATTGATATTTCACCATAAAATTTGTATGTAACCTTAAAGATAAACAGACCCATCTCTATTTATTTTTTCTGTAATGTAAATTAATTTATTATATATAAATATATATGTGTATATTTTATGATTTTAATTAAATGATTTGTTTTTGTCAATTTAAAATAGGTATTTATATAAACTAAAAAAATTATTTTAACATAATTAATGAGGTTCCTATGGTATTTTCACATCTATGCTACTATTGGGACAAATTCTTGGCTTGTAAACCCACCATATGAGGTGGGTTCATAAACTTGAGATAAACCCACCATCAACCCGCCACCTCAGCACTTTTATTCTGGGCTAGCTCAACTTTCTTTCGGGCCATTTTAATATAACCGGGCCTGACCTAAGAACCAAACACACTTTTTGGTGGTATTATGAAGGGACAATTGTCCCAACCACCTAACCAAACTAGGCTTAATTGTTTATGAGCTGAACTTGAGCTCGTATTTGAGCTCGTTTCGAACTTTTTTCGAGTCGAACTCGAGCTCAAACTATCGAGCTCGTATTCGAACTTTTATCGAGCCAAACTCGAGCTCAAACTATCGAACTCGTATTCGAACTTTTATCGAGCTGAGCTCGAGCTCTATATTTTTCGAACGAGTCGAGCTCGAACCTTACTACTAAAGCTCGAACCGAACTCGAGCCCGAATATAACCGAACGAGCTGAACTCGAGCCTAGTGATATTCGGCTCAGTTCGGCTCGTTTACATCCTTAACAACGCATGACATATGAAACCTATGTTTATATATTCAATTAAAACTCTATTTCATGAAATAATTTTTATAATTATAAATATAACTTTAAAAAGCAACACAAATATGAAACCTACAGTTTTATATTATAATCTTTTTAATTGATATAATTTTATTATCATAGTAATAATAATAAATAATATTCCACGACTCGCCTGGGTGAAATACTAGTTGAAAGTCTAAAATACTCTTAACATAGTAGACATGTGTATTTGCTTACTCTTCATCTTCTTCCCCAAATCAAAACCCTAACCGTAATTTTCAGAGAACTTCATTATGTCTCACACAAATCTTCAAAAAAACTCGATCGTTGCTCACTTCATTTGTGAAGAAAAATAAAATGAACAAACTCAAGATACATTTGCTATAAATAAATTCGTAAAAATCAACATATTAAACTCCGAAAATCCACTGAAACACTGTTTGATTATTACAGGTCGAACACTAAAATAAAGGGGAAAATTCAATTTTGGTCCACTTAGAAAGCTACTGCCCATTTTTAGTCCACTATGGAAGATAAATTCAATTTTAGTCCACCTAGATCAAAATTCGTCACTATTTGGTCCTATTTTCACCGGAAAACGGGTTTCCTCGGCGATTGTATTTCAATCGCGGTCAGAATTTTTTAAAGGCCTATGTGGCACTTCCTGAGCCTACTTGGACCAATAAGTATTATCTGAGTCATCGTTTTTCATATATGCATTTTTTTTTGCAGAAAAATTAAAAATAAAAATTCGTAAAATAATTAAAATTTCAAATCCCAAAATCGAAAAACAAAATCCCTAAATCCTGAATCAACGGGAAAAGAAAGGGCTTCTGCAAATCACATTTCTTCCCCAAAATCATCTGCGAAGAACCCTAGTTTTCCAAAATTTGATCGGGGCGAAAATGTCTGAGTGCTCCTTACAATCCGCTGCGCACGAGTGTCTGTGTGGACGACAAGCTGTTCTACGAACCGTAAAAACAGATGCAAATCGAGGGAAGAGGTTTTGGGGTTGTCTCAGATATAATGTAAGTTTGTTTCCTTTAATGTTTATAGTTGATGATTGGAGGTTTAGGGTTATGAATAAAACAAGATTCATATGTATATTGGGCATGGTGGTAGTTGATTTTTGAAACTGTGGTTATGCATTTGTGAGGTGCAAATTTTGGTTGTAAATTCACAGATTGAAAATTTTGAATTTTGATAGGTGTGTTCTGAGATTGCAAATGTTATTTATGCTTCTGCAAATGTTCTTTATGCCTCAGATTGCAAGTTTTCTCAGATTGCAAGTGTTGTTTATGTTCTCATATTCTAAATTCAATTTCGCATGCTCTTTGACTGTTTGTCTATATATTTGATGTGTTTAATGTGAAATTGTTGTGCCACGTTTTCTGCAGAAAAGTGGGGGGGTGTGATTATTTCGAATGGGATGACAATGACGAGTATGAGAACTTGAGAGAAGCGTATGAGATTTTGAAAGAAGATATGAACTACCTCAAACGAGATATGAAGCTATTAAAAGAAGAACTCCGGAGTTTGGCTAACCAAAACAATACCCTTAGAGAAGACAAAAGGATGTGGAAGAACAAGTGCCAGAGGATGAAGATGCGATTCATTGCAATCCAAAATTTTTTTCTTGTATGTTGGTGGATTGCAGGCTGATATTAGTAGTTTGTAATCATTTCTTATTGGTAGTTTGTATGAAACTTGTTGTGTATCAAAAATGTTAACTCTTGTTGTCTATCAAGTATTATTATGATTATAATGTTAACTACTTGTTGTCAATCTATTTTACAGTAATTAGCATAGGGGCCAACACTCTTTTGCAAAATTCAAAAAGCATAGAACACAAGTTATGAAATGGCTTCAAAATACCAACACTGTTGTGCAAAATGAAATGGCACAAAAAGTTCTTAAGTTATGCCAAATTATGAACATAGACACAAGTTCTTCAAAATACTCCATTCAGTTTTTGGACATACATAGCAAGACCTACTTAACATATATTTAATTGTCCTTAGGTGGCAGTGACAAGTCTAGATACTTGATGCCATCCTCTACGACCACTTTTTTCTCTTTCATGGGTTGAATATCCTCTGGATTCACCCAAGCTGCTTTCACTCCACTTTCTGTGAATGGAGCAGGTGCTCTAATGTTTACTCTTGGAGCAGGTTGTTCTTGTGATGTGAATGGTCCTTGACTGAGTTGGGAAAGGTTGATTTCCTCTTGTGCATTTGATCTTTGACTCTGGGATTGTGAAAGTTGTTCATACATTGTTGGTGGTGGAATGTTAGCTTCTTGAGTCACAAGATATTCATCAATGGCAGCCTCTATCTGTGTCATTTCTTCTTTGCTAATTTCTTCAATCTCCACATTTGCATCACTGGGTGGGAGCACCTGGTACAAACACTATCATGAGCAAACACTGTCAAGTATAAATCATGCAAAGCTTTCATATTTCAGACTTACAACATTAGGTTCTTCTAGATAGGCCTGAACTGGTACCTCTTGGGCACTTCCCTCTTGTTTACCCTGTCAAGATGCAACAAATGAAATTAAATTTCATATTAGGATTTACCTATAGACATATGAAACAAAAAACAGAAGAGTACATTTTTCACTTTCTTTCTTATTCTACTCAGCCTTGTTGCAGTTTCAAGCTTTCCTTTTCCCTTTCTTCCCTGGGATGGTTCTCCTTCTTCCCTCATCCTTTGTCTCACTGGTCTGCCCTTAGAAGGTTTTGCAAAGTGAGGGGGTAATGGTGGAATGTATGTTGAATCCCCCCACAACTTCTCATAACTAACCCCTAGAATGGCATGCTGGTACACTTTGAGGTATGTCTCAACAAAATAATATCTATCAACATAGTCTTCCAAATTCAGTCCTTGTGTCAAAATTGCACATGTAGCATGTTAACAAGGAATTCCAGTGAGCTGCCACAATCTGCAAGTACACTGCCACTTCTCCATGTCAACTGCATATTGTGTACCATCATAACAAGACACTTGGTAATGCTTGTGATGTGCCTTAATGGGTATGAAGTCTCCCACTGTTGCCTTATACCCATCCAACATCTTCTGAATTTTGGGACACAATTTGGACTTCCACTTTCCCATGGCTCTATCCCTACACTTCTGTAGCCTTCTCATGATGTACATTCTGATCCACTCACACAAGGTAATAATAGGCTTGTCTCTTGCCTCTAATATGCAGCTATTAAATGACTCAGAGACATTATTTAGAAGCATATCACACTTTGAGGTCTCTCTGAAATAAGCCTTACTCCACTGAGTTGGTGGCTTGTCATTGAACCACTCCCACAAAGCCTCACTGTGATCTTTCAATCTCCTCATCCCTTCTCTGAATTCACCAACTGTTGTGGCTTGGGCACACTCCCACAACAGATTTTTATGCAAAGTACCCCTAAACCCTGCAGCCTTCATGTTGTTATGCATATGCCTAACACAGTACCTTTGATTTTGGACTTGGGACTTTCGGTTTTCCCCCCTTCGAGGCTTCCTTACGCTTTCGGGGGGCCATTCTCAAACACCGGTTGCCGGAGATGGATGGCTTGCTCGCTCAATGTCGGATTCCTCTCTCAATGTAGCTTGTCGATTCTAAAACTAGGGTTAGGGATTTCTTTTCGATTTAGGGATATGTTTTCAATTTAGGATTTAGGGATTTTGTTTTTCGATTTTGGGATTTCAAATTTTAATTATTTTACGAATTTTTATTTTTAATTTTTCTGCAAAAAAAAAAATGCATATATGTAAAAAGATGACTCTTATTGGTCCAAGTGGGCTCAGGAAGTGCCACATAGGCCTTTAAAAAATTCCGACCGCGATTGAAATACAATCGCCGAGGAAACCCGTTTTCCGGCGAAAATATGACCAAATAGTGACGAATTTTGATCTAGGTGGACTAAAATTGAATTTATCTTCCATAGTGGACTAAAAATGGGCAGTAGCTTTCTAAGTGGACCAAAATTGAATTTTCCCCCTAAAATAAATGTTCGACCTGAAGTAACCGTACGCCTCTGATGTTGTCCGATAACAAGGGGTTGAGCGCTTCAAGCAATGTTTGGTTGTCTTGATTGAACTATGTGCAGTGCTTGGGAAAAAAACAGTCGATCTGCTGGAGAAATGTCGCTAGTTGACAAAAAGGAAGAAGGAAAGAGACGAAGAGATGACCTTCGAGACACATTAATCTGAATAAAAAGAAACATGCATTAATCTGAAAATTTATAAGAATTTCTTAAACTTATTCTGTTAAAATTGATAATTACTTTTACTTGCTTTTAAACATGACTTTTATTTAAAAGAAAAAATCTTAGTGTAATTTAAACAAATAAAACATATGAAGTTGGAAAACTTAAAATTTCTTAATACGAATAAATCTTAAAATAATGCTGAAGTTTAAAAATATTACAAGAAGAACCACTAAATTGTTTAATTAGATTATTAACTCTACTACTGTAATTGTTTTTTAGTTTAAATTCCTAATATTATCAGATACAATTTTTATAATTATGGGTCCTTTTGTAGTTCATCGGGTGTATTAATACACCAAATTCTCCATCATTTTCAGTCATTAGATCTGAGACCATAATTGACATTGACCTTAATGATCTCAGATCTGATGGCTGAAAATGAGTGAAGAGTCTGGTGTATTAATACACCTGGTGTACTATAGAATTACCCTATAATTATAACATCAATTGAACATTAGAATATTCAACATCTATATTGAATATATAAAATTAGAACAATGGGAGGAACGACTTATTTTCTCACCCTATATTGTTGGGTCATTTATTTAAGTGGAAATACCTCCGTTTTCCCAATTTCACATGTCAAGGAACTTGTTTACCCATTTTTATAGGAAGTTACTTTTTTACCCAATTTGAGGCCAAAATGTCAATAATGCCCTCAACTTAAGTTTATATTTACATAAAGTGAAAATACTTCTGATATTATATATCATGATATCAGCATATCGTGAACACGATGTTGATCTTTCTGCATATCGTGAACACCATATTATATCCCTTGTTCACGACACGTTGAACCTTGCAGCATATCGTGAACACGATATTATATCCCCTGTTCATGACATGTTAAACCTTGCTGCATATCGTGAATACGATATTATATCTCCTATTCACGACATGTTTGAACCTTGCAGCATATCATGAACACAATATTATATTCCGTGTTCACGACATGTTTAAAACTTGTTGCATCTCGTGAACACAATATTATATTCCGTGTTCACGACATATTCACCTTATCTGAAAAGTTGACTCGAGTCGAGGAAGGTTTGACTCGTGTCAGGGAAGGGTTGACTCGGGTCGGAGAGATTGACTCGAGTCCATAAAACTGACAAATTGGGTAAAAAAGTTCTTTGACTTGATCGACACTATTCTTATATAAATATAACTAAAAGGGGTGGACTATCCACACCCCACACCCTTCTAAACACACCCCACAATAAAATAAATGAAACCTAATTATTAATGAAAATACTAAAATACCCTTACATATCTCCTTCTTCCCAACCCACCTTCTTCATTTCTTTGCTGCACAATCTTTCTTCTTTTATGTCTTTTCTTTTTCTTTGTTCTTCTGCCACTCTCGCAATCTTCTCACTTTCCACCCCTACTCACTTCTTTGCTCGAAAACTCATTCGATCTGTTTGAATTCGATCTGAAAAATCGAATGCATTTTGTTCAAACACATTTGAATCGAACATTCTTCTCCATGTTCGATCTTTAATAGCCGAACACATGTCTTCATGCTCGATGGATCAGGACTGAACGACATTTTTTTAAAGTTTCAGTTTTCAATTTTTTTGCAAAAGTTCCATTTTCTACGTTGTTTCTCAAGAATTTTTGAAAAAAAAAAAGAAATCTTGATTTGAAGAAAAGTAATACGAATGCGAAACTGATGAAAAGAAATGAGAATTTCGAAAGTAGGAGGGTGGGAGTTAGGAATGGCCATGGAGTGGGGAGGACAAAGAAGTAGGTTTCAGAGATAACCGTTTTCAGAACGAAGTTGTTGTTGTTTTGTCTTTTAGTGTAGCTAGCTTGCTGATGAATGCAGTAGGCTTGTCTAGCTTGCTGTAGTGACCTTCATTTGCTTGCTGAAATTCTGTTGCGCCTTTGTAGTATCCTGAGCTTCCTGCAGTGACCTCCAGTCTTCATGCAACGACCTTAACTTATACAAAAACATTTACATAACAGATCTTAAGTACAAGGTTACTACATCCTATCTATTACATGTTTTGTTTTCATCAAAATATATAAAATAATTTCTAACATTTTATTTTATTCTAAAACCTTCTTGTACGTAGAAATTAAAATGAACAATTTTTTTAGCTATATAACTTAAAATTGATTGGTTTTTTAAAGCAAATTAAAGAAACTTCAACATCTTTAACATACTTTGCCTGAATATATGCAGCTCCAGTACTAACCCATACCATTAATATTGATGAATATATAAAAACCCTATTCATTAATGATTACCAAATGCACTGAATTATTCTCTGCCAGATAATTAATATTATGATTCCCATGGCTAATTGTTTAAAGTAAAATGAACTTAAAAAATATTTAAGGAATAATTAATTCGGAAGACTTTTAGCAATACAGTTCAAGGCTTTAAAGATAATCCATCTGTCCCATCTAAAGCTGAAAGAAAACTTATATGAATTGAAAGTTTAAACGATTTTAAAAATTAATACTAGGGATCCAAAAGTCAAAAATGGTTAATTAGGGATTAAAAAATAGGCTTAAGGAAGTAATGAGAATCCTTAATCCGGATATTCTGGGGATATAAATGATAAATAATGAGGATTAATAAAATGGAAGTAATTAAAAGTGGTGATCAATCATGATCATAAATTAACATCAAAGACATGTTCTCATCATCATCATCATCATTAATTTAATAATGTGGATGTCAATACATCCCTATAAATGGTGGGTAAAAGTGAATGGAAAGACACACCACAGAAAAGAAAAGAAAAGATATTGTGATACATAATAGTTAAGAGGTAATAATAAATGGTGAGAGGTAGTGATAGTCATTGTTGGAGGAAGATGATGATGAAGATTGTGGCAACACTATTCTTTGGTACCCCTCTCTCTCTCTCTCTCTCTCTCTCTCTCACAATTGAAGTTGTTCATAATATTTGTGTGTCTGCATGCGTGCAGCTACGTGGATGATGTCATATCAAAGCTGTGCTCAAATACCTACTACTTTGGACTTGAGTAACTTGGGTAATTTGAACTTGAGTACACACTTAGGTGTCGGCCTCAATAATGGTGTCGACGTCGATGCCGATGTCGAAATTGAGGATGAGGATTAATGAAGATGCATGGTCGTGGCGCGACAGGCGTGTGATTAACACGCGCTAGCAAAACCCTAATAATTAAACCATACTAATATTGCCATTTATATATGTAATTATCTGTGTGTTCCTTCATTTCCAATATCATTATGTATTCCTAATTTCTTTTCATCATTATGTATTCCTAATTTCTTTTCATTTCACCCTTCATGTATACCAATCTCTCTACTTGAAAATTATATTGGCATTGGGTTCAAAGAAAAAAGTACTTAATCAATTTAATTGTTTTTTTATTTATTATAATTCGACTTGCATGCAATAATTCTATCAAATATATATTGTCCAACTAATAAATTCCACGTACGTTTTGCATTGGTGCCAACCCTGATTATTTTTTTCTTTCTAAGGGTATTTTGGGATATTATAAATTAATTGGTTTTAACAAAATATATCAACATTTCATTGGAGACACCAAATTTAAGAATTTTAAGGTAACTAATTGATCTTGCATACTTAGACTCATTATTTACTTTTTTTTTTTTTTTTGTAATTATTGATTTTATTTTCATTTCTTTGATTATCATTTATTCGGTGTTATATATATAATATATATTCATTCTTTTGGCTTAATGAGGTATGAAGTAGTTGCAATTTTTTTAAAATTTATATATTTTAGCTTATTGTATCATTAGTTATTTAGCTATTATCACGTGGATTGATATTAGAAGGGCAATAGTGATAAAACTGATCATTCCTATAGGGTCAAGATTTATTTATCCCCAATTAACATTATAAATTTATTAAACATTGATGAATTTTTAAACATCTTAATTTTTCACCGTAAAATCACCGGATAAATTGTCCAATAAATAGATCAATCAGATCCGGATGTGGTTGTTGCTCTATGGTGCTATGGACTCGACCCCCTCCTACTCACCCTGGGGCCCATAGCATATCGGGGGTTAGAAAATATATTTAAACAACTAATAATTTAAAATAAAACCATTAAGATGATCGTATGAAATTGTGAAAACAAATTACTAAAAACATTATATATGCGGAAGGATTATAAAATATTGAGGATTAAGAATATAGCTAGTTATGAAATTTATATAAATTTGCAGTGTTTACTTTAGGATATATATATATATATATATATATATATATATGATTTTATCATTTTACAAAAACACATAAGAAATACCAAAATGAGTAAAAACATATAAATTAAGGTCTAATTAATATATCGCTATATAAATGAATCTTAAAATAAATTAAGAAGCACCAAAACATTTTCGTCAAATATTTATGAATACCATTATAACTTTAAAAGTAAATTACATACATACATAAATTAAGGTCTAATGAATTAACAAAAAATTGTCAACTACACAAACAATATTATAGTTTAAGAAATATCAAATTTTAAGGGAATTTTTTTAATTATCTTTATATATTTTTTGTTAATTTTTTTACATAAAATTCAGCCAATTTTCATGAACTCTCTTATATATTATGAGTTAATTTCTTGAAATATATTTGGTGGTTTTATATTTTCCACTAGTACAAATCCAGTGTAATATATCAAATTTTATATAAACAAAAATTAAATTTTGTAAATAGAAAAATGTAAACATTATTTATACAGTAAAATAATTATGTAGTTATGTAATACATATCACCTAATTTAACATTAATATAATATAAATTGATTAAATATTTATTTAATTGTTAGAGTATATGTTGCATTTGTAGATGATACTAAATATTCTTTTATTTATTATTCTGAAAATAATAAATATATATATAGTTTCTTAAAATATGTATGAATATTTTATTGACAAATTTAATTTATTGTCAAAATGTTTTATATTATGTTGGTCCAAAGTAATAGTAGGCTTAGAGCAGCCTAGCACTGCGCTGGGCTGCATGAATTTTATTAAAAGTGCCCTCAAGCACTGCGCCACCCACTGCTCCACATTAAACTTTTGCACAGTGCGGTGCTACATTTTTTTTTAAAGTTTTTTGTATTTATTATATATTGTGAAGCTATTTTTTAATATTTGAGATAGTATAATTGTATTTTGTCAACACAAATTGTGATATAAAATTATAATTGAAATGATAATTTGAACAACATGAATGGTAATTTGAAAAACACGAATACAAGAAAATTTGAACAACACGGATGGTCATTTGAACAACACGAATGGTAATTTGAAAAATTGAAATGATCGTGAGTGATCGTTTCTCAACATGGATATTGAAAATTAGAGAAACGAGAAGCAATTACATAAAATTACTAATAATAAATTAAAATGTAAATAAATACAACATCACATTACTGAAAAATAAATTACAATACATGAAAATAAAACTCTGAAATTGATTAAAATACATGGAAATAAAACATAAATTGAAAATAACAAACAAGACCTAGTAATCCGATAGACCAGCACCAGATCCAAATCCTCCAAAATTTGGAAATTGTCCATACATATCAAACATATTTGGAGTTGATGGCACTTGAAATTGTCTCCGCATAATTATCTGTTGCTGCTCTTGAAAGTATTCACGTTTGATGGGATCAACAATCGTATCCAAATCAATAAGTAGTATGTTATCTTCTCTAGTCATTTCATACTGGTATTTGCTTGTTGCAATTTGTCGATTTTGTGCTTCAGTGTGTTGCCTTTGTGCTTCAATTTTTTGCCTTTGCACCTCAATATCCCGCTCTTTATTTGCAAGCGAAGTTGAAAATGACATTAATGTGTTGGAGACATCTAATCTTTTCTCGAACCTTGCTACCGGTGTTGCTCCTCCAGCACATTACGTTATTCAAGGGAAAGAATATAATATGGGATATTATTTAGCTGATAATATATATCCCAAATGGGCAACTCTTGTGCAAACTATCCATTCACCAAGTGGTCCGGAAAAACAATATTTTGCGAAAAACAAGAAGCATGTAGAAAAGATGTTGAACGTGCATTTGGATTTCTTCAAAGTAGATTTGCAATTGTGGCGAATCCAGCACGCTTGTGGTTAAAAAGTGATTTATAAGATATCATGACTGCATGCATAATAATGCATAATATGATAGTAGAGAATGAACGAGATCTTAATGCTCCAATTCAAGAAAGCTCCAATTTAAGAAAACTTGGAAGTGTCACCTCCGGACATCGAATTTGCTGAGAATGAACCTACTCGCTTTCAGGATTTTTTTGGTCGATTTAGACAAATTAGAAATGCAGATGCTCATTTTGCACTTCGAAATGCATTAATTGATCATTTGTGGGAAGAATATTCTAATTCAGAAAATTAAGAATTATAGTTGTGTAACATCTATTTCCCTTTCAATAAAAATAAGTTGTTGTTTTTGTTTTCATTTTACCTTAAATTTCATTCAATTACTCCTATAACTTTTTATTTATACGATTTGAATATAAATAATAAAATTGTATTAATGAGCTTGTAGGTGTACATATGTTAATCAATTAAAATATATTTGAAAAATATGATTAAATAAATTCATAATTAAAAATATAATGAAATATTCATTTTTAGTGTAAAAAGTAGTACATAGTGCTGGAGATGAAAATACTGTTTCTGTACTACTTTAGTGCAAAATCTACACTAAAGTAGTGCAAGTGCTGGAGATGCTCTTAGAGGGGGGAATAAGTCTACTCAAAATTTTCAAACTTTTAACTTCAAAGAATGTTCAAGCCTCAGAATGCAGTAAGCTACAAAGCTACTGATCAGAGCAGGGTCCTGCCAAAGTGCAGTGACCTAGAGACTTGTAAAAAACAGAGTTTTAAGTGCACAGCAGAAAACTTTTAAACGAATGAGTTTTCTGAAAAACAATTTTATGCAATATGCTTAGCAAGATATGATCAACAGAGCAAGGTAAGATAAGCAGTTAGATATGCAGGCAGTATGCTATAAGAACAAGAAAACAAAGACCAGCTGTTTATAGAGGTTCGAGGGTGGAGTAATCCATCTACGTCCTCTCTACTCCTTCTCAAGAAGGAACTTTGTTAAGAAAGGTTTGGTTTATAGAGACTCGACTCCTACAAACAATCCTAACAAGAACTGTTAGCTCTATTCTCACACAGGGTAGCTGCACAGTGACTAAACTACTTTGCCCACACAGAGCACTTGTTCTTCTAGAAAGAACGCAAACACTTGATCAGGAATAATAATAGAGATAAACAGATTCAGGAATAACTGTGAAATATTATTCCATAAAATATTGTTATGAAATACGAATTTTGGGAAAATACAGCGGAAATGATTTTATTGAAATTCATTTCTTTACAGACACATTTTTGATACATTGGAAAGAGCGATAGAATAATCATTTACATAAATAAACATGTTTGGAGTTCATAAAAATAAAACTCTTTATTAAAATCTTCTACGACCTTGATAATATCGGCTACCTGCATTCACCGCTCGCACACCATGTCCTGAATACTTTAAGCTGAAAACATTTTTACACATAGGCGTGAGTGCCAAAGGAACACTCAGTGGGTCGACCTGTACTGTGAAAGGGACACATAATACTATAATCATATACTATATATATACATATTACACATTGTGGACTCCCGAATAGTCCCCTGTAAACCATGTTGGATAGATATCCGAAGAAAATCTATCCAGGCCCCAAGCCGACCCTATGGGTTTTTACACCCTTCATGTTGGGTTTCCGAAGAATACCCTCTGTGCTGGGTTTCCGAAAAATACCCTACTTGGCGTGCAAGCGCATGCGCATTTAGATTCCACATAATGGATCTCATATAACACATAGTACACGTTATTCACATTCACATAAATTCATATAATTTATGACAAGTACAAATAGACAAATAAAATCCTGTACGGGTATTATCCCGACATATTATCATATGAAACCAGTCGCATTTGTATCCCTCGAAAACATTAATCCTTGAAAACATATAATTTACTCGATAATTCAATCATAAAATAATGACGTTCAACTTGAACTCGGCTCCACATGAAAACTGAATTTAAAGTCATATAATACATAAAGTTTCATATAATGATTTGTACAAATAGAAACGCATTTATTTGATAAGATTTTACCCCCACCTTTAGAAGCGATGCTCGTAAAATCCTTCACCTTATTTTCCTCTAGTCCTTTCCCTCGTTCGTATTTCCTTCAAAGTACAAAAACTCATCTTAAAATCTAATCGCAACTATTAATTGTAGAATTAATTATTATATTAAACTCTTGAGAGGGATCAATGATTGACATTTCTAGGTTTTCTTTTCACTTAGGGGTTGAGGTAGACGAGCTATCACTGAGCATTTGTTTACAAATTTAGAAATTCTAAAGGTATCCATGTACGATGATAATCTAAGACAAGGGTTAATTTGTCATTCTATCGTAGTTTTTGGGTTTAAATAAAGATTCCTACGATCAATGATTTAGATTGTCACATTTATTGTCACGCCCCATTTTCATTTCAGCGGAATAAAACATATTTTATGAAAATTATAAATAAACAGAGTAAATGCAGTAGTTTGCAAAAAGGCGTGCAGCGATATTTAACACCCGTCAAAGAAAATTCAGTAAAATATTTCAAATGGCAACCCTTGAAAGACTCAGGGATTACCAATATTTTCTTAAGATAAAACAATTTAATATCATATATTACAGTCAAAACGTTTAAAAGATATATATATATACATACTTCAACAAAAGTATTTAGAGTATGTTGTAAATATATACTTGCAAAAGATAGGACATCTCTATTCTTCGTTCCTTGGCTCCAGGGTTTCTGTATATTTAAAACATATAAGGGGTGAGTGTGAGAAAGAAACACTCAGTGGAGGTAAAGGCACATACATCAAACATTTAGACATTTAACATCTGAAAACATAACATCTGGAATACATTGTATTCCCCCGGGACTTTCAACCCGATGTACTTCGGAGTTTTACATCCGACGTAAACTTTCTTCGGAACTTTCCACATAAACTTTAAGAGGTCATAATTGAAACCTCGAACATTAAGAGACCATAATTGAAACCTCGAACATAAGAGGCCATATTTGTAACCTCGAACATAGCGGGGCCACGTCTGAAACCCCTACATACGCATACACACATAATTGATTGAAGAGAAATGCTGAACGTCAACATCCAATTCAATCACAAGTAAGTACAATCAACTTGATCACATTTTGTACATAATTAATTGCGCACATTTTAACAGATAATAAAACACATAATTTACCCCCACTTTGAATATTCAAAAGTTCGATTGCGGTTCGTCGTCCCCTTCCTTAAACTGGCCTTTCTTTCGTATTTCCTACATAATGTAGAAGCTTATCTTAATATTTAACTTGAACATCTATAAATGAAATAATCTATCAAAATAACTCTATCTTAAATATCTATAGAATACTTAAAATATTAAATTCCTAATATACGATATTAATCGAAGATTCATAATTAATGGTATAACTTGAACAAATTAGGGTATTTCTCTATTTTGGAGGCTTAATTCGTTGTTCGTATCAATCGTGGGTTGTTAATATCAATCGTGGATTAAATCTATGTCTATAACGTGGTACAATAATCTAAATACATTTATCATTTAAGTTTTGGTTTCGTAATATAATTTCGGTGAAGTTCTAAAGTTCAATTATAATTTAATCATAATACAATGATTAAAAATGCAATATTACATAACTTAGGGTGGAATTGCATAAATCATAAATCATTAAGGTTGTAATGTGTCACCAACGATGAAAATATCGCGAAATATCGTGGATATATCGTGGATATGGATATTGCGCTATACGGATATTGGGTGTTAATGTTTTTTTTTCCTGGGTATCGCGGATATTTCACAAAATATCACAAAATATCGATATCGATTTGATATCGGTTCAGTGTAGTATAAAATTGGATGAAAATTGGGAAATATCGTGGATATATCGCAAAATATTACATGTATATCAAAATAAGCGATTTTGATTCAAAAAATTAAACTATGTGATTTTTTTTACTTTGTATTGTGTATTTTGTGGCTTTTTGAAATTTCCATTCCTTTAACCAATTATTACTTCATTTACTTTTTTTTTTCTAATTTTTTTGCATGATATATTTCTCTATATAAGAGGATAAATGCAAGTGAACATTTTATCATATATTCTAAGGTTCAAAGTATAATATCACTAACTCTCTCCCAACATTTTTGATTAAATTAATTTCAATTATTTACTTTATAAATTATGACTATTTTAATGTATTTAATTTATTTATTTTTTTGGATAAAGGACATTGACATTGGAGAGAAAATACTTGCACCACTATATATATTACTCAATCTTCATTTTGAAGAACTACGAATTTGTATGTAAATTTAATCTCTTTATTTTGTTTTTCATTTTAGTTGATAAAAATAGCATTTTGTTGGTATATTGTAAATGTCTATGTTTAATTGTGCTAATTATGTATATATTAGGTGAAGCATTTAGTTAACTTATAGAAGTTTATTATAAAATCATAATTTTACAATTAATTATGTTATAGTGAAGCACTGGTATGTAAAATGTAATGTTGTAATTGTGTATTTACAATTAATTGTTATAATTAGTTTTAGTAAAATTTTATGTATTTACATATTCTGGTTGTATAACTTTGAATATTTATAACTTTTATTACTTTGAAATTGTTAACTTCAGTTGAACTTATTGATTTTTTGTTTTGATAATATATTTAGTAATTTTGTCTTGTATTATGTAATATATTATCAGTTTTCATTCGAAAAACAGTATTTATAATGCTTATTATCTATATGTTAGTTTTTATATATTATATTTTAATGTGATTTTGAGTGGAATATATGTGTAATGAAGTGTAAAAATAATCCCTAAAATTTCACATTAAATTTCCAGAATTTTAATAAGATTTCCGTTGTTTTTTCAATTTTTTTGCGATATCGATATGCGATATCGATATATCCGTAAAATCAAAGTTGCGATATCGATATTTTCATCCTTGTGTGTCACTCATAGGACCAATGAGGTGGATTGTGTGATGGCTCATCCTTTTCTATACTAAGACACGGGTTTTCGACTCCGAATTGAGTCGATAATTGTATTTTCTTAGGTCGAGATCTAATTATATATGATATTAAATTATTTTAGGGTATTCTTTATTTGAGTCGAGATTTTATTTTATGTAAATGTTACAGATAATTGGGTTCTCGTATAAAAATTATCTATTGAGTCCAACCCATTAATTAAAATTGGATCAAATAGTTTAGCACTAGATATTTACTTGTGATAAGAACTAATCGATATATTTGATTATTATTACCGTTTATTTTGTTTCCTTGATCAACTTAAAATATTCGTAATTAATAATTAACTTTAGATTATCATAATATTGTATTGAAATATTTTATACGTAAACTCTATTGGCGGATTGATTTTCGGACTTAACTCTAAACCTCGAAAGGACAGATCGAACTTAAATTTCAGGAATTAACTTATTAAAATTCTCATGAGCTCTATTTACAGCTTAATTTTATTCGGGGTGTTATATCCTCCCCTCCTTAAAATAAATTTCGTCCTCGAAATTTTATGAAACTTATTCTCTCTAACGATGCTAATATGTATCTAACCATAAATTATATCGTTATCTCTCCTTAATTATATTACAAAATATTTCTTGATTTCCTTAAATCATAACTTGTCTTATATTCGGTTACTACGAATTTTTTTTTTTTTAATAACTTTGAGCCAAGAATTATTTATAACTTTGGGCCAAGGATTGTTTGAATGATTTACTAATGAGATTCTACTCCTATTTATACAAGTCCACATCCTTAATTAAGGATGAAGATCAATTTGATCTAAAAGTTGTAATGTGATTTCTAGAACACTCCACAATTCCTTATGCTATAAGAAAATTTTAGATTATTCCTAGAATTATGAGTAAAGATATAGTAGATCAATTGGTATTTAGAAAGAAAAAAATTCATTAGGATCAATATTCATAATTGATTAAGAACTAGATAATAACAACATTATATATGATACATTAGGTCAAAATTATTTCTCCATAGGATTTTTTTTTTCCTGATTGTGATTGAGTTACATAATTATAATAAGTCAAATTAAAAGATAACCGCTCTCCACTCTAAACTAAAAGTATTTATTTTATTTTATTTTATCCTTTCTACATAAAATGAATTGATCCTAGTTAGTGATTAACTTTAATTTATTTTCTAGTTTAGTCCAAATCATAAAAAGATGAATTGAAACTTAATTTCATAAATTTACTTATTACGATTCTTATGTCTCCTAATTAAAACTTAATTCCATCTGGGTGTTTTATCATACCCCTAAAAGATATTTCATTTTCGAATTTAGAAATGTTCCTAAGACGCACATACATATTTATCTAGAAAATCCAATTATTTATTTATTTATATCATCACTTATCTTATCTTTAATTACTATATGACTCTATGGTTAAAACATTTTTACTTAAGTTATAACTACTTTACTTAGTAGTATGAACCTCATGTCTCCGATCAAAACTTAGTCTTGTTAAGGTTCGATCCTAATCCTTCTGGATATAAGTAGGGAGCTAGGAGGTTTGTGGACACACACGTAGTGAGATACTGAGGACGAATCTTAAGAATAAGCATGGAAGGAAAAGATTGAAGATTCCGGAGGTGAGAAGATGAAAATCGAATAGGAATTCACTAAGTCCTTCTTTAACTTTTTATTTCTGGTTGTGGTTATGTCTTATTATAATTTACATTACTCATGAAATTTCGTCATTAGATTCCAGTTGGAGTATTATGATCGAGAATAATTTTAGGAAGAAGGAAACTTAGAGTGAGACATTTGATTTACATAATGGGAATTATTAGGATAACACTTTTTTTTTTTAATTTTGTTTATTTTCAGTACGGTTGTACTCATAAATTTTCTTCCAAGGTCGTTCCACTAACGCTGATCGATTTTTAATCCAAAACGTGTATTTATTATGAACGTAAACTTAAAGATTCTATCTTTCAGGAAAATTTCAGCGTCATTCTATTCCTACAACCCAAAGCAAGTGAAGTCCATTATGAGCGACTAAGTCATTCTAACTATCATTACATCTATGAATGTTTTTATTATAACTCAATCTATGTGATACTAAAGCACTTACAACGAACCTGATTCCATAAAACAATTAATACCCTCAACATTTTTTTTTTTGTGTCATTCTATCATCACCATAGCAAAATCATACCACATAATACTGCACCAACTCCTACGAACGGCCATTTACACACACGAGCTCTGCTGCTGCAGTCAGCGGCTCAGTGGCGGCGTCCAGTAAGCAGTGTGTTGATAGTAGTAACATCATACCACAAAAAGAATAAAATATAGCCAAGAAGCTCACACTTTCATCATACGCGATTATAACTAAATACGATGTCATATCGTAACCGTAGCTTGATGTAAAAGTTCCATATGACACTACATACCCAATAAACTTAGAACTTTCATCTCCTCATAAATTCAAGGCCATTTAACTAATAAACAACATAACTTAGCTTACAGAGTCGAAGCGGCAGAGAGCGTGAATGCTAGTAGCTAACAATATTCTTATATCAAACAAAAATATATTTTCATTTTCCTGAAATTTGAATTAAACAAAGATATATATATATATATATTTTTGAAAATAAAATATTTTAGCGAGTCTACAGAATCACAGGCCTGCTCTGATACCACCTGTAACGCCCCGTTTTTAAAATCATGTTTTGGCGCTACTTACATTAGAAATTGACTCTTTAAATAATAATAGAGATAAACAGATTCAGGAATAACTGTGAAATATTATTCCATAAAATATTGTTATGAAATACGAATTTTGGAAAAATACAGCGGAAATGATTTTATTGAAATTCATTTCTTTACAGACACATTTTTGATACATTGAAAAGAGCGATAGAATAATCATTTACATAAATAAACATGTTTGGAGTTCATAAAAATAAAACTCTTTATTAAAATCTTCTACGACCTTGATAGTATCGGCTACCTGCATTCACTGCTCGCACACCATGTCCTGAATATTTTAAGCTGAAAACATTTTTACACATAAGGGTGAGTGTGGGTCGACCTGTATTGTGAAAGGGACACATAATACTATAATCATATACTATACATATACATATTACACATTGTGGACTCCGTGTAGTCCTCTGTAAACCATGCTGGATAGATGTCCGAAGAAAATCTATCCGGGCCCCAAGCCGACCCTATGGGTTTTTACACCCTTCATGTTGGGTTTCCGAAGAATACTCTCTGTGCTGGGTTTCCGAAGAATACCCTACTTGGCGTGCAAGCGCATGCGCATTTAGATTTCACATAATGGATCTCACATAACACATAGTACACGTTATTCACGTTCACATAAATTCATATAATTCATGACAAGTACAAATAGACAAATAAAATCCTTTGCCATGTATTGGTTTCTAATGAAACCCCTCCTGTACGGGTATTATCCCGACATTTTATCATATGAAACCAGTCGCATTTGTATCCCTCGAAAACATTAATCCTTGAAACATATAATTTACTCGATAATTCAATCATAAAATAATGACGTTCAACTTGAACTCGGCTCCACATGAAAACTGAATTTAAAGTCATATAATGCATAAAGTTTCATATAAGGATTTGTACAAATAGAAACACATTTATTTGATAAGATTTTACCCCCACCTTTAGAAGCGATGCTCGTAAAATCCTTCACCTTATTTTCCTCTAGTCCTTTCCCTCGTTCGTAATTAACATGTTTTATATTATGTTGGTCCCAAGTGGTAGTAGGCTTAGAGCAACCTAGCAATGCGCTGGGCTGCATGAATTTTATTAAAAGTGCCCTCCAGCACTGCGCCACCCACTGCTCCACATTAAACTTTTGCACAGTGCGGTGCTACTTGTGGCACCATACTGTGCAGCGCTACATTTTTTTTAACGTTTTTTGTATTTATTATATATTGTGAAGCTATTTTATAATATTTGATATAGTATAATTGTATTTTGTCAACACAAATTGTGATATAAAATTATAATTGAAATGATAATTTGAACAACATGAATGGTAATTTGAAAAACACGAATACAAGAAAATTTGATTGTGTTGGCTATGATGCATTTCTAATGAATGAAGTTACTATGGATCTTGGTTTAGGAATAGATTGCCTAGAGGATGTGGGAGGGAAACAAAATCATCACTTGCTTTTACCTAATGCTTATGTGCTAATGTGTGTAGCGTGAGTTAATTGAGTTGGAGTAGCCATATGGAGAAAGAAAATTGTACATTTGTGGTCGGATTGTTGTTCAAGGTCACCTGCTGCGTCTCAATTTGTTGTACATTTCTTTTGTTTCTTTGAGATTTCTCTTCTCATAGGCTTACTCAATTTCTTCAATTTCGCATTTGATTTGAAATGCCCTGTTTGGCAGTGAAGTGTTAATCTATCTATACATCTTTCCCTTCTCTCTCTATCTGTATAGAAAGGATTGTTGGAAAAAAACTGTGGGTTTTGCCCTTTTTGGGTAAATGTTTCGGTGGGCCCATTTCATGTAAAATGGGATCCGGTTGGAGAGACGAGCTCTCCTCCGTGAGGGCTTCGGTTACATAAGTGGATCATCCAAAACGTATAATGGGTGAATGAGAAATTGAGGACCAAAGTGGAGGTTTTGGATCCTAGGAAATGAGAATATTTAGCTTACAGGACGTCTCGTCCCACATGGGAAAATTGGAGAGAAATACTTTAATTTATATTGACTTTCCCAAATGTGGAGGCTAAGATCCTAAGCAAAAGGCTCTCTCTCACGCGCACGCGGGGTGCAAATCATTTCGAAACAGGCTTGATTCAATTGAACACGAATGTCGGTTACTTCGAATTTTGCACCCAATCCTTTTTCATTTCCAATTAATAACTGCCGAAACGTGGGGAGGCGGTTTGCATTCCACTTAGTCGCTGCCCGAGATGTGGGGGGAGTTCCCAGACCACTATGTGACGTGGGACGTGGGTTGGTAACCCCTAGTCTCGTCTATAAATACAACGTTTCCACTGCTCCTCAAAAAACGCGAAATTGATATTCCTCCTCTGCATCTTTTTCCTTTTATACAATTTTCTAAAGATATTCTACACTTTGCTCTTTATTTCATTTGTATCATTTTATAATTTAAGCTATCAAAAAAATCATTGAATTATATAAAAAATAAGATCAATATCTAAAATTATGCTATTATTTTAAGGGCGTGACTATCCATACTCCAACCATTTCTAAACACTTTATATTTAAATAAAACAAAAATAAATAAATATATATATTTATATTTATATCTATATCTATCTATATATAATAATAAGGAAGTTGTAAAATTTACAATTTTGTCACTTTCCCTTCTAAAAGTGTCAAATCAAAATTCCACTTTACTTAATGATTTTTTCGAATTATAGAATATAACTTTAAAATTCAATGAAAATATGAAAAAATATACTTTATTTTATATACTATAAAAATTTGAAACAATAATGGCATATAAATAATTTTTTATTATAATAACTTTATTTTATTATAATAAATTGTATATATTACCATAATAAATAATAAATCGGGCGGGTGAATTACTATTACTAATTTATATAAAAGCAAGACAGTTGAGAGAAATCACTGGAATGTCCCAAAAATGTCTTTTCATACAATAATATCTATACTATACTAATAGCAAAATGTTTGGGAAAAATTACAAGAATGTCATTTTCCTGCCCATTTTATTCTTTGTCCTTTTGTCCAAGTGTCAAAATGTGATTGAACATTGATTGTATTTTCTTTCTTATTTTTTTTAATTAATCATTATTGTTAGTTATTTTAATGTTTGGATTGGAGGATACTCTTCAACAATTAAATAATATTAAAAAGTAGAAGTTATGATTATGTTTATAGTCTATAGATATTTATATACAACTTTTATTGGAGAAATCAATAGAATGACTTGCAACATACTCTTCCATCTATAAAATAATCTATAATTATATTCATACTATATAAAATGTCACATAAATTTGTGTAAATAACTTTTTTTTATTTTTTTTTCAAGACTTCATTTTGATTTTCTAAATTAATTTAGTAATTTTAAATCATACTATATAAAATGTCACATAAATTTGTATAAATAACTTTTTTTTTTCAAGATTTCATTTTGATTTTCTAAATTAATTTAGTAATTTTAAATTAAGTTTCCATCTCAAGCCATTCAAAATCAAATTTTATCTCAAAGTCATTGCCTTATATAAAGAATGTTTATTCATTTAACAACACTCACTTACCTAGCTTATAAAAATCAACAAAATTTAATAAATTTTAATAATAATAATAATAATAATAATAATAATAATAATAATAATAATAATAATAATAATAATAATAATAATAATAATAATAATAATAATAGGTAATATATTAAAAATTATTTCAAATAAATAGAACTGCAAATTTCCCGCCCATATTAAAAATTATCTATACTATACTAATATCAGGACAGTTGAGAAATTATATAACAAGACGCACAACGCGTGTTATATTTTGAGTATAACATAACAATGCAATAAATACACGTGTTAGATCAAAAATATTACTTAACGAAAACTATTTCATATTTACATGACTTAATTAAAAATATTTATATTGTCAATTTGTAGGTAATACATACACTTTAGCAATATATTTTTAAATTAAAATACATAAAATTCATTATATTTAGTATTTTTTATTAATTTGTATTAACATAAATTAACATCTCATTTTCTATTAATATATTTAATTTAATGTATATTACTATATTCGTATTAACATATATTCATCAAAATTTTAATATTAACAAATATAAATTTAGCAATCAATAATTTTTTTCAATAAATTACTTATTTTTGTTGTTTTTAAAATTATATTTATATACTCGCATGACCTAAAAAGTATATGAACATAATATTCTTATTCATGATATGCTTGATTTAATTTTTTTTCCCAATTTATAATGATTATATTTATTAGCAATTAGTTTAAACATATTAAAAGGTATTGACTCATTAAAATAACAATGAATTCATATATTAAAATATATTGACTAAAATTTTATAGGTTGCAAATTATTATTAATTATCGTTAAAATTTCTTAGGTTACTAATTGTTAGCAACTATCATTACATGAACTAATTGATTTAAATTATAAATTAAAAATCTGGAATAACCACAAAATGATATGTGTCCTCTAGTGGTTAATCCTTTAGTATATATGAAAGATTATATAAACTCAAATTATCAAAATTAAAAAATTTAAATTTCTTTTTCCTTATTGATTTGTAATAGTTTCAGAGTAGCAGTATAACCAAGATATTGAAGTAAAAAATATATCTCATACTATAAAAGATTTAAAAAAAAAAAAAGATTATAAGAGAACGAAATTACAAATAGACCTTTTGATAAAATAAATAAAATTCAACAGTAAATATGATAATCTGTACAACGCATAGGGATGTAAACGAACCAAGCCGTTCGTGAACTATTCGCGCGGGCTCGATTCGATAAATATTCGTTCGAGTTTGTTTGTTAAGCTAAATGAGCCGAACTCGAGCCTGAATTTTGAGCTTGTGAGATAAACGAGCAGAACTCGAGCTTGGGCATGTTCGGCTCGAGAGTTTGCGAACATGTTCGTTAAGCAGGCTTGCGAACGTGTTCGTTAATGAGGCTCGCGAACAGGTTTGTTAACAGGCCCGCGAACTAATTCGTTAATCTATTTGTTTATTTGAGAACATTTTTGGAAAAAAAATCTTTTGCATATTTATTTTAGGTTCATGAAGAGTACGTTAGCATATTCGCTTAATGTTTGTGATCTGTTTATTTATATATTTTATAATATTATAAGATTTTAAAATATAAAATATTAACAATTAAATTCAATGTAATTTACTTATTATTAAAAAACTAATATAATTTGTGTTAATATATAATAATAACTACTAAGAGTAATTGGATCATATATAAACAATTAATTGAAGTCATTGTGTAAAGAAATAATTTAAGTGTTGAAAAAACCTCAATTTCACAATTGTATTAATATATATATATATATACACACATATATGTTATGATAAATAAATTAAATTAAGTAATTAGATCATAATTAATTAGGTAAAAGTAGTGTAATATGGTAAATTAGTAATTGTTGAATTGTGAAATTTGTATGTGTGACTAGGTTTATTTTCTTATATATATTGAAATGGAGGCCAAAATTAGTGTTAACGAGCTTTCAAGCTCGTACTCGAGCTCTAACTCGAACTCTAAGGGCTAGTTTGGATTGAGTGTTGGGATTGTTTAGGTGGGATATAGTAGGTTTATTTTAACTTTTGATGTGACATATTTTTTTGTTTGGATTGTATGTTTAGTGTAGTATGATTAGTTGAAGTTTTTGTTTGGATTGAAGTATTGTGACCTTTTTTAGGTGAGTTTAATTTTTAACTTTATATTTGGATTGTCTGATTATTATCATATGTCCCTAAAATACCTAAAATGCTCTTCATGAATCTACACAAAAGTTTACCCCTATTTCTCGTGTGTTTTTTTGAAGTATCTTGTGCATTTTTTTTTGTGACGCGTCATTCTAAATGTAAATAACATAAATTGTATATATTTTTCTAAATTAAAGTTTTTCTAATTTCTTTAGTTGAAATTTACTGAATGAAAAGTTTTTCATTCATTTTTTAAAGATACGGTCTCAATTTCAAAACTCGAAAAGATCATGTCCCTAGATGATGTAAAGGCTAAAGTCAATGTGCTAAATTTTTAATTTCCCCAATCAATCTTGAGAAGACTTATTTATTAAATTTATTTAATTAATTGATATTTCACCATAAAATTTGTATGTAACCTTAAAGATAAATAGATCCATCTCTATTTATTTTTTCTGTAATGTAAATTAATTTATTATATATAAATATATATGTGTATATTTTATGATTTTAATTAAATGATTTGTTTTTGTCAATTTAAAATAGGTATTTATATAAACTAAAAAAATTATTTTAACATAATTAATGAGGTTCCTATGGTATTTTCACATTTATGCTACTATTGGGACAAATTCTTGGCTTGTAAACCCACCATATGAGGTGGGTTCATAAACTTGAGATAAACCCACCATCAACCCGCCACCTCAGCACTTTTATTCCGGGCTGGCTCAACTTTCTTTCGGCCCATTTTAATATAACCGGGCCTGACCTAAGAACCAAACACACTTTTTGGTGGTATTATGAAGGGACAATTGTCCCAACCACCTAACCAAACTAGGCTTAATTGTTTATGAGCCGAACTTGAGCTCGTATTTGAGCTCGTTTCGAACTTTTTTTGAGTCGAACTCGAGCTCAAACTATCGAGCTCGTATTCGAACTTTTATCGAGCCAAACTCGAGCTCAAACTATCGAACTCGTATTCGAACTTTTATCGAGATGAGCTCGAGCTCTATATTTTTCGAACGAGCCGAGCTCGAACCTTACTACTAAAGCTCGAACCGAACTCGAGCCCAAATATAACCGAACAAGCTGAACTCGAGCCTAGTGATATTCGGCTCAGTTCGGCTCGTTTACATCCTTTACAACGCATGACATATGAAACCTATGTTTATATATTCAGTTAAAACTCTATTTCATGAAATAATTTTTATACTTATAAATATAACTTTAAAAAGCAACACAAATATGAAACCTACAGTTTTATATTATAATCTTTTTAATTTATATAATTTTATTATCATAGTAATAATAATAAATAATATTCCACGACTCGCCTGGGTGAAATACTAGTTGAAAGTCTAAAATACTCTTAACATAGTAGAAATGTGTATTTGCTTACTCTTCATCTTCTTCCCCAAATCAAAACCCTAACCGTAATTTTCAGAGAACTTCATTATGTCTCACACAAATCTTCAAAAAAACTCGATCGTTGCTCACTTCATTTGTGAAGAAAAATAAAATGGACAAACTCAAGATACATTTGCTATAAATAAATTCGTAAAAATCAACATATTAAACTGTGAAAATCCACTGAAACACTGTTTGATTATTACAGGTCGAACACTAAAATAAATGTTCGACCTGAAGTAACCGTACGCCTCTGATGTTGTCCGATAACAAGGGGTTGAGCGCTTCAGGCAATGTTTGGTTGTCTTGATCGAACTATGTGCGGTGCTTAGGAAAAAAACAATCGATCTGCTGGAGAAATGTCGCTAGTTGACAAAAAGGATGAAGGAAAGAGACGAAGAGATGACCTTCGAGACGCATTAATCTGAATAAAAAGAAACATGCATTAATCTGAAAATTTATAAGAATTTCTTAAACTTGTTCTGTTAAAATTGATAATTACTTTTACTTGCTTTTAAACATGACTTTTATTTAAAAGAAAAAATCTTAGTGTAATTTAAACAAATAAAACATATGAAGTTGGAAAACTTTAAATTTCTTAATACGAATAAATCTTAAAATAATGCTGAAGTTTAAAAATATTACAAGAAGAACCACTAAATTGTTTAATTAGATTATTAACTCTACTACTTTAATTGTTTTTTAGTTTAAATTCCTAATATTATCAGATACAATTTTTATAATTATGGGTCCTTTTGTAGTTCACCGGGTGTATTAATACACCAAATTCTCCATCATTTTCAGTCATTAGATCTGAGATCATAATTGACATTGACCTTAATGATCTCAAATCTGAGGGCTGAAAATGAGTGAAGAGTTTGGTGTATTAATACACCTGGTGTAATATAGAATTACCCTATAATTATAACATCAATTGAACATTAGAATATTCAACATCTATATTGAATATATAAAATTAGAACAATGGGAGGAACGACTTATTTTCTCACCCTATATTGTTGGTTCAGTTATTTAAGTGGAAATACCTCCGTTTTCCCAATTTCACATGTCAAGGAACTTGTTTACCCATTTTTATAGGAAGTTACTTTTTTACCCAATTTGAGGCCAAAATGTCAATAATGCCCTCAACTTAAGTTTATATTTACACAAAGTGAAAATACTTCTGATATTATATATCATGATATCAGCATATCGTGAACACGATGTTCATCTTTCTGCATATCGTGAACACCATATTATATCCCCAATTCACGACACGTTGAACCTTGCAGCATATCGTGAACACGATATTATATCCCCTGTTCACGACATATTAAACCTTGCTGCATATCGTGAATACGATATTATATCTCCTATTCACGACATGTTTGAACCTCGCTGCATATCGTGAACACAATATTATATTCCGTGTTCACGACATGTTTAAAACTTGCTGCATCTCATGAACACAATATTATATTCCGTGTTCACGACATGTTCACCTTATCTGAAAAGTTGACTCGAGTCGAGGAAGGTTTGACTCATGTCAGGGAAGGGTTGACTCGGGTCGGAGAGATTGACTCGAGTCCAGAAAACTGACAAATTGGGTAAAAAAGTTCTTTGACTTGATCGACACTATTCTTATATAAATATAACTAAAAGGGGTGGACTATCCACACCCCACACCCTTCTAAACACACCCCACAATAAAATAAATGAAACCTAATTATTAATGAAAATACTAAAATACCCTTACATATCTCCTTCTTCCCAACCCACCTTCTTCATTTCTTTGCTGCACAATCTTTCTTCTTTTATGTCTTTTCTTTTTCTTTGTTCTTCTGCCACTCTCGCAATCTTCTCACTTTCCACCCCTACTCACTTCTTTGCTCGAAAACTCATTCGATCTGTTTGAATTCGATCTGAAAAATCGAATGCATTTTGTTCAAACACATTTGAATCGAACATTCTTCTCCATGTTCGATCTTTAATAGCCGAACACATGTCTTCATGCTCGATGGATCAGGACTGAACGACATTTTTTTAAAGTTTCAGTTTTCAATTTTTTTGCAAAAGTTCCATTTTCTACGTTGTTTCTCAAGAATTTTTGAAAAAAAAAAAGAAATCTTGATTTGAAGAAAAGTAATACGAATGCGAAACTGATGAAAAGAAATGAGAATTTCGAAAGTAGGAGGGTGGGAGTTAGGAATGGCCATGGAGTGGGGAGGACAAAGAAGTAGGTTTCAGAGATAACCGTTTTCAGAACGAAGTTGTTGTTGTTTTGTCTTTTAGTGTAGCTAGCTTGCTGATGAATGCAGTAGGCTTGTCTAGCTTGCTGTAGTGACCTTCATTTGCTTGCTGAAATTCTGTTGCGCCTTTGTAGTATCCTGAGCTTCCTGCAGTGACCTCCAGTCTTCATGCAACGACCTTAACTTATACAAAAACATTTACATAACAGATCTTAAGTACAAGGTTACTACATCCTATCTATTACATGTTTTGTTTTCATCAAAATATATAAAATAATTTCTAACATTTTATTTTATTCTAAAACCTTCTTGTACGTAGAAATTAAAATGAACAATTTTTTTAGCTATATAACTTAAAATTGATTGGTTTTTTAAAGCAAATTAAAGAAACTTCAACATCTTTAACATACTTTGCCTGAATATATGCAGCTCCAGTACTAACCCATACCATTAATATTGATGAATATATAAAAACCCTATTCATTAATGATTACCAAATGCACTGAATTATTCTCTGCCAGATAATTAATATTATGATTCCCATGGCTAATTGTTTAAAGTAAAATGAACTTAAAAAATATTTAAGGAATAATTAATTCGGAAGACTTTTAGCAATACAGTTCAAGGCTTTAAAGATAATCCATCTGTCCCATCTAAAGCTGAAAGAAAACTTATATGAATTGAAAGTTTAAACGATTTTAAAAATTAATACTAGGGATCCAAAAGTCAAAAATGGTTAATTAGGGATTAAAAAATAGGCTTAAGGAAGTAATGAGAATCCTTAATCCGGATATTCTGGGGATATAAATGATAAATAATGAGGATTAATAAAATGGAAGTAATTAAAAGTGGTGATCAATCATGATCATAAATTAACATCAAAGACATGTTCTCATCATCATCATCATCATTAATTTAATAATGTGGATGTCAATACATCCCTATAAATGGTGGGTAAAAGTGAATGGAAAGACACACCACAGAAAAGAAAAGAAAAGATATTGTGATACATAATAGTTAAGAGGTAATAATAAATGGTGAGAGGTAGTGATAGTCATTGTTGGAGGAAGATGATGATGAAGATTGTGGCAACACTATTCTTTGGTACCCCTCTCTCTCTCTCTCTCTCTCTCTCTCTCTCACAATTGAAGTTGTTCATAATATTTGTGTGTCTGCATGCGTGCAGCTACGTGGATGATGTCATATCAAAGCTGTGCTCAAATACCTACTACTTTGGACTTGAGTAACTTGGGTAATTTGAACTTGAGTACACACTTAGGTGTCGGCCTCAATAATGGTGTCGACGTCGATGCCGATGTCGAAATTGAGGATGAGGATTAATGAAGATGCATGGTCGTGGCGCGACAGGCGTGTGATTAACACGCGCTAGCAAAACCCTAATAATTAAACCATACTAATATTGCCATTTATATATGTAATTATCTGTGTGTTCCTTCATTTCCAATATCATTATGTATTCCTAATTTCTTTTCATCATTATGTATTCCTAATTTCTTTTCATTTCACCCTTCATGTATACCAATCTCTCTACTTGAAAATTATATTGGCATTGGGTTCAAAGAAAAAAGTACTTAATCAATTTAATTGTTTTTTTATTTATTATAATTCGACTTGCATGCAATAATTCTATCAAATATATATTGTCCAACTAATAAATTCCACGTACGTTTTGCATTGGTGCCAACCCTGATTATTTTTTTCTTTCTAAGGGTATTTTGGGATATTATAAATTAATTGGTTTTAACAAAATATATCAACATTTCATTGGAGACACCAAATTTAAGAATTTTAAGGTAACTAATTCTTGCATACTTAGACTCATTATTTACTTTTTTTTGTAATTATTGATTTTATTTTCATTTCTTTGATTATCATTTATTCGGTGTTATATATATAATATATATTCATTCTTTTGGCTTAATGAGGTATGAAGTAGTTGCAATTTTTTTAAAATTTATATATTTTAGCTTATTGTATCATTAGTTATTTAGCTATTATCACGTGGATTGATATTAGAAGGGCAATAGTGATAAAACTGATCATTCCTATAGGGTCAAGATTTATTTATCCCCAATTAACATTATAAATTTATTAAACATTGATGAATTTCTAAACATCTTAATTTTTCACCGTAAAATCACCGGATAAATTGTCCAATAAATAGATCAATCAGATCCGGATGTGGTTGTTGCTCTATGGTGCTATGGACTCGACCCCCTCCTACTCACCCTGGGGCCCATAGCATATCGGGGGTTAGAAAATATATTTAAACAACTAATAATTTAAAATAAAACCATTAAGATGATCATATGAAATTGTGAAAACAAATTACTAAAAACATTATATATGCGGAAGGATTATAAAATATTGAGGATTAAGAATATAGCTAGTTATGAAATTTATATAAATTTGCAGTGTTTACTTTAGGATATATATATATATATATATATATGATTTTATCATTTTACAAAAACACATAAGAAATACCAAAATGAGTAAAAACATATAAATTAAGGTCTAATTAATATATCGCTATATAAATGAATCTTAAAATAAATTAAGAAGCACCAAAACATTTTCGTCAAATATTTATGAATACCATTATAACTTTAAAAGTAAATTACATACATACATAAATTAAGGTCTAATGAATTAACAAAAAATTGTCAACTACACAAACAATATTATAGTTTAAGAAATATCAAATTTTAAGGGAATTTTTTTAATTATCTTTATATATTTTTTGTTAATTTTTTTACATAAAATTCAGCCAATTTTCATGAACTCTCTTATATATTATGAGTTAATTTCTTGAAATATATTTGGTGGTTTTATATTTTCCACTAGTACAAATCCAGTGTAATATATCAAATTTTATATAAACAAAAATTAAATTTTGTAAATAGAAAAATGTAAACATTATTTATACAGTAAAATAATTATGTAGTTATGTAATACATATCACCTAATTTAACATTAATATAATATAAATAGATTAAATATTTATTTAATTGTTAGAGTATATGTTGCATTTGTAGATGATACTAAATATTCTTTTATTTATTATTCTGAAAATAATAAATAAATATATATATATATATATAGTTTCTTAAAATATGTATGAATATTTTATTGACAAATTTAATTTATTGTCAAAATGTTTTATATTATGTTGGTCCCAAGTGGTAGTAGGTTTAGAGCAGCCTAGCACTGCGCTGGGCTGCATGAATTTTATTAAAAGTGCCCTCCAGCACTGTGCCACCCACTGCTCCACATTAAACTTTTGCACAGTGCGGTGCTACATTTTTTTTTAAAGTTTTTTGTATTTATTATATATTGTGAAGCTATTTTTTAATATTTGAGATAGTATAATTGTATTTTGTCAACACAAATTTGTGATATAAAATTATAATTGAAATGATAATTTGAACAACATGAATGGTAATTTGAAAAACACGAATACAAGAAAATTTGAACAACACGGATGGTCATTTGAACAACACGAATGGTAATTTGAAAATTTGAAATGATCGTGAGTGATCGTTTCTCAACATGGATATTGAAAATTAGAGAAACGAGAAGCAATTACATAAAATTACTAATAATAAATTAAAATGTAAATAAATACAACATCACATTACTGAAAAATAAATTACAATACATGAAAATAAAACACTGAAATTGATTAAAATACATGAAAATAAAACATAAATTGAAAATAACAAACAAAACCTAGTAATCCGATAGACCAGCACCAGATCCAGATCCTCCAAAATTTGGAAATTGTCCATACATATCAAACATATTTGGAGTTGATGGCACTTGAAATTGTCTCCGCATAATTATCTGTTGCTGCTCTTGAAAGTATTCACGTTTGATGGGATCAGCAATCGTATCCAAATCAATAAGTAGTATGTTATCTTCTCTAGTCATTTCATACTGGTATTTGCTTGTTGCAATTTGTCGATTTTGTATTTCAGTGTGTTGCCTTTGTGCTTCAATTTTTTGCCTTTGTGCTTCAATTTTTTGCCTTTGCACCTCAATATCCCGCTCTTTATTTGCAGTCGAAGTTGAAAATGACATTAATGTGTTGGAGACATCTAATCTTTTCTCGAACCTTGCTACCGGTGTTGCCCCTCCAGCACATTACGTTATTCAAGAGAAAGAATATAATATGGGATATTATTTAGCTGATAATATATATCCCAAATGGGCAACTCTTGTGCAAACTATCCATTTACCAAGTGGTCCGGAAAAACAATATTTTGCGAAAAACAAGAAGCATGTAGAAAAGATGTGGAATGTGCATTTGGATTTCTTCAAAGTAGATTTGCAATTGTGGCGAATCCAGCACGCTTGTGGTTGAAAAGTGATTTACAAGATATCATGACTGCATGCATAATAATGCATAATATGATAGTAGAGGATGAATGAGATCTTAATGCTCCAATTCAAGAAAGCTCCAATTCAGGAAAACTTGGAAGTGTCACCTCCGGACATCGAATTTGCTGAGAATGAACTTACTCGCTTTCAGGATTTTTTTGGTCGATTTAGACAAATTAGAAATGCAGATGCTCATTTTGCACTTCGAAATGCATTAATTGATCATTTGTGGGAAGAATATTCTAATTCAGAAAATTAAGAATTATGGTTGTGTAACATCTATTTCCCTTTCAATAAAAATAAGTTGTTGTAATTTTTGTTTTCATTTTATCTTAAATTTTATTCAATTACTCCTATAACTTTTTATTTATACGATTTGAATATAAATAATAAAATTGTATTAAAGAGCTTGTAGGTGTACATATGTTAATCAATTAAAATATATTTGAAAAATATGATTAAATAAATTCATAGTTAAAAATATAATGAACTATTCCTTTTTAGTGTAAAAAGTAGTGCAGAGTGCGGAGATGAAAATACTGTTTCTGTACTACTTTAGTGCAAAATCTGCACTAAAGTAGTGCTAGTGCTGGAGATGCTCTTAGAGGGGGGAATAAGTCTACTCAAAATTTTCAAACTTTTAACTTCAAAGAATGTTCAAGCCTCAGAATGCAGTAAGCTACAAAGCTACTGATCAGAGCAGGGTCCTGCCAAAGTGCAGTGACCTAGAGACTTGTAAAAAACAGAGTTTTAAGTGCACAGCAGAAAACTTTTAAACGAATGAGTTTTCTGAAGAACAATTTTATGCAGTATGCTTAGCAAGATATGATCAACAGAGCAAGGTAAGATAAGCAGTTAGATATGCAGGCAGTATGCTATAAGAACAAGAAAACAAAGACAAGCTGTTTATAGAGGTTCAAGGGTGGAGTAATCCATCTACGTCCTCTCTACTCCTTCTCAAGGAGGAACTTTGTTAAGAAAGGTTTGGTTTACAGAGACTCAACTCCTACAAACAATCCTAACAAGAACTGCCAGCTCTATTCTCATCAAGGATGAAAATATCGATATCGCATGTCGTATCGCAACTTTGATTTTACGGATATATCGATGTCGATATCGATATCGCATATCGATATCGCAAAAAATTTGAAAAAACAACGGAAATCTTATTAAAATTTTGGAAATTTAATATGAAATTTTTGGGATTATTTTTACACTTCATTACACATATATTCCACTCAAAATCACATTAAAATAATATATTTAAAACTAACATATAGATAATAAGCATTATAAATACTGTTTTTCAAATGAAAAATGATAATATATTACATAATACAAGACAAAATTACTAAAATTACATCATACAATACACTAGTACCAAAAGGATGACCTATGAGGTTCAAACATAGTAGATGGAATGTCATCTTGATCCAAGCAGTACTGATACCAACATATACATAATTAGCACTATTAAAATTTTACTAAAACTAATTATAACAATTAATTGTAAATACACAATTACAACATTACATTTTACGTGCTAGCTTCACTATAAAATAATTAATTGTAAAATTATGATTTTATAATAAAGTTCTATAAGTTAACTAAATACTTCACCTAACATATACATAATTAGCACAATTAAACACATCAATTTACAATATACCAACAATTAAACATAGCAATTTACAATATACCAACATATACATAATTAGCACTATAAAAATTTTACTAAAACTAATTATAACAATTAATTGTAAATACACAATTACAACATTACATTTTACGTGCTAGCTTCACTATAAAATAATTAATTGTAAAATTATGATTTTATAATAAAGTTCTATAAGTTAACTAAATGTTTCACCTAACATATACATAATTAGCACAATTAAACATAGCAATTTACAATATACCAATAAAATGCTAGTTTTATCAACTAAAATGAAAAAAAAAAGATTAAATTTACATACCAATTCGTAGTTCTTCAAAATGACAATTGAGTGATATATATAGTGGTGCAAGTATTTCCTCTCCAATGTCAATGTCCTATATCCAAAAAAATAAATAAATTAGATACATTAAAATAGTCATAATCTATAAAGTAAATAATTGAAATTAATTTAATCAAAAATGTTGGGAGCGAGTTATTGATATGAGAGAATATCATACCTTGAACCTTAAATTGTATGACAGAAAATGTTCACTTGCCTTCAATATATATATATATATACATATATATATAGAGAGAGAGAGAGAGAAATATATCATGCAAAAAAATTAGAAAAAAAAAAGAAGTAAATGAAGTAATAATTGGTTAAAGGAATGGAAATTTAAAAAAGCCACAAAATATGACTATATCCGTGAATGAAAGATTGATGTGAGGAGAATATATTACTTTCAATATCAAACACAATACATAATACAAAGTAAGGAAAAAAAATCACATAGTTCAATTTTGTGAATCAAAATCGCTCATTTTGATATACATGCGATATATCCGCGATATTTCCCAATTTCCATCCAATTTTATACTACACTGAACCGATATCGATATCGATATCGATATTTTGCGATATTTTGCGGATATACCCAGGAAAAAAAAACATTAACACCCAATATCCGTATCGCAATATCCGTATCCGCGATATATTCGCGATATATCCGCGATATTTCGTGATATTTTCATCCTTGATTCTCACACAGGGTAGCTGCACAGTGACTAAACTACTTTGCCCACACAGAGCACTTGTTCTTCTAGAAAGAACGCAAACACTTGATCAGAAATAATAGTAGAGATAAACAGATTCAGGAATAACTGTGAAATATTATTCTATAAAATATTGTTATGAAATATGAATTTTGGGAAAATACAGCGGAAATGATTTTATTGAAATTCATTTCTTTACAGACACATTTTTGATACATTGAAAAGAGCAATAAAATAATCATTTACATAAATAAACATGTTTGGAGTTCATAAAAATAAAACTCTTTATTAAAATCTTCTACGACCTTGATAATATCGGCTACCTGCATTCACCGCTCGCACACCATGTCCTGAATACTTTAAGCTGAAAACATTTTTACACATAGGGGTGAGTGCCAAAGGAACACTCAGTGGGTCGACCTGTACTATGAAAGGGACACATAATACTATAATCATATACTATACATATACATATTACACATTGTGAACTCCCGAGTAGTCCCCTGTAAACCATGTTGGATAGATATCCGAAGAAAATCTATCCGGGCCCCAAGCCGACCCTATGGGTTTTTACACCCTTCATGTTGGGTTTCTGAAGAATACCCTCTGTGCTGGGTTTCCGAAGAATACCCTACTTGGCGTGCAAGCGCATGCGCATTTAGATTTCATAATAAAAAATATAATGGAATATTCCTTTTTAGTGTAAAAAGTAGTGCAGAGTGCTGGAGATGAAAATACTGTTTCTGTACTACTTTAGTGCAAAATCTGCACTAAAGTAGTGCTAGTGCTGGAGATGCTCTTAGAGGGGGGAATAAGTCTACTCAAAATTTTCAAACTTTTAACTTCAAAGAATGTTCAAGCCTCAGAATGCAGTAAGCTACAAAGCTACTGATCAGAGCAGGGTCCTGCCAAAGTGTAGTGACCTAGAGACTTGTAAAAAACAGAGTTTTAAGTGCACAGCAGAAAACTTTTAAACGAATGAGTTTTCTGAAGAACAATTTTATGCAGTATGCTTAGCAAGATATGATCAACAGAGCAAGGTAAGATAAGCAGTTAGATATGCAGGCAGTATGCTATTAGAACAAGAAAACAAAGACAAGCTGTTTATAGAGGTTCGAGGGTGGAGTAATCCATCTACGTCCTCTCTACTCCTTCTCAAGGAGGAACTTTGTTAAGAAAGGTTTGGTTTACAGAGACTCGACTCCTACAAACAATCCTAACAAGAACTGTCAGCTCTATTCTCACACAGGGTAGCTGCGCAGTGACTAAACTACTTTGCCCACACAGAGCACTTGTTCTTCAAGAAAGAACGCAAACACTTGATCAGGAATAATAATAGAGATAAACAGATTCAGGAATAACTGTGAAATATTATTCCATAAAATATTGTTATGAAATACGAATTTTGGGAAAATACAGCGGAAATGATTTTATTGAAATTCATTTCTTTACAGACACATTTTTGATACATTGAAAAGAGCGATAGAATAATCATTTACATAAATAAACATGTTTGGAGTTCATAAAAATAAAACTCTTTATTAAAATCTTCTACGACCTTGATAGTATCGGCTACCTGCATTCACCGCTCGCACACCATGTCCTGAATACTTGAAGCTGAAAACATTTTTACACATAGGGGTGAGTGCAAAAGGAACACTCAGTGGGTCGACCTGTACTGTGAAAGGGACACATAATACTATAATCATATACTATACATATACATATTACACAGTGTGGACTCCCGAGTAGTCCCCTGTAAACTATGTTGGATAGATATCCGAAGAAAATCTATCCGGGCCCCAAGCCGATCCTATGGGTTTTTACACCCTTCATGTTGGGTTTCCGAAGAATACCCTCTGTGCTGGGTTTCCGAAGAATACCCTACTTGGCGTGCAAGCGCATGCGCATTTAGATTTCATATAATGGATCTCACATAACACATAGTACACGTTATTCACGTTCACATAAATTCATATAATTTATGACAAGTACAAATAGACAAATAAAATCCTTTTGCCATGTATTGGTATCTAATGAAACCCCTCCTGTACGGGTATTATCCCAACATATTATCATATGAAACCAGTCGCATTTGTATCCCTCGAAAACATTAATCGTTGAAAACATATAATTTACTCGATAATTCAATCATAAAATAATGACGTTCAACTTGAACTCGGCTCCACATGAAAACTGAATTTAAAGTCATATAATACATAAAGTTTCATATAATGATTTGTACAAATAGAAACACGTTTATTTGATAAGATTTTACCCCCATGAGATCAAACTTCTTGACCATTTTGTGCCATCTCTTTTCAAATTCTTCATTTGTCCAGGATCTATATATGCATTTCTCAAATTTCATGGAAAAAAGTTCAGATCTACTCAATTCATGACCTAAATTTATACTAAACTCAGTGAAAACATGCCAAGGACAAAAACAATGGACCGCATTAGGGAACACTTCAAGTGTAGCTTCTAAAAGTGACTTGTCATTAGCAGTGATAACGACCTTGGGACTACGACCACTAACTGATCTAAGCCAAGTGCACATCAACCACATAAAAGTAGACACTGTTTCATCCCCAATAATGGCACATCCAAGCAAAATGAACTGAAAATGGTTATTCACCCCAATTACAATTTACAGGTACAAAAGGAATTTTATACTTGCTTTTGATGTAATGAGTATCAAAGAAAACCACATCACTGAAAGGTACATAATCATTCCTACCTTTGGGATCAACCCAAAACACGTTTCTCATATGTGCTTCTTCATCAAAATCTATTACATAGTAAAACCCCGGAGCCTCGGCTTGCATATGCATAAAATAATCAAGCAATAATTGAACATCCATCTCATCTAAAACCAACTGCAGCCCTTTCTTCGAGCAGACAACATCAATTTTCTGATTCTTCCTTCCCATTATAGAGTTGTTGAAATCATCAGGGCACATCTCATGATTATGCTCCTCCACAAAACTATATAAAAACCAGTTCCCCTCTGTCCTTTTCTTGATATGCATGTTCGCTTTGCAATCCGTCTTGTGGCACAACCTTGGACTAACAACAGTGCTAGATTGGTGACTACTACCGAACCTGGAACACACAATTTTTATATCAATGAATTTTCCAGATTTCTTCGATCTTCGACTGGCTTTTATTGTGATGCCAAATCCAACCGACAAAGCATACTCCCTGTAGAAAGAATAGGCTGCCTCTTTAGTCTCAAACTCCATACCATTTTGAGGCATGTAACTATTTATAGCACTTTTATTATCACTAGAGGCATTCAAATTCACTAAACCTTCACCTTCCATAATTTTATCAGCAACCAAATTCCCTTCATTATCATCATTAGCAATATCTACATCAGCATCCAAATTCCCTTCCACGCCAGAAGACAATTCAAGATCAATATCCATATGCAGACATAAAACAAGAACTATATCACAAACATTTTGCTCCACAAGCTACCTGATATAATTGGAGAAAAGAAAACAAATTTCACCAAATTCGGATAAACCCATTTCACCAAATTCAAGAAACTTATCAGGGCACTGCCAGCGTTATAGATAAGCTAATCCCAGAAGCAAAACAGCAGAAATATGGTAGTACACTTACTATAAAGGAACATCTGGGATGCAATTGAGTTACATAGAATCAGAATAAAATTGCATAAACATAACTGACATAAGTTCTTAGTTGGGATGATGAGAAAAGGAAGAGAAGAAAAATAAAAAGGTTGTACCTTGAGTTCTTTCCTTTGATCTTGCTCGCTCGCCGTTGTGAAGCTCAGTGCCCAGATTCTGGTCCTAGGAATCTGTTTTGGTTTCTAAATTTTGCCGCGATATTTTGTAGGAATTGCGTTTCAGCCCTTTTACTTTGCGGCAACTGTACTGTAAACCCCAGTTCAATGAAATATATTACAGGATTAATTGCAAAAAAAGCTAATTATAAACAATCATCATCTTTTCTAAACTTTCAATTTAATCCTGAAAATTTATAATTTCATCCCAACTTTTGAAAATTAGCAAAAATAAAAAAAAGTCATAGTTTTAACAAATTATTGCAATTCGAAACATAGTTAACTTTTTCCGAGATTACGACTTCAATAATTACATAAAAACAGGACTTTGGCACAATGTTTCAGCTGGACTTTAACATTCTATTTTGCTTGACACATGAATTCAGATCATAGATAATGCAATTGTGCTTCAAGTTGCAATAATGTGTTATCTCTATTATATATGTGGGCTAAGTTGATGACTTGTGCTCCCACTTCAACATTTGAGGTCCAATTTGATCCTTTTCCTATGCCCTCCATGTGTGGTGTGATTCTTGTTCTTGGCAAGAAATCAGAGACCCCTATTAAGGATTGGAAGAATGTGTTTACATTAATATCTTAAAATTTGTAAGATTTTTATTCTTGGAAGTAAATGGTTCCATGTTGTAAATGTATTCGGACATAATAAAATTATGAAAAGGGGCATCAAGTCATTGCATTTGATTTGTGTATCCAAACTAACAAGTGATCTTAATCTCAAGATGATCCCTGTTAATGTTTTAGCCACATCATACACCTAATCCAACACCTCCTCGTATGATATAAGATTGTTTGTCCAAACAAACTTTTAACTTAACATATCCTCACCATCAAATTTCTACCATTACATGTAATATCAAGATCCACTACAAGTCCTAAACTTGCAAATTTACCCAGTATGTAATATCAAGATCCATTCCAGGCCCTAAACTTGCAAATTCCACGGCGATCCTCTACAAAGGAATCTCGAATAGATTGTACCATCAAATGAACAGCTGCCACTTGACACAATTCCTCATCCTTCTCCTGAAAATCATTTTACAGGGAAAACATCATTAGAGTTGTTTCCGGGAGGTAAAGGAATATCAAGGAGGGAGAATTTACCAAATCACTAAGACGGTCTTCAATGCTACGTGAATTTCCATCACTAGGCATAAATAGTTTCCTATAAGCTACTCTGAGGCTCTTTATCTAGGAGCAAAAAAAAAATCAAAAATGCTGTATCTAAATCATACCAAGCGGGCATTTACACAAGCAATGCATCACGATAAAACATTGGAGAGCATCATGGTTTGCATGAATGTTGGGTGGAATAGAATTTGTTTATATTCTCATGAGTCTATAAATCAAATCAAAACTGGTTGTGGCCTTAGCGTCCTCAAGGAACAAAAGGTGTTCATACATATGGAAAAAGATCCATCAAAGTTCAAGTCAAAAAATACATTAGAGGTCAAGATCATGTTAGAATTTGGTATACAACCATCAAAATGTGTATGGGCCTCAAAATGGAGTATAGTTAAACCATCGTACATAAAATACGGAGATAACACAAAATAAACAAATCAATACCAACCTCCACGATTGAAAACCCACGACGCCTTAGACCTTCTAAATTTAATCCACGTAGTTCAGCACGTTCACCAGAGACCAATGTGAACTTTGGTACATCTTGAGAAACCTTCAAGGTACATTAGATACAAGCTCAAATAAAAATTATCTTTGATCATTATGATTATATTGTCACTTCTATCATTATGATTATGTTGCCAGTGGGGCACATCTTATCAGCTACAAACACTGTGATTGCACTCCTCTCTACACCCTTTCAGTTAACCACCATCAATCCAAACCTTGAATAGGTGAACATTGGTTGAATTGTTCTCCATTAAACAGGGACCACGTCCACCACATATAAGCAATAAATTAATAGACTTGTAAAAGAGTTGAGTACTTGAGTGTAATACAGAAACCTAGATTTTCATTTTATAGCTCTGTATAAGGTGGAAATCGAAGTGTCATTCCCGATTAATCAAATTTGTAAGTATATATATGAACTCATCAGATACTGTCTATATCACCACTTAGTTGCATATGGAAGACAGGAAGATGCTATAATGCATGTTTGATGCGCTCCTCGAGCAGAAATTCATGATCACAATTGTCAATTTCATATTTACATGACTTAATTAAAAATATTTATATTGTCAATTTGTAGGTAATACATACACTTTAGCAATATATTTTTAAATTAAAATACATAAAATTCATTATATTTAGTATTTTTTTATTAATTTGTATTAACATAAACTAACATCTCATTTTCTATTAATATATTTAATTTAATGTATATTACTATATTCGTATTAACATATATTCATCAAAATTTAAATATTAACAAATATAAATTTAGCAATCAATAATTTTTTTTAATAAATTTACTTATTTTTGTTGTTTTTAAAATTATATTTATATACTCGCATGACCTAAAAAGTATATGAACATAATATTCATATTCATGATATGCTTGATTTAATTTTTTTTCCCAATTCATAATGATTATATTTATTAGCAATTAGTTTAAACATATTAAAAGGTATTGACTCATTAAAATAACAATGAATTCATATATTAAAATATATTGAATAAAATTTTATAGGTTGCAAATTATTATTAATTATCATTAAAATTTCTTAGGTTACTAATTGTTAGCAACTATCATTACATGAACTAATTGATTTAAATTATAAATTAAAAATCTGGAATAACCACAAAGTGACATGTGTCCTCTAGTGGTTAGTCCTTTAGTATATATGAAAGATTATATAAACTCAAATTATCAAAATTAAAAAATTTAAATTTCTTTTTCCTTATTGATTTGTAATAGTTTCAGAGTAGCGGTATAATCAAGATATTGAAGTAAAAAATATATCTCACACTATAAAAGATTTCGGAAAAAAAAAAAAAAGATTATAAGAGAACGAAATTACAAATAGACGTTTTGATAAAATAAATAAAATTCAACAGTAAATATGATAATCTGTACAACGCATAGGGATGTAAATGAACCAAGCCGTTCGCGAACTATTCGCGTGGGGCTCGATTCGATAAATATTCGTTCGAGTTTGTTTGTTAAGCTAAACGAGCCGAACTCGAGCCTGAATTTTGAGCTCGTGAGATAAACGAGCAGAACTCGAGCTTGGGCATGTTCGGCTCGAGAGTTCGCGAACATGTTCATTAAGCAGGCTTGCGAACGTGTTCGTTAATGAGGCTCGCGAACAGGTTTGTTAACAGGCCCGCGAACTAATTCGTTAATCTATTTGTTTATAGTTTGAGAACATTTTTGGAAAAAAATCTTTTGCATATTTATTTTAGGTTCATGAAGAGTACGTTAGCATATTCGTTTAATGTTTGTGATCTGTTTATTTATATATTTTAAAATATTATAAGATTTTAAAATATAAAATATTAACAATTAAATTCAATGTAATTTACTTATTATTAAAAAACTAATATAATTTGTGTTAATATATAATAATAAGTACTAAGAGTAATTGGATCATATATAAACAATTAATTGAAGTCATTGTGTAAAGAAATAATTTAAGTGTTGAAAAAACCTCAATTTCACAATTGTATTAATATATATATATATATGTTATGATAAATAAATTAAATTAAGTAATTAGATCATAATTAATTAGGTAAAAGTAGTGTAATATAGTAAATTAGTAATTGTTGAATTGTGAAATTTGTATGTGTGACTAGGTTTATTTTCTTATATATATTGAAATTGAGGCCAAAATTAGTGTTAACGAGCTTTCAAGCTCGTACTCGAGCTCGAACTCGAACTCGAACTCTAAGGGCTAGTTTGGATTGAGTGTTGGGATTGTTTAGGTGGGATATAGTAGGTTTATTTTAACTCTTGATGTGACATATTTTTTTGTTTGGATTGTATGTTTAGTGTAGTATGATTAGTTGAAGTTTTTGTTTGGATTGAAGTATTGTGACATTTTTTAGGTGAGTTTAATTTTTAACTTTATATTTGGATTGTTTGATTATTATCATATGTCCCTAAAATACCTAAAATGCCCTTCATGAATCTACACAAAAGTTTACCCCTATTTCTCGTGTGTTTTTTCGAAGTATCTTGTGCATATTTTTTGTGACGCGTCATTCTAAATGTAAATAACATAAATTGTATATATTTTTCTAAATTAAAGTTTTTCTAATTTCTTTAGTTGAAATTTACTGAATGAAAAGTTTTTCATTCATTTTTTAAAGATACGGTCTCAATTTCAAAACTCGAAAAGATCATGTCCCTAGATGATGTAAAGGCTAAAGTTAATGTGCTAAAATTTTAATTTCCCCAATCAATCTTGAGAAGACTTATTTATTAAATTTATTTAATTAATTGATATTTCACCATAAAATTTGTATGTAACCTTAAAGATAAACAGACCCATCTCTATTTATTTTTTCTGTAATGTAAATTAATTTATTATATATAAATATATATGTGTATATTTTATGATTTTAATTAAATGATTTGTTTTTGTCAATTTAAAATAGGTATTTATATAAACTAAAAAATTTATTTTAACATAATTAATGAGGTTCCTATGGTATTTTCACATCTATGCTACTATTGGGACAAATTCTTGGCTTGTAAACCCACCATATGAGGTGGCTTCATAAACTTGAGATAAACCCACCATCAACCCGCCACCTCAGCACTTTTATTCCGGGCTGGCTCAACATTCTTTCGGGCCATTTTAATATAACCGGGCCTGACCTAAGAACCAAACACACTTTTTGGTGGTATTATGAAGGGACAATTGTCCCAACCACCTAACCAAACTAGGCTTAATTGTTTATGAGCCGAACTTGAGCTTGTATTCGAGCTCGTATTCGAACTTTTATCGAGCCAAACTCAAGCTCAAACTATCGAACTCGTATTCGAACTTTTATCGAGCTGAGCTCGAGCTCTATATATTTTGAACGAGCCGAGCTCGGACCTTACTACTAAAGCTCAAACCGAACTCAAGCCCGAATATAACCGAACGAGCTGAACTTGAGCCTAGTGATATTCGGCTCAGTTCGGCTCGTTTACATCCTTAACAACGCATGACATATGAAACCTATGTTTATATATTCAGTTAAAACTCTATTTCATGAAATAATTTTTATAATTATAAATATAACTTTAAAAAGCAACACAAATATGAAACCTACAGTTTTATATTATAATCTTTTTAATTTATATAATTTTATTATCATAGTAATAATAATAAATAATATTCCACGACTCGCCTGGGTGAAATACTAGTTGAAAGTCTAAAATACTCTTAACATAGTAGAAATGTGTATTTGCTTACTCTTCATCTTCTTCCCCAAATCAAAACCCTAACCGTAATTTTCAGAGAACTTCATTATGTCTCACACAAATCTTCAAAAAAACTCGATCGTTGCTCACTTCATTTGTGAAGAAAAATAAAATGGACAAACTCAAGATACATTTGCTATAAATAAATTCGTAAAAATCAACATATTAAACTCCGAAAATCCACTGAAACACTGTTTGATTATTACAGGTCGAACACTAAAATAAATGTTCGACCTGAAGTAACCGTACGCCTCTGATGTTGTCCGATAACAAGGGGTTGAGCGCTTCAGGCAATGTTTGGTTGTCTTGATCGAACTATGTGCGGTGCTTGGGAAAAAAACAGTCGATCTGCTGGAGAAATGTCACTAGTTGACAAAAAGGATGAAGGAAAGAGACGAAGAGATGACCTTCGAGACGCATTAATCTGAATAAAAAGAAACATGAATTAATCTGAAAATTTATAAGAATTTCTTAAACTTATTCTGTTAAAATTGATAATTACTTTTACTTGCTTTTAAACATGACTTTTATTTAAAAGAAAAAATCTTAGTGTAATTTAAACAAATAAAACATATGAAGTTGGAAAACTTAAAATTTCTTAATACGAATAAATCTTAAAATAATGCTGAAGTTTAAAAATATTACAAGAAGAACCACTAAATTGTTTAATTAGATTATTAACTCTACTACTTTAATTGTTTTTTAGTTTAAATTCCTAATATTATCAGATACAATTTTTATAATTATGGGTCCTTTTGCAGTTCACCGGGTGTATTAATACACCAAATTCTCCATCATTTTCAGTCATTAGATCTGAGATCATAATTGACATTGACCTTAATAATCTCAGATCTGATGGCTGAAAATGAGTGAAGAGTCTGGTGTATTAATACACCTGGTGTACTATAAAATTACCCTATAATTATAACATCAATTGAACATTAGAATATTCAACATCTATATTGAATATATAAAATTAGAACAATGGGAGGAACGACTTATTTTCTCACCCTATATTGTTGGATCATTTATTTAAGTGGAAATACCTCGGTTTTCCCAATTTCACATGTCAAGGAACTTGTTTACCCATTTTTATAGGAAGTTACTTGTTTACCCAATTTGAGGCCAAAATATCAATAATGCCCTCAACTTAAGTTTATATTTACATAAAGTGAAAATACTTCTGATATTATATATCATGATATCAGCATATCGTGAACACGATGTTGATCTTTCTGCATATCGTGAACACCATATTATATCCCTTGTTCACGACACGTTTAACCTTGCAGCATATCGTGAACACGATATTATATCCCCTGTTCACAATATGTTAAACCTTGCTGCATATCGTGAATACGATATTATATCTCCTATTCACGACATGTTTGAACCTTGCTGCATATCGTGAACACAATATTATATTCCGTGTTCACGACATGTTTAAAACTTGTTGCATCTCGTGAACACAATATTATATTCTGTGTTCACGACATGTTCACCTTATCTGAAAAGTTGACTCGAGTCGAGGAAGGTTTGACTCGTGTCAGGGAAGGGTTGACTCGGGTCTGAGAGATTGACTCGAGTCCAGAAAACTGACAAATTGGGTAAAAAAGTTCTTTGACTTGATCGACACTATTCTTATATAAATATAACTAAAAGGGGTGGACTATCCACACCCCACACCCTTCTAAACACACCCCACAATAAAATAAATGAAACTTAATTATAATGAAAAATACTAAAATACCCTTACATATCTCCTTCTTCCCAACCCACCTTCTTCATTTCTTTGCTGCACAATCTTTCTTCCTTCATGTCTTTTCTTTTTCTTTGTTCTTCTGCCACTCTCGCAATCTTCTCACTTTCCACCCCTACTCACTTCTTCGTTCGAAAACTCATTCGATCTGTTTGAATTTGATCTGAAAAATCGAATGCATTTTGTTCAAACACATTTGAATCGAACATTCTTCTCCATGTTCGATCTTTAATGGCCGAACACATGTCTTCATGCTTGATGGACCAGGACTGAACGACATTTTTTGAAAGTTTCAGTTTTCAATTTTTTTGCAAAAGTTCCATTTTCTGCGTTGTTTCTCAAGAATTTTTGAAAAAAAAAAAAAGAAATCTTGATTTGAAGAAAAGTAATACGAATGCGAAACTGATGAAAAGAAATGAAAATTTCGAAAGTAGGAGAGTGGGAGTTAGGAATGGCCATGGAGTGGGGAGGATAGAGAAGCAGGTTTCAGAGAGGGGAGAAGATAGAAAGTGGGGAGATGGGAAAATTCAGGTTTTTCATTTTTTTTAATAAAAAAGGGTAAAATTGGGATTTACTGGGATATCTTTAGGATTTTTTAAAATAGTAATTGTTTTAATTGGAGTGTATTTAGTATTTGGGGTGTGTTAAGAAAATGATGGCTAAAATTGAGGGTATTATGGACATTTGTCTGCCCAAATTGGATAAAAAAATTATTTCCTAAAAAAATGGGTAGATAAGTTCATTAGCTCATGAAAATAGGTACTTTGGAAATCCTCCCTTTATTTAACTAATTAGATTATATCATTTAGGATTGTTTTATTACTTCTTATTTTTGAATTAATTACATTATTTGAATTATTTATTAAAAAGCTTGATTTGTATCTCTACTCCTTAATGCATGATTGATTTTAGAAGCAGATTTGGTAATGGTGACGCAAACCGTTGTCATGTTAGGGATTATGATCGATATCCTTTTCATAGATCTTGATCCGTATATTGTTATGATCCATACTATCTATATTTTTTTTTTACTCCATACAACTATTTACTAAAACTATAAAAATGTAATTTAAAAAAGCAAAAGAAATATAAGGAATGTAACCGTTTGTTGTATATCCTTTTAAATAATAAAATATGATAGAAAAAACCTTTTAATTTATACGACTTCTTATTATAAATTAAAAAGCACTTGTGTGCCCCCAACCTTCTCTAATACCCATCTTATACATATATATACTTGTGTGCCCAAGTCGTTGCGCTTTTCTTCTCTTATTCTTCTTCTTCCTCTTCTTTTGCTGTGTTTCTTCTTATTACTCTTCTTCAGTTGTGTTTCTTCTTCTTCTCTTTTTTTGGGTGGCAATACCGATTCTTCTTCTCATCATCTTCTGCTTCTTCTTCTTCTCCTCTTTTTTTTTTTGGTGGCAATATCGATCATATCCTTGATAAAGGAAAAACAGAGGATGACAATCTGCTCCCAAATGAGACAGAAAGCGGCCTAGTTGACGGCGCTGCGAAGGGCAAGGTACTCATTTGTCATGATCGTCGGCGAGGGCAGGGCTGGATGCACGAATAAATACGTAATACCTTAAACTATAAACAGTATTATCTTAAAGTTGAATATGTAATACATATTTTATACTATACTATAAACATTAATACTTCAAAGGTAAATATGTAATACCTCAAAGGTAGATATGTAATGCTCAAATGTGCATATGTATACCAAATATATAATACATACTATACTCTAAGCATTAATACCTTAAAGGTAAATATGTATGTAATACCTCAAAGGTAAATATGTAATTCTCAAAGGTGCATATGTAGTACTCAAAGGTAAATATATAATACGTCAAAGGTGCATATGTAATACGCATATGTAATACCTTATGCTTTAAGCTTAATACCTTAAAGGTAAATGTGTAATACCTTAAGAGCATACATACACGAAATACCTGAAAAGTATATATATAATATCTATCACTGAATCATATCACATAATATGGAATTTGGTGTGTATGAGCGCACACCACCTCAGGTACAAGATCTTCTGCGCATTCTAGTACACTGTTATACTGTGCATTTTATTCCCTGCAAAATCGTCTTTTGTCCTTTTTATTCTTTAGGTGTCATATTCTAATTGACTCTTCCTTGTTTGTTCCTTCTAGTAACACAGAGCCCTAATTCAGAGATAACCGTTTTCAGAACGAAGTTGTTGTTGTTTTGTCTTTTAGTGTAGCTAACTTGCTGATGAATGGAGTAGGCTTGTCTAGCTTGCTGTAGTGACCTTCATTTGCTTGCTGAAATTCTGTTGCGCCTTTGTAGTATCCTGAGCTTCCTGCAGTGACCTCCAGTCTTCATGCAACGACCTTAACTTATACTAAAACATTTACATAACAGATCTTAAGTACAAGGTTACTACATCCTATCTATTACATGTTTTGTTTTCATCAAAATCTATAAAATAATTTCTAACATTATATTTTATTCTAAAACCTTCTTGTACGTAGAAATTAAAATGAACAAATTTTTTAGCTATATAACTTAAAATTCATTGGTTTTTTAAAGCAAATTAAAGAAACTTCAACATCTTTAACATACTTCGCCTGAATATATGCAGCTCCAGTACTAACCCATACCATTAATATTGATGAATATATAAAAACCCTATTCATTAATGATTACCAAATGCACTGAATTATTCTCTGCCAGACAATTAATATTATGATTCCCATGGCTAATTTTTTAAAGTAAAATGAACTTAAAAAATATTTAAGGAATAATTAATTCGGAAGACTTTTAGCAATACAGTTCAAGGCTTTAAAGATAATCCATCTGTCCCATCTAAAGCTGAAAGAAAACTTATATGAATTGAAAGTTTAAACGATTTTAAAAATTAATACTAGGGATCCAAAAGTCAAAAATGGTTAATTAGGGATTAAAAAATAGGCTTAAGGAAGTAATGAGAATCCTTAATCCGGATATTCTGGGGATATAAATGATAAATAATGAGGATTAATAAAATGGAAGTAATTAAAAGTGGTGATCAATCATGATCATAAATTAACATCAAAGACATGTTCTCATCATCATCATCATTAATTTAATAATGTGGATGTCAATACATCCCTATAAATGGTGGGTAAAAGTGAATGGAAAGACACACCACAGAAAAGAAAAGAAAAGATATTGTGATACATAATAGTTAAGAGGTAATAATAAATGGTGAGAGGTAGTGATAGTCATTGTTGGAGGAAGATGATGATGAAGATTGTGGCAACACTATTCTTTGGTACCTCTCTCTCTCTCTCTCTCTCTCTCTCTCTCAATTGAAGTTGTTCATAGTATTTGTGTGTCTGCATGCGTGCAGCTACGTGGATGATGTCATATCAAAGCTGTGCTCAAATACCTACTACTTTGGACTTGAGTAACTTGGGTAATTTGAACTTGAGTACACACTTAGGTGTCGGGCTCAATAATGGTGTCGACGTCGATGTCGAAATTGAGGATGAGGATTAATGAAGATGCATGGTCGTGGCGCGCCAGGCGTGTGAATAACACGCGCTAGCAAAACCCTAATAATTAAACCATACTAATATTGCCATTTATATATGTAATTATCTGTGTGTTCCTTCATTTCCAATATCATTATGTATTCCTAATTTCTTTTCATTTCACCCTTCATGTATACCAATCTCTCTACTTGAAAATTATATTGGAATTGGGTTCAAAGAAAAAAGTACTTAATCAATTTAATTGTTTTTTTGTTTATTATAATTCGACTTGCATGCAATAATTCTATCAAATATATATTGTCCAACTAATAAATTCCACGTACGTTTTGCATTGGTGCCAACCCTGATTATTTTTTTCTTTCTAAGGGTATTTTGGGATATTATAAATTAATTGGTTTTAACAAAATATATCAACATTTCATTGGAGACACCAAATTTAAGAATTTTAAGGTAACTAATTCTTGCATACTTAGACTCATTATTTACTTTTTTTTTGTAATTATTGATTTTATTTTCATGTCTTTGATTATCATTTATTCGGTGTTATATATATAATATATATTCATTCTTTTGGCTTAATGAGGTATGAAGTAGTTGCAATTTTTTTAAAATTTATATATTTTAGCTTATTGTATCATTAGTTATTTAGCTATTATCACGTGGATTGATATTAGAATGGCAATAGTGATAAAACTCATTCCTATGGGGTCAAGATTTATTTATCCCCAATTAACATTATAAATTTATTAAACATTGATGAATTTTTAAACATCTTAATTTTTCACCGTAAAATCACCGGATAAATTGTCCAATAAATAGATCAATCAGATCCGGATGTGGTTGTTGCTCTATGGTGCTATGGACTCGACCCCCTCCTACTCACCCTGGGGCCCATAGCATATCGGGGGTTAGAAAATATATTTAAACAACTAATAATTTAAAATAAAACCATTAAGATGATCATATGAAATTGTGAAAACAAATTACTAAAAACATTATATATGCGGAAGGATTATAAAATATTGAGGATTAAGAATATAGCTAGTTATGAAATTTATATAAATTTGCAGTGTTTACTTTAGGATATATATATATATATATATATATATGATTTTATCATTTTACAAAACACATAAGAAATACCAAAATGAGTAAAAACATATAAATTAAGGTCTAATTAATATATCGCTATATAAATGAATCTTAAAATAAATTAAGAAGCACCAAAACATTTTCGTCAAATATTTATGAATACCATTATAACTTTAAAAGTAAATTACATACATACATAAATTAAGGTCTAATGAATTAACAAAAAATTGTCAACTACACAAACAATATTATAGTTTAAGAAATATCAAATTTTAAGGGAATTTTTTTAATTATCTTTATATATTTTTTGTTAATTTTTTTACATAAAATTCAGCCAATTTTCATGAACTCTCTTATATATTATGAGTTAATTTCTTGAAATATATTTGGTGGTTTTATATTTTCCACTAGTACAAATCCAGTGTAATATATCAAATTTTATATAAACAAAAATTAAATTTTGTAAATAGAAAAATGTAAACATTATTTATTGTAACGCCCCGTTTCTTAAAAACATAAAATCTTGCTTTGGCGTTACTTAGATTAAAATTAGACCTTTTCAGTAATAATAAAGAAAACTAAATTCTGGAAAATAGCTGTAAAATATTATTCCATGAAACATTGGTATGAAATACGAATTTTTGGAAAATGCAGCGGAAACGTTTACCTTGAAATTCCTTTCTTTACAAACACAGTTTTAGTTCCATAAACGGAGTTATAGAAATAAATCATTTATATAAGTAAATATATTTGGAATTTATAAAATAAACTCTTTATTTAAAATCTTCTTTGGCCTTGATAATATCGGCTACTGGCATTCCACGTCCGCGTACCCTGTCCTAAAATATTTAAATATATAGGGGTGAGTGTGAGAAAGAAACACTCAGTGGAGGTAAAGGCACATACATCAAACATTTAGACATTTAACATCGGAAAACATAACGTCTGGAATACATTGCATTTCCGCGGGACTTTCAGCCCGGTGTACTTCGGAGTTTTACATCCGACGTAAACTTTCTTCGGAACTTTCCACATAGACTTTAAGAGGCCATAATTGAAACCTCGAACATTAAGAGGCCATAATTGAAACCTCGAACATTAAGAGGCCATATTTGAAACCTCGAACATAGCGGGGCCACGTCTGAAACCCCTACATACGCATACGCATACACACATAATTGATTGAAGAGGAACGCTGAACGTTAACGTCCAATTCAATCACAAGTAAGTACAATCAACTTGACCACATTTGGTACATAATTAATTGCGCACATTTTAAAAGATAATAAAACACATAATTTACCCCCACCTTGATTATCAAAAGTTCAACTGCGGTTCGTCGTCCCCTTCCTTAATCTGGCCTTTCTTTCGTATTTCCTACATAATGTAGAAGCTCATCTTAATACTTAACTTGATCATCTATAAATGAAATAATCTATCAAAATAACTCTATCTTAAATATCTATAGAATACTTAAAATATTAAATTCATAATATACGATATTAATCGAAGATTCGTAATTAAGGGTATAACTTGAACGAATTTAGGTATTTCTCTATTTTGGAGGTTTAATTCGTAATTTGTATCAACCGTGCATTAAATCAATGTTTATAACATACTTCAATAATCTAAATACATTTATCGTTTAAGTTTTGGTTTCGTAATATAATTTCGGTGTAGTTCTAAAGTTCAATTATAATTTCATCATAATACAATAATTAAAATGCAAGATTTCATAAAATTTATGGCTGAAAATACATAAATCCAATATTTAGAATAACATTTGCAAAATAGCCGTTGGAAGAACTCAAATTGCATAACAATCCCTCCCCCTTCCCTTCCCTTTTCCCCTCCCCTGCTTCCCCCTGCCACCTCTCTGCCGCCACCGCCCACTGCCGGCGACGGGCCCGTCGCTGGCTCAGCCCCTGCACGGCGCCGCCACTCACGGCGGCGCCTCCTTGAACTGTGGCAGCCGAGAGTGGAACGAGAAAGTGAGAAAGAGAGAGAGAAACATGGAGAGATAAATACATACATATATATACATACAACAATATAGATACAACTTCAAGAACAAAATTTTTGTAAATATCATTACCCCTTTTTCTCAAGATTTTCCTAGCAAAGTCGAAGCAGAAGAATGAAAAGAGAAGAAGAAGAAGATGGAATTGGGAAGAGAAGATATTTTGTCCAAAAGCTTTATCTCCAAAAATATATACACGTGTACTATATATATATATGTGTATTAGTGAATAAGAGAAGATCACTTTTCCTTCTCAATATTTTAACTAAAAGATGGGCCATGGATTGGGCTTAAAAAAATATGATTTGGATCCAAAAATTAAGAATTTTGGGCTTAAGAATTGATTTGGATCCATACTAAAATTAAGAGTTTTGAGCTTAAATATTAAGCAATTAATATGAAATTGATCTTGCTATAATCTCACATATATATATATATATATAATTAAATTTATTTTGGGTGTTATATTTATACAGTAAAATAATTATGTAGTTATGTAATACATATCACCTAATTTAACATTAATATAATATAAATTGATTAAATATTTATTTAATTGTTAGAGTATATGTTGCATTTGTAGATGATACTAAATATTCTTTTATTTATTATTCTGAAAATAATAAATATATATATATATATATATATAGTTTCTTAAAATATGTATGAATATTTTATTGACAAATTTAATTTATTGTCAAAATGATTTATATTATGTTGGTCCCAAGTGGTAGTATGCTTAGAGCAGCCTAGCACTGCCCTGGCTGCATGAATTTTATTAAAAGTGCCCTCCAGCACTGTGCCACCCACTGCTCCACATTAAACTTTTGCACAGTGCGGTGCTACATTTTTTTAAAAGTTTTTTGTATTTATTATATATTGTGAAGCTATTTTTTAATATTTGAGATAGTATAATTGTATTTTGTCAACACAAATTGTGATATAAAATTATAATTGAAATGATAATTTGAACAACATGAATGGTAATTTGAAAAACACGAATACAAGAAAATTTGAACAACACGGATGGTCATTTGAACAACACGAATGGTAATTTGAAAATTTGAAATGATCGTGAGTGATCGTTTCTCAACATGGATATTGAAAATTAGAGAAACGAGAAGCAATTACATAAAATTACTAATAATAAATTAAAATGTAAATAAATACAACATCACATTACTGAAAAATAAATTACAATACATGAAAATAAAACACTGAAATTGATTAAAATACATGAAAATAAAACATAAATTGAAAATAACAAACAAAACCTAGTAATCCGATAGACCAGCACCAGATCCAGATCGTCCAAAATTTGGAAATTGTCCATACATATCAAACATATTTGGAGTTGATGGCACTTGAAATTGTCTCCGCATAATTATCTGTTGCTGCTCTTGAAAGTATTCACGTTTGATGGGATCAGCAATCGTATCCAAATCAATAAGTAGTATGTTATCTTCTCTAGTCATTTCATACTGGTATTTGCTTGTTGCAATTTGTCGATTTTGTGCTTCAGTGTGTTGCCTTTGTGCTTCAATTTTTTGCCTTTGTGCTTCAATTTTTTGCCTTTGCACCTCAATATCCCGCTCTTTATTTGCAGTCGAAGTTGAAAATGACATTAATGTGTTGGAGACATCTAATTTTTTCTCGAACCTTGCTACCGGTGTTGCTCCTCCAGCACATTACGTTATTCAAGAGAAAGAATATAATATGGGATATTATTTAGCTGATAATATATATCCCAAATGGGCAACTCTTGTGCAAACTATCCATTCACCAAGTGGTCCGGAAAAACAATATTTTGCGAAAAAACAAGAAGCATGTAGAAAAGATGTGGAACGTGCATTTGGATTTCTTCAAAGTAGATTTGCAATTGTGACGAATCCAGCACGCTTGTGGTTGAAAAGTGATTTACAAGATATCATGACTGCATGCATAATAATGCATAATATGATAGTAGAGGATGAACGAGATCTTAATGCTCCAATTCAAGAAAGCTCCAATTCAAGAAAACTTGGAAGTGTCACCTCCGGACATCGAATTTGCTGAGAATGAACCTACTTGCTTTCAGGATTTTTTTGGTCGATTTAGACAAATTAGAAATGCAGATGCTCATTTTGCACTTCGAAATGCATTAATTGATCATTTGTGGGAAGAATATTCTAATTCAGAAAATTAAGAATTATGGTTGTGTAACATCTATTTCCCTTTCAATAAAAATAAGTTGTTGTTTTTGTTTTCATTTTACCTTAAATTTTATTCAATTACTCCTATAACTTTTTATTTATACGATTTGAATATAAATAATAAAATTGTATTAAAGAGCTTGTAGGTGTACATATGTTAATCAATTAAAATATATTTGAAAAATATGATTAAATAAATTCATAATTAAAAATATAATGAACTATTCCTTTTTAGTGTAAAAAGTAGTGCAGAGTGCTGGAGATGAAAATACTGTTTCTGTACTACTTTAGTGCAAAATCTGCACTAAAGTAGTGCTAGTGCTGGAGATGCTCTTAGAGGGGGGAATAAGTCTACTCAAAATTTTCAAACTTTTAACTTCAAAGAATGTTCAAGCCTCAGAATGCAGTAAGCTACAAAGTTACTGATCAGAGCAGGGTCCTGCCAAAGTGCAGTGACCTAGAGACTTGTAAAAAACAGAGTTTTAAGTGCACAGCAGAAAACTTTTAAATGAATGAGTTTTCTGAAGAACAATTTTATGCAGTATGCTTAGCAAGATATGATCAACAGAGCAAGGTAAGATAAGCAGTTAGATATGCAGGCAGTATGCTATAAGAACAAGAAAACAAAGACAAGCTGTTTATAGAGGTTCGAGGGTGGAGTAATCCATCTACGTCCTCTCTACTCCTTCTCAAGGAGGAACTTTGTTAAGAAAGGTTTGGTTTATAGAGACTCAACTCCTACAAACAATCCTAACAAGAACTGCCAGCTCTATTCTCACCAAGGATGAAAATATCGATATCACATGTCGTATCGCAACTTTGATTTTACGGATATATCGATGTCGATATCGATATCGCATATCGATATCGCAAAAAATTTGAAAAAACAACGGAAATCTTATTAAAATTTTGGAAATTTAATATGAAATTTTAGGGATTATTTTTACACTTCATTACACATATATTCCACTCAAAATCACATTAAAATAATATATTTAAAACTACCATATAGATAATAAGCATTATAAATACTGTTTTTCGAATAAAAAATGATAATATATTACATAATACAAGACAAAATTACTAAAATTACATCATAAAATACACTAGTACCAAAAGGATGACCTATGAGGTTCAAACATAGTAGATGGAATGTCATCTTGATCCAAGCAGTACTGATACCAACATATACATAATTAGCACTATTAAAATTTTACTAAAACTAATTATAACAATTAATTGTAAATACACAATTACAACATTACATTTTACGTGCTAGCTTCACTATAAAATAATTAATTATAAAATTTTGATTTTATAATAAAGTTCTATAAGTTAACTAAATACTTCACCTAACATATACATAATTAGCACAATTAAACACATCAATTTACAATATACCAACAATTAAACATAGCAATTTACAATATACCAACATATACATAATTAGCACTATTAAAATTTTACTAAAACTAATTATAACAATTAATTGTAAATACACAATTACAACATTACATTTTACGTGCTAGCTTCACTATAAAATAATTAATTGTAAAATTATGATTTTATAATAAAGTTCTATAAGTTAACTAAATGCTTCACCTAACATATACATAATTAGCACAATTAAACATAGCAATTTACAATATACCAATAAAATGCTAGTTTTATCAACTAAAATGAAAAAAAAAGATTAAATTTACATACCAATTCGTAGTTCTTCAAAATGACAATTGAGTGATATATATAGTGGTGCAAGTATTTCCTCTCCAATGTCAATGTCCTATATCCAAAAAAATAAATAAATTAGATACATTAAAATAGTCATAATCTATAAAGTAAATAATTGAAATTAATTTAATCAAAAATGTTGGGAGAGAGTTATTGATATGAGAGAATATCATACCTTGAACCTTAAATTGTATGATAGAAAATGTTCATTTGCCTTCAACATATATATATATATATATATAGAGAGAGAGAGAGAGAGAAATATATCATGCAAAAAAATTAGAAAAAAAAAAGAAGTAAATGAAGTAATAATTGGTTAAAGGAATGGAAATTTAAAAAAACCATAAAATATGGCTATATCCGTGAATGAAAGATTGATGTGAGGAGAATATATTACTTTCAATATCAAACACAATACATAATACAAAGTAAGGAAAAAAAATCACATAGTTCAATTTTGTGAATCAAAATCGCTCATTTTGATATACATGCGATATATCCGTGATATTTCCCAATTTCCATCCAATTTTATACTACACTGAACCGATATCGATATCGATATTGACAATGCTATAATAATGCTATAATGCATGTTTGATGCGCTCCTCGAGCAGAAATTCATGATCACAATTGAGAAAATTCTTACTGTGCAAGTGCAAGTTTAATATCTACTCTAGGGGGTGCTAAGAGTATCTGGAAGACCTTATAAGCACCTACATCTTGTCTTCAGAGATGATATGCTAGATCTTATTTATAAAAAATAGTAGTTGAAATGTTTGTATAAATAAGATAGTGAAGGCTGTTTTAAGATGCTAGTATAGACAGTTCTATAAAATCTACAAAATTTAAAGGAATTTATCAAATAAGATGTCATTTCAAAATGGTTCCCCATCTAAAATACTGCTTATAAGCGCTTAGATCTTATTTTTTGAACAAAAAAGATCTTTTTTTATTAAATAATCACCCTCAAACATCACAAAGAAACACCCTCTAAGATCCACTGCATTTAAGACTACGCATGACATATGGAGACAAGAAGGTATGATAAACTGTAACAGATTAGATAAAAGCTTACCACTGAGCCACCACCAATGAAAGAAAAAGAGCCAATATGACAGAACTGATGTATAACAGTTGCCCCCGCGGTGTGAGTAAAATCCTGCAAATGAACTTCTTTAACAACCTTGTTGTTCCAAAAATGAAATTACAACATCAAGGGATGTACTGGTAAAAAGCAAAGAGTTACACCAATGAAAGAAAAAAAGATTATAAGAGAAAGAAATTACAAATAGACCTTTTGATAAAATAAATAAAATTCAACAGTAAATATGATAATCTGTACAACGCATAGGGATGTAAACGAACCAAGCCGTTCGTGAACTATTCGCGCGGGGCTCGATTCGATAAATATTCGTTCGAGTTTGTTTGTTAAGCTAAACGAGCCGAACTCGAGCCTGAATTTTGAGCTCGTGAGATAAACGAGCAGAACTCGAGCTTGGGCATGTTCGGCTCGAGAGTTCACGAACATGTTCGTTAAGCAGGCTTGCGAACGTGTTCATTAATGAGGCTCGCGAACAGGTTTGTTAACAGGCCCGCGAACTAATTCGTTAATCTATTTGTATATAGTTTGAGAACATTTTTGGAAAAATATCTTTTGCATATTTATTTTAGGTTCACCATTCATGAAGAGTACGTTAACATATTCGTTTAATGTTTGTGATCTGTTTATTTATATATTTTATAATATTATAAGATTTTAAAATATAAAATATTAACAATTAAATTCAATGTAATTTACTTATTATTAAAAAACTAATATAATTTGTGTTAATATATAATAATAAGTACTAAGAGTAATTGGATCATATATAAACAATTAATTGAAGTCATTGTGTAAAGAAATAATTTAAGTGTTGAAAAAACCTCAATTTCACAATTGTATTAATATATATATATATATACACACACATATATGTTATGATAAATAAATTAAATTAAGTAATTAGATCATAATTAATTAGGTAAAAGTAGTGTAATATAGTAAATTAGTAATTGTTGAATTGTAAAATTTGTATGTGTGACTAGGTTTATTTTCTTATATATATTGAAATGGAGGCCAAAATTAGTGTTAACGAGCTTTCAAGCTCGTACTCGAGCTCGAACTCGAACTCGAACTCTAAGGGCTAGTTTGGATTGAGTGTTGGGATTGTTTAGGTGGGATATAGTAGGTTTATTTTAACTCTTGATGTGACATATTTTTTTGTTTGGATTGTATGTTTAGTGTAGTATGATTAGTTGAAGTTTTTGTTTGGATTGAAGTATTGTGACCTTTTTTAGGTGAGTTTAATTTTTAACTTTATATTTGGATTGTTTGATTATTATCATGTGTCCCTAAAATACCTAAAATGCCCTTCATGAATCTACACAAAAGTTTACCCCTATTTCTCGTGTGTTTTTTCGAAGTATCTTGTGCATTTTTTTGTGACGCGTCATTCTAAATGTAAATAACATAAATTGTATATATTTTTCTAAATTAAAGTTTTTCTAGTTTCTTTAGTTTAAATTTACTGAATGAAAAGTTTTTCATTCATTTTTTAAAGATACGGTCTCAATTTCAAAACTCGAAAAGATCATGTCCCTAGATGATGTAAAGGCTAAAGTTAATGTGCTAAATTTTTTATTTCCCCAATCAATCTTGAGAAGACTTATTTATTAAATTTATTTAATTAATTGATATTTCACCATAAAATTTGTATGTAACCTTAAAGATAAACAGACCCATCTCTATTTATTTTTTCTGTAATGTAAATTAATTTATTATATATAAATATATATGTGTATATTTTATGATTTTAATTAAATGATTTGTTTTTGTCAATTTAAAATAGGTATTTATATAAACTAAAAAAATTATTTTAACATAATTAATGAGGTTCCTATGGTATTTTCACATCTATGCTACTATTGGGACAAATTCTTGGCTTGTAAACCCACCATATGAGGTGGGTTCATAAACTTGAGATAAACCCACCATCAACCCGCCACCTCAGCACTTTTATTCTGGGCTAGCTCAACTTTTTTTCGGGCCATTTTAATATAACCGGGCCTGACCTAAGAACCAAACACACTTTTTGGTGGTATTATGAAGGGACAATTGTCCCAACCACCTAACCAAACTAGGCTTAATTGTTTATGAGCCGAACTTGAGCTCGTATTTGAGCTCGTTTCGAACTTTTTTCGAGTCGAACTCGAGCTCAAACTATCGAGCTCGTATTCGAACTTTTATCGAGCCAAACTCGAGCTCAAACTATCGAACTCGTATTCGAACTTTTATCGAGCTGAGCTCGAGCTCTATATTTTTCGAATGAGTCGAGCTCGAACCTTACTACTAAAGCTCGAACCGAACTCGAGCCCGAATATAACCGAACGAGCTGAACTCGAGCCTAGTGATATTCGGCTCAGTTCGGCTCGTTTACATCCTTAACAACGCATGACATATGAAACCTATGTTTATATATTCAGTTAAAACTCTATTTCATGAAATAATTTTTATAATTATAAATATAACTTTAAAAAGCAACACAAATATGAAACCTACAGTTTTATATTATAATCTTTTTAATTGATATAATTTTATTATCATAGTAATAATAATAAATAATATAATTTTATATTATAATCTTTTTAATTGATATAATTTTATTATCATAGTAATAATAATAAATAATATTCCACGACTCGCCTGGGTGAAATACTAGTTGAAAGTCTAAAATACTCTTAACATAGTAGAAATGTGTATTTGCTTACTCTTCATCTTCTTCCCCAAATCAAAACCCTAACCGTAATTTTCAGAGAACTTCATTATGTCTCACACAAATCTTCAAAAAAACTCGATCGTTGCTCACTTCATTTGTGAAGAAAAATAAAATGAACAAACTCAAGATACATTTGCTATAAATAAATTCGTAAAAATCAACATATTAAACTCCGAAAATCCACTGAAACACTGTTTGATTATTACAGGTCGAACACTAAAATAAAGGGGAAAATTCAATTTTGGTCCACTTAGAAAGCTACTGCCCATTTTTAGTCCACTATGGAAGATAAATTCAATTTTAGTCCACCTAGATCAAAATTCGTCACTATTTGGTCCTATTTTCGCCGGAAAACGGGTTTCTTCGGCGATTGTATTTCAATCGCGGTCAGAATTTTTTAAAGGCCTATGTGGCACTTCCTGAGCCTACTTGGACCAATAAGTATTATCTGAGTCATCTTTTTTCATATATGCATTTTTTTTTGCAGAAAAATTAAAAATAAAAATTCGTAAAATAATTAAAATTTCAAATCCCAAAATCGAAAAACAAAATCCCTAAATCCTGAATCAACGGGAAAAGAAAGGGCTTCTGCAAATCACATTTCTTCCCCAAAATCATCTTCGAAGAACCCTAGTTTTCCAAAATTTGATCGGGGCGAAAATGTCTGAGTGCTCCTTACAATCCGCTGCGCACGAGTGTCTGTGTGGACGACAAGCTGTTCTACGAACCGTAAAAACAGATGCAAATCGAGGGAAGAGGTTTTGGGGTTGTCTCAGATATAATGTAAGTTTGTTTCCTTTAATGTTTATAGTTGATGATTGGAGGTTTAGGGTTATGAATAAAACAAGATTCATATGTATATTGGGCATGGTGGTAGTTGATTTTTGAAACTGTGGTTATGCATTTGTGAGGTGCAAATTTTGGTTGTAAATTCACAGATTGCAAATTTTGAATTTTGATAGGTGTGTTCTGAGATTGCAAATGTTATTTATGCTTCTGCAAATGTTCTTTATGCCTCAGATTGCAAGTGTTGTTTATGTTCTCATATTCTAAATTCAATTTCGCATGCTCTTTGATTGTTTGTCTATATATTTGATGTGTTTAATGTGAAATTGTTGTGCCACGTTTTCTGCAGAAAAGTGGGGGGGTGTGATTATTTCGAATGGGATGACAATGACGAGTATGAGAACTTGAGAGAAGCGTATGAGATTTTGAAAGAAGATATGAAATACCTCAAACGAGATATGAAGCTATTAAAAGAAGAACTCCGGAGTTTGGCTAACCAAAACAATACCCTTAGAGAAGACAAAAGGATGTGGAAGAACAAGTGCCAGAGGATGAAGATGCGATTCATTGCAATCCAAAATTTTTTTCTTGTATGTTGGTGGATTGCAGGCTGATATTAGTAGTTTGTAATCATTTCTTATTGGTAGTTTGTATGAAAAATGTTAACTCTTGTTGTCTATCAAGTATTATTATGATTATAATGTTAACTACTTGTTGTCAATCTATTTTACAGTAATTAGCATAGGGGCCAACACTCTTTTGCAAAATTCAAAAAGCATAGAACACAAGTTATGAAATGGCTTCAAAATACCAACACTGTTGTGCAAAATGAAATGGCACAAAAAGTTCTTAAGTTATGCCAAATTATGAACATAGACACAAGTTCTTCAAAATACTCCATTCAGTTTTTGGACATACATAGCAAGACCTACTTAACATATATTTAATTGTCCTTAGGTGGCAGTGACAAGTCTAGATACTTGATGCCATCCTCTACAACCACTTTTTTCTCTTTCATGGGTTGAATATCCTCTGGATTCACCCAAGCTGCTTTCACTCCACTTTCTGTGAATGGAGCAGGTGCTCTAATGTTTACTCTTGGAGCAGGTTGTTCTTGTGATGTGAATGGTCCTTGACTGAGTTGGGAAAGGTTGATTTCCTCTTGTGCATTTGATCTTTGACTCTGGGATTGTGAAAGTTGTTCATACATTGTTGGTGGTGGAATGTTAGCTTCTTGAGTCACAAGATATTCATCAATGGCAGCCTCTATCTGTGTCATTTCTTCTTTGCTAATTTCTTCAATCTCCACATTTGCATCACTTGGTGGGAGCACCTGGTACAAACACTATCATGAGCAAACACTGTCAAGTATAAATCATGCAAAGCTTTCATATTTCAGACTTACAACATTAGGTTCTTCTAGATAGGCCTGAACTGGTACCTCTTGGGCACTTCCCTCTTGTTTACCCTGTCAAGATGCAACAAATGAAATTAAATTTCATATTAGGATTTACCTATAGACATAGGAAACAAAAAACAGAAGAGTACATTTTTCACTTTCTTTCTTATTCTACTCAGCCTTGTTGCAGTTTCAAGCTTTCCTTTTCCCTTTCTTCCCTGGGATGGTTCTCCTTCTTCCCTCATCCTTTGTCTCACTGGTCTGCCCTTAGAAGGTTTTGCAAAGTGAGGGGGTAATGGTGGAATGTATGTTGAATCCCCCCACAACTTCTCATAACTAACCCCTAGAATGGCATGCTGGTACACTTTGAGGTATGTCTCAACAAAATAATATCTATCAACATAGTCTTCCAAATTCAGTCCTTGTGTCAAAATTGCACATGTAGCATGTTTACAAGGAATTCCAGTGAGCTGCCACAATCTGCAAGTACACTGCCACTTCTCCATGTCAACTGCATATTGTGTACCATCATAACAAGACACTTGGTAATGCTTGTGATGTGCCTTAATGGGTATGAAGTCTCCCACTGTTGCCTTATACCCATCCAACATCTTCTGAATTTTGGGACACAATTTGGACTTCCACTTTCCCATGGCTCTATCCCTACACTTTTGTAGCCTTCTCATGATGTACATTCTGATCCACTCACACAAGGTAATAATAGGCTTGTCTCTTGCCTCTAATATGCAGCTATTAAATGACTCAGAGACATTATTTAGAAGCATATCACACTTTGAGGTCTCTCTGAAGTAAGCCTTACTCCACTGAGTTGGTGGCTTGTCATTGAACCACTCCCACAAAGCCTCACTGTGATCTTTCAATCTCCTCATCCCTTCTCTGAATTCACCAACTGTTGTGGCTTGGGCACACTCCCACAACAGATTTTTATGCAAAGTACCCCTAAACCCTGCAGCCTTCATGTTGTTATGCATATGCCTAACACAGTACCTTTGATTTTGGACTTGGGACTTTCGGTTTTCCCCCCTTCGAGGCTTCCTTACGCTTTCGGGGGGCCATTCTCAAACACCGGTTGCCGGAGATGGATGGCTTGCTCGCTCAATGTCGGATTCCTCTCTCAATGTAGCTTGTCGATTCTAAAACTAGGGTTAGGGATTTCTTTTCGATTTAGGGATATGTTTTCAATTTAGGATTTAGGGATTTTGTTTTTCAATTTTGGGATTTCAAATTTTAATTATTTTACGAATTTTTATTTTTAATTTTTCTGCAAAAAAAAATGCATATATGTAAAAAGATGACTCAGATAATACTTATTGGTCCAAGTGGGCTCAGGAAGTGCCACATAGGCCTTTAAAAAATTCCGACCGCGATTGAAATACAATCGCCGAGGAAACCCGTTTTCCGGCGAAAATATGACCAAATAGTGATGAATTTTGATCTAGGTGGACTAAAATTGAATTTATCTTCCATAGTGGACTAAAAATGGGCAGTAGCTTTCTAAGTGGACCAAAATTGAATTTTCCCCCTAAAATAAATGTTCGACCTGAAGTAACCGTACGCCTCTGATGTTGTCCGATAACAAGGGGTTGAGCGCTTCAAGCAATGTTTGGTTGTCTTGATTGAACTATGTGCAGTGCTTGGGAAAAAAACAGTCGATCTGCTGGAGAAATGTCGCTAGTTGACAAAAAGGATGAAGGAAAGAGACGAAGAGATGACCTTCGAGACACATTAATCTGAATAAAAAGAAACATGCATTAATCTGAAAATTTATAAGAATTTCTTAAACTTATTCTGTTAAAATTGATAATTACTTTTACTTGCTTTTAAACATGACTTTTATTTAAAAGAAAAAATCTTAGTGTAATTTAAACAAATAAAACATATGAAGTTGGAAAACTTTAAATTTCTTAATACGAATAAATCTTAAAATAATGCTGAAGTTTAAAAATATTACAAGAAGAACCACTAAATTGTTTAATTAGATTATTAACTCTACTACTGTAATTGTTTTTTAGTTTAAATTCCTAATATTATCAGATACAATTTTTATAATTATGGGTCCTTTTGTAGTTCATCGGGTGTATTAATACACCAAATTCTCCATCATTTTCAGTCATTAGATCTGAGATCATAATTGACATTGACCTTAATGATCTCAGATCTGATGGCTGAAAATGAGTGAAGAGTCTGGTGTATTAATACACCTGGTGTACTATAGAATTACCCTATAATTATAACATCAATTGAACATTAGAATATTCAACATCTATATTGAATATATAAAATTAGAACAATGGGAGGAACGACTTATTTTCTCACCCAATATTGTTGGGTCATTTATTTAAGTGGAAATACCTCCGTTTTCCCAATTTCACATGTCAAGGAACTTGTTTACCCATTTTTATAGGAAGTTACTTTTTTACCCAATTTGAGGCCAAAATGTCAATAATGCCCTCAACTTAAGTTTATATTTACATAAAGTGAAAATACTTCTGATATTATATATCATGATATCAGCATATCGTGAACACGATGTTGATCTTTCTGCATATCGTGAACACCATATTATATCCCTTGTTAACGACACGTTGAACCTTGCAGCATATCGTGAACACGATATTATATCCCCTGTTCATGACATGTTAAACCTTGCTGCATATCGTGAATACGATATTATATCTCCTATTCACGACATGTTTGAACCTTGCAGCATATCATGAACACAATATTATATTCCGTGTTCACGACATGTTTAAAACTTGTTGCATCTCGTGAACACAATATTATATTCCGTGTTCACGACATATTCACCTTATCTGAAAAGTTGACTCGAGTCGAGGAAGGTTTGACTCGTGTCAGGGAAGGGTTGACTCGGGTCGGAGAGATTGACTCGAGTCCATAAAACTGACAAATTGGGTAAAAAAGTTCTTTGACTTGATCGACACTATTCTTATATAAATATAACTAAAAGGGGTGGACTATCCACACCCCACACCCTTCTAAACACACCCCACAATAAAATAAATGAAACTTAATTATAATGAAAAATACTAAAATACCCTTACATATCTCCTTCTTCCCAACCCACCTTCTTCATTTCTTTGCTGCACAATCTTTCTTCTTTCATGTCTTTTCTTTTTCTTTGTTCTTCTGCCACTCTCGCAATCTTCTCACTTTCCACCCATACTCACTTCTTCGTTCGAAAACTCATTCGATCTGTTTGAATTCGATCTGAAAAATCAAATGCATTTTGTTCAAAAACATTTGAATCTAACATTCTTCTCCATGTTCGATCTTTAATGGCCGAACACATGTCTTCATGCACGATGGACCAGGACTGAACGACATTTTTTGAAAGTTTTAGTTTTCAATTTTTTTGCAAAAGTTCCATTTTCTGCGTTGTTTCTCAAGAATTTTTGAAAAAAAAGAAATCTTGATTTGAAGAAAAGTAATACGAATGCGAAACTGATGAAAAGAAATGAGAATTTCGAACGTAGGAGGGTGGGAGTTAGGAATGGCCATGGAGTGGGGAGGACAGAGAAGCAGGTTTCAGAGAGGGGAGAAGATAGAAAGTGGGGAGATGGGAAAATTCAGGTTTTTCATTTTTTTTAATAAAAAAGGGTAAAATTGAGATATACTAGGATATATTTAGGATTTTTTAAAATAGTAATTGTTTTAATTGGAGTGTATTTAGTATTTGGGGTGTGTTAAGAAAATGATGGGTGCGGATAACTAAAATTGAGGGTATTATGGACATTTGTCTGCCCAAATTGGATAAAAAAATTACTTCCTAAAAAAATGGGTAGATAAGTTCATTAGCTCATTAAAATAGGTACTTTGGAAATCCTCCCTTTATTTAACTAACTAGCAGTGCACCCGCGCGTTGCGCGGTTAGTCATCTAATAAAAAGCACGCATATATATATGCATAATTAAACAAATGAATATAATCATATTTAAATATGACATATGACATAAGCAAGCTTCAATGAAATAAGTCAACGTAGATGATGAAAATTGAGATGCACAACATAAGTTGACATCAACATATTCGAGACATGACATGAAAGAAGTTGGCAAATCAAAAGACATAAAAAAACGTAATTTATCCAAACACTACACTAAATTCAAAATAGACACCAATAAATCCACAACGTACACAATAAAACCTACAAATTTTGAAACACCTCCTTGTACACAACATTCATAGTTGAACGAATATATGGATTATCCTTATCATGAAGCAAAATCCTCAAACCATCAGGTCTAGTGACACGTGAAACTGCCACATATAGTTGGCCATGGGTGAACACAGGCTTCTTCAACAGCAAACCAACATGAGAGAGTGATTGTCCCTGACTCTTATTAATTGTCATTGCATATGATACAATCAAAGGGAATTGTCTTCTCTGAAACTTAAACGGCAATCTCGGATCAGATGGTGTTAATGACATTCGTGGAATTAGAACCTCATGACCAGCATTACTGCCACCCAAGATTTTTGCTTGTAAGACATGTGTACCAAGCTTTGTTATAACCATTCGAGTACCATTACAGAGACCAAAAGAATGATCTATATTACGAAGCAACATCACGGGAGTACCGACCTTCAAGAACAATTGATGATTTGGGACTCCCGAGCACCTTATACCATTCAAAAATTCCATGGTGTGAACATCAGCCAAAACACCATCACTTGAACTCGACCTGCACGTGCTGTCCGAACTCAAATAAGTTTTCAAGTCACCTGAATTCAATGAAGTCATGTATTCATTCACACTATCCACAACATCAAGGGTTGGTGCTAGTATAGCACGATCTTTAAGATAGCTTGCAACATCAACAGAACTCCCATTCAACGGATACGTTTCATGAACAATATCCCTAACTGGATCATCCGAAGGCCTCAATAAAATATCATCAGGAATATCCACTTCAAGATATCCATCTTTATCAACTCCAATTGTACCATCCCCAATCGATGCAATCCATTTTGAGAAACCCTCCATCTTCATAGCTTCATCAACCGAGACCGATGGATTACCAAGCCTCATATTTTTCGTCAGTCTCAATAACTTGCAATCTTGCCAAATTGTGGATGAGTTTATTGTTGCCCGTACAATCTCTTGTCTGGTGCCTTTTGTTATGACAGGTAAAATTTGACGAAAATCTCCACCAAAAACTACAGTTTTACCTCCAAAAGGCTTATTCTTGTTCATTGGACATGTCAATTGCATGATATCTCGAAGCGTCCTATCAAGAGCCTCAAAACAATGTCTATGCATCATAGGTGCTTCATCCCAAATAATAAGCCTAGCTCGAACAATAAGTTCTGCTAATTGACTACCCTGACTGATAGCACAAGTTGAGTTTTCATTAATATTAATTGGTATAGCAAACCTGGAATGAGCCGTCCTTCCACCAGGCAATAAAAGAGATGCAATTCCACTGGAAGCAACATTAAGGACAATATCGCCATCCGACCTCACTCTTGCAGACAATGCTCTCCACACATACGTTTTACCAGTACCGCCATAACCATACACAAAGAAAACACCTCCAGTACCTGAAGAAACTGCTTCCATGACCGTATTATAAACCGTGAGTTGCTCATCATTCATATTTCCAACCAAAGCTTCATGTTCTTGTCTCAAAACAGCTCGATTATATCGCAGTTCGTCGTGAACCAATTTATTTTGTGTAGAAACAACACCTGTCAAATCTGGGTATGGCATTGAATCATAATTCGCTAAACTTTTACCCAAACCTTGCAATATTTTATCGAGCTCGATCAATGCAATGTTCTTAATCTCTGCCTCACTCAAGTTTAGATCTGTGAAGCAACACCGAGAAATACATAAATCACTAAAAAGTATTATCTAAAAATGATGTAAGTACTTATAAAAAGTCTACCATATGTAAAACTATAGACCTTTATAACGTTATTACCTGGATGATTTAATATCCTACGTTGACGATATAATATGTCATCAGCTAAATACTCCCAACACTTGCTCCAAACTTCTTCAGGCTGAGTTAGAGATTCAGAGGATAACAATATTGCAAACAAATATCTCAACGCATTACCAGACGAAAACTGACTTGCCTCAATTATCCCATCAATATATTCCTTATCATCATCCAGAAGACCATGCGCATAGCACGCATCACGAAACGTATCATACGTTATTCCACCAACAGTTTTTATTTCCTCATAGCTCACTGGACCTCGACAAACATTCAACAAACATCTCAAATAATACACCTCTCCACTTCCAGGTGGCACATAAAACACACGACCCAATGAGAAACCTTGCTTCCGAGGGGTCCACTCTCTTTTATCCCGTTTCCAAACAAACTTTTGTGGAAACTCAGCATAAGTGAGAGTTCTTGCTTCAGCATACCGCTGGTTTGCCTCAAACCAAGCAACAAACATGCTGTGGCCAATGGATGGACGATTCATAACATCATCTATTGGATCATCATCCGAGAACAAAATAGGCTGCTCATCAGGTAGATGAAAACTGAGGCGCTCAACAGGTGGATTCTTGTACTGAATTTCAAAACCCAAAATCCTCCACATAGCCTCACATGGAGACACATATCTACAATCATAGTACATGTTGATTTCATCGATAGGTTTTGCAGCATCTTGATCAACACCACTCTTATAGAATGAAGTTGTAACTCTATCATGCCCCTTGTTAACATACTTGAAAAGATACTTGATTGATCGAGATTGATTGCACCACTCAACATTCAAATGCGCACCATACTTAAGTAACAAATGACGATTATGAGGTACAACGTACCTATTGTCCAAGTCAATACCATTCCTACTCATAATCCTCCCATTATTCCTACGCCGGTAAATTGGGTACCCATCATCATCAACCGATGTCACACTAACAAATGACTTCGGGTAATGTTTACTACATCTTCCGTCGACCATACATGGAGAATTAGGTCTTGAAACACCACACGGACCATGAATCATAAATTCTCGAACTGCATTGTAGTAAGAATGATCAATTTTTTCATCCGGAATCTCAGCTGATATTATACGATCAATGTCAGCAGGTGTGGGATACTTATCATCTTTAGCAAGAAACAACAAAATATGGGCATGTGGCAATCCACGCTTTTGGAATTCAACTGTATACACAACTGATGAATATAACAGGATCCAATTAAGACCACTCCATCCAAATAAATGAAAAATTTATACACAAATATGAAAATCAAATAAACATGAAAAATTGAAAGAAATATTTAAAATACCTGCTTTAACAACACCAAATATCTTATTCTTGCGAAGATCTTCAACCAAAGCATCCAACTTCATCTTGAAGACACGACATACAATATCAGGACGATCCTCACTCTTCAACCCTCGACTATCAAGAAATCTAACTATTTCAGGCCATTTTGGATTGCAAGTGAAGGTTATAAAAAGATCTGGATAGCCAATCCAACGACATATTGCCATTGAATCTTGATAGTTTTGAATCATAAAACGCGCTCCACCAGTGAAAGAGGGAGGTACAATGACGCGACGACCCAAGACCAACGGATCAGTCTCACCTCGAAGCAATGCATCAGCAAGTCCCCTATACATCTCAGATCGTAATTGCTTTTGATGTGTACGAATATAAGTCAATCTTGCAGATTCAATCATTGTGAAAGCATCAACAATAAATTGTTGGGTTAATCGCCTTGCATATAAAATAGATACACGCTCTTCCTCTCTTTCATGCAAACGATAAGCAAACCATTCTCTAATACTGACTCTCTTCCTCGCTCCACTGGCAGAGCCTGCACCAACCACAGACAGAGGTATATCTTCCCTATACCCATCATCACCATATGGAAACAATAAAGGATATTGCATAGGTAGATATGCAGGATTTAAGTCATTTATTCTCTTTAATTGATGTGTCCGCGTCTCTACTATTATATCCCTATCACCTAAACACTCATCAAAATCACCAACTACTATAGCAGCAACCTCAGACACTGTAGGCAAATTATACCGTCTAGCATCTCCACCCCGTCTTCCAATCAACCTCAACCTAACATCAGAAACCTGCCCCTCAAGCAACTTGTCTCTAGCCATTCTAAATGATCTCACCAACACATTACACGTATCAAACATGGTCATCAAATCTGAAACTATATTTGCATGAAGATTGTTGTCATGACCACCAGACCTACGGCCAAATGAAAATAAAATGTTTAGAAATACTAAATTCCAACAAACCATGGACACTGATACAATAAATTAAACAAATTATTATACTATGTAAAGAACATATGAAAGAAAACAAAACAATACCTTATGCAACCAAGACGATTGTTGATTTCATGATCAGTATCATATATATAAAGCTGGGCAAATTTTGGAGTCCCATCCTCCGGTAATAAACTGCCTATTAAATGATAGTTTTGTCCATATAACTTAAAAATAGGCGGACAACCCCCTATATTACTTGAACGATCAATCTTTCCACCCATCGATGTAAAACAGAACATGTTATTGTATGATCTTATGTTGTCCAAAAAATGCCTACTATTCTCGCTACTTCCATGCAAAAGATCATACAATATCCCTGGAGGCGTTCTCATAGAAGGGAGCTGAATTTTTCCCTGCCCACAACACAATGAATATTTCGGATGCCTTGCTCTAAAGTACGATTGTGATCGCTCTTCAAACCAAAATATAGAATTGCAAAATACACATTTAAAGTCTGGATCACCAAAATCAATATAAGCTGTAAAATTCAGACACAAAATAAAATAAAATACATCAATCACATGCTAACTACAAAAATAATATATATATATATATATATGCAGAAAACATACCAATAGAACGGGCAACATCCTTGGAACCACACTGAGTGAACTCTACAATACAAAATATAAAATGTAAGATAACATATAACATTTATATATATATATATATATATATATACCTAAACAACTGAATAATATAACATACCATGAACATCAACATCATACAGTTCATCATCATTTTCGATGGATACAGTTCCCATATTTCTCGGATCTCTAATATCTGTCGAATAAATGAAATCAGCAGAATTAGAACTCATATTTGCAAACTGTCGACCCTCCACATTCAATGCCTCATTGAAACCATATCAAACCCTTGATATCACATCATTTGTTGAGCTCACTAAACAAAAAATATTTAATTCATATCAACTTAGTATATGAAACTTAACAGTAACATTACATAAATAAATATAGCAATATGTACTAAACAGTACAAATAAAATACCATTACTAATTTCAGAAAAAGGAATCCTCAACATGGACGGTGCAACATTGCTTGATGTTGAACCATATTCATGTACTGACATTATAGGTACATCAAATAATACATTTTCTGCAAGAAAAAAACAACAAATATTCAATTAGTTAGCTAATACCTACATACACACATATAATTAGAAAATATAAAAACATACCTATAAAATATACAACTAAAAAGAAAAGATAAAAAAAGTACAAAAGTTCAAGCACAAGACAACAATGAAACCCCTGTAGCTAATACCTATATACACACATATGATTAGAAAATATAAAAAGCATATCCATAAAATATAAAGCTAAAATAAAAGATAAAAAAAGTACAAAAGTTCAAGCGCAAGACAACAATGAAACCCATGTAGCTAATACCTACACACACATATAATTAGAAAATATAAAAAGCATACCCATAAAATATAAAGCTAAAATAAAAGATAAAAAAAAGTACAAAAGTTCAAGCGCAAGACAAAATGAAATCCATGAAGATTAAATCAGGAATAAATGAATACGTACTGCATTTTAAATGAAGTAAAAAAAACGATCTTGAATGATATTAGTACATTTTTATGATATAAACATCTCTTGATATTATTAAAATCTAATAAAAAGATAATAACAGCATATCAAGAAACAACAATTACACTTGAAAACAAACCTAATAAAAAGTGACTCTAAGTCCAACAAAAAAAAATCCATAAATTAATACGAATAAATATGCAACATAGAAAGATCGATAAACTTGATACATTTTGCAATTTTTTTTTACAGATATATTGAAACTAAGCAAAATTATTTTGAAAACAAAGATAACAAAGATATCTGAAGTCAATCAACATAAAAACATTCGAAGGACTTTTCAAAACATATAGAAATTCGAATGGCTCTTCAAACATAAAATTAATATGCAAAATAAAATAAAATAAAGTAAATCAAGTATTGGCATATATTCATTCTAATATTCAGATTTTTTTTCAAATATAAAACAATAATAATAAACACAATTAATCATGTCAACACGACATTTATATCAAAGAATTTCACCAGACTATATCAATCATAGCTAGAAAAAACAAAAATGTGGCAAGATTACAAAAGAATCACACGTTAGCTTTAACTGACATTCTCATATCATTAAACATACATCAAAAAACATTAAAAATAAGTTCCACAATAAGCTCAATAATTATCAAACAACTGCAAAAAAATATGAACATTAATACAAAAAATACTGAATTCATAGTAATCTTATATCATATATAAAAAATATGCAATAAAATTTTTTATTGACTACCACATATATATAATTTCAAGAGACCACAATGTAAAAAAAATTCAATTCAAATCCATAAAACACTACCCCTATCAACAAATAAGTAAAGTCAACACCCACCTACCACCACTAAGTGTTATTATCAAGAAAAATAAATGATGCATATCAATTGATTTCTGCACCTAACAACTATTTTCAACCTTTGAAGAAAAGTCTACCCAAACACACCCCCTGCCACACGAAACACTCTAAACCCCACCGCCACAAAAAACGCGTCGAACACCACCCATAACACCGTCTTCTTCACCGAAATCCGGCGACTTCTTTCATATCGCCTGTCCATCCTCCCTCCACCTTCAACGAAATAGCTATGATTTTACGGCGGGTGCACTATTTTGTTGCCTTATTCTATTTTATCTGAAAATTTTAAGAAAAAAAAAGCTACAAATCCATAGGTTTGAAATCGATCTTTGTTTGTAAGATTTTAGAAGGTTTCATCATGGGATCCACCCCCCTTGGTAAGATCTGAGACGTTTTCACCATGATATCTATATGTGTTCTTAAGATCTATGTCGTTTCACAGCCCATCGAGTATATGTCGTAGGATCTAATGCATAAAGTTTCGTTTTACAATCTGTCTCTGTTGGTAAGATCTATAGAGTTTTTGTCCTGGAATCTATCTTCGTTGGTAAAATCCAGTGATTTTTTTATATCTAAACTTGTTCTGTCTAAAGTTGTTCTAAATCATTGACTCTTTTCATGGAAATCCTCCCTCAGTGTTCAAGTAAAATGGTAGATTTGATTTTTGCATACGGGTGCACTACATCTTTGCTTTAAGCTTTATACAAAGGCGTTTAGAAAAGATTTCTTCTTTACTCCAGTACTGAAATAACTCTGTAAAGAGATGAGTTTGTGATATTTGCATGCCCTTATGTCTCTTATTGTATGAAGATGATATTTCATGGGAAATATTTTCTGCTAGTACAATCTTACTTCTTGACCACTTGTTAGGGTATTAGAATTCATATATCTGTACCTATGAAATATTGTGCTCTCTGCCTTATAAAACATATTTATCAAACCACAAATTCGATCTTTAATTATGACTCACAGTAGTTAACCCTTGAATGAGCTTGTTTGCCACAATCTGTGAATAAAATGTAGCACAATTTCATGTATTGAAAGGTTTTAATGTGTATTGCATAATTTTCTCATTCTAGTTATCTAGCAAAAACAGTCCAAGTACTTGTATATGCTACTGATGTATAGGCTACAAATAAACTCATTACCTATCCATTATTTCTGCAAAATCAGTACACTATACCTTTATTCATTTCTATTCCCTACTAATATCAGATTTTGCCTCCTCATCTAATAAATTATGGTTGTTACACACGTGTAGGATATCATACAATTGTATTCTTTTGCTCCATGTCAGTCACTTTCCCAATTGCTCTATAACCTGGAGGCAATTGGACTTTGTTTTCTAATCCAGGTTCCGATGTTCAATTGCAAATGGCAGACCTTCTAGCCTATTGAAGAAAAAAGATAAGTACTTCCAACCTTCTAGTCTTAGTATATTCATCATTTTTTTAGACAAAATATAATTGAATGCTTCTTCTCTCTTCATTTTCATATAGTTTTAGACAAAATTGACTTGAATGCTTCATTTTCATTTTATTTTTCATGGGAAATAATTTCTGCTGGTAAAATCTTACTTGTTGACCACTGATTAGGGTATTAGAATCCATATATATGTACCTATGAAACATTGTGTTCTCTGCCTTATAAAGCATATCTATCAAACTACAAATTTGATCTTTAATTATGACTCACAGTAGTTACCCCTTATATGAGCTTGTTTTCCACAATCTGTAAATAAAATGTAGCTAAATTTCATGTATTGAAAGGTTTTAATGTGTTCATAACATAACATCTCAAAGTATTGCATAATTTTCATAAATTAGTTATCTAGCAAAAACAGTCAAATTACTTGTATCTACTACTCATGTGTAGCCTACAGATAAACTCATCACCTATCCATTATTTCTGCAAAATCAGTACACTATATCTGTTATTCATTTGTATTCCCTACTCATATCAGACTATCTTTTCTAATCTAGGTTCCGGTGTTCAATTGCCAATGGCACACCTTCTAGCCTATTGAAGAAAAAAGATAAGTACTTCAAACCTTCTAGTCTTAGTCCATGCATCATTTTTTTTAGATAAAATTTACTTGAATGTTTCTTCTCTCTACATTTTCATATAGTTTTAGACAAAATTTACTTGAATGCTTCATTTTCATTTTATTTTTCATGGGAAATATTTTCTGCTAGTACAATCTTACTTTTTGACCACTGATTAAGGTATTAGAATTCATATATCTGTACATATGAAACATTGTGCTCTCTGCCTTATAAAGCATATTTATCAAACTACAAATTCGATCTTTAATTATGACTCACAGTAGTTACCCCTTGAATGACCTTGTTTGCAACAATCTGTGAATAAAATGCAGCACAACTTCATGTATTGAAAGGTTTTAATGTGTTCATAACATAACATCTCAGAGTATTGCATAATTTTCTCGTTCTAGTTATCTAGCAAAAACAGTCCAATTACTGATATCTGCCACTGATGTATAGCATACAAATAAACTCATCACCTATCCATTATTTCTGCAAAATCAGTACACTATACCTGTTATCCATTTCTATTCCCTACTCATATCAGACTTTGTTTTCTAATCTAGGTTCCGGTGTTCAATTGCCAATGGCACACCTTCTAGCCTATTGAAGAAAAAAGATAAGTACTTCAAACCTTCTAGTCTTAGTCTATGAATCATTTTTTTTAGATAAAATTTACTTGAATGTTTACTCTCTCTACATTTTCATATAGTTTTAGACAAAATTTACTTGAATGCTTCATTTTCATTTTATTTTTCATGGGAAATATTTTCTGCTAGTACAATCTTACTTTTTGACCAATGATTAAGGTATTAGAATTCATATATCTGTACATATGAAAAATTGTGCTCTCTGCCTTATAAAGCATATTTATCAAACTACAAATTCAATCTTTAATTATGACTCACAGTAGTTACCCCTTGAATGAGCTTGTTTGCCACAATCTGTGAATAAAATGTAGCACAATTTCATGTATTAAAAGGTTTTAATGTGTCCATAACATAATATCTCAGAGTATTACATAATTTTCTCGTTCTACTTATCTAGCAAAAACAGTCCAATTACTTGTATCTGCCACTGATGTATAGCCTACAAATAAACTCATCACCTATACATTATTTCTGCAAAATCAGTACACTATACCTGTTATTCATTTGTATTCCCTACTCATATCTGATTCTGCCTCCTCATCTAATAAATTATGGTTGTTACCCATGTGTAGGATATCATAGAATTGTATTCTTACAGCTACATGTCAGTGACCCTACCTGAACTTCTATAACCTGGAGACAATTAGACTTTGTTTTCTAATCCAGGTTCTGGTGTTCAATTGACAATGGTACACCTTGTAGCCTGTTATAGAAAAAAGATAAGTACTTCAAACCTTCTAGTCTTAGTCTATGAATCATTTTTTAAGACAAAATTTACTTGAATGCTTTTTCTCTCTTCATTTTCATATAGTTTTAATTAATCTATAAGAGTGATTATAGTCAAATAGTACATGCAATCTCTTTTACATTAATTTTGAAGTTTGAATTATCTAACAATATTTTACATTTCCATGAATTAACTGATATTGCATAGTTTTCATAATTTTTTAATGATCAATTTATCAATTTACCATAATTGTCGTTGTTCGATTAGATTCGATATAATTTTGAATGCAGCTTAGATGATGTTTATATAGATTTCACCGATACTATACAGATTTGTTGAGAATTGACTAATATATGTAATAGATTTCATATATTTGTGTCCATCCAACATTGTGCTATTTTTTTGGAGTTCATTTCTACAATCTATTATATTTATTCCATCTCTAATCAGAAAATATTTATTTGATTAAAATTCATATAGTAAACTTGATAAACTCCTGAACACTAACTTTTATTTATACACTAAAGCAAATAATACCCAAAAATAATCAGAGCAACACATAAAACTCTCAACTGCTCTCAACCAAATTCAAAGCATTGTATGAGAAATAAGATAATCTTTTCATACATCTTTCATCTTACTTGTTATAACATCTTACACTTTGCTTACTGCTTAGGGTATTAGATTTAATATATTCGTGCCTACCTAATATTGTGCTGTTTTTGACTTCATTTCTATGATTTATAATGGTCATTCCATCTTCAGTTATGAAACATTGTGTTGTTTCCTGATCTTCAATCTGGAGGCATCTAAACTTTGTTTTTTAATACAGGTTTCACTGTTCAACTATGAATGACATACTCCATGTCAATGCACCTAATGAGCAATACCTTTCCTCTGGAAATCTCAATAAAACATCAAAGTAGCTGTACTATGTTGCCTGGAAGAAGAAAACAGATAAGTAATTGAAACCTTCTACAATTGAAACCTTCAATAATTATTTCAATAAACCTAGAATATATTCATCCATTGCCTATCATGATTACTGCTGTAAACATGTAACATTAGTCAAAAACAAACATAAAGCTTACCATTCAGTAGAAACATTCATATTTTAATTCCTTATGCATTAAATTTCTCTCAGGAGCTTATACAGATCCATGATCCAAAGGAAACCTGGAACTAAAAAAAGATGAGCCACATTCTCTACCAAATGATAGAAATTACAAACCTTGATCAAGATGGTCCTCCCTCCTACGCTTTTTGTTGATCACAAAAGACTTTGTAAGCTTCCTCATATGCCTTTATTATCTACCAAACCCTCTAGTGATAAAAACAACACACCTTGCCTCTGCCTTTGGAGTGAGATTGATAGAGAAGAGGAACAAAAAAACAGTGTAAAGTGTTTAATACATCTAATAGAGAATGCACATAGACACAATCATTGTATATTAAGAAATGTGTAGAGTTCTAATTAAATAATAACAAATAATGCATTTGTTTCTTGGTAAACAAAATCTGTTATTTCTATTTATCATTTAAATGCAGAAAGAAGCTGTAAAGTCTACTATTATCATTGCTGTCCACTAAAAAAGATTTATTTGATTACAATTCATGTCTAAACCTTGATAAACTCCTGAACACTAAATTTTATTTCTTCATGAGCAAATAATATTCAAAAATAATCAGCAACACATAAATGTTTCAACTGCTTTTAGTTTAATTCAAAAGATTACATGAGAAGTAAGATAATCTCTTCATACATATTTCATTGTCACTTGTTTTCTTGTTCAGGATTATCAGGTACTCCAATGAAAATGCAACAGCAGATGCTGCATTGGAAACAATTCACCAAAAAGGATCTAGGCACCTCAGTTCATATGGTAAACTTGATAAACTCCTGAACACTAACTTTTATTTATACACTAAAGCAAATAATACCCAAAAATAATCTTTTCATACATCTTTCATCTTACTTGTTATAACATCTTACATTTTGCCTATTGCTTAGGGTATTAGATTTAATATATTCTTACCTACCTAATATTGTGTTGTTTTTTACTTCATTTATATGATTTATAATGGCAGGTACTCCAATGAAAGATGCATCAAACTAACACTTCATAATACACATAGGTAAGATGAGGTATCATTGCATTCACATCCATATATGTTCAGTAAAATAGGAAATCACACATCCTAAGTAAAACCATACACTTCCTCTCAACTCCTGATACATCTGCATTGTCTTTGCACTAACTTTTATTCATACACTAAAGCAAATAATACCCAAAAATAATCAGAGCAACACATAAAACCCTCAACTCTTACTGCTTAGGGTATACACTTACATTTTGCTTACTGCTTAGGATATTAGATTTAATATATTCGTGTCTACTAATATTGTGTTGTTTTTTACTTCAATAAATTGATTTATAATGGCCGTTCCATATTTAGCATTATGAAACATTGTGTTGTTTCCTGATCTTCAATCTGGAGGCATCTAAACTTTATTTTTTAATACAGATTTCATTGTTCAACTATGAATGACATACTCCATATCAATGCACCTAATGAGCAATACCTTTGCTCAGGAAATCTCAATAAAACATGAAAGTAGTTGTACTATGTTGCCTGGAAGAAGAAAACAGATAAGTACTTGAAACCTTCTACAATTGAAACCTTCCATAATTATTTCAATAAATCTAGAATATGTACATCCATTGCCTATCATGATTACTGCTGCAAACATGTAACATTAGTAAAAAACAAACATAAAGCTTACCATTCAGTAGAAACATATAGTATTTTAATTCCTTATGCATTACATATCTCTAAGGAGGTTATACAGATCCATGATTTTTAGGAAACATGGAAATAAGAAAAGATGAGCCACCTTCTCTGGAAATGATAGAAATTACAAACCTTGATCAAGATGGACCTCCCTCCTAAGCTTCTTGTTGATCGCAACAGACTTTGTAAGCTTCCTCATATGCCTTCATTATTTAGGAAACCCTCTAGTGATACACATAATACACCTTGCCTCTGCCTTTGGAGTGAGATTGATAGAGAATAGAAACAAAAAATCAATGTAAAATGTTTACTACATCTAATAGAGAATGCATATAGACACAATCATTGTATATTTAGAAATCTGTGAGAGTTCTAATTAAATAATAGCAAATAATGCACATGTTTCTTGGTAAACAAAATCTGTTATTTCTATTTATCATTTCAATGCAGAAAGAACCTGTAAAGTCTATTATCATCATTGCTGTCCACTGTAAAATATTTTATTTGATTACAATTCATGTCAAAATCTTGATAAACTCCTGAACACTAAATTTTATTTCCTCATGAGCAAATAATATTCAAAAATAATCAACAACACATAAATGTCTCAACTGCTTTCAGTTTAATTCAAAAGATTACATGATTTCTAAGATAATCTCTTCATACATATTTCATTGTGACTTGTTTTCTTGTTCAGGATTCTCAGGTACTCGAATGAAAGATGCATCAAACTAACACTTCAGAATACACATAGGTAAGATGAGGTATCATTGTATTCATATGTTCAGTAAAATAGCAAATTACACATCCTAAGTAAAACTATACGCTTCCTCTCAACTCCTGACACACCTGCATTGTCTTTGCCTTCAATTTTTTTTTGCAAATCCTCAGAAAATACAACAGCAGATGCTGCATTGGAAACAATTCACCAAAAAGGATCAAGGCACCTCAGAATTAAGTAAGTCATCTCACATACCAACTCCACAACAATTACATCAATAAGTTTGCATTGAGTTTAGACATCCATGCATGAAATTATAAAGACAAAAATATCAAGACTAAAGTTATTTACAACATGTGATTGCTTCTGAAATGCATGGAAAGTAAATGCATCTAGTTCAAAATTATCAAAGCATGTTTGTTTGGTTATGTATCTTCATATGAATTACAAAAACATGTTTGTTTGGTTATGTATCTTCATATGAATAAAATAAAACAGAAGGGAATCTCCCTGAACATTAACCATTTCATAATAACCAAATTACAAAAACAAAAACACTTCTTCTTCATAACAGTTAAAAGGAAATCACCCAGAACATAGAACCTAGCAAGATTCATTTGAAAATTTAGATGACTCCCTAAAACCAACTAAATGATAAAACAAAACAGAATAACAAAGTCTAGGGTGCATTTCAATCAAAACAAATACAATCAAAATAAACCCCTAAACAAAACAGATGAAAACCACTTCAATCTCTCTCCAACTTGATAACAGTCCCTTTCTGCTCCTCAGCATCAACAGAGCTCCCATGAAAAAGTTTCCTTTTTATACTTCTCCCCATGTAATCACCTTCAAAGCCAACATCAATCTTACTGTCCTTTGGTGTGCTAAAACCTTCATCCAAATCTTCAACCTTCAAGACAATTAACATGGAAGAAAATGAACTAATCAAACCAATGATCAAGACCATAGCCTTATAACATAAACCTCTACTAATGAATGTACCTTATCCAAGCTATTACACAATGCATTGTAGTCTTCTTCAAAATTCAAAATCTGAAATAAAACAAACAAACAAACACATAAATTAGAAGACAATAATTAAAAACACATACAGAAAAATATATCCAACTAACCAAATAAAGAAATAAGAAAGCCACCTGATCCACAACATTCAACTCACTGCTGCCCTCACCCAAATTGCCAATCTTCAAAGACATATCAATTAAATCAAACAACAATACTCAACATCAACAGTAAATAACAATTAAATCATACTAAGCAATCAATAAATAACACAAACTACCTGATCCACAACACCATTTAGTTCATTGCTGCCCCCAACCAAACTATCAACCTTCAAACAAAAACCAATTACATAAGACAATAATAATGAACACTAAATCACAATAATAAATATACTAAATCCTACCCAGCATTCAATAAATTACATCAATTACCTGATTCTCACTACCAACTGCCTCAATGTTGCCCTTATCCAGATTGCCAACCTCCAAAATTCCATAATCAAGCAAACATTAAGTAATCTCTCTTAATCAAAGAAAGAAAACAAAAATAGACATGAAATAGAAAGCTACATCCTATGAACAAAATGATAGACTATATGAATTACCTGATCCACATCACCAATAGGTTCATTATTGACCACATTCAAATTCAAATCTACAGCCTTCAATTGATGACAAATAATATCAGATAACCAACTATTCATTAACAACACAAAACCATTAGCATTAAGAAGATAAAAGAGTAGGTCTATTACTTGATTGGCAAACACTTCAGCATTAATCTGAGGCATGTTCAAGCTAATCTTCTTCACACTATAAGCACCACTAAAGTTTCTTAACTGATCTGGAGTAACTTGAACCTTGAAATAAAGTTCTCTATCAATTAGGTTGTCATTTATATCAATAGGGAGTATGTCACTCTCCAAAAGCTGTCAAAACAAACCAACATGTCAATAACATATATTAATGATTAATGAAGAACTCAGTCTACACTAACAACTAAAAATCACACTCTTACATGTGCCTTCTCTGTCCGTAGCTCAGATGCAGTTTTTCCAATCAGCTCAACACAGTGTTGGTCCCATAGGATTAAAGAAGCATTATTAGTATAATCCTGAACCAAAACCTGAAGCTTATATCTGAAAAAAATAGAAAATTAGCAGGTATGTGAAAACAAATGCATATTACATTCATATAGGCATACACATATAAAGATCTTAACATGAAGAACACTACCTTGGTATGTTGTTTGCATCAAACTTGTCACAGTTAACACAGTAAAAGGACTGGTTAACTTTAGTCATCTTCCTATAACACCTTCGGCACGATAGATACCACCAATCCCCAACCGTCTCAACACATAGTATTTTAGCAATAATCCAAAATGTACCAACCTAACAATAATAATAAGACATATTACATGTAAATCAAGCAACTGCAGATCAAAACCATACATAACAGATTAAAAAAAAATAAGGAAGAATAGTAAACAGTATACATAAAAATATATCTACCTCAGCCAATGTCTTAATCTCTTCAATTGTACGTAAGACAAAATTCCCATTCAGCGGATCATCATTTCCCACACCTAGTGCATCCAAAGCAGGTAGACCAACAGCTTCACCCACACCATTATCATCAAACCTTTAAAATCCAGAACACAAAATAAACTTGCAAGTAGTCAGTTAACCTGAACTCAAAAGTTCACAAAATAAACATTCAGAAATGCACCTAAACATTACCCATTTCTATATGCAGTTATCTCCACCAAATCCCCATCCAATATCAGCTTAGTGGCATTATAAGTGGTAGAAACACTCACAACATCTAAATCAGGAGCAGAAAAAAAAACACAACTCAAATAAAATGACAATAAATCACAACATAACTGGACATGACCAAGAAAACAATAATAACTCATCATACCTTTATAAACCTTACACCTACAAAACTGGAGGATCATAATAGGAGCCTCTCCACCCTGCCTCACCCTCTCCATCATCACATCAACATAGTCCTCCCACAAAGTACAGCTCAACCGATTGTGACTGGAAGAAATGAAATCCAATCAGAATCTGCTTACCAACACAGAAACATAAACAGTAAAATAAAAGACATAAACACACCTATGGTCTTCCAAAATAACCTGCATCCACTTAGTAACCTGCTCACTGTTGCTGCGAGCACGTGGTGAGTTCAAGCTCACAACACGACCAATAACATCTGCCCAAAAAACAAAGTATCAAATCATTCTAGTTACATATGCAGACAAAAAACTAAAACAACATAATTATCTATGATTCATATGAAGCTGGACCCTAAAACTGTACCAATCATTTCAGATTCATCAACATGGCCAACTCTTGATACATCACTGAAATTCCTGAACTGGAAAATACTTCGAGGGAAGGTTGAATCACACAACTCACACACCCTGGTGCTATTAATAAAAATCAACATGTAACGATGGTTGGTTGTCTTGAAACGCATTCTGTTGTTTGTCACAACAAAATTCTTCACAGCATACAACTTTCCTTCACTGAATTCCACCTTCAACTGAGGAAGCAAGTCAGTCTTGATGGTAGCATGAATCCTCTGCCCCTGTTCCACAAATAAAACAGTCATGCTATAGCTGATTTCATGAATTTTAAACACCTTCCACATTGTACACTGCATAGCTTGATTGTTACACATTTAGAAAAACATTACCTCTGCATCATGGAACACACATTCTGTGCTTCGGAATCTCACAGCATTGCCATATGCAGGTACACGATAGCAGCGAACCAGCCTCATTTTCACAGCCCATTGAGTTTTTGATGGTCCAACATCCCTCAAAAAAGTGAAGCAAGGTGCCATCCTGTTCAAGCAACCAAAAGGGATCAGCCATCTGTTTCAAATCAAATGCAGAATAAAAACAAAAATGAACACCAAGAAAACCTGTTCCAGCAGAATTTGTTTGGTAAAAAACAGAGGTAAATGAAGAAGATGTATTCAAATGTTTTGAGCATAAGCTCCTCCAGCCCAACCACAAATCCTTATATAGCTCCTGAGGAATACCAAAGATCACACAACCATTTTTCATTTTTTTTAATGCTCCATACATATATTAGAAGATAGTTGATCATCACAGCTATGCATGTTTGTAGACCAAGAGGACAATTATACCCTACATCTCATTAAACTGTGTTTTGATTGGTTGATAGGATTATGTAGTGAACAAATCTCTTTGCTTAAGAAAATAGCTAAACATCCGATTGATCAAAGAAGAGGTGAGAACCTCAAATAACGTGACTGTGATTCTACATATTCTAGAGAAGCAAACAATCATTACATGCAAAAAAAAAAAAACAGGACTTATTTAAAAGCATATTGGCCAACACATATTCTGTCCATGCAATAAATTGTTGCAGCCAATTAACCAACATTTTCAATTGGCCAACGTGGAGGTGGGGCCAGCAATTAGGCGGCTGGTAGCCCACTCTACAAAAAGTGCCAATCAGATATTTACACTTACAAAGAAATAATTAGGAAAGAAATACAGAAATTTTTTTGTCAATGGATTCACCAAACATGAATGCATTTTATTTTCCTAAACCAATTATTTTAATAATCAGAAAATAGGATGCAATTTGGGCGGGAAAATGGCAAATCAGAAATTTTGGCCAACTTGTTTGCTTTTATTATAGTATAGATTAGATTATATCATTTAGGATTATTTTATTACTTCTTATTTTTGAATTAATTACATTATTTGAATTATTTATTAAAAAGCTTGATTTGTATCTCTACTCCTTAATGCATGATTGATTTTAGATGATGTGAATGAATTTAGAAGCAGATTTGGTAATGGTGACGCAAACCGTTGTCATGTTAGGGATTATGATCCATATCCTTTTCATAGATCTTGATCCATATATTGTTATGATCCATACTATCTATTTTTTTTTTTTTACTCCATACAACTATTTACTAAAACTATAAAAATGTAATTTAAAAAAGCAAAAGAAATATAAGGAATGTAACCGTTTGTTGTATATCCTTTTAAATAATAAAATATGATAGAAAAAACCTTTTAATTTATACAACTTCTTATTATAAATTAAAATGCACTTGTGTGCCCCCAACCTTCTCTAATACCCATCTTATACATATATATACTTGTGTGCCCAAGTCGTTGCGCTTTTCTTCTCTTATTCTTCTTCTTCCTCTTCTTTTGCTGTGTTTCTTCTTATTACTCTTCCTCAGTTGTGTTTCTTCTTCTTCTCTTTTTTTGGGTGGCAATACCGATTCTTCTTCTCATCATCTTCTGCTTCTTCTTCTTCTCCTCTTTTTTTTTTTTTTTGGTGGCAATATCGATCCTATCCTTGATAAAGGAAAAACAGAGGATGACAATCTGCTCCCAAATGAGACAGAAAGTGGCCTAGTTGACGGCGCTGCGAAGGGCAAGGTACTCATTTGTCATGATCGTCGGCGAGGGCAGGGATGGATGCACGAATAAATACGTAATACCTTAAACTATAAGCAGTATTATCTTAAAGTTGAATATGTAATACATATTTTATACTATACTATAAACATTAATACTTCAAAGGTAAATATGTAATACCTCAAAGGTAGATATGTAATGCTCAAATGTGCATATGTATACCAAATATATAATACATACTATACTCTAAGCATTAATACCTTAAAGGTAAATATGTATGTAATACCTCAAAGGTAAATATGTAATTCTCAAAGGTGCATATGTAGTACTCAAAGGTAAATATATAATACGTCAAAGGTGCATATGTAATACGCATATGTAATACCTTATGCTTTAAGCTTAATACCTTAAAGGTAAATGTGTAATACCTTAAGAGCATACATACACGTAATACCTGAAAAGTATATATATAATATCTATCACTGAACGATATCACATAATATGGAATTTGGTGTGTATGAGCGCACACCACCTCAGGTACAAGATCTTCTGCGCATTCTAGTACACTGTTATACTGTGCATTTTATTCCCTGCAAAATCGTCTTTTGTCCTTTTTATTCTTCAGGTGTCATATTCTAATTGACTCTTCCTTGTTTGTTCCTTCTAGTAACACAGAGCCCTAATTCAGAGATAACCGTTTTCAGAACGAAGTTGTTGTTGTTTTGTCTTTTAGTGTAGCTAGCTTGCTGATGAATGCTGTAGGCTTGTCTAGCTTGCTGTAGTGACCTTCATTTGCTTGCTGAAATTCTGTTACGCCTTTGTAGTATCCTGAGCTTCCTGCAGTGACCTCCAGTCTTCATGCAACGACCTTAACTTATACTAAAACATTTACATAACAGATCTTAAGTACAAGGTTACTACATCCTATCTATTACATGTTTTGTTTTCATCAAAATCTATAAAATAATTTCTAACATTATATTTTATTCTAAAACCTTCTTGTACGTAGAAATTAAAATGAACAATTTTTTTAGCTATATAACTTAAAATTCATTGGTTTTTTAAAGCAAATTAAAGAAACTTCAACATCTTTAACATACTTTGCCTGAATATATGCAGCTCCAGTACTAACCCATACCATTAATATTGATGAATATATAAAAACCCTATTCATTAATGATTACCAAATGCACTGAATTATTCTCTGCCAGATAATTAATATTATGATTCCCATGGCTAATTGTTTAAAGTAAAATGAACTTAAAAAATATTTAAGGAATAATTAATTCGGAAGACTTTTAGCAATACAGTTCAAGGCTTTAAAGATAATCCATCTGTCCCATCTAAAGCTGAAAGAAAACTTATATGAATTGAAAGTTTAAACGATTTTAAAAATTAATACTAGGGATCCAAAAGTCAAAAATGGTTAATTAGGGATTAAAAAATAGGCTTAAGGAAGTAATGAGAATCCTTAATCCGGATATTCTGGGGATATAAATGATAAATAATGAGGATTAATAAAATGGAAGTAATTAAAAGTGGTGATCAATCATGATCATAAATTAACATCAAAGACATGTTCTCATCATCATCATCATTAATTTAATAATGTGGATGTCAATACATCCCTATAAATGGTGGGTAAAAGTGAATGGAAAGACACACCACAGAAAAGAAAAGAAAAGATATTGTGATACATAATAGTTAAGAGGTAATAATAAATGGTGAGAGGTAGTGATAGTCATTGTTGGAGGAAGATGATGATGAAGATTGTGGCAACACTATTCTTTGGTACCTCTCTCTCTCTCTCTCTCTCTCTCTCTCTCTCAATTGAAGTTGTTCATAGTATTTGTGTGTCTGCATGCGTGCAGCTACGTGGATGATGTCATATCAAAGCTGTGCTCAAATACCTACTACTTTGGACTTGAGTAACTTGGGTAATTTGAACTTGAGTACACACTTAGGTGTCGGGCTCAATAATGGTGTCGACGTCGATGTCGAAATTGAGGATGAGGATTAATGAAGATGCATGGTCGTGGCGCGCCAGGCGTGTGAATAACACGCGCTAGCAAAACCCTAATAATTAAACCATACTAATATTGCCATTTATATATGTAATTATCTGTGTGTTCCTTCATTTCCAATATCATTATGTATTCCTAATTTCTTTTCATTTCACCCTTCATGTATACCAATCTCTCTACTTGAAAATTATATTGGAATTGGGTTCAAAGAAAAAAGTACTTAATCAATTTAATTGTTTTTTTGTTTATTATAATTCGACTTGCATGCAATAATTCTATCAAATATATATTGTCCAACTAATAAATTCCACGTACGTTTTGCATTGGTGCCAACCCTGATTATTTTTTTCTTTCTAAGGGTATTTTGGGATATTATAAATTAATTGGTTTTAACAAAATATATCAACATTTCATTGGAGACACCAAATTTAAGAATTTTAAGGTAACTAATTCTTGCATACTTAGACTCATTATTTACTTTTTTTTTGTAATTATTGATTTTATTTTCATGTCTTTGATTATCATTTATTCGGTGTTATATATATAATATATATTCATTCTTTTGGCTTAATGAGGTATGAAGTAGTTGCAATTTTTTTAAAATTTATATATTTTAGCTTATTGTATCATTAGTTATTTAGCTATTATCACGTGGATTGATATTAGAATGGCAATAGTGATAAAACTCATTCCTATGGGGTCAAGATTTATTTATCCCCAATTAACATTATAAATTTATTAAACATTGATGAATTTTTAAACATCTTAATTTTTCACCGTAAAATCACCGGATAAATTGTCCAATAAATAGATCAATCAGATCCGGATGTGGTTGTTGCTCTATGGTGCTATGGACTCGACCCCCTCCTACTCACCCTGGGGCCCATAGCATATCGGGGGTTAGAAAATATATTTAAACAACTAATAATTTAAAATAAAACCATTAAGATGATCATATGAAATTGTGAAAACAAATTACTAAAAACATTATATATGCGGAAGGATTATAAAATATTGAGGATTAAGAATATAGCTAGTTATGAAATTTATATAAATTTGCAGTGTTTACTTTAGGATATATATATATATATATATATATATATGATTTTATCATTTTACAAAAACACATAAGAAATACCAAAATGAGTAAAAACATATAAATTAAGGTCTAATTAATATATCGCTATATAAATGAATCTTAAAATAAATTAAGAAGCACCAAAACATTTTCGTCAAATATTTATGAATACCATTATAACTTTAAAAGTAAATTACATACATACATAAATTAAGGTCTAATGAATTAACAAAAAATTGTCAACTACACAAACAATATTATAGTTTAAGAAATATCAAATTTTAAGGGAATTTTTTTAATTATCTTTATATATTTTTTGTTAATTTTTTTACATAAAATTCAGCCAATTTTCATGAACTCTCTTATATATTATGAGTTAATTTCTTGAAATATATTTGGTGGTTTTATATTTTCCACTAGTACAAATCCAGTGTAATATATCAAATTTTATATAAACAAAAATTAAATTTTGTAAATAGAAAAATGTAAACATTATTTATACAGTAAAATAATTATGTAGTTATGTAATACATATCACCTAATTTAACATTAATATAATATAAATTGATTAAATATTTATTTAATTGTTAGAGTATATGTTGCATTTGTAGATGATACTAAATATTCTTTTATTTATTATTCTGAAAATAATAAATATATATATAGTTTCTTAAAATATTTATGAATATTTTATTGACAAATTTAATTTATTGTCAAAATGTTTTATATTATGTTGGTCCAAAGTGATAGTAGGCTTAGAGCAGCCTAGCACTGCGCTGGGCTGCATGAATTTTATTAAAAGTGCCATCAAGCACTGCGCCACCCACTGCTCCACATTAAACTTTTGCACAGTGCGGTGCTACATTTTTTTTAAAGTTTTTTGTATTTATTATATATTGTGAAGCTATTTTTTAATATTTGAGATAGTATAATTGTATTTTGTCAACACAAATTGTGATATAAAATTATAATTGAAATGATAATTTGAACAACATGAATGGTAATTTGAAAAACACGAATACAAGAAAATTTGAACAACACGGATGGTCATTTGAACAACACGAATGGTAATTTGAAAAATTGAAATGATCGTGAGTGATCGTTTCTCAACATGGATATTGAAAATTAGAGAAACGAGAAGCAATTACATAAAATTACTAATAATAAATTAAAATGTAAATAAATACAACATCACATTACTGAAAAATAAATTACAATACATGAAAATAAAACTCTGAAATTGATTAAAATACATGGAAATAAAACATAAATTGAAAATAACAAACAAAACCTAGTAATCCGATAGACCAGCACCAGATCCAGATCCTCCAAAATTTGGAAATTGTCCATACATATCAAACATATTTGGAGTTGATGGCACTTGAAATTGTCTCCGCATAATTATCTGTTGCTGCTCTTGAAAGTATTCACGTTTGATGGGATCAACAATCGTATCCAAATCAATAAGTAGTATGTTATCTTCTCTAGTCATTTCATACTGGTATTTGCTTGTTGCAATTTGTCGATTTTGTGCTTCAGTGTGTTGCCTTTGTGCTTCAATTTTTTGCCTTTGTGCTTCAATTTTTTGCCTTTGCACCTCAATATCCCGCTCTTTATTTGCAAGCGAAGTTGAAAATGACATTAATGTGTTGGAGACATCTAATCTTTTCTCGAACCTTGCTACTGGTGTTGCTCCTCCAGCACATTACGTTATTCAAGGGAAAGAATATAATATGGGATATTATTTAGCTGATAATATATATCCCAAATGGGCAACTCTTGTGCAAACTATCCATTCACCAAGTGGTCCGGAAAAACAATATTTTGCGAAAAACAAGAAGCTTGTAGAAAAGATGTAGAACGTGCATTTGGATTTCTTCAAAGTAGATTTGCAATTGTGGCGAATCCAGCACGCTTGTGGTTGAAAAGTGATTTACAAGATATCATGACTGCATGCATAATAATGCATAATATGATAGTAGAGAATGAACGAGATCTTAATGCTCCAATTCAAGAAAGCTCCAATTTAAGAAAACTTGGAAGTGTCACCTCCGGACATCGAATTTGCTGAGAATGAACCTACTCGCTTTCAGGATTTTTTTGGTCGATTTAGACAAATTAGAAATGCAGATGCTCATTTTGCACTTCGAAATGCATTAATTGATCATTTGTGGGAAGAATATTCTAATTCAGAAAATTAAGAATTATAGTTGTGTAACATCTATTTCCCTTTCAATAAAAATAAGTTGTTGTTTTTGTTTTCATTTTACCTTAAATTTCATTCAATTACTCCTATAACTTTTTATTTATACGATTTGAATATAAATAATAAAATTGTATTAAAGAGCTTGTAGGTGTACATATGTTAATCAATTAAAATATATTTGAAAAATATGATTAAATAAATTCATAATTAAAAATATAATGAAATATTCATTTTTAGTGTAAAAAGTAGTACATAGTGCTGGAGATGAAAATACTGTTTCTGTACTACTTTAGTGCAAAATCTACACTAAAGTAGTGCAAGTGCTGGAGATGCTCTTAGAGGGGGGAATAAGTCTACTCAAAATTTTCAAACTTTTAACTTCAAAGAATGTTCAAGCCTCAGAATGCAGTAAGCTACAAAGCTACTGATCAGAGCAGGGTCCTGCCAAAGTGCAGTGACCTAGAGACTTGTAAAAAACAGAGTTTTAAGTGCACAGCAGAAAACTTTTAAACGAATGAGTTTTCTGAAGAACAATTTTATGCACTATGCTTAGCAAGATATGATCAACAGAGCAAGGTAAGATAAGTAGTTAGATATGCAGGCAGTATGCTATAAGAACAAGAAAACAAAGACCAGCTGTTTATAGAGGTTCGAGGGTGGAGTAATCCATCTACGTCCTCTCTACTCCTTCTCAAGGAGGAACTTTGTTAAGAAAGGTTTGGTTTATAGAGACTCGACTCCTTCAAACAATCCTAACAAGAACTGTCAGCTCTATTCTCACACAGGATAGCTGCACAGTGACTAAACTACTTTGCCCACACAGAGCACTTGTTCTTCTAGAAAGAACGCAAACACTTGATCAGGAATAATAATAGAGATAAACAGATTCAGGAATAACTGTGAAATATTATTCCATAAAATATTGTTATGAAATACGAATTTTGGGAAAATACAGCGGAAATGATTTTATTGAAATTCATTTCTTTACAGACACATTTTTGATACATTGAAAAGAGCGATAGAATAATCATTTACATAAATAAACATGTTTGGAGTTCATAAAAATAAAACTCTTTATTAAAATCTTCTACGACCTTGATAATATCGGCTACCTGCATTCACCGCTCGCACACCATGTCCTGAATACTTTAAGCTGAAAACATTTTTACACATAGGGGTGAGTGCCAAAGGAACACTCAGTGGGTCGACCTGTACTGTGAAAGGGACACATAATACTATAATCATATACTATATATATACATATTACACATTGTGGACTCCCGAGTAGTCCCCTGTAAACCATGTTGGATAGATATCCGAAGAAAATCTATCCAGGCCCCAAGCCGACCCTATGGGTTTTTACACCCTTCATGTTGGGTTTCCGAAGAATACCCTCTGTGCTGGGTTTCCGAAAAATACCCTACTTGGCGTGCAAGCGCATGCGCATTTAGATTCCACATAATGGATCTCACATAACACATAGTACACGTTATTCACATTCACATAAATTCATATAATTTATGACAAGTACAAATAGACAAATAAAATCCTTTTGCCATGTATTGGTTTCTAATGAAACCCCTCCTGTACGGGTATTATCCCGACATATTATCATATGAAACCAGTCGCATTTGTATCCCTCGAAAACATTAATCCTTGAAAACATATAATTTACTCGATAATTCAATCATAAAATAATGACGTTCAACTTGAACTCGGCTCCACATGAAAACTGAATTTAAAGTCATATAATACATAAAGTTTCATATAATGATTTGTACAAATAGAAACGCATTTATTTGATAAGATTTTACCCCCACCTTTAGAAGCGATGCTCGTAAAATCCTTCACCTTATTTTCCTCTAGTCCTTTCCCTCGTTCGTATTTCCTTCAAAGTACAAAAACTCATCTTAAAATCTAATCGCAACTATTAATTGTAGAATTAATTATTATATTAAACTCTTGAGAGGGATCAATGATTGACATTTCTAGGTTTTCTTTTCACTTAGGGGTTGAGGTAGACGAGCTATCACTGAGCATTTGTTTACAAATTTAGAAATTCTAAAGGTATCCATGTACGATGATAATCTAAGACAAGGGTTAATTTGTCATTCTATCGTAGTTTTTGGGTTTAAATAAAGATTCCTACGATCAATGATTTAGATTGTCACATTTATTGTCACGCCCCATTTTCATTTCAGCGGAATAAAACATATTTTATGAAAATTATAAATAAACAGAGTAAATGCAGCAGTTTGCAAAAAGGCGTGCAGCGATATTTAACACCCGTCAAAGAAAATTCAGTAAAATATTTCAAATGGCAACCCTTGAAAGACTCAGGGATTACCAATATTTTCTTAAGATAAAACAATTTAATATCATATATTACAGTCAAAACGTTTAAAAGATATATATATATATACATACTTCAACAAAAGTATTTAGAGTATGTCATAAATATATACTTGTAAAAGATAGGACATCTCTATTCTTCGTTCCTTGGCTCCAGGGTTTCTGTATATTTAAAACATATAAGGGGTGAGTGTGAGAAAGAAACACTCAGTGGAGGTAAAGGCACATACATCAAACATTTAGACATTTAACATCTGAAAACATAACATCTGGAATACATTGCATTCCCCCGGGACTTTCAACCCGATGTACTTCGGAGTTTTACATCCGACGTAAACTTTCTTCGGAACTTTCCACATAGACTTTAAGAGGTCATAATTGAAACCTCGAACATTAAGAGGCCATAATTGAAACCTCGAACATAAGAGGCCATATTTGTAACCTCGAACATAGCGGGGCCACGTCTGAAACCCCTACATACGCATACACACATAATTGATTGAAGAGAAATGCTGAACGTCAACATCCAATTCAATCACAAGTAAGTACAATCAACTTGATCACATTTTGTACATAATTAATTGCGCACATTTTAACAGATAATAAAACACATAATTTACCCCCACTTTGAATATTCAAAAGTTCGATTGCGGTTCGTCGTCCCCTTCCTTAAACTGGCCTTTCTTTCGCATTTCCTACATAATGTAGAAGCTTATCTTAATATTTAACTTGATCATCTATAAATGAAATAATCTATCAAAATAACTCTATCTTAAATATCTATAGAATACTTAAAATATTAAATTTCTAATATACGATATTAATCGAAGATTCATAATTAATGGTATAACTTGAACAAATTAGGGTATTTCTCTATTTTGGAGGCTTAATTCGTTGTTCGTATCAATCGTGGGTTGTTAATATCAATCGTGGATTAAATCTATGTCTATAACGTGGTACAATAATCTAAATACATTTATCATTTAAGTTTTGGTTTCGTAATATAATTTCGGTGAAGTTCTAAAGTTCAATTATAATTTAATCATAATACAATGATTAAAAATGCAATATTATATAACTTAGGGTGGAATTGCATAAATCATAAATCATAAACTTTTAGGGAATGAAATGCATAAAATCAAGACTTTGGATCAAACTTTGCAAAATGATCCTTGATAAAAATCAAATTGCAACTAAACCCCTCCCCTTTCCCCTTCCCCTTCCCCTCCCCTTCCCCTGCTTCCCCCTGCCATCTCCCTGCCGCCACAGCCACTGCCGGCGACGGGCCCGTCGCCGGCTCAACCCCTGCACGGCGCCGCCACTCACGGCGGCGCCTCCTCCCCCGACTCCACAACAAACAACCAACAAACACTCACACACACCACACACACTCACACATACAACCACACACACACCACCACAACCACCCACACACGCACACACGCAGCGCCGCCGGCGGCGCTGCTCCCCAGCACCTGCACGGCGCCGCCGCCCCACGGCGGCGCCCCCCTTGACTGCCGGCGGCCGAGAGTGACGGAGCGAGAGAGAGAGAGAGAGAAAAACATGGAGAGATATAGATACATATATATACATAATACAATAGATACAACTTTACTACATCAAGAACAAATTTGTAAATAAAATTTTACCCCTTTTTCTTAAGGTTTTCCCAGCAAAGTCGAAGCAGAAGAAAAATAAGAGAAGAAGAAGATGGAATGAGAAGATATTTGTTCAAAAGCTTTATCTCCAAAAATATATACACGTGTACTATATATATATATATGTGTGTGATGAGTTGTAAAGTAGAAGGAAAAAAAAAAAATTTTTTGCCTTCTCAAATTATTTGCTAAAAAAAATGGGCCAAGATTGGGCTAAAAAAAAGTATGATTTGAATCCAAAAATTAAGAATTTTGGGTTTAAGAATTGATTTGGATCCATTCAAAATTAAACATTTTGGGCTTAAAAAATTAATCAATTAATATGAAATTGATCTTGCTATAATCTCACATATATATATATATAAAATTAAATTTATTTTGGGTGTTATATTTATACTACTTTTGAACTATATAAATCATTTGGTTATAAATTGAGACTAAAAATTGTATTTTCATGAGATTATGGAGTATAATGCACAATAAATCAAAGTCTCAGGGTCATAACAAAATTTAATTTCAGTTTTTCTTAGGGCTCTAAACTACAATTATTCTTAGGGCTCTAAACTACAATTACATAATGACATGAAATTTACAATCTAGTCCTTTACATTAATTAAATTTACCCAAGTGCACCCAGTCATTCCCTGCAAGAGATCGCTACCTCTCTGTTCCACCATCGCACCGGCAACATCCTGCCTCCTCGAACGGCGGCCATGAACGCCATCCAACAAATCCAATCACACCCACAATACATTACACAACCACCACTGCAATCAAACTCACCTACACTTTCACACACATCACAGCCCAGCAACACTACTAGCCACTACAATCAAACTCACCTACACCTTCACACATCACTACACATCACAGCCCAGCAACACGGCTAGCACTGCTGCCCACGGCAGCGCCCACGTAGGGCAGCGGCGGTAGAGGATGTGAGAGGGGGAGATAAAACAGAGGCAGAGATGAAGCAGGGGAAAAAGGGCGACGGCAGCGGTGACAGCCACCGTTGCTTTCGTGTGTGCCGTCGGCCCTCACGGCCACGACTACCCTCGCCGGCGGCCTACCCCGGCACAATCACACACACTCCAAAACCAAAAGCCAACACTCATCTCTAACCCACTAACACCAACATCCATTATCACCATCATCTCAGTGCCGCCGCGGGATGCGCTGGCCAAGCAGATTTCGCCGCACTACCACCGTGCCGGCAAGCAAACAGGAAGCCCCTCCAATTGATGGACTACAGCGACCCGCAACGGAGAAGAAAGACGGAGAGAAAAGAGAGATAGAGGGAAGGAGAGAAAGGGCGACAGTTTGAACGGAAGGAAATCCATAAATTGTTCACCAAGCTTCTGCAAGTTTTACAATCTCTGATATGGGTAAGAATGAGGGGATTAAGGAAATTATGGTAAGGGGATGAGAGAGAGATGGGTTTGTTCCCCTTTTCTTCATTAATCGAGAGATATGGGTGAGAGATGAGATGAGGTGAGGAGAGGAGAGAAGTTGTAATGTGTCACAAACGATGAGAATATCGCGAAATATCATGGATATATCGTGGATATGGATATTGCGCTATACGGATATTGGGTGTTAATGTTTTTTTTTCCTGAATATCACAAAATATCGATATCGATTTCGATATCGGTTCAGTGTAGTATAAAATTAGATGAAAATTGGGAAATATCGTGGATATATCGCAAAATATTACATGTATATCAAAATAAGCGATTTTGATTCAAAAAATTAAACTATGTGATTTTTTTTACTTTGTATTGTGTATTTTGTGGCTTTTTGAAATTTCCATTCCTTTAACCAATTATTACTTCATTTACTTTTTTTTTTCTAATTTTTTTGCATGATATATTTCTCTATATAAGAGGATAAATGCAAGTGAACATTTTATCATATATTCTAAGGTTCAAAGTATAATATCACTAACTCTCTCCCAACATTTTTGATTAAATTAATTTCAATTATTTACTTTATAAATTATGACTATTTTAATGTATTTAATTTATTTATTTTTTGGATAAAGGACATTGACATTGGAGAGAAAATACTTGCACCACTATATATATTACTCAATCTTCATTTTGAAGAACTACGAATTTGTATGTAAATTTAATCTCTTTATTTTGTTTTTCATTTTAGTTGATAAAAATAGCATTTTGTTGGTATATTGTAAATGTCTATGTTTAATTGTGCTAATTATGTATATATTAGGTGAAGCATTTAGTTAACTTATAGAAGTTTATTATAAAATCATAATTTTACAATTAATTATGTTATAGTGAAGCACTGGTATGTAAAATGTAATGTTGTAATTGTGTATTTACAATTAATTGTTATAATTAGTTTTAGTAAAATTTTATGTATTTACATATTCTGGTTGTATGACTTTGAATATTTATAACTTTTATTACTTTGAAATTGTTAACTTCAGTTGAACTTATTGATTTTTTGTTTTGATAATATATTTAGTAATTTTGTCTTGTATTATGTAATATATTATCAGTTTTCATTCGAAAAACAGTATTTATAATGCTTATTATCTATATGTTAGTTTTTATATATTATATTTTAATGTGATTTTGAGTGGAATATATGTGTAATGAAGTGTAAAAATAATCCCTAAAATTTCACATTAAATTTCCAGAATTTTAATAAGATTTCCGTTGTTTTTTCAATTTTTTTGCGATATCGATATGCGATATCGATATATCCGTAAAATCAAAGTTGCGATATCGATATTTTCATCCTTGTGTGTCACTCATAGGACAAATGAGGTGGATTGTGTGATGGCTCATCCTTTTCTATACTAAGACACGGGTTTTCGACTCCGAATTGAGTCGATAATTGTATTTTCTTAGGTCGAGATCTAATTATATATGATATTAAATTATTTTAGGGTATTCTTTATTTGAGTCGAGATTTTATTTTATGTAAATGTTACAGATAATTGGGTTCTCGTATAAAAATTATCTATTGAGTCCAACCCATTAATTAAAATTGGATCAAATAGTTTAGCACTAGATATTTACTTGTGATAAGAACTAATCGATATATTTGATTATTATTACCGTTTATTTTGTTTCCTTGATCAACTTAAAATATTCGTAATTAATAATTACCTTTAGATTATCATAATATTGTATTGAAATATTTTATACGTAAACTCTATTGGCGGATTGATTTTCGGACTTAACTCTAAACCTCGAAAGGACAGATCGAACTTAAATTTCAGGAATTAACTTATTAAAATTCTCATGAGCTCTATTTACAGCTTAATTTTATTCGGGGTGTTATATCCTCCCCTCCTTAAAATAAATTTCGTCCTCGAAATTTTATGAAACTTATTCTCTCTAACGATGCTAATATGTATCTAACCATAAATTATATCGTTATCTCTCCTTAATTATATTACAAAATATTTCTTGATTTCCTTAAATCATAACTTGTCTTATATTCGGTTACTACGAATTTTTTTTTTTAATAACTTTGAGCCAAGAATTATTTATAACTTTGGGCCAAGGATTGTTTGAATGATTTACTAATGAAATTCTACTCCTATTTATACAAGTCCACATCCTTAATTAAGGATGAAGATCAATTTGATCTAAAGGTTGTAATGTGATTTCTAGAACACTCCACAATTCCTTATGCTATAAGAAAATTTTAGATTATTCCTAGAATTATGAGTAAAGATATAGTAGATCAATTGGTATTTAGAAAGAAAAAAATTCATTAGGATCAATATTCATAATTGATTAAGAACTAGATAATAACAACATTATATATGATACATTAGGTCAAAATTATTTCTCCATAGGATTTTTTTTTTCCTGATTGTGATTGAGTTACATAATTATAATAAGTCAAATTAAAAGATAACCGCTCTCCACTCTAAACTAAAAGTATTTATTTTATTTTATTTTATCCTTTCTACATAAAATGAATTGATCCTAGTTAGTGATTAACTTTAATTTATTTTCTAGTTTAGTCCAAATCATAAAAAGATGAATTGAAACTTAATTTCATAAATTTACTTATTACGATTCTTATGTCTCCTAATTAAAACTTAATTCCATCTGGATGTTTTATCATACCCCTAAAAGATATTTCATTTTCGAATTTAGAAATGTTCCTAAGACGCACATACATATTTATCTAGAAAATCCAATTATTTATTTATTTATATCATCACTTATCTTATCTTTAATTACTATATGACTCTATGGTCAAAACATTTTTACTTAAGTTATAACTACTTTACTTAGTAGTATGAACCTCATGTCTCCGATCAAAACTTAGTCTTGTTAAGGTTCGATCCTAATCCTTCTGGATATAAGTAGGGAGCTAGGAGGTTTGTGGACACACACGTAGTGAGATACTGAGGACGAATCTTAAGAATAAGCATGGAAGGAAAAGATTGAAGATTCCGGAGGTGAGAAGATGAAAATCGAATAGGAATTCACTAAGTCCTTCTTTAACTTTTTATTTCTGGTTGTGGTTATGTCTTATTATAATTTACATTACTCATGAAATTTCGTCATTAGATTCCAGTTGGAGTATTATGATCGAGAATAATTTTAGGAAGAAGGAAACTTAGAGTGAGACATTTGATTTACATAATGGGAATTATTAGGATAACACTTTTTTTTTTAATTTTGTTTATTTTCAGTACGGTTGTACTCATAAATTTTCTTCCAAGGTCGTTCCACTAACGCTGATCGATTTTTAATCCAAAACGTGTATTTATTATGAACGTAAACTTAAAGATTCTATCTTTCAGGAAAATTTCAGCGTCATTCTATTCCTACAACCCAAAGCAAGTGAAGTCCATTATGAGCGACTAAGTCATTCTAACTATCATTACATCTATGAATGTTTTTATTATAACTCAATCTATGTGATACTAAAGCACTTACAACGAACCTGATTCCATAAAACAATTAATACCCTCAACATTTTTTTTTTGTGTCATTCTATCATCACCATAGCAAAATCATACCACATAATACTGCACCAACTCCTACGAACGGCCATTTACGCACACGAGCTCTGCTGCTGCAGTCAGCGGCTCAGTGGCGGCGTCCAGTAAGCAGTGTGTTGATAGTAGTAACATCATACCACAAAAAGAATAAAATATAGCCAAGAAGCTCACACTTTCATCATACGCGATTATAACTAAATACGATGTCATATCGTAACCGTAGCTTGATGTAAAAGTTCCATATGACACTACATACCCAATAAACTTAGAACTTTCATCTCCTCATAAATTCAAGGCCATTTAACTAATAAACAACATAACTTAGCTTACAGAGTCGAAGCGGCAGAGAGCGTGAATGCTAGTAGCTAACAATATTCTTATATCAAACAAAAATATATTTTCATTTTCCTGAAATTTGAATTAAACAAAGATATATATATATATATATATATTTTTTGAAAATAAAATATTTTAGCGAGTCTACAGAATCACAGGCCTGCTCTGATACCACCTCTAACGCCCCGTTTTTAAAATCATGTTTTGGCGCTACTTACATTAGAAATTGACTCTTTAAATAATAATAGAGATAAACAGATTCAGGAATAACTGTGAAATATTATTCCATAAAATATTGTTATGAAATACGAATTTTGGAAAAATACAGCGGAAATGATTTTATTGAAATTCATTTCTTTACAGACACATTTTTGATACATTGAAAAGAGCGATAGAATAATCATTTACATAAATAAACATGTTTGGAGTTCATAAAAATAAAACTCTTTATTAAAATCTTCTACGACCTTGATAGTATCGGCTACCTGCATTCACTGCTCGCACACCATGTCCTGAATATTTTAAGCTGAAAACATTTTTATACATAAGGGTGAGTGTGGGTCGACCTGTATTGTGAAAGGGACACATAATACTATAATCATATACTATACATATACATATTACACATTGTGGACTCCCGAGTAGTCCTCTGTAAACCATGCTGAATAGATGTCCGAAGAAAATCTATCCGGGCCCCAAGCCGACCCTATGGGTTTTTACACCCTTCATGTTGGGTTTCCGAAGAATACTCTCTGTGCTGGGTTTCCGAAGAATACCCTACTTGGCGTGCAAGCGCATGCGCATTTAGATTTCACATAATGGATCTCACATAACACATAGTACACGTTATTCACGTTCACATAAATTCATATAATTCATGACAAGTACAAATAGACAAATAAAATCCTTTGCCATGTATTGGTTTCTAATGAAACCCCTCCTGTACGGGTATTATCCCGACATTTTATCATATGAAACCAGTCGCATTTGTATCCCTCGAAAACATTAATCCTTGAAAACATATAATTTACTCGATAATTCAATCATAAAATAATGACGTTCAACTTGAACTCGGCTCCACATGAAAACTGAATTTAAAGTCATATAATGCATAAAGTTTCATATAAGGATTTGTACAAATAGAAACACATTTATTTGATAAGATTTTACCCCCACCTTTAGAAGCGATGCTCGTAAAATCCTTCACCTTATTTTCCTCTAGTCCTTTCCCTCGTTCGTAATTAACATGTTTTATATTATGTTGGTCCCAAGTGGTAGTAGGCTTAGAGCAACCTAGCAATGCGCTGGGCTGCATGAATTTTATTAAAAGTGCCCTCCAGCACTGCCCCACCCACTGCTCCACATTAAACTTTTGCACAGTGCGGTGCTACTTGTGGCACCGTACTGTGCAGCGCTACATTTTTTTTAACGTTTTTTGTATTTATTATATATTGTGAAGCTATTTTATAATATTTGATATAGTATAATTGTATTTTGTCAACACAAATTGTGATATAAAATTATAATTGAAATGATAATTTGAACAACATGAATGGTAATTTGAAAAACACGAATACAAGAAAATTTGATTGTGTTGGCTATGATGCATTTCTAATGAATGAAGTTACTATGGATCTTGGTTTAGGAATAGATTGCCTAGAGGATGTGGGAGGGAAACAAAATCATCACTTGCTTTTACCTAATGCTTATGTGCTAATGTGTGTAGCGTGAGTTAATTGAGTTGGAGTAGCCATATGGAGAAAGAAAATTGTACATTTGTGGTCGGATTGTTGTTCAAGGTCACCTGCTGCGTCTCAATTTGTTGTACATTTCTTTTGTTTCTTTGAGATTTCTCTTCTCATAGGCTTACTCAATTTCTTCAATTTCGCATTTGATTTGAAATGCCCTGTTTGGCAGTGAAGTGTTAATCTATCTATACATCTTTCCCTTCTCTCTCTATCTGTATAGAAAGGATTGTTGGAAAAAAACTGTGGGTTTTGCCCTTTTTGGGTAAATGTTTCGGTGGGCCCATTTCATGTAAAATGGGATCCGGTTGGAGAGACGAGCTCTCCTCCGTGAGGGCTTCGGTTACATAAGTGGATCATCCAAAACGTATAATGGGTGAATGAGAAATTGAGGACCAAAGTGGAGGTTTTGGATCCTAGGAAATGAGAATATTTAGCTTAGAGGACGTCTCGTCCCACATGGGAAAATTGGAGAGAAATACTTTAATTTATATTGACTTTCCCAAATGTGGAGGCTAAGATCCTAAGCAAAAGGCTCTCTCTCACGCGCACGCGGGGTGCAAATCATTTCGAAACAGGCTTGATTCAATTGAACACGAATGTCGGTTACTTCGAATTTTGCACCCAATCCTTTTTCATTTCCAATTAATAACTGCCGAAACGTGGGGAGGCGGTTTGCATTCCACTTAGTCGCTGCCCGAGACGTGGGGGGAGTTCCCAGACCACTATGTGACGTGGGACGTGGGTTGGTAACCCCTAGTCTCGTCTATAAATACAACGTTTCCACTGCTCCTCAAAAAACGCGAAATTGATATTCCTCCTCTGCATCTTTTTCCTTTCATACAATTTTCTAAAGATATTCTACACTTTGCTCTTTATTTCATTTGTATCATTTTATAATTTAAGCTATCAAAAAAATCATTGAATTATATAAAAAATAAGATCAATATCTAAAATTATGCTATTATTTTAAGGGCGTGACTATCCATACTCCAACCATTTCTAAACACTTTATATTTAAATAAAACAAAAATAAATAAATATATATATTTATATTTATATCTATATCTATCTATATATAATAATAAGGAAGTTGTAAAATTTACAATTTTGTCACTTTCCCTTCTAAAAGTGTCAAATCAAAATTCCACTTTACTTAATGATTTTTTCGAATTATAGAATATAACTTTAAAATTCAATGAAAATATGAAAAAATATACTTTATTTTATATACTATAAAAATTTGAAACAATAATGGCATATAAATAATTTTTTATTATAATAACTTTATTTTATTATAATAAATTGTATATATTACCATAATAAATAATAAATCGGGCGGGTGAATTACTATTACTAATTTATATAAAAGCAAGACAGTTGAGAGAAATCACTGGAATGTCCCAAAAATGTCTTTTCATACAATAATATCTATACTATACTAATAGCAAAATGTTTGGGAAAAATTACAAGAATGTCATTTTCCTGCCCATTTTATTCTTTGTCCTTTTGTCCAAGTGTCAAAATGTGATTGAACATTGATTGTATTTTCTTTCTTATTTTTTTTAATTAATCATTATTGTTAGTTATTTTAATGTTTGGATTGGAGGATACTCTTCAACAATTAAATAATATTAAAAAGTAGAAGTTATGATTATGTTTATAGTCTATAGATATTTATATACAACTTTTAAATAGAATGACTTGCAACATACTCTTCCATCTATAAAATAATCTATAATTATATTCATACTATATAAAATGTCACATAAATTTGTGTAAATAACTTTTTTTTATTTTTTTTTCAAGACTTCATTTTGATTTTCTAAATTAATTTAGTAATTTTAAATCATACTATATAAAATGTCACATAAATTTGTATAAATAACTTTTTTTTTTCAAGATTTCATTTTGATTTTCTAAATTAATTTAGTAATTTTAAATTAAGTTTCCATCTCAAGCCATTCAAAATCAAATTTTATCTCAAAGTCATTGCCTTATATAAAGAATGTTTATTCATTTAACAACACTCACTTACCTAGCTTATAAAAATCAACAAAATTTAATAAATTTTAATAATAATAATAATAATAATAATAATAATAATAATAATAATAATAATAATAATAATAATAATAATAATAATAATAATAATAATAATAATAATAATAATAATAATAATAATAATAATAATAATAATAATAATAATAATAGGTAATATATTAAAAATTATTTCAAATAAATAGAACTGCAAATTTCCCGCCCATATTAAAAATTATCTATACTATACTAATATCAGGACAGTTGAGAAATTATATAACAAGACGCACAACGCGTGTTATATTTTGAGTATAACATAACAATGCAATAAATACACGTGTTAGATCAAAAATATTACTTAACGAAAACTATTTCATATTTACATGACTTAATTAAAAATATTTATATTGTCAATTTGTAGGTAATACATACACTTTAGCAATATATTTTTAAATTAAAATTCATTATATTTAGTATTTTTTATTAATTTGTATTAACATAAATTAACATCTCATTTTCTATTAATATATTTAATTTAATGTATATTACTATATTCGTATTAACATATATTCATCAAAATTTTAATATTAACAAATATAAATTTAGCAATCAATAATTTTTTTCAATAAATTACTTATTTTTGTTGTTTTTAAAATTATATTTATATACTCGCATGACCTAAAAAGTATATGAACATAATATTCTTATTCATGATATGCTTGATTTAATTTTTTTTCCCAATTTATAATGATTATATTTATTAGCAATTAGTTTAAACATATTAAAAGGTATTGGCTCATTAAAATAACAATGAATTCATATATTAAAATATATTGACTAAAATTTTATAGGTTGCAAATTATTATTAATTATCGTTAAAATTTCTTAGGTTACTAATTGTTAGCAACTATCATTACATGAACTAATTGATTTAAATTATAAATTAAAAATCTGGAATAACCACAAAATGATATGTGTCCTCTAGTGGTTAATCCTTTAGTATATATGAAAGATTATATAAACTCAAATTATCAAAATTAAAAAATTTAAATTTCTTTTTCCTTATTGATTTGTAATAGTTTCAGAGTAGCAGTATAACCAAGATATTGAAGTAAAAAATATATCTCATACTATAAAAGATTTAAAAAAAAAAAAAAGATTATAAGAGAACGAAATTACAAATAGACCTTTTGATAAAATAAATAAAATTCAACAGTAAATATGATAATATGTACAACGCATAGGGATGTAAACGAACCAAGCCGTGCGTGAACTATTCGCGCGGGCTCGATTCGATAAATATTCGTTCGAGTTTGTTTGTTAAGCTAAATGAGCCGAACTCGAGCCTGAATTTTGAGCTTGTGAGATAAACGAGCAGAACTCGAGCTTGGGCATGTTCGGCTCGAGAGTTCGCGAACATGTTCGTTAAGCAGGCTTGCGAACGTGTTCGTTAATGAGGCTCGCGAACAGGTTTGTTAACAGGCCCGCGAACTAATTCGTTAATCTATTTGTTTATAGTTTGAGAACATTTTTGGAAAAAAAATCTTTTGCATATTTATTTTAGGTTCATGAAGAGTACGTTAGCATATTCGCTTAATGTTTGTGATCTGTTTATTTATATATTTTATAATATTATAAGATTTTAAAATATAAAATATTAACAATTAAATTCAATGTAATTTACTTATTATTAAAAAACTAATATAATTTGTGTTAATATATAATAATAACTACTAAGAGTAATTGGATCATATATAAACAATTAATTGAAGTCATTGTGTAAAGAAATAATTTAAGTGTTGAAAAAACCTCAATTTCACAATTGTATTAATATATATATATATATATATACACACACACATATGTTATGATAAATAAATTAAATTAAGTAATTAGATCATAATTAATTAGGTAAAAGTAGTGTAATATGGTAAATTAGTAATTGTTGAATTGTGAAATTTGTATGTGTGACTAGGTTTATTTTCTTATATATATTGAAATGGAGGCCAAAATTAGTGTTAACGAGCTTTCAAGCTCGTACTCGAGCTCTAACTCGAACTCTAAGGGCTAGTTTGGATTGAGTGTTGGGATTGTTTAGGTGGGATATAGTAGGTTTATTTTAACTTTTGATGTGACATATTTTTTTGTTTGGATTGTATGTTTAGTGTAGTATGATTAGTTGAAGTTTTTGTTTGGATTGAAGTATTGTGACCTTTTTTAGGTGAGTTTAATTTTTAACTTTATATTTGGATTGTTTGATTATTATCATATGTCCCTAAAATACCTAAAATGCTCTTCATGAATCTACACAAAAGTTTACCCCTATTTCTCGTGTGTTTTTTTGAAGTATCTTGTGCTTTTTTTTTTGTGACGCGTCATTCTAAATGTAAATAACATAAATTGTATATATTTTTCTAAATTAAAGTTTTTCTAATTTCTTTAGTTGAAATTTACTGAATGAAAAGTTTTTCATTCATTTTTTAAAGATACGGTCTCAATTTCAAAACTCGAAAAGATCATGTCCCTAGATGATGTAAAGGCTAAAGTCAATGTGCTAAATTTTTAATTTCCCCAATCAATCTTGAGAAGACTTATATATTAAATTTATTTAATTAATTGATATTTCACCATAAAATTTGTATGTAACCTTAAAGATAAACAGATCCATCTCTATTTATTTTTTCTGTAATGTAAATTAATTTATTATATATAAATATATATGTGTATATTTTATGATTTTAATTAAATGATTTGTTTTTGTCAATTTAAAATAGGTATTTATATAAACTAAAAAAATTATTTTAACATAATTAATGAGGTTCCTATGGTATTTTCACATTTATGCTACTATTGGGACAAATTCTTGGCTTGTAAACCCACCATATGAGGTGGGTTCATAAACTTGAGATAAACCCACCATCAACCCGCCACCTCAGCACTTTTATTCCGGGCTGGCTCAACTTTCTTTCGGCCCATTTTAATATAACCGGGCCTGACCTAAGAACCAAACACACTTTTTGGTGGTATTATGAAGGGACAATTGTCCCAACCACCTAACCAAACTAGGCTTAATTGTTTATGAGCCGAACTTGAGCTCGTATTCGAGCTCGTTTCGAACTTTTTTCGAGTCGAACTCGAGCTCAAACTATCAAGCTCGTATTCGAACTTTTATCGAGCCAAACTCGAGCTCAAACTATCAAACTCGTATTCGAACTTTTATCGAGCCAAACTCGAGCTCAAACTATCAAACTCGTATTCGAACTTTTATCGAGATGAGCTCGAGCTCTATATTTTTCGAACGAACTTTTATCGAGATGAGCTCGAGCTCTATATTTTTCGAACGAGCCGAGCTCGAACCTTACTACTAAAGCTCGAACCGAACTCGAGCCCAAATATAACCGAACAAGCTGAACTCGAGCCTAGTGATATTCGGCTCAGTTCGGCTCGTTTACATCCTTAACAACGCATGACATATGAAACCTATGTTTATATATTCAGTTAAAACTCTATTTCATGAAATAATTTTTATACTTATAAATATAACTTTAAAAAGCAACACAAATATGAAACCTACAGTTTTATATTATAATCTTTTTAATTTATATAATTTTATTATCATAGTAATAATAATAAATAATATTCCACGACTCGCCTGGGTGAAATACTAGTTGAAAGTCTAAAATACTCTTAACATAGTAGAAATGTGTATTTGCTTACTCTTCATCTTCTTCCCCAAATCAAAACCCTAACCGTAATTTTCAGAGAACTTCATTATGTCTCACACAAATCTTCAAAAAAACTCGATCGTTGCTCACTTCATTTGTGAAGAAAAATAAAATGGACAAACTCAAGATACATTTGCTATAAATAAATTCGTAAAAATCAACATATTAAACTGTGAAAATCCACTGAAACACTGTTTGATTATTACAGGTCGAACACTAAAATAAATGTTCGACCTGAAGTAACCGTACGCCTCTGATGTTGTCCGATAACAAGGGGTTGAGCGCTTCAGGCAATGTTTGGTTGTCTTGATCGAACTATGTGCGGTGCTTAGGAAAAAAACAATCGATCTGCTGGAGAAATGTCGCTAGTTGACAAAAAGGATGAAGGAAAGAGACGAAGAGATGACCTTCGAGACGCATTAATCTGAATAAAAAGAAACATGCATTAATCTGAAAATTTATAAGAATTTCTTAAACTTGTTCTGTTAAAATTGATAATTACTTTTACTTGCTTTTAAACATGACTTTTATTTAAAAGAAAAAATCTTAGTGTAATTTAAACAAATAAAACATATGAAGTTGGAAAACTTTAAATTTCTTAATACGAATAAATCTTAAAATAATGCTGAAGTTTAAAAATATTACAAGAAGAACCACTAAATTGTTTAATTAGATTATTAACTCTACTACTTTAATTGTTTTTTAGTTTAAATTCCTAATATTATCAGATACAATTTTTATAATTATGGGTCCTTTTGTAGTTCACCGGGTGTATTAATACACCAAATTCTCCATCATTTTCAGTCATTAGATCTGAGATCATAATTGACATTGACCTTAATGATCTCAAATCTGATGGCTGAAAATGAGTGAAGAGTCTGGTGTATTAATACACCTGGTGTAATATAGAATTACCCTATAATTATAACATCAATTGAACATTAGAATATTCAACATCTATATTGAATATATAAAATTAGAACAATGGGAGGAACGACTTATTTTCTCACCCTATATTGTTGGTTCAGTTATTTAAGTGGAAATACCTCCGTTTTCCCAATTTCACATGTCAAGGAACTTGTTTACCCATTTTTATAGGAAGTTACTTTTTTACCCAATTTGAGGCCAAAATGTCAATAATGCCCTCAACTTAAGTTTATATTTACATAAAGTGAAAATACTTCTGATATTATATATCATGATATCAGCATATCGTGAACACGATGTTCATCTTTCTGCATATCGTGAACACCATATTATATCCCCTATTCACGACACGTTGAACCTTGCAGCATATCGTGAACACGATATTATATCCCCTGTTCACGACATATTAAACCTTGCTGCATATCGTGAATACGATATTATATCTCCTATTCACGACATGTTTGAACCTCGCTGCATATCGTGAACACAATATTATATTCCGTGTTCACGACATGTTTAAAACTTGCTGCATCTCATGAACACAATATTATATTCCGTGTTCACGACATGTTCACCTTATCTGAAAAGTTGACTCGAGTCGAGGAAGGTTTGACTCATGTCAGGGAAGGGTTGACTCGGGTCGGAGAGATTGACTCGAGTCCAGAAAACTGACAAATTGGGTAAAAAAGTTCTTTGACTTGATCGACACTATTCTTATATAAATATAACTAAAAGGGGTGGACTATCCACACCCCCACACCCTTCTAAACACACCCCACAATAAAATAAATGAAACCTAATTATTAATGAAAATACTAAAATACCCTTACATATCTCCTTCTTCCCAACCCACCTTCTTCATTTCTTTGCAGCACAATCTTTCTTCTTTTATGTCTTTTCTTTTTCTTTGTTCTTCTGCCACTCTCGCAATCTTCTCACTTTCCACCCCTACTCACTTCTTTGCTCGAAAACTCATTCGATCTGTTTGAATTCGATCTGAAAAATCGAATGCATTTTGTTCAAACACATTTGAATCGAACATTCTTCTCCATGTTCGATCTTTAATAGCCGAACACATGTCTTCATGCTCGATGGATCAGGACTGAACGACATTTTTTTAAAGTTTCAGTTTTCAATTTTTTTGCAAAAGTTCCATTTTCTACGTTGTTTCTCAAGAATTTTTGAAAAAAAAAAAGAAATCTTGATTTGAAGAAAAGTAATACGAATGCGAAACTGATGAAAAGAAATGAGAATTTCGAAAGTAGGAGGGTGGGAGTTAGGAATGGCCATGGAGTGGGGAGGACAGAGAAGTAGGTTTCAGAGATAACCGTTTTCAGAACGAAGTTGTTGTTGTTTTGTCTTTTAGTGTAGCTAGCTTGCTGATGAATGCAGTAGGCTTGTCTAGCTTGCTGTAGTGACCTTCATTTGCTTGCTGAAATTCTGTTGCGCCTTTGTAGTATCCTGAGCTTCCTGCAGTGACCTCCAGTCTTCATGCAACGACCTTAACTTATACAAAAACATTTACATAACAGATCTTAAGTACAAGGTTACTACATCCTATCTATTACATGTTTTGTTTTCATCAAAATATATAAAATAATTTCTAACATTTTATTTTATTCTAAAACCTTCTTGTACGTAGAAATTAAAATGAACAATTTTTTTAGCTATATAACTTAAAATTGATTGGTTTTTTAAAGCAAATTAAAGAAACTTCAACATCTTTAACATACTTTGCCTGAATATATGCAGCTCCAGTACTAACCCATACCATTAATATTGATGAATATATAAAAACCCTATTCATTAATGATTACCAAATGCACTGAATTATTCTCTGCCAGATAATTAATATTATGATTCCCATGGCTAATTGTTTAAAGTAAAATGAACTTAAAAAATATTTAAGGAATAATTAATTCGGAAGACTTTTAGCAATACAGTTCAACTAATAATGAAGATGTCGGGCTCAATAATGGTGTCGACGTCGATGTCGAAATTGAGGATGAGGATTAATGAAGATGCATGGTCGTGGCGCGCCAAGCGTGTGAATAACACGCGCTAGCAAAACCCTAATAATTAAACCATACTAATATTGCCATTTATATATGTAATTATCTGTGTGTTCCTTCATTTCCAATATCATTATGTATTCCTAATTTCTTTTCATTTCACCCTTCATGTATACCAATCTCTCTACTTGAAAATTATATTGGAATTGGGTTCAAAGAAAAAAGTACTTAATCAATTTAATTGTTTTTTTGTTTATTATAATTCGACTTGCATGCAATAATTCTATCAAATATATATTGTCCAACTAATAAATTCCACGTACGTTTTGCATTGGTGCCAACCCTGATTATTTTTTTCTTTCTAAGGGTATTTTGGGATATTATAAATTAATTGGTTTTAACAAAATATATCAACATTTCATTGGAGACACCAAATTTAAGAATTTTAAGGTAACTAATTCTTGCATACTTAGACTCATTATTTACTTTTTTTTGTAATTATTGATTTTATTTTCATTTCTTTGATTATCATTTATTCGGTGTTATATATATATAATATATATTCATTCTTTTGGCTTAATGAGGTATGAAGTAGTTGCAATTTTTTTAAAATTTATATATTTTAGCTTATTGTATCATTAGTTATTTAGCTATTATCACGTGGATTGATATTAGAAGGGCAATAGTGATAAAACTCATTCCTATAGGGTCAAGATTTATTTATCCCCAATTAACATTATAAATTTATTAAACATTGATGAATTTTTAAACATCTTAATTTTTCACCGTAAAATCACCGGATAAATTGTCCAATAAATAGATCAATCAGATCTAGATGTGGTTGTTGCTCTATGGTGCTATGGACTCGACCCCCTCCTACTCACCCTAGGGCCCATAGCATATCGGGGGTTAGAAAATATATTTAAACAACTAATAATTTAAAATAAAACCATTAAGATGATCATATGAAATTGTGAAAACAAATTACTAAAAACATTATATATGCGGAAGGATTATAAAATACTAGTGTTTCACCCGTGCGATGCACGGGCTTAAGTTTATTTAAATGGTGAAATTATAATATACTCAAAGATATAATTCATATAGTTTACTTAAAATACGTGAATTGAAAGTTAAAATATACAAATTTTGATAATTCAATTATATATTTTGTTTGATTGCATGATAATTGTTTGACAATTTTCATTTTATTTTATTTTAGTTATATTTTTACTTTCAAAAAATATTGTACAAATTGAATAAAGAAATTAAATTAAGAAAAACCTATAATACATGTAGAATTACATTTTTCTTGTTTTATCTCGACACATTCACTAACAATAACATTGAGTACGGAAAATCCATCATTTAATAAATACTAAAATTTATCAATAGTCATCTCATAAAGATGGTTCAATCTATTTTTACTAATATATAAAGATAAATATGTATATTGTCAAATCCATTAGATTGACATTAAAAAGAAAAGATATAATATCACTTTAATGAAATAGTAGGTTAAAGATAAACATATAAAGCTTATATATATATATATATAGATAAAATCACATTATAAAAAATTATATTAATTTCATTATTAATTAAATAAGATATTCATTTCATTATTACATATGTGATATATATATATATATATATATATATATTATCAAATCAAATGGAGCCCTTTAATTTCTTTCTATATGATATATTATTACCATATATCTTTTAATTTTCATATCTAAATTATTTAATTGTTGAATATGTTTTATATAGATTTATTAAGTGGTGAATTAATTAATTTGTATATATCTACTCCTTTATATAACAATTTTATTTTATACATCAACAAAATTACATAAAATCGAATCTAAATTTTGGTTATCCTTTTATATATTGTATTATTTTGCAATGGTAAGAAGTATATAATTTTTTTTTTTTGTATATATTTACATGCATATTAAATCTCATATATATATATATATATGTCATAAATATATGAATTGAAATTTATAATTAAAGTTGACTAACCATATCTACTTTTTGGTAATGTTCTCAAAACACAAAAACAAAAATTGAGATTCATTTGCAGAATTTTATATAAAAAATAAATTTATAATTTAGTGTATAAATCTTAAATCTTTGAAATCTCTAATCCAAAATCTGAAGCTCTCATTTCTTAATCAAGATTCAAGTGTCTTCATCGAATTCCTACATAAATAATTAGAATTGTTAGCAATAAGAATACTCAATATACAGTACCAATAAATAATACATATTCAAAAGAAGTCATCTTGAAAACATGAATAACAACATAAATGTAAATCATTCAAAAGTGAATGCAAAGGTCTAACAAATAAATTAATTCATAGCGAAATAAATATACAAATAAAAAAATGATGGATTAATCCATGGATCCATGAAAACATAATGTTTGGAAGACAAAATTTGAGAAATTCTAAATGGAAAATGTGTGAGTGAATTATGAGTTTATCCTCTCATATTTATTGTGGATGATATGTATATATATATATATTAGATATGAAATTAGTGTACTATATATGGTATGAACATAATTGATTGTTATTATGATTGTATAATTTTGAGTTTTTTCTTTTTGGAAACTCTCAATATAAATATATTTAGCTGAATAAAATAATACACTTTATATCAACTTAAAAGTTTATAAATATTCAATACCCAAAATGTGTCATAATAATTGACTATCATAATTAACATTTTGACATCTTTATCTTTATATATATAAAAACACAAACATTGCTAAAAAAGTAATGTAAGATTTTCCCGCCTAAAGTTGCATTCCACTTCTCGAAAGAAATATTTATATATCAAAATTAATGTAAATGAATTTTTTATTGGTGTAAATCATGAAATCTTTTTTTGGAAAGAAGTTATTCTTTATACAAAAATGGAAAATAAATTAATGTGATTATATAATTAGCATTACCATATAACTTAATTAATATATTAGAGGATTACGTTTTTGTTTATGGTATGATTGTATACATTAATAATATCATTAACTATAATTCAATATTTTTGGAATCATTGACAATTATAAATTAGGAAATATCATTTTTTGAGTTGCACCAAAAATTAGTCAATCAATTTCTCTCATTACTAACAAAATATATAAATTACAAGAGGTTTCCTTAATATAATATTTCATATGAATTAAATGTGCACTCCCATATACAATTTTTATTCCTATTCACTTTTTCTTTTGAGTTTCTATACAATAAATATAAAATTAAATGTATTAAATATAAATATTTATGTATTTGTTATTAATAAATTTAAAATAAAAGTTATTAATGATTTCTTAAAATGGAAATATTTAATAAATGAGACATTTATTGTAGCTATTTTTGATAGAATATTCTGCTTTTATATATATATATATAGATATAGATAATAATAATAATAATAATAATAATAATAACAACAACAACAACAACAACAACAACAACAATAATAATAATAATAATAATGATAATAATAATAATAATAATAATAATAATAATAATAATAATAATAATAATAATAATAATAATAATAATAATATAATAATATAATAATAATAATAATAATAATAATAATAATAATAATAATAATAATAATAATAATAATAATAATAATAATAAATATTTCATATGAAATATTATATTAAGGAAACATCTTGTAATTTATATATTTTGTTAGTAAGGAGAGAAATTGATTGACTAATTTTTGGTGCAACTCAAAAAATGATATTTCCTAATTTATAATTGTCAATGATTCCAAAAATATTGAATTATAGTTAATGATATTATTAATGTAGACAATCATACCATAAACAAAAATGTAATCCTTTAATATATTGGCTAGAAATATATTAATTAAGTTATATGGTAATGCTAATTATATAATCACATTAATTTATTTTCCATTTTTGTATAAAGAATAACTTCTTCCCAAAAAAAGATTTCATGATTTACACCAATAAAAAATTCATTTACATTAATTTTGATATATAAATATTTCTTTCCAGAAATGGAATGCAACTTTAGGCGGGAAAATCTTACATTACTTTTTTAGCAATGTTTGTGTTTTTATATATACTAGTGTTTCACCCGTGCGTTGCACGGAATAAAAATATTTTAAAAATATAATTATTTAGTTTGATATGTTGAAAATATTTTATTTTTAATAATTAAATTGTGGTTCATAAAAATATTTGAATCAAATTGAATGAAAAATGTAATTTGTAATATTAAACATAATTTAAGACTATTTCAACTGAATATTATAGAAGCAAAAATGTAAAACAATTTATAGAATAAATTTAAATTCATAAATTACAAATTTTGAAAAACTTCTATATATACAACGTTTGTAGTGGTGCCTCTTTCTTTAGCTTCCTTATCACATATTAAAATCTTCAATCCAGCACGACTGGTTACTCTAGAAACAGCAACATATAATTGGTCGTGACTGAAAATCGGTTTCTTTAGGAAAAGACCAACATGGGAAAGAGATTGTCCTTGACTTTTGTATCGTCATTACATATGAAACGATCAAAGGAAACTGTCTTCTTTTAAACTTGAAAGGTAATCTCTTATCAAAAGGAGTCAAGGACATTTTAGGTATTAAAACCTTCCCACCAGCATTTGATCCACATAGAATTTTTGCTTCAATAACATGACATCCAAGTCTTGTAATCACCAATCGTGTGTCATTGCATAATCCTAGTGTTTGATCCATATTCGTCAACAACATAACAGGAGTTCCAACTTTCAGGACCAACTCATGGTTAGGAACACCAAAACATGTAAGTGCATTAAGAAATTCTGGAGTGTGAACATCCTGCTGTAAGTCAACATTCGAGTCTGATTTGTACATACTGTCGGAACTAAGATAAGTCTTCAGTTCCCCAGAATGCAATTTTGTCATGTACTCATTTACTGCCTCAACAACATCCAGAGTTGGAGCAAGTATTGCTCTATCATATAAATAACTTGAGTCGTCATTTGATTTTCCGAATTGTGGTATGTACTCTGAACAATCGATGTCATTGGATCATCACTTGGCTCAATCAAAATGTCATTTGGAATTGTAATATCAACTTCTCCATCATTTGAACCTCTAATTTTACCGTCACCTATACTTGCAACCCATTCAGAATTTTTTTTAAGTTTGTCACTCTCAACATCAGAAAGACCATTATGAAGTCTCATATTCTTCGTCAATCTAAGTACCTTGCAATACTTCCAAAGATAAGAAGAATTTATAGTTGCATGAACTATATCTTGTCTGCTTCCTTTTGGTATTACTGGTAAAATTTGACGAAAATCTCCACCCAATACAATAGTTTTACCTCCAAAAGGTCTGTCAGAACTCATATGTTTGATAAACCTTAATATTTCTCGCAAACTTCTATCCAATGTCTCAAAACAGTGCTTATGAGTCATAGGAGCTTCATCCCAAATTATAAGTTTGCACCTGATAATCAATCCAGCAAGAAGACTATTTTGTTTAATATTGCATGTTGAATTTTCATTGATATTTATTCGTATTGCAAATCGAGAATGAGTTGTTCTTCCACCGGGTAAAAGAAGTGACGCTATACCACTTGATGCAACATTAAGTATAATATCGCCTCTCATCCTTATTGCTACAGAAAGTGTCTTCCAAACATATGTCTTACCGGTACCCCCAGGACCATAAACAAAAAAACATTCCACCCTTATTTGAATTCACTGCGTCAAGTACCATAGTATAGATGTGACATTGTTCAATCGTGAATTTCCCCAAAAGGATGTCATGCTCTGTTGACAGTGCTTCTGAAGTTCATCGTTTATCAATTTGTTTTGAAAACGAAGATCTTGATTAATATTTGGAATTGGCATTGATTCATAATCACGTAAACTCTTTCCCCGACTTTGCAATAACTTTTCCAGTTCAACCAAAGTTAAATTCTTTATTTCAGCTTCACTCAATATCAAATCTGAAAAATCATAAATATATGTAAATAATTTTTAAACTAAATTTATGGTTCTTATTAAAAAAAAGTTTTTATTACTTAGCAATGATCATAAAAACATAAAATAATTGTAACATAAATCTCTTAAACCATAACTCGATTTTGCAATATAGTTCTTTGATTGTATAATATATCATCTGAAAGATATGACCAACATGCATCCCATACCTTTTCTGGATGACTTAAAGTATCCGATGATAGTAAAGTGACAAACAAACTTCTCAATGATTTTGCAGATGCCCAAAAACTCGACTAAATTATTCCATCAATAAATTCTTTATCAATTCCAACAGATCCAAAGCATAACACGCATCACGGTAAGATTTATATTGATGTCCGTTTATAAACTTCAAATCATTGTAACATTTTGCTCCACGGACTACATTGAGAAGACATCGAACATAATATGAATCACCGGATTCGGGAGGAACATAATTAATATGTCCTAATGCAAATCCCTTTTGTCGAGGAACCCATTCTCTACGGGATGACTTCCAAACAAACTTTTGTGGGAATTCAGCATAAGTTAAGTTTTGAGCATGCAGATATTTTTTATTTGCTTTGAACCAAGCCAGAAACATGCTTTGATTAACCGCCGGTCGATCAATAACAACATCTAGGGGCTCATGATCTGAGAAAATGACATTTTGTTCATCTGGAAGATGAAAATTCAACCTTTCAACTGGAATATCTCTATATTGTATTTCATATGCCAATGTCCTCCAAGCAGCCTCAATGGATGATATATAACGACAATCATAATATAACTCAATCTCATCAACAATCTTCCCAACTTGATCATCTTTTGCACTATCATAAAATGTTGTTGTAACACGATCATGACCTTTATTTACGTACTTAAACAAATACTTTATTGACCGAAATTGGTTGCACCATTCAACATTGATGTGTGCTCCATATTTGAGCAATAGAAATCTGTTATGTGGTACCACAAATCTGTTATCCATAGGAACACCCAGTTTCATAACGATTCTGCCATCATCTCTACGTCTATAAACTGGATATCCATCATTATCAACATGTGTACTATTTGTGAACTGCTTTGGAAAATGCTTCGTACATCTACCTTTGACCATCCATGGTGAATTTTTCCGAACTTGACCGCAGGGTCCATGAATCATAAAATCACATACGACTGAAAAGTAAGATGGATCTGACTTTTCATCTGGAATTTCCACCGAAATGATTTTATCTATGTCATTTGGCATTGGATATTTGTCCCCCTTGGATAGGAATAGCAGAATATGTGCGTGAGGAAATCCACGTTTTTTAAATTCTACAGTATAAATCACTGTAATTGAGAAAATAAAAAATAAAATGAAGAACAGAATAACTAAGTGCTAAATATAAATAAGTATACATTTTATATATAAATACATGAAATTTTAAATTTTAAAATTTGAATTCATATAAAAATTTAGAAAATATACCTGCCACAACATTCCCAAATATCTTGTTACGACGAAGATCTTTGACCAAAGCATCCAATTTGATTTTGAAAACTCTTGCAACTGTATCTGGTCTATCCTCGGGTTTAAGATTTCTTTTTTTGAGTAAAACGAACTATTTCTGGCCATTTGGGATTACATGTGAAAGTTATAAATAAATCTGGATATCCAGCCCATTTACATACAGCCATTGTATCTTGATAGTTCTGTATCATATTACGTGGTCCTCCAGCAAACGTAGGTGGCAATAAAATTTGTTTGCCCTGAGTACACGGATTTGTCTCACCACGTAACAATGCTTCATTGAGACCCTTATACATTTCACATCGCAACTGTTTTTGATGTGTTCTTATATACAATAATCTAAATGATTCAATCATTGTATAAGTCTCCACAACAAACTGTTGAAAAAGCCGTCTACTAAATAAAATAGTAGAAACTTCTTCACTCCTTTCATGTATTCTGTAAGCAAAGAATTCTCTTATGCTTACTTTTTTCCTTCCTCGTGTTGAAGAAGATGCTCTTTCTGAAAATGAGATGTCTTCCTGATATCCATCTTCCCCATATGGAAATAGTAGTGGATATTGTAGACCGAGATACGAAGCGTTCAACTCATTTATACGCTTAAGTTGTCTAGTTTGTGTCTCTCTCACCCAAATTTTCATCCAAATCACCTACAATGATGGCAGCGACTTCAGAGACAGTGGGCAGATTGTACATTCTTGCATCTCCTTCTTTTTGGCCACAAAGTTTTAATCTCACATTTGAACAATGTTGTTGGTGTAGTTTTTCTCCAGCCATTCTGAATGACTTCACCAAAACATTATTTTCATCCAAAAGGAACTTCAATTCGGACACAATTTCAGAATGAAGGTTATTAATCTCATCATGTTGTCTGTCATATAAGAAAAAAAATTAATTTAATATAAAGTACAAAGTTGATTATAATTGTATTAATTTGTAGATAATATCAAAATAACATATTTATAAAAATAAAAATACCTGACGAACTTTAATCTATTTGCAACTTCATTGTTTGTATCATAAATATATAGTTGAGCAAACTTTGATACTGAGCCTTCAACAGGGACCAAACTACTAATCAAATGATAATTTTGACCATTCAATTGGAATACCGGAGGAGAATTTCCTGTATTCAAACTAGAATCGATCTTTCCTCCCATAGATGTAAAACAAAACATATTGTTATATGATATAATATTCTCAAGAAAGTGTTTACTCTTTTTATGTGTACCAAAAAATAAATCATATAACAATTATGGAGGTCTCCTCGTTTGTGGAAGTTCAATTTTCCCGTGCATGCAACATCCAGAATACTTTGGGTTCCTGGTAGGTACGTTGGATTGTAGTCTCTCCTCGTACCAAAATATGGCAGAACAATACATACATTAATATGTAGGATCACCCATATCCCAATATTCTGTATGAAAAAGTGTAAATTAATTAAAAAAATGTATAAAGTAAATAAGTACACCACAATTAATAAATAGTTATATCATAGGGATTAAGAATTTATTTCTACACATAACATAACAAAATTTAAATAATCAGAAAATCTAGAATAATATAAAACTTACGATAAATTTCACTTGAATTGTTTGCTGTGAATGTATTGCTTGAAGAAGTCCCTGTATTGATCTCATCTGATAAATCATCAATGACTGGTTGATTTGCATAAATTAGATGAGGTCAAATTAGTATGAATTGTTGATCCATCCAAATTTAGAATTGATTTTCGCTTTTTGGATATGGAGCAACCTGATGCAAATATAAAATTAATATTAGTTACAAATTTAAAGTACATCAAATTTATTTTGATAAAAACAATACACATAATGTAAATTGATTGTAACAAATATATTTAATATTCTAACTCCAATATAGCTACAAATATGCAATTAGTATGTATGCAGTTTAAAATATAATATCATGCTACATAATGATAAATAAATAAATAAATAAATAAATATATTTATATATTATTTCATCAATTAATTAAGATTTTATAGCATCAATTTTAACCAAACAAAATATTAAAATAACTTTATGCAAAAAAATTACGTAATTACTATTTAGTAATTTAGTAAACATAATGGAATATATTGATACACCAATTTAGTAATCAATTGGCTAATTAGTAATCAATTAACCGTATATCATGTGTAAGCCAATCAATTAACCGTATTTACTTAATTAATTGCATATGAGTTATCTAATCTAATGAAATCATTTAATTTTTTTCTATATGATATGTATAATTACCATATATTTCAATTTTCATATTTAGAATTATCTAATTGTATATAGAGAATGTACAATAGAAATCAATAAAAATATAAATGAAAAGATTTATATTGATTCTTTTTTCATAATAATATCTAATGATCATTGTATCACATTAAAATGTATCACATAGAATTGTCGACCTTATCTATATATGATAATTATCTCCATGGAATTAGTGTTTTATTTAAGCATACAATATATAATTACGTAATTACCATATATGATATGTATAATTACCATATATTTTAATTTTCATATTTAGAGATATCTAATTGTATGTAGAGAATGTATAATAGAAATCAATAAAAATATAAATGAAAAGATTTATATTGATTATTATTTTTTTCATAAATAATATCTAATGATAATTGTATCACATAGAAATGTATCACATAGAATTGTTAACCTTATCTATATATGGTAATTATCTCCATAGAATTAGTGTTTTATTTAAGCATACAATATATAATTACGTAATTACTATTAAGTAATTTAGTAAGCATAATGGAATATATTGATACACCAATTTATTAATCAATTTGCTAATTAGTAATCAATTAACCGTATAGCATGTGTAAGCCAATCAATTAACCGTAATTAATTAATTAATTGCATATAAGTTATCTAATCTAATGAAATCATTTAATTTTTTTCTATATGATATGTATAATTACCATATATTTCACCTTATGTATATAATATTTTAGCAAACTTTAAATGCACAGATATAAATTTATCACATAGAATTTATATAACATAATAATTATAATTATAATTATAATTAATAATTATTGAGATCTAGACATGGAAATATTAAACAAACTTAAAGGTAATTAGATCATGTAATTATAATTAACTACTACATATAATTTCCTTATATATAAATATATTAAATATGACTTATATTTATTAAATAAAATAAAAAATATATTTCCTGATTTGGCAATGTAGTTTTGGCGGGAAAATCTTGCTATTACTTTTTTTTAGAAACCATTGTGTTTTTATATATACTAGTAGTGTACCTGTGCGTTGCACAATGTGTTATATATATAATTATTAAAAAATATATAATAACATATAAAATGTAATGATTATTATTTTAACAAAAATATATTGAAACTTTTTTAATTTGTATTAGTATAAAGCTAGGTATTTTAATTTTAAATTTGTGTCATTATAAATAATTATATTCGAAAATATTAGAAATTTGAAATATATAAAGTAATATATTAATCTATGGATTAAACAAACAAATAAAAAAATTGTGTCAGAACATTACATGGGTAGTGAAATTTTAAAAAATAAATTTAATATCGAAAAATAAGTTATATGTATTAGAAACGTTATGATTTAAGTATTGAGATAAATAAATTTATATTTTATTGGCATTTATAACTATAAATACACACGTATTTTAATAATTTTTTTTGGTTCAATGCCACATATAACTCATTTATTTTAAATCAAATAAAAAATTATATCAACTTATCAAATACATGAAATCTCTCTTGCTATCTATTTAAATGAAACAATTCAAAATTGGACTTAATCTACACATTTTGAATAAAAAAATTATGAATAATAACTATAAGATTGATAAGTCAATATATCAGGGAATAAGAATGATGAAATTTAAATTTGTGAAAAACCAGAAAAATTACCTCTGTCCAATCTCTTATGCCACCTCAATTAATTAAAATATAAATATAAACACAATTTGACAACAAATAAATAAAAAATAAGAAAGATAAAATAAAATATTTGTATATTTCAAATGAATAAGTTGGTTAACTTGCAATAATAATTTTAATCTAATTTTTTCTATTTGATATATTTTATATGTGTAATCTATTAGGTACAACTATAATATTTTTTTATTTCTACATTTTAATATCAATTTACAATAAATTAATACTATATATCATAAAAACGTTTAAAAATAAAAAATCACTGAAGCCCACACATATACATTTCCATATTTTAGTTTGATAAATTTTATATGAATATTAAATTTAAAATCATTAAATAATGATTGATTTTATATATTATATATTTAAAATTGATTTAAAATAGGCTAAATTACAAAAAAAAAAAAAACAATCCCAACTATCGAATTTATTAAAATTGCAACCTAATTTTTTTTTTTTAAAGATTGCCACCCAGTCTTTCTGTGATTTTACCGATTGCAAAATTTCTGGTCACTTTTCCGGCAAATGAATTAATTTTTTTCACTTTGCAACCCAAACTTTAATTTTTTGTCCAATCGCAAATCATGATTTTTTTTCGCTTCACACCTTTATGTTATATATATGAGTGTGACATTTATGTTATATAAGTGTGATCGATATTCATAAAATAAATATCAAGGAAATATTGGTCAAAATTGGTGAAATATATGTAACATCGGTAAAAAATCGTTGGAATATCAATAAATATCGAGAAAATATCGGAATATATTGGTAAATATAGGAAAAATAACAATAAATATGTGTACCCATATTTCCATCGATATCGATATTTTCACGATATTTCCGTGAATTTAAATTACCTATATTTTCATTGGAATCGAAATTTTCATTCTTGGTTGCAATCTGATAAAAACACAAAGTTCAGGTTGCCATTAGATAAAAAAAAAAAAACAAAGTTTAGGTTGCAAAGTGAACAAATTAATCTCCATTTCGCCGGAAAATTTGCAATCGACAAAACCACAGAAAGATTGGATGGCAATTTGAAAAAAAAAAAAGAGATTATGTTACAATTTGAAAAAAGTCAACATGTGGAGTTGTTTTTTTGTAATTTACCCTTTAAAATAAGTACTTAAAAATAAGATGAGAGATAATAAATATATAATCCCTTATTTCATCTTATTTATCTATTTATTTATTGTATTTGAAATTTCTATATAATAAATACTAAACTGAGTATCATAACTGATTTCTTAAATTAAATATTTATTTATTTGTATTGAATTTCTTAAAATACAATAAATAGGTTTATTTTTATTTTTTGTATTGAGTTTCTTAAAATACAATAAATAGGTTTATTTGTATTTATTTATATTTATTTATATTGAGTTTCTTACAATAAATACAATATGAAATCAATTAATAGGTTTCTTAAAATAGTAATTATTTAATACGTAGATAATTTATTGCAGTAATTTTTGGCAGAATATCCTGCTTTTATATATATATAGATATAGACATAGTAAATCAATCTTTAATTGTAATTCATAATTGATAGGTTTGTGAAACCTTTATTTATGGAATTAAGTTAATTCATAAATTATAATTTTGATATTTGAGTACAAATCAATTACCATAATTTGGTATTATTACATTTAGATTAAAGGAAACGTTGACCTTTTCCTAATTTATCACAAATTTGATTACTTTTTTTCACATTTTTAATTTTTATTTATTTATTTCCTAATTTCTATATTTAGGATGAGGTTTGGGCGGGAAAATCATTGTCTTACTATTTTAGGCAATGTTTGTGTTTTTATATATACTAGTTTTGTACCCGTGCGATGCACGGGATAAAATTTTATAAAATACAATTATAATATTTTTATTTGAGATTTGGAAAAAAAAGTATATACAAATGTAATATAATGAAATTAAGTAATTTATATATTATATATTTTAAATATTTAATTGTTGGAGATAATCTCTAGGTACGGTAATAAAATAAGATATTGTAATTTTAAACTTAGTTTATATATAAATAAGATGGATATGAATTCTATAGAAATTATCACATTTCAAGTACACTATTTAAAGATAAAGGAATTACTTAAACAAATCACAACATGAAAGTTATGTTCTATATAAGATAGAAGAAATAATTCAACTAACTACTTTTAAGCATGTTATCTTTAAAACAAATAAATTCTATGATAAAAATCTCAAAAACATAAAAGAAATATAAAAACAAAATATATGATCAATTTCCAATTATTTCTGACAAAAAAAAAAAAACAATCTACCTTGTAATGTAAATTTATAGTCTTCTTTATCACTTTTACATGTAAGTTTTCATTCAGGTTTCTTCACGAAATTCTTGCATAAAGTAAAAATAAAAATAAAAAACAAAAATTACATTAATAATAATTCATATGCAATACCAATAAATAAAACATTCATCTCCAAATATGAATAACGATGAGAACTTTAATCGTTAAGAAATTATTGATAAAGTCAAAAAATTATTAACTGTCCATCCAAATTATATGATGTAGATCAAATAAAAATCATAACCAAATAAAATAAAAACCAAAAAAGAAAAAAAGAACACAATCCCATGAGCACCATGAAAGCAAAAGATTTGTATTGTAGAATTTGAGAAATTAAAGAGAAAGTGTGAGTCAATTCTAAGTTTTTTCTCTCATATTTATAGTGCATAATTTGTTCATTAGATATGGAATTAGTGCATTTTGTGTGTCATAAATTTAGTTGCTTCCTAATTTATAGATTTTTTTTTCCCAATTATAATGATCGCAAATAAATGTTCAGTTTCTACTTAATTCCTATACATGAAATCAAATCACATCATTCACAATCAATGTGTTTATTGATAAAATCAAAACGTTTTATCATATTACATTATGTTATACATTAAATATTATCTTTATTGAATTTTATTATTTACAAAATAGAAAATCCTGTTCAATATATATAGTATATAAAATCAAGATCAAGATAATATCACAATCTTATTTGTTTGCTCATATTATTGTATATTCAATTTTAATAGTGAAATTTAGTAGGGACTTATTTGTATCTTATTTAATGGATGAAAACTATAGCAATCATAACCAAATAAAATAAAAACCAAAAAAGAAAAAAAAGAACACAATCCCATTAGCACCATGAAAGCAAAAGATTTGTATTGCAGAATTTGAGAAATTAAAGAGAAAGTGTGAGTCAATTCTAAGTTTTTTTTTCATATTTATACTGCATAATTTGTTCATTAGATATGGAATTAGTGCATTTTGTATGTCATAAATTTAGCTGCTTCCTAATTTATAGATTTTTTTTCCCAATTATAATGATTGCAAATAAATGTTCAGTTTCTACTTAATTCCTATATATGAAATCAAATCACATCATTCACAATCAATGTGTTTATTGATAAAATCAAAACGTTTTATGTTATTATTTACAAAATAGAAAATTTTGTTCAATATATATAGTATGTAAAATCAAGATCAAGATAATATCACAATCTTATTTGTTTGCTCATATTATTGTATATTCAATTTTAATAGTGAAATTTAGTAGGGGCTTATTTGTATCTTATTTTATGGATGAAAACGATAGCAATCATAACCAAATAAAATAAAAACCAAAAAAGAAAAAAAAAAAAAAGAACACAATCCCATGAGCACCATGAAAGCAAAAGATTTGTATTACAGAATTTGAGAAATTAAAGAGAAAGTGTGAGTCAATTCTAAGTTTTTTCTCTCATATTTATAGTGCATAATTTGTTCATTAGATATGGAATTAGTGTATTTTGTATGTCATAAATTTAGTTGCTTCCTAATTTATAGATTTTTTTTTTCCAATTATAATGATTGCAAATAAATGTTCAGTTTCTACTTAATTCCTATACATGATGAATTCAAATCACATTGTAACGCCCCGTTTCTTTAAAAAGTAAAATCTTACTTTGGCGTTACTTACGTTCAAAGTTGATCCTCAATTTTTCCCTTTTAATAAAAGAAAGAACCTTAATTTCAGAAATAACCATGAGGGATCATTTTAATAAAACGATTCAGGAATAATCCCGAAGTATCATATTAATAAAGCATCGTTGGGGAAAAATAAATTTAAACATGGCAGCGGAAACGATTACGTTGAAAATTATTTCTCTATAAACTCATTTTTTATTTCATCAAAAGAGCGATAGGAATAAACATTTGAATAAATACATGTTTTCAAAACTTTATCAAATAGGCCCTTTAAATAAAATCTTATCTTCTGCCACCCTTTTAGAATATCGGCTACCAGCATGCCACATTCGCGTACCCTGTCCTAGAATATTTAAACATATAGGGGTGAGTGCGAGAAAGAAACACTCAGTGGAGGTAAAGGCACATACACATATTCACATTCAAACATTCAGCATTTAACATCAAAGAATAACACATAACCTCTTCTGGAGTTTATAAATCCAGTATATATATATATTTATATACACAGGTCCGTCAATATAAGTCATCAATATATGTCCGTCAATATAGTCCGTCAATATAAGTCATCAACATGTCCGTCAATATAGTCCGTCAATATAAGTCATCAACATATGTCCGTCACTATAAGTCATCAATATATGTCCGTCAATATAGTCCGTCAATATAAGTCATCAACATGTCCGTCAATATAGTCCGTCAATATAAGTCATCAACATATGTCCGTCAATATAAGTCATCAATATATGTCCGTCAATATAGTCCGTCAACACACGCATGCGCATTCACAATCATTTTGCACATAATCCAAATCTAAACATTTATCATTTAAGCAATCAAAGTTCACTCTTCAAAACATGTAATCACCTTTCAACAATCACAACTCAACATTCATCATTCAACGTATATAAATCATCAAAAATATATCAATAACGCAATAACATTCGTACCATCTTAAAATCAATCAACTTCAACTCATATATTAGGAGAACGCATATATAATCAAGTATGCAATTTATAAAGCAAATAAGAATTTACCCCCACCTTGGTTATCAAAAGTTCGATCGAAGTTCGTCGTTTTCCCTTACTCTTGTCCCTCTTTCGTAAATCCTACAAAGCGTAATAATTCGACTTAACGTCTAATTTAACTATAAATATATAAAATAATCAACGGAAAACCCCTCGAAAAGAAAGATAGTCGGTGATCCTAGGGTTAGGACTTGCTCAAATCCGGAACAGTCATTTATTCTATTTTTCATATTATTTTGGGTGTCGTTCCGGCTCTTTTTCATACATAAAATATAAGGTTTGTGATCATAATATTAATTTCATAAATTTAAGGTCAAATCTGTAATTGAAACTATATTTAGGGCTCAACAACAATTAAATAAAGTTGCAGGGACTAAACTATAAATAGGCTAAAGATAAGGGATTAATTCATTAATATGCAACAAAAATAAAGCTTTTGCAACTAAGTCCCTGGAGAGAATTGAATTTCCAAAAATCAGTCCCTAACTCCCCTGCTTCAACCCGTCGGCTGCTTCTCCTACCCGGCCGTCCACTCTTGCCGGCGACAGGCTCGTCGCCGGCCTCCTCTCTACGCGGCGCCGCCGTGAGCAGCGGCGCCTTCTCCTTTCCCCTCTTCTTCCTCCTTCCCTTCTTCCTATTCTACAGCATATGCACCATACACACATATATGTATACACATGATACACACACACAAAACACACCACTGCGGCCCGTGAGCGGCACCACCCTCTTCGTCTCCGCTCGGCGCCGCTCCGTGCGGTGGCGCCTCCTCCCGTCTCTCCCTATTTCCCCCTCTTCTTCTTCCTTTCCTCTCCTCTGTTTTCTTCCCATCTTTTCCCCTGTTTTTCTTCCCCATTTTTCCCCTTGTTTTTCTTCCCCCATCTCTCCACAGCCACACCACCAAACACAAAATCACACATAAATATCTATCTCTTAATTTGGGGATTTAATTGGAAGCAATTAAATTGTTACCCTGCTTCTCCCATTGAACTCGCGTGAGGGAGAGAGACAAGAGGTTGAGAGGAGGTTTTTCCTCTTCCTTCATTTCAGAATTGTACAGTGAGAGAGATATGAGATACGATGGGAAGAGAGAGAGAAGAGATGATAAGAGAAGTTTCATTCCTTCCAATTAATTCTTCAATGGCAATCTTCCAATTAACTCTTCTTGATCACGTTGTCTTCTTTTGGTGATGAGAGAGAATGGAGAGGGAGAGAGGATGAGAAGATAAGGATAGGAAAGGAGATGAGATCATTTAATGAAGGGGTGAGGAGTCATGGAGATGACTCACCCTTTCACACTAAAAACGAGTCAGGTGTTGGATACGAATTGAGTCGGGAATTATACTTTCTTTGATCGGGATTTAATTGTACATTGAATTTAATTATTTACGGTATTGCTTATTTGGTTGAGATTAATTTTGCATACGGTTTACAATAATTAGACAAAAATTATCAATCGAGACCAACCCCATTATTTAAAATTGGATATATCAAACAATTTAATAATATATATAATTTTCGAATTAATCAATATCTTGGATTTTTATTAACGGTTTATTTCATCTCTTTCATCAATTTAAAATAGTAATTAATTAATAATTAACTTTAGATTATTATTGTATTGAAATATTTTATACTGGTAGATTGATTTTACGACTTAAATCTAAATTATGAAAAGACGAATCTAAACTCAATTTTTATGAGTTGACTTATATATTATCATTCTCATATATTCTAATTAGGTCTTAATTTTATTCGGGGTGTTACACACATCATTTACACTCAATGTGTTTATTGATAAAATCAAAATGTTTTATTATATTACATTATGTTATACATTAAATATTAATTTTATTGAATTTTATTATTTACAAAATAGAAAATTTTGTTCAATATATATAGTATGTAAAATCAAGATCAAGATAAAATCACAATCTTATTTGTTTGCTCATATTATTGTATATTCAATTTTAATAGTGAAATTTAGTAGGGACTTATTTGTATCTTATTTAATGGATGAAAACGATAGCATCAACATCTATTATATTTTTAAAATGACATTTCAAATTATATTAATTTTAAACAAACCAATATTTCTATGTAATCGATGTCAAATAACTTGATGTATAAGTAATTAAGAAATTTTTATATAAAATCATATGGAATGCTTAGATGAAAAATCATTTAGTTTGCATCTATAAAATAATTTAACATTTTTTTAAATTGAAACATATTAAATTACCATTTTTATTAAATTGAAACGTATTAAATAGAAGAAGGACAGCTAATGGCAATAATTTTTTTTCCCCTAATTTATAATAATATTCATCCTTATATATAGAAGATTAATGAGGCAATTGACTTTTTTATTTAATGGATAAACATTATATCTTTTCCATAAATATCAAAAAAACTTTTGGATGGAAAAATTATTTAAGGAAATGTTCTTCTTCATATATATATATATACATATATATATATATAATGTCACCTTATAGAATATTAATATCATAATTAATTAAATATGATATTCATTTTATTATTACATATGATTTATTAATATTATCAAGTGGAGTTCTTTAATTTCTTTCTATATGATATATTATTACAATATATCTTTTAAATTTATATTTAGAATTATTTAATTGTTGACTTTATGTTTTATGTAGATTTGGTTATCAAGTGGCGAGTTAATTTTTATATATCTACTCCTTTATATAACAATTATGTTTTATACGTCAACAAAATTACATAAAATTGTATCTATATTTTGGTTATCTTTTTATATATTTTATTATTTTGTAATGATAAGAATTATATAATAAATATATTTTATGTATATATTTACATGCATATAAAATTATATATAAATATATATTAACATCGAATGAATAGTTGTTTTATTATTTATATGATATTATGATTATGATATTATATGACGTAAATCATATATATATATATATGTATACACACATTGCTAAATGATATCATAAATATATGAATAGAAATTTATAATTAAAGTTAACTTACCATATTGACAAATATGGTAATTTTATTATATCATATCACTTCCTTAAATATATATATATATATATATATCATCAATCATGATTTATTATTTATCATTTAACATTTATTTTAATAAAAAAATCATTTCCAATTTTGGTAGGGTGTTTTTGGTGGGAAAATTTTAACATTACCATTTGAGGAAATGTTTGTGTTTTTATATATATAAAGATAAAGATAAAGATAAAGATAAAGATAAAGATAAAGATTGAGGATTAAGAATATAGCTAGTTATGAAATTTATAAAAATTTGCAGTGTTTACTTTAGGATATACATATATATATATATATATGATTTTATCATTTTACAAAAAAACATAAGAAATACCAAAATGAGTAAAAACATATAAATTAAGGTCTAATTAATATATCGCTATATAAATGAATCTTAAAATAAATTAAGAAGCACCAAAACATTTTCGTCAAATATTTATGAATACCATTAAACTTTAAAAGTAAATAACATACATACATAAATTAAGGTCTAATGAATTAACAAAAAATTGTCAACTACACAAACAATATTATAGTTTAAGAAATATCAAATTTTAAGGGAATTTTTTAAATTATTGTAACGCCCCATTTTTAAAATCATGTTTTGGCGCTACTTACATTAGAAATTGACTCTTTAAATAATAATAGAGATAAACAGATTCAGGAATAACTGTGAAATATTATTCCATAAAATATTGTTATGAAATACGAATTTTGGGAAAATACAGCGGAAATGATTTTATTGAAATTCATTTCTTTACAGACACATTTTTGATACATTAAAAAGAGCGATAGAATAATCAATATTTACATAAATAAACATGTTTGGAGTTCATAAAAATAAAACTCTTTATTAAAATCTTCTACGACCTTGATAGTATCGGCTACCTGCATTCACCGCTCGCACACCATGTTCTGAATACTTTAAGCTGAAAACATTTTTACACATAGGGGTGAGTGCAAAAGGAACACTCAGTGGGTCGACCTGTACTGTGAAAGGGACACATAATACTATAGTCATATACTATACATATACATATTACACATTGTGGACTCCCGAGTAGTCCCCTGTAAACCATGTTGGATAGATATCCGAAGAAATACCCTCTGTGCTGGGTTTCCGAAGAATACCCTACTTGGCGTGCAAGCGCATGCGCATTTAGATTTCACATAATGGATCTCACATAACACATAGTACACGTTATTCACGTTCACATAAATTCATATAATTCATGACAAGTACAAATAGACAAATAAAATCCTTTTGTCATGTATTGGTTTCTAATGAAACCCCTCTTGTACGGGTATTATCCCGACATTTTATCATATGAAACCAGTTGCATTTGTATCCCTCGAAAACATTAATCCTTGAAAACATATAGTTTACTCGATAATTCAATCATAAAATAATGACGTTCAACTTGAACTCGGCACCACATGAAAACTGAATTTAAAGTCATATAATGCATAAAGTTTCATATAATGATTTGTACAAATAGAAACGCATTTATTTGATAAGATATTTGATAAGATTTTACCCCCACCTTTAGAAGCGATGCTCGTAAAATCCTTCACCTTATTTTCCTCTAGTCCTTTGCCTCGTTCGTATTTCCTTCAAAGTACAAAAACTCATCTTAAAATCTAATCGCAGCTATTAATTGTAGAATTAATTATTATATTAAACTCTTGAGAGGGATCAATGATTGACATTTCTAGGTTTTCTTTTCACTTAGGGGTTGAGGTAGACGAGCTTTCACTGAGCATTTGTTTACAAATTTAGAAATTCTAAAGGTATCCATATACGATGATAATCCAAGACAAGGGTTAATTTGTCATTCATTCGTAGTTTTTGGTTTAAATAAAGATTCCTACGATCAAGGATTTAAATTGTCACATTTATACCACTTTTGAACTATATAAATCATTTGGTTATAAATTGAGACTAAAAATTGTATTTTCATGAGATTATGGAGTATAATGCACAATAAATCAAAGTCTCAGGGTAATAACAAAATTTCAGTATTTCTTAGGGCTCTAAACTACAATTATATAATGACATGAAATTTACATTAATTAAATTTACCCAAGTGCACCCAGCCATTCCCTGCAAGAGATCGCTACCTCTCCGTTCCACCATCGCACCGGCAACATCCTGCCTCCTCGAACGGCGGCCATGAACGCCATCCAACAAATCCAATCACACCCACAATATATCACACAATCACCACTGCAATCAAACTCACCTACACTTTCACACACATCACAGCCCAGCAACACTACTGGCCACTACAATCAAACTCACCTACACCTTCACACATCACTACACATCACAGCCCAGCAACACGGCTAGCATCGCTGCCCACGGCAGCGCCCACGTAGGGCAGCGGAGGTAGAGGATGTGAGAGGGGGAGAGAAAACAGAGGCAGAGATGAAGCAGGGGAAAAAGGGCGACGGCAGCGGCGACAGCCACCGCTGCCTTCGTGTGCGTCGTCGGCCCTCACGGCCACGACTACCCTCGTCGGTGGCCTACCCCGGCACAATCACACACACTCCAAAACCAAAAGCCAACACTCATCTCTAACCCACTAACACCAACATCCATTATCACCACCATCTCAGCGCCGTCGCGGGATGCGGCGGCCAAGAAGATTTCGCCGTACTACCACCGTGCCGGCAAGCAAACGGGAAGCCCCTCCGATTGATGGACTACAGCGACCCGCAACGGAGAAGAAAGATGGAGAGAAAAGAGAGATAGAGGGAAGGAGAGAAAGGGCGACAGTTTGAACGGAAGGAAATCCAATGAGGTGTAATGCGTGATGACTCATCCTTTTCTATACTAAGACACGGGTTTTCGACTCCGAATTGAGTCGATAATTGTATTTTCTTAGGTCGAGATCTAATTATATATGATATTAAATTATTTTAGGGTATTCATTATTTGAGTCGAGATTTTATTTTATGTAAATGTTACAGATAATTGGGTTCTCGTATAAAAATTATCTATTGAGTCCAACCCCATTAATTAAAATTGGATCAAATAGTTTAGCACTAGATATTTACTTGTGATAAGAACTAATCGATATATTTGATTATTATTACAGTTTATTTTGTTTCCTTGATCAACTTAAAATATTCGTAATCTTTATATATATAAAAACACAAACATTGCCAAAAAAAGAAAGTAAAAATTTTCCCATCTAAAACCACTTTCTATTTATCTAAAAAATTATATATTTATTTTATATACATATATTAAGTATATTAATTGCATTCTATTTTCTAAGGAAAATCAAACTTAATTATTTAGGCAAGAAAAAATTTAGTGATTTGAATTACCAATATCAAAAGGAAATATTTATCTTTATATATATAAAAACACAAACATTGCCAAAAAAAAAAAGTAAGAATTTTCCCGACTAAAACCATTTTCTATTTATGTAAAAAATTATATATTTATTTTATATACATATATTAAGTATATTAATTGCATTCTATTTTCTAAGGAAAGTCAAACTTAATTATTTAGGCAAGAAAAAATTTAGTGATGATGTGTATGGATACACCTTTCAATTTAAATAAATAATTACATTATTTAAATAAATGAAAATGATAAATGATATTTAATTTCTACTAATATATAAAAAGATACAATATATAAATGAATTTAAATGCAAGTGGAATAGTATCATATGATTTTAATATGATGGTGTATATATCTATTATATGTTTTAGTCGTGGTCAATTATATGTTTTTGTTTTAGAAGTAAAAATTTTGATGTATAAAAAATATGGTAGAGACCGTGATAAGAACACCATAATCTGTAAATAAAAAAAAGATTCCAAATTTATAATTTGTAAGATTTTTCTATTTTAGTTATTTTTTTCTTATAAATTTACATTAATAGTTTTAATATAGTCATTTTCAATCACTTTCAACATTTTATAACAATAAAAAATATGTAACAAAATTTATTATGCCGGTTCTAAACAAAGTTTTTAGATGTTATTAAATTATATTACCAATACCAATATTGAATAAGATATATTACTCAATTTCATTCAATTCCTATATTTTATATGTATTTAAACATATTTACATTGTATTTATATAAAAATGTTTATTTTAAAATTTATATCCGTGCATCGCACGGGGTAAATACTAGTTAATAATTAACTTTAGATTATCATAATATTGAATTGAAATACTTTATACGTAAACTCTATTGGCGGATTGATTTTCGGACTTAACTCTAAACCTCGAAAGGACAGATTGAACTTAAATTTCAGGAATTAACTTATTGAAATTCTCATGAGCTCTATTTACAGCTTAATTTTATTCGGGGTGTTATAATTATCTTTATATATGTTTTGTTAATTTTTTTACATAAAATTCAGCCAATTTTCATGAACTCTCTTATATATTATGAGTTAATTTCTTGAAATATATTTGGTGGTTTTATATTTTCCACTAGTACAAATCCAGTGTAATATATCAAATTTTATATAAACAAAAATTAAATTTTGTAAATAGAAAAATGTAAACATTATTTATACAGTAAAATAATTATGTAGTTATGTAATACATATCACCTAATTTAACATTAATATAATATAATTGATTAAATATTTATTTCATTGTTAGAGTATATGTTGCATTTGTAGATGATACTAAATATTCTTTTATTTATTATTCTGAAAATAATAAATATATATATATAGTTTCTTAAAATATATAGGAATATTTTATTGACAAATTTTTATTTATTGTCAAAATGTTTTATATTATGTTGGTCTCAAGTGGTAGTAGGCTTAGAGCAGCCTAGCACTGCGCTGGGCTGCATGAATTTTATTAAAAGTGCCCTCCAGCACTGCGTCACCCACTGCTCCACATTAAACTTTTGCACAGTGCGGTGCTACTTGTGGCACCGTACTGTGCAGCGCTACATTTTTTTTTAACGTTTTTTGTATTTATTATATATTGTGAAGCTATTTTATAATATTTGAGATAGTATAATTGTATTTTGTCAACACAAATTGTGATATAAAATTATAATTGAAATGATAATTTGAACAACATGAATGGTAATTTGAAAAACACGAATACAAGAAAATTTGAACAACACGGATGGTCATTTGAACAACACGAATGGTAATTTAAAAAATTGAAATGATCGTGAGTGATCGTTTCTCAACATGAATATTGAAAATTAGAGAAACGAGAAGCAATTACATAAAATTACTAATAATAAATTAAAATGCAAATAAATACAACATCACATTACTGAAAAATAAATTACAATACATGAAAATAAAACACTGAAATTGATTAAAATACATGAAAATAAAACATAAATTGAAAATAACAAACAAAATCTAGTAATCCGATAGACCAGCACCAGATCCAGATCCTCCAAAATTTGGAAATTGTCCATACATATCAAACATATTTGGAGTTAATGGCACTTGAAATTGTCTCCTCTTCTGCATAATTATCTGTTGTTGTTCTTGAAAGTACTCACGTTTGATGGGATCCGCAATCATATCCAAATCAATAAGTAGTATGTTATCTTCTCTAGTCATTTCATACTGGTATTTGTTTGTTGCAATTTGTCGATTTTGTGCTTCAGTGTGTTGCCTTTGTGCTTCAATTTTTTGTCTTTGCACCTCAATATCCCGCTCTTTATTTGCAGTCGAAGTTGAAAATGACATTAATGTGTTGGAGACATCTAATCTTTTCTTGAACCTTGCTACCGGTGTTGCTCCTCCAGCACATTACGTTATTCAAGAGAAAGAATATAATATGGGATATTATTAGCTGATAATATATATCCCAAATGGGCAACTCTTGTGCAAACTATCCATTCACCAAGTGGTCCGGAAAAACAATATTTTGCGAAAAAACAAGAAGCATGTAGAAAAGATGTGGAACGTGCATTTGGATTTCTTCAAAGTAGATTTGCAATTGTGGCAAATCCAGCACGCTTGTGGTTGAAAAGTGATTTACAAGATATCATGACTGCATGCATAATAATGCATAATATGATAGTAGAGGATGAACGAGATCTTAATGCTCCAATTCAAGAAAGCTCCAATTCAAGAAAACTTGGAAGTGTCACCTCCGGACATCGAATTTGCTGAGAATGAACCTACTCGCTTTCAAGATTTTCTTGGTCGATTTAGACAAATTAGAAATGCAGATGCTCATTTTGCACTTCGAAATGCATTAATTGATCATTTGTGGGAAGAGTATTCTAATTCAGAAAATTAAGAATTATGGTAGTGTAACATCTATTTCCCTTTCAATAAAAATAAGTTGTTGTTTTTGTTTTCATTTTACCTTAAATTTCATTCAATTACTCCTATAACTTTTTATTTATACGATTTGAATATAAATAATAAAATTGTATTAAAGAACTTGTAGGTGTAAATATGTTAATCAATTAAAATATATTTGAAAAATATGATTAAATAAATTCATAATTAAAAGTATAATGGAATATTCCTTTTTAGTGTAAAAAGTAGTGCAGAATGCTGGAGATGAAAATATTGTTTCTGTACTACTTTAGTGCAAAATATGCACTAAAGTAGTGCTAGTGCTGGAGATGCTCTTAGAGGGGGAATAAGTCTACTCAAAATTTTCAAACTTTTAACTTCAAAGAATGTTCAAGCCTCAGAATGCAGTAAGCTACAAAGCTACTGATCAGAGCAGGGTCCTGCCAAAGTGCAGTGACCTAGAGACTTGTAAAAAACAGAGTTTTAAGTGCACATCGGAAAACTTTTAAACGAATGAGTTTTCTGAAGAACAATTTTATGCAGTATGCTTAGCAAGATATGATCAACAGAGCAAGGTAAGATAAGCAGTTAGATATGCAGGCAGTATGCTATAAGAACAAGAAAACAAAGACAAGCTGTTTATAGAGGTTCGAGGGTGGAGTAATCCATTTACGTCCTCTCTACTCCTTCTCAAGGAGGAACTTTGTTAAGAAAGGTTTGGTTTACAGAGACTCGACTCCTGCAAACAATCCTAACAAGAACTGTCAGCTCTATTCCCACACAGGGTAGCTGCACAGTGACTAAACTACTTTGCCCACACTGAGCACTTGTTCTTCTAGAAAGAATGCAAACACTTGATCAGGAACAATATCCAATCAAGTGACTCCTAACAGTCTATATAAGATAGAAGTAAGATTTCTTTAACACAAAGGTGCAGCAAGCTTTAGCAGATAGCTTCTGAAAGTGAATGTGTTTGGTGCTGATAGACTGGACTTGAAACTTTAAAAGAGTGATTGATTTGATTTGATAGCTTGATTGCTTGATTGCGCAAGTTTCAGGTAAGTTTCTTGTCAAAGTCTTCTTCTATTTATAGGCCTGAGAATTCTGCCCATTGAAGTGAGTGTCCTCCTCTGTAGTGAGCTTGTGATGCGGTGTCTTCTCTTGATTGGCTCGTACGTGATTATGCTGCACTCGTACACCACTGCTACTGCGGCCGCCATCTCAGTCTACAAAATGTCATTTTGTCATTTTTATTCCTCCAGTTGGCATTCTCTGATTGGTTCCTTCGTTAATGTTCCTAACGACAACTTAGAGTGTTTCATCCTAGGTATTCTTTAGTGTTTTCTGTCGTATTAGGCTAGCTTACTGTTCAGAAGCTTTCTTCTGTAGGTTGCTAAGTTTTTCCATACATAGCCAATTTTTTTTGGTTTTGCTCAGGCAGCGTCCTTCTTAAGTAACCTTCCAGAATCCTTCTGCTATCTTGCTGCAGTGACTCATACTTGGTCGATTTTTGAAATTTAGGGGCAGCAAGCTCTTCATTCCTCTTCAAGCTTTGATCTTCAATCTCCAAGCCTTCTTGGACCTATTCTAGAAAATTACAACTCAAGCTAGATACACAGGATCCTAGGCCCTATCTATTACATGTTTTGTCCTCATCAAAATCTATATAACGTTCCTTACAATCTCTCCCTTTTTGATGATGACAAAACTCCTTTAAGAGGATCAAAGATAGATAATTTCATATATATAAGGGAAAGCAGTAACTTGAAAGAAAATCAGAAAATGACAAGTTCACAAGTCGTGAGCTTTGTTGACTGAATTTGAATTTTATTGAGATAATAAGATATACGGACAAAAGGGATACAAAGATAAAGAAAAGATAGAAAGATAAAAGAGGTAGGGCAGGCAGCATCATCTTCTCATCCGGGAAGCTCTCTTCTTCTTCTCATGCTTGGATCATTTCCACCAATCCAGAATGGATTCTTGGTAGGAAGGGTCCATCATGCTCTTCACTTCTGGGTTTCATCATACCTGAGCCAAAAGTCTTCACAAAAAGGAATGATCTCACCTCTCTCCATTCGACCTCACAGTCTAACTTGAATGGGGAGTGTTCCTTTGCTGGCGTATTCCTTGAATCTTTGGAGTCCCTCGCGATGAGTTTTCCTCTGATTAAGATCGACTCCTTGCAAAGCTTCATGTAATACTTCAGGTTAATCAGCCCTCTTGTGAGTCTCGATCTGCAGGAAGGTTGGGCTGGAGTTGATGGGCAGATCGATGTCAGAAAGGTACCATTCAACAAACTTAGAGCTCCTGACATCTGGACTCCCATTCAGAAAATTGGTGAGAGGTTCAGATATCGCTTGCTCTTTCTCCTGTTGATTGAAATCAGGCTGCTTCTGTGCTGCATGGATAGAGTCTTGAGAGAGCTTCCTTGGTTGTTCTCTCAAACTTGAAGGTCTGTTTGTTCTTAATTTAGTTTTAAAAACTTCTTTTATTTGGAGGGTCAAAAGTGGACAGACCTCATTCTTACACGATGAAAATTGATTTTTCTTCCTTGCATACGTGTTGATAATAAACTCTCCTCACTGTTTCCGTTTGAAAAACTAATGGAAATGACCAAAAATTGATTATTTTTTCACCTTTTTTTGAACCTAAGGGCCAAAATTGGCCCGCGACTACATGGTCATAGTTAATTAATAACTTGACCTATTTTGAGAAGATGAAGATCACTAGCTTTTAAAAAAAAAAAGTCAGATTGTGTTAGAAAATTTCGAATTTTGTCTACAATATGAATGCTATAATTGCCCACATTTGGTTTATGAATTGACATTTCAAGCACCTTAAGTGGAGAAAAATCAATAGTTAGGATATAAAAATTGGAATTGGATTGTGAAATTGGTGAAGAAAATGTGGACGGGGCTTAGTTTATAGGATTGCAATTGATAGGGTTGTTTGTGAATTTAAAGGAGAGGAGGAAAGCATGATCCTCATTTTTTGAACTAATTTTGTTCACACACAAAATATTGAAGATACAAGTATACATATGAGAGGAATATTAAATAGTTAAAAAGCAGAAAAATAGCTACTTGTGCTTTAGAACAGCAAAGAGTTGTCCAGCAATGTCTTTCCCAAAAGAAGCATACATGTGAGCAAGCCTGAGTTTTTGCTGAATTGCCCTTTCGAAAAGCTGATCAACTATCTCTTCCCCAAAGTGATTAGCAAATGTTCCTTCTGAGAATGCTCTCAGGTGCATTATAGCACTCTCTAACACCATCTTGCTGCTTCCTCCTCCATTCTCAGCTGGCATCCCACTTCTTAGTTCCATTCTTATCACTTCGAAACGCCCGTTTTTCTCAACGAGCCTCCTCATCTCCTTGATCGAAGGGTACACATGAGGGATGTTGAATGAGCCGACTTGATCTTGCTTTATCAGGCCCTGATGATGAGATAGATATAGGTATAATTGTGATTTTTAAAACATTATTAGTTAATATTATTGTAAATTAGGGTTACCTCTTCAACCATGTCCATGAGAATGGATTCAAGAAAAGTGAAGGTGAGACCAATACCATGTGTGGTATCCCCATCAGGAACACCTGGCATGATGATGACAAGCAGGCCACCTGCTACAATTTCTTCAGCCCTTGCACTCAAAAATGTCTCCACATCCTCCTCAAAAGCATCTGCATAGGCTTTCACTACAGCGTCGGAGGCACCCGTGTAGTGGATCCTACCGGCATTCCAGGCCGGAGAGCCCTTCACTTGCAGCTCCTTTGGCTGCTTCGAGAGCCAGTGAAGCGAGTAGGAGGAGTAGGCAATGTGGATGGAAGACGATGGGAACAGTCTGTCGTAGAAAGAACCGGGGACCCCTGCTGCAAAGTAGTTCCTCGTCTCAGGAAGCGACGCGAAGAGGGTGTTGAAGTCGTTGGATGCAACGTCGTTGAATAAAACCTGGAACTCATTAATCACTTGTTTGGAATCCATGTATTTTTGTTCGACGGTTTCGATTAGGGTTTGCATGGAGAAGAAAGTGTTGGGGCCCACAGAGCACCCTAAATCTGCAATGCTGAATGATGACGGCAGTCTTTTCAGATCAAGACCTTCAATCACTGCCTTCTTCAATGCATCCTCTGCAGCACTCGCCGCATTTCTCTGTCACAACGCTTTTTATGAGTATTGTTCGATTTGAACTCGCATATTTTTATTCATATTGTATTATATTATCATATAGTACTCCCTCCGTCCCGGTCGAAGTTGTTTACGTTAACCGGGCACGCTTAAGAAAATGCAGTTGACAAACGAAAATGACAAGTAGGCAAGTTTGGATGGGATAGAAGGAGCAATAATTTAAATTTTAGGATCGTATGTTGAAAGTTTGTTAATTATAGAGGTCTAATTACAATTTTCTCAATCCCTAGGACCGATTTAGTAATTTAATCCAATCTCGAGGATATTAGATGTAATTCATCCTGAATGTTATTATTAAATAATGGACTTGCACAAGATGATTAAATTATATCCAAATTAATAAGAAAAATACTCTAATGCTCAAGGCGGACAACTCTTAATATGTTCATCGCTGACGTGTAATGAGATGATCATTCCCTCGTTATATGAAAAGTGAAATCAATTAATATGTTGAATATATGACACATCAACGAATGACTCATATTAATGTGTCCACTATGAGTAGAGTAGCAGGACTGACACAAATAATCCAACTACATAATCAAGAAATGAATTAATCCTACTACTACAGCATTAAAATACTTCCTATATATCATAATTTAAAGCCTAATAGCCCAATAAAAAAGAACGAAATTAACTATACAGAGTTTACAAGAATACAAAACCTGCATAGTAGAATTCTTGATGTAGCTATAGGCACCATTCCCACTATTCATTGGAGAAGATTGTGCCATCTTTAATATTTCTTTTGATTTGATTCTTTCTACTTCGAAATCACTTTGTGTTATGTACAGCACTTGACATCTCTATTTATAAAGCATTAATTAGCTTCTTAGTTTTCTATTCTTTAATTTAATCTGATATCGTAAACTGACTTTTGTCTGAGTCTTTTAAATATATAATAATATAGAGTGAAAGTCTCGACATGATCACTCGAAATAACATAATAAGTCTTCACATGAGAATCTTCACTTACATTGCTTGACCGCCGCCGCTCATGACCATCTTACCGTACCGATCGGGTTGGGTGGGATATTAAAAATATGTAATATTTTTATATATATTAACTAATACTTTTTATTATAATAAGATATATTTTGAGTTAAGTTAGTCATAAGAAATATGTAATAATAATTTTATGTGCAGCAATATAATTAATATTTTTCTATATATTAGGTAAAACTTTTACATGATTTAAATTGGAACGAGGTCAGGTCACTCAAAAAACACCGGAATCCTACTTTAATTTGTCCAGACGTTCTTTACTCTCTCGTGCAAGATATAATAATTTTGTGCATATTAGCAACATTTTTCTATATATCAAACAATCTTTTTACATTAAATACACATATATACTACAAAATATAATATAAAAGTAATACATGATATTATAGAAAAATATTACAATATAATTTATTATGTCCGAACCTGACCTAACCTGTCTCACGGAACACAAGACCTACTTTATATAATTAATTTCTATATTTAATTTTTATCTACTTAAATTAATTTGTTGATGTTTTATATCTAGATTTTATTTTTTTTGGCGGTAGCCGGTAGCCGGTAGGTAGGAACTCTGTTGATTTAATTATGTTGAGTAGAGTTTGTTGCAATGTTGATAACATTGGCTTGACTGTAAACTGAGTCAAGAAATAGTACGTTGACAATCATATATATTAATCAATGCACAAATTGTGCTTGTTGGAAAAGTATGAGGTGTATGTATAATAAAATAGTATGAAAAACATGTGATATATATATATATATATATAGATTAACGGGATGATTTCCAAAATATTCATTTTCATAAATCAAGGAACTTATCTACCCATTTTATAAGAAATAATTTTTTTATCCAATTTGAGTAGTGAAATCTACATAATACCCTCAATTTTAGTTATATTTACATAAGAAAAGAGTTCATGAGACTATACTCGTGTCCAGAAACTCTACCCGCGTCCAGGAAACTCTACTCGTGTCCAGAAACTCTACTCACGTCTACTTTTCAGATAAGGTGAACATGTCGTGAACACGAAATATAATATCGTGTTCACGAAATGCAGCAAGGTTCAACATGTCGTGAACACGAAATATAATATCGTGTTCACGAAATGCAGAACAGTTCACATATCGTGAACACGGAAAATAATATCGTGTTCACGATATGCAGAAATGTTCAACATATCATGAACACAAATTATAATATTGTGTTCACGATATGTTGATATCTTGTTAACGATATGTTGATATGCTAATATCGTGTTCACAATATATTGATATGATATCAGAGGTATTTCCTCTTTATATAAATATAAACTTAAATTGAGGGCATTATTGACATTTCGGCCTCAAAATAGGTAAAAAAAAGTACATTTTTATAAAAATGATGATATATAAAAATGGGTAAACGGAGTTATTTCCACCTTAAATTAATTTGATGAATGATCCAATATTGTAAACGTTAGACTCTTTCTCTATACTGCTAAGAGTCAACAATTTACGAAAAACAGTAAACCAAACTGTACATTGAACCATCTTAAATTAGACAGAGTATAGAGGAGGAACAAAATGAGTTACTCTAAATTAATTATATTATATATAGGGTGAATTTCAATTTTGGTCATGAATGTGAGAGCATTTTTATTTTTGGACAATGAAGTACATGTTTTTTGATTTTGATCTCATATGTTTCAAAAAAAAAAAAATCTATTTTGATACTGGTTGTTTCAATTTTTTTCAATTTTAGTTATAATTTCCAATTTTATCATGTATGTTTTAAAAATGTCCAATTTCCAATTTTGGTCGAATGACTGTCTGGAAAATCTCACATGGCATAGGCTATTTGGGGAATTCCAACCAAAATTTGACTAAAAAGGAAAAAGTTGAAACATATAAGATCAAAATTGAAAACGTATATTTAGTTGTCAAAAATGAAAAGAGTCTTACATACATGATCAAAATTGAAATTTACTCCTTAACTATATATGTGGTTTTGTATATATAAGTCCATATATATATATATATAGAAGAAAAGTAGAGAGAAGAAGAGTAGATATATACAAATGAGTCTTGGAAGATTACAAGGAGGAGATATATACATGAGGACTTTAGGCTAGGAAGCCAAAACAGAAAATACAAAGAAAGAAAAGTTTGCAAGAATTAAGTGCAACTTTGGGCTAAAATATCAACACCTAATTAAGAACCCTTCAAGAAATCTATATCTATATATATATAAAAGCAAAATATTCTGCCAAAAATAACTGCAATAAATGTCTCATTTATTAAATATTTCCATTTTAAAAAATCATTAATAACTTTCATTTTATATTTATTAACCAAAGTATAAATAAGTATTAATATTTAAGACATTTAATTTTATATTTATTGTATAGAAATTCAAAAGAAAAAATAATTAGATAAATCTATCTATATATTCTTATACTATAATAATAGAGGAAAAGTTGAAAATATTTATAGAAATACCATTTTTCCAACAAAAAGTGTCACTAGCTTCAACAATCTTTTTTTTTTTTTTTGTATTTTTTAATTATTTAATCCATTCAATTTATAATATAAATATTGTATTAGTTTATTCTTATTTTAATAATTTCTTAAATACCAACAATAGATATTGTCCAAACAATCATTTCAGTAATTATAAATATTAATTTGTTGAGGGATAATTGATATTATAATTAATATAAATATAATTAATCAATAAGTGTAACACTATTAAAGATGCGTGTATATATATAATATGTATTTAGTGTGAAATTTTATGTCATCCTAAGTATTTTTTAAATTAATATTTGTAAGTGTCTCGTCAACAATTTTTTTATTTTGCATTTTTTACTATTTAATTCATTAGATTTAATAATATAAACATTGTATTAGTTTATTCTCATTTTATTGATCTTAATTAAATTAATTTTTATTGAATAATTTCTTAAATACCAATAATAGATACCATACAATAATTTAAATAATAAATATTAATTTGCATGGGGATAATTTATATCATATTAACAAATAAATATAACATTATTAAAGATGTGTGTGTATATATATATGTATATATATAATATGTATTTAGTCTGAATAATATGTCATCCTAAATATTTTTTAAATTATAAATATATCATAATCGAGTAAAATTTTCACCTTTTACTTTACACTTAGGACTTCGTATATTTTTATATGATAGTGCACGTTTTGAATTTAGATGGCTCAACTAATTATTTAAATTATATGTTTAGTTTCTAATTATATTGTCATCATCATGATCACTACTACTACATTTAGATTTTGTATTGAGCTTAAATTGTAATGATCAATGTCGGTCTATATCAATTAATTTACGTGATACTTATAATGAAATAATTATCTGTCATCTTCGATGTTAAGCGATATTAATTAAAAAAATTCTAATTCAATTTATTTTAAAATAAAAGGTTGGAAATATATATATAATTGACAGTTCTTGCATTAAGTTCTAGAATTTTTATTGTTTGTTGTTTCTATATATACATACTCACACACATGTATTTAATTTAAGTAATTGAAATTCATTTTTAATTCATAATTTTTTTAGTTTTTTTAGTATATTTAATTTAAGTGACTTATGATATTAGTTTGTAACACAGATGATACAAAAAATGTTTCAACTAGACTCGTTGTGTATAAAGAAGTTTTAAAAAAACTTACAAACTTTGCACCTTAAAATTCCAATTTTGATTTGAAGATCATGATTGATACTTTTGTTTTTAGTATTAATCATAGATTAGTGAATTGGATGTGTATAATATCGATATATTGTTGTAAATTGAATTATATTAAGACAATTTAGATTTTCTTAGTTATTAAATATTATAATGTCTTCTATATACTAAAATCACTTATATTATATTATCAAATAATTAATATTTACTAACATTATATCACAAACCGTACATCGTGCGGGTGCGATTACTAGTAGAAATTAAATGAAGAAAGAATTTGACATTGAAAGTCATGTTAGTTGAAGTGAAAATTCTATATATTTTCATAGAAATAGAAATAAACTTGTAAAAGTTCTTTAATACAAGAGAGTCGTAAAGTTTAGTTGAAGGATCGATCGGAAACATGAAAATGAAGAATTAACATTCAAAGTCGTATTAATTTGTTAATAACCAAATATCAATATATGTTACTTATAATTGCATTTTTTACAAAACATCGTGGTTTTTGCGAATAGGAGAGTATCATCTTATTATTATTATTATGATTATCATCATCATCATCATCATCATCATCATCATCATCATCATCATCATCATCATCATCATCATCATCATCATTATTATTATTATTATTATTATTATTATTATTATTATTATTATTATTATTATTATTATTATTATTATTATTATTATTATTATTATTAATAATGTCAAGATGAATATTTACAGGTTTTCATGTTAAAAACATTAAAAATCAAAGATAAAAGAGTTAAAACATTTCATAAATATGGTAAGAAACTCCTCCACCTTCCATCTTCAAACACAAACAAGTAAACAACATACAATATTCAATTAATTCTTTTTATCATTCTTTCCTTTGCATTCTTGTTTTAAATGTCTATATATATATATATATGTGTGAATGTATGGCTGAAACCATGGAGAAGATGAGCTGAAGTTGATTCACATAAAATCATAAGTGTTTTTCAAAAGAGAAAAAGACAACGCTTTTCCGAGCGTTGTCTAAAGTGGAAAAAAGCGTTGTGGAAGAGTATCTCATTTAAAAAGAAACTTGAACAGTGAAAGCGCACTTTCACTTATAAAGTCGCGTTTTTCGGTTTAAGGCAAAGTTGCTCTTTCTCTCTCCAAGCAAAGTCGCCACTACATTTATAGAAACGTGGTTTGAGTTTTTGATCTTTTATTCAAATCTTGCAAGCAAATCAGCGGCCGCCACGTGGACTGAGAGGTAGTTAATTCTGTTGGAGTTGCAGAGAAGAGAAGAAACAGAGCCTCGATCACTGATCTTCAAGCTTATCCACAGAACTCATTTATGATCCGTTAGATCTGATTCAAAGTGTGTTGTAAAGCTTATAAATAGAGCTGTATAGGGTTTGTTTCAGATTAGATTGACATTCGGTTTTGAGAAAGTTATTCATCTGTAAAGTGAGCTTGAGAGTCAGTTTTGTTGAGTGTTGAATCTGCATCTTTGCAGATTGATTTGTAATTGTTCTTGATTCGATTGAATAAAATACTCCCCACCCTTGTTTCCCGTGGATGTAGGCATTTCAAGCCGAACCACGTATATCGTTTTGTGTTGTTTTCTTGAAGTTTTGCTTTGCAAGTTTCAATTTGGTGAGCTGATTCTTAAGGTTGGAGTTTCTGGGGTGATTTCTCTAACAAATTGGCGCCGTCTGTGGGAATAGAAGGTGAAGAATGGCCACCACAAAGTTTGACATCGAGCGTTTCAATGGAAAAGGGGACTTCGGGTTATGGAGAATCAAGATCAAGGCGCTTCTTGTGCAACAGGGTTTGGATTTAGCTCTTGAAGGTCCTGAAGCCTTTCCTGAAGGTTTGAAGGAAGAAGAAAAGTGGCTGATACACAAGAAGGCTCACAGTACAATCATTTTGAGTTTAGGAGACAAGGTCTTAAGAGAAGTATCCAAGAAAACTACTGCCTTGGAAGTTTGGGATAAACTAGAGAGTTTGTACATGGTGAAAACCATTGCAAATAGACTGTACATGAAGAGAAGGATGTATGCTTACAGAATGACTGATGACAAGCCCATCCTAGAACAATTGGAGGAGTTTCAAAAGTTTCTTGATGATCTTGAAAATGTAGAAATCAAGTTGATGGAGGAGGACAAAGCCTTGTTGCTGTTGAGTACACTTCCTAAGTCATATGAAAATTTCTCAGACACAATGCTGTATGGAAGGGAACATGATTTGACCTTAGAAGAGGTGATGGTTGCTTTGAAGACCAAGGAGCTCTCAAAGAATTCAGATGGAAAGACAAAGGCTGCAGGTGAAGGTTTAGCTATCAAGCAAGGAAAGAAAAAGTTTCCCAAGAAGCAAAACAAGCAGCAACAAGAACCAAAGAAGAGTGAGCCAAATCAGAATTCAAATGAGGATATGGAGCTGAATAGATGTTTCCATTGCCACAAACCTGGACATCACAAGAAGGATTGCCTAAAGTATAAGCAATTTCTGAAGAACAAGGGAATGGGACAACCAAACCAAGCAAATCAGATTTCAGAGGCAGCTAATCAAAGTATAGGTTATGAGTCAGCTGAAGTACTGGCTATAACATCTACCAAAACCAATGATGAATGGATCTTGGACTCAGGGTGTTCAATTCATATGACCCCTATCAAGGAATCTTTCCAAGAACGTAAGCTAGGTGATGGTGGAATTGTTATGCTAGGAAATGACTTCAGTTGCAAGGTGAAAGGAACTGGTTCTGTGGCTTTGAGGATGTTTGATGGAATGGTTAGAATATTACAGAATGTTAGGTATGTTCCAGAGTTAAAGAGAAACCTAATATCTCTAGGTATGCTTGATACACAAGGCTACACATTTCACTCTGAAGGTGGGACACTATCAGTTTCAAAGGGGGACAGAAAAGTGATGCAAGGTTTCAAAAGGAATGAGCTTTACTATCTTCAAGGTAAGGTTTGTGTTGGTAGTCTGAATTCATCACAGGAGATGGATAGGACACTACTATGGCATAGGAGGTTAGGCCATATGAGTGACAATGGTCTACTGGAGTTAGCAAAGCAGCAAGTATTTGGCAAAGATAAGATAGGTAAACTGGAATTTTGTGATTGCTGTGTTCTTGGCAAGAATAGGAGACAACCCTTCAAGACTGGAGTTCATTTATCCAAGCAGCCTTTGGAGTATGTCCACTCAGACTTATGGGGCCCTGCAAGAACACAAACAAAGAATGGAGGTAAGTATTTCATGTCCTTGATTGATGACTATACTAGGAAGGTATGGATTTATATTTTGAAATCTAAAGATGAAGCTTTCAATACCTTTAAAGCATGGTTAACTGAAATTGAAAATGTTTCTGGTAAGAGGCTTAAGTATCTAAGGACTGATAATGGTTTAGAATTTACTTCCAATAAGTTTAATGAGTTTTGTGAAGCTAAAGGCATAGGGAGACACAAAACAGTTCCAGGCACACCTCAACAAAACGGTTTAGCTGAGAGGATGAATCAGACCATCATGAATAAGGTAAGATGTATGCTCATTAGTTCTGGTTTATCTAACTCTTTTTGGGGTGAAGCTGCAGCTACTGCTGTGCATCTAATCAATAGAAGTCCATCATCTGCAATTGAGTTTAAAACACCTGAAGAAAGATGGAAAGGAACACCTGCAGATTACAGTAATTTGAGAGTGTTTGGGTGCATGGCCTTTGCTCATATCACTCAGGATAAGCTTGCACCTAGAGCTCTCAAGTGTGTATTTTTGGGATATCCAAAGGGAGTTAAAGGCTACAAATTATGGTGCTATGAGAAGGAGTACCAAAAGTGTATAATCAGCAAGGATGTTGTCTTTGATGAGAATAAGATGCCACTGAAAAAGGAGGAAGAAATCACTGCAGGAACTTCATCTTCTTCACAGGAATCTCAGGTTGAGGTGGAGCCTCTAGTCCTTGATCAGAATGTGGAGGCTAGTTCAGAAGAAGAAGGAGATGCAGATGGATCAGAACAAGATGATGACACTGATCAGCTAGCAAACTACCAACTGGTTAGGGATAGATCAAGGAGACCAATCAGACCTCCAGAAAGATTTAGCCAAGCAGATTCAGTCTCTTTTGCTCTACTCACTGCACAGGAGCTGGAGAGTGCTGATCCAGCAACATATAAGCAAGCTATATCAGGTTCACACAAGGAACAATGGATGATAGCAATTCAGGAGGAGCTGAACTCTTTGGACAAGAATGAAACTTGGGAGATAACTGATAAGCCTCAAAAGCAAAAGCTGGTTGGATGTAAATGGATTTTTAGAAGAAAGGTGGAGGTAACCAAAGGAGATAAGATCAGATTCAAAGCTAGATTGGTGGCTAAGGGATTCACTCAAAAGGAATGAGTGGATTACACTGAAATCTTTTCCCCTGTGGTTAAGCACTGCTCAATCAGAATATTACTGGCCATGGTAGCTCAATTCAACATGCATCTTCATCAGTTGGATGTTACCACAGCTTTTCTTCATGGTCAGCTTAAGGAGAGGATCTACATGGTGATTCCAGAAGGTTTGCATGTAGAAGACAAGGAGAACAAGGCCTGCCTACTCAGAAAATCTTTGTATGGACTCAAGCAATCTCCAAGGCAATGGTATCTCAGGTTTGATCAATTTATGATTAAGGCTGGTTTTATGAGAAGCAAGTTTGATCATTGTGTTTACTTAAAGCATGATAACAAATCTCATACTTATCTTTTATTATATGTTAATGATATGTTACTTGCTAGTACTTCTAATGAATCTTTGCTTGAAGTTAAGACAATGCTAAAGACAGAATTTGAGATGAAAGATCTTGGAATAGCAAGAAGGATGCTTGGAATGGACATAACCAGAGATGAGAAGAGTGGAGAGGTGTTTCTGGAATTGGCTGACTATCTGAAGAAGGTTTTGATTAGGTATCAGATGAATCAATCAAAGATTGCAAGTGTACCTATTAATCAAAGTGTTAAGCTGTCCAAGGAGCAAGAGCCTCACACACAAGAAGAAGTTGACAGGATGGTGAAGGTTCCATATGCAAGTGCAGTTGGCAGCTTGATGTATGCAATGGTATGCTGCAGGCCTGATCTAGTATTTGTCATGAGTGTGGTAAGCAGATACATGGCCAATCCAGGGCAGGAGCATTGGGAAGCTGTGAAAGGAATGATGAGATACTTAAATGGCTCAGTAGAATGTGGTCTGAGTTTTAGGAAAGTTTCAGAATTGACTGCACCTATAGTGGGGTATGTTGATGCAGATTATGCTGCTAACTTAGACACTGGGAAGTCTCTATCTGGATATGTGTTTACACTCTTTGGTACAGCAGTAAGTTGGAAGGCTATGCATCAATCAGTTGTGGCCCTTTCAACTACAGAATCTGAGTTTGTAGCTATCACTGAGGCAATCAAGGAAGCAGTTTGGTTGAAAGGAATTCTGAAAGAGTTTGGTATTAGGCAGAGGAATGTGGTTGTCTATTGTGATAACAACAGTGCTATACATCTCACCAAGCACCACAGCTATCATGAGAGGACTAAGCACATTGATGTCAAGCTTTACTTCATTAGGGATAAGGTGGAGCAAGGTGAAGTCAAGGTTCTGAAAATTGCATCAGAGGAAAATCCAGCAGATGTATTCACCAAAGCTTTGCCTAGTTCTAAGTTTGATTTGTGTTTGGAGCTTATAGGTGTGAGGAGAAAGGGAGGTACTAGTGCTAACAAGTAGCTGAGTTTCAGATAAGTGTAAGAGGTTCAGCCATAAGGTGGAGATTGTGAATGTATGGTTGAAACCATGGAGAAGATGAGCTGAAGTTGATTCACATAAAATCATAAGTGTTTTTCAAAAGAGAAAAAGACAACGCTTTTCTGAGCGTTGTCTAAAGTGGAAAAAAGCGTTGTGGAAGAGTATCGCATTTAAAAAGAAACTTGAACAGTGAAAGCGCACTTTCACTTATAAAGTCGTGTTTTTCGGTTTAAGGCAAAGTTGCTCTTTCTCTCTCCAAGCAAAGTCGCCACTACACTTATAGAAACGTGGTTTGAGTTTTTGATCTTTTATTCAAATCTTGCAAGCAAATCAGCGGCCGCCACGTGGACTGAGAGGTAGTTAATTCTGTTGGAGTTGCAGAGAAGAGAAGAAACAGAGCCTCGATCACTGATCTTCAAGCTTATCCACAGAACTCATTTCTGATCCGTTAGATCTGATTCAAAGTGCGTTGTAAAGCTTATAAATAGAGCTGTATAGGGTTTGTTTCAGATTAGATTGACATTCGGTTTTGAGAAAGTTATTCATCTGTAAAGTGAGCTTGAGAGTCAGTTTTGTTGAGTGTTGAATCTGCATCTTTGCAGATTGATTTGTAATTGTTCTTGATTCGATTGAATAAAATACTCCCCACCCTTGTTTCCCGTGGACGTAGGCATTTCAAGCCGAACCACGTATATCGTTTTGTGTTGTTTTCTTGAAGTTTTGCTTTGCAAGTTTCAATTTGGTGAGCTGATTCTTAAGGTTGGAGTTTCTGGGGTGATTTCTCTAACAATATATAAAGAAGATCTTTGAAAGAACTTACAATTATGTCATTTTCTCTCCCAAAAATGTCACTTCGATGTCTAATAAAAAGAATTCTAAAAATAATATTTTTTTAAGAAAATTAATCATATCATTTAACACTTTTTTTCAATGTGATATATTGTTATATATATTTATATTTATATTTAAAATTATTGTTATTATTATTGTTGTTGTTGTTAACAAATGTTGTCCAATATTGAACAATAATTTAATTTGTTTTTTATTCACTATAATTACTTAAATCTAAAATTATTCTCATTTCATTCTCAAATTTAAAGTTAAAGAAATTTTAAGATATTTCTTGCAATTTTGAAAAGTGTTTCATAATAAGTAAATATTTCAAAATTTATATTATTAATTGGTTGCTTTTAACCAACTCTAGAAATTATTAGCTTATTAAATTGTTTATCAAACCATGAAAGAATTTAACAAACGATAGAAACAAATAGAATGCAAGCTTTCAAATTTTCAATTTTTTTCTTGTTAACTTTAATTACTCAATGTCTAGAATTATTCTTATTATCAATTTTAAATTTAAACAAATTGTAAGATATTTTTTGTAATTATATGAGAAATTAAAACTTATATTGTTAATTATTAATTTTTATTTAACTCCGAAAATCATTGGTTTATTAAAGTATCTATGAAGACATGAAAAAAAATCATTAAAAGTTTTCAAATTGTTAATTCTTCTTTTTTAATTAAATATTACTTTTGATTTATAATTATTCTTATTTTCAATTTAAAGTTAAAAAAATTAATATTTTTTTTAATTATGAGAAATGTTGTACATATATAAATAAATATTTCAAAACTTATAATGTCAAATGGTCACTTATAACTAACTCCACCATTGACATATCAAATTATCTATCGAGCTCACGACCATATATGAATTTTTTTTTTTTTTCAAAAGACAAGTAAATAGAATGCAAGCTTTCAAGTTTATTGTTTAAGTTATTTGTAAATTTGTATTCCAACATTTTAAGATTATTAAATATAATTTAGAAAGACATATTCAATTTGTGTTATTTGATTTAGAATAACATGTCACGGAAAAATGAATGCATAATTAAGGAAGTTTGAAAAAACACACAAGAGACACGGAAAAATGAATGCATAATTAAGGAAGTTTGAAAAAACACACAAGAGACAGAGGTCAACCAAATTTGACTTTCTTTAATTAAAACTCTACTTTACCCAGTGATCTTTTTTTAAAGTTATAAAATATAACTTTAACAATCAATTTAGATTTGAAAAATATATTTTTATATTATACAAAATTTGAAATAATGAAATATATATATATATATATATATATATGAATCACTTTTTAACATAACTATCACAATAAATAATAAAATGTGCATCATGCGGTTGATTTTTGAGATTGGCAACGATTATTCTTTTCCTTTTCTGAGTGAATTGGAAAGTTCTTTTTCTCGTCAATCGCAATTCTAGTTATATTAATAATGGATCTACAAATGAAGATTCCTTACACAATCGATACATGTATACTCAATCTAGTTGGAATAGTCACATTACTAGTTGCATTGACAATTATCTTCAGTCTCAAATCTGTATTGATACGTCTACTATAAGTAATAGTAGTGGCAATTACATTTACAGGTGCTTTTTTGATAAACGTAAAACTAGTAGTAAAATGGGACGTCCAGTATACGAACTCACGTGAAGAATAGTGATCATTTCACTCTAAAACAAAGGTTTAGTGATCTCGATACAACTCAAAATTACTAGTATATGTTAAAAGAAAACCTCACTCATTAGTTAGTCCATGAAGATTATGAGAAGAGAGTGTTTTTTCTAGTGGTGAAAGACATGGCCAATACCAAAAAAATTAAATACGTTCATAGTATATTGTATTATTTACGGTAACCAGTGACCGACCCATAATTTTTAGTGAGGGGCTCAACATAAATTAGTAATAATTTTGATAAAGACAATATATTATAAAGAAATAAATAATTTTAACAATGCTATGTCATTTTTATTATGTTTTTTCATATTTTGAAACACAATTATATAATTGTTTTCATGCTAACATTCCAAATACACCACTTTTAATTATTTAAAATAGTTGTGTAATAGTTTTATTCCTAACATTTCAAATTATACCACTTTTAATGCATGTTATTAAATAATAATTCAATAGTGTATTGATTGTTTGATTGACACGTGAACTTCTAATAATAATTATTGTGAAGCTCTTGCACAACTCTATTTACTATAAATGATATTTGTCCGTGATATCTCTCCATTATCCATGAAAGTTTAAGCAAGATTTTGAATTATAAAATAACATAAAATTGAATTAACTAGTATATTTTAAATCAACATTTACATTTTCAACAATTATAAATTGATCGAAATATATTCCACATAAATAATACTTAAATTATCAATAATATGATAAAGAGCTATAACTATATTATTCTATTGTCACTTCATACTACATTAAACCAAAATAATAAACCAAAAGAAGTAAACTCCATACTAATTGATCATCAATCAAATTTAAGATAAAATCAATAATTGATGTCTCTAATAAGAGTTTTAATAGTATTTGATGTAATATTAGTATACTTTAAATTAATAATATATCAAATAAAATATTAAATACCAAATATACCCCTGCATTTTTCATAAAATCTCAGGGGGGCCAGTGCCCCCCTTGGACCCATCTGGGTTCGTCCCTGACGGTAACGATTTATAAATACGAATGAATCTTATGGAGGGTCGTTTCAAGGATCTTGTTATGTGAGACGGGTCAATTTATATCCCACATTTCACAATTCTTTTAAGAATTTATGGACGTGGGTTCAATTCACGGACAATAAGAATCCGTCTTACAGAATCTACTCGTGAAACCGTCTTAAGTTTTTTGTTTATAAATATATGGTGCATGATTCCGTGCATGTTTATCTATTGCTCTACTGTGCCAATACGTTTCGATTTCTGCCCACGACTCTCCTTTGCTCGATCATGGACTGCCAAATACGCACGTGCAAGTTATTCCACATCATGAGTTATTTCGAAGATTAAATAAAATCATTACTTTATAACCCAAATCTCCTATGATGGCCATATGAATTACTTAACTCAATAGAAAATCCTAGATCAAACCAATCTGAATGATAATTTATTTGGTTCAAAAATCAAATCCAATGGAAATTGGTCATGCATGCTTTTATTTTACTTTTTGCAAATGGAAACCAAGAAAAAAAAATTAAAACACAGGATCCTTTCTAGATTGTAATTAACTCATACTTAATAAGTTCATTGAAATTTTCAACAACAAATAATATTCTAGGTTTAATTTTTTAATATACACAAGATTTCAAGATTGGTCACAAAATATATGCAGCTAGCGTTCAATTTATTACCATCAAAATAATTACATGGAGTTACTGAAAATGGAAGAGGTACAACTCATGTTGACATGGCCATGCAACAATGAAATCCTCCAATTTAATTGTAAATTTCTCATTTAAAACAAAAATATGTTAGTATATATTTGTTACATCTAGTGAATACAAATTGAAAAAGGATCAATTGTTAGTATGAATTAAGTGCAACTTTTGTGCACCTTTTCAATTAATATTAAGTGCTACTTATATAGCTCTTAGACTTTCCTCCATTTTCCTGGAATACCGTATCTTCTGTTACATTTGATGTTACATCTCATGTTTCATTATATATATTTCATATATATGTATCATGTGTTAAATAATGATGTCAACGAATACACATGACGTGTGGTGAATGTTTTGAAATGTGAGATGTAACACAAAATGTAATAGAACATCTCGTATGTTATTTTCAATCCATCTTCGAAAACATTACTTTTCTTATCTATTTGATGACATATGCAAAAAACTATATATATCTTTGAGTCGTACTTTGGTGTTCTTCACGTCACAATTCTTCCATATTCCATCTTTAAAAGCTTTAATTTCTGTCTTTTAGAACACACAAATGGAATACACTATATATGTATCTTGCTAGCTAGTAGATTAATTTTATTATTATGTTTATATCAGCAATTAGCATGAAAACTTGGTTCTATTACTCTAATACGTGCCAATGCCATCATAATTTGGCCGATCCATTTAAATCAACTTGTTATTCATATATGAGCTATAGCCAATGTTATTCAAATCTTTAAATTACATAAGATATTTTAGTTTGCATTTTATTACCTTAAATACACAACACATTTTTGTTAGTTATAATAGGTAGAAGAAATGATAATATAAAATAACAAAAAAAAAATTGGAAGTAATCAATTTAACAAAAAAAAAAAAAAAGTGATTATTTACTAAACTGCACGTGGATCCCATGAGTGTGTAAATGTGTTGTTTGTGCCCATGGCTCGTGCAGCTCATGCCACAATTCGTGCAGTTCGTGATGATGACTTGTTCCACCACTCGTGTGGCTCTGTGCTTCGTGCCCATGGCTCGTTTCAGTATCATATATGTATGTTATGTGAAGGATTGAAACTCATTTCATTGAAAAGTATTTAAACTAATTTGACTATAAAATCTGTTTTGTTATGTTTTTGCTGCTAGTTTAAATATTTTTCTTATCATTTTGGTTAGTTTTGTGGTTATCCCTACTAATTAATGGTGTTGTTTGATATAAATTGTGTATTGCGATTATTTTAAAATACCAAATAAAACACATTAGAATTTAGAACAAAAGATCACATGAATAACTAAGATGATATATAAATAATCTTCCAATTTGTTTTCATTTATTACAACTCACAAATATGCAGTAAGGACAGAGCCTGAGAGAAGATAGTAATAACTAACAAGCTTGCAATGCATCTTACAGAACAACTACCAAGCTAATCCTATCACCATAATAACACTATCATGTTGTATGGTCAAATAATATAATCCGACCATTCGGACATAAACGAAGTATGATCCATCGACTCACCGGGAATTTCCTCATGCTTCGTCGGCTGCTCTTTTCCACCCACTAATCGTGCAGGATTCCCCACGGCTGTTGTTCTAGGAGGCACACTGATCAAAACCACAGACCCAGCACCAATCTTTGCCCCCTCACCGATTTTAACATTCCCAAGTATCGTTGCTCCAGCCCCAATCAGTACTCCATCTCCAATCTTGGGGTGGCGGTCCCCGCCAAACTTTCCGGTTCCACCTAATGTAACGTGATGCAGAATGGACACGTTGTTTCCAATCACTGCAGTTTCGCCAACTACAACTCCAGTTGCATGATCAAAGAGGATGCCTTTGCCGATTTTTGCGGCAGGGTGGATATCAATGGCAAAGACATCCGAGATTCGAGATTGAAGTGCAAGAGCTAAAGGCTTTCGAGATTGTGTCCATAGCTTGTGAGCCACTCTGTGGGCCTGCAAGAACAATATGAACAATTCATATAAGGATTTGGAATGTTTTTTGAGAATATAAGTACTCAAAATTTAGAACTTCGTTTTGAAAAATTTGGGATTCATGACAAAATAGTTAAATAATTAATAATATAGACTTCAGATACATAGGATACATATGACAAGAACCAGAGGAGAAGTCATAATACTCCATTTTAATGCTATAATCCACTAGTATGTATGAGTAAATACTCCAGAAGTTCAAAACCCTGAAAAGCTGGGTTGTCTCATCCTCTATATACTAAAAGATGGAGAAAACGAAGAGATTCTCTTTATGACATCTTCTATCTCAGTACACAATTTGGTGGACATTGGCTAACTATTCACCAGAATCCTAGAATACAGCACTACATATCAATCGTATGGGATAAATCAATTTGCTTCCACATGCAATGTTGTGATATTAATTACAGAAACATTTATGAGCAATCAACATATTAAAGTATTTAGCTTATACTGCTTTTAGATGATGGTATCCTTGACTGTGAAAAGGTGTTCAAAAGGATAAACTGAAGGTTTTAATCAAGACGAGTAACAGGGCAAACAAATAAATTTAAATGATGAATTAATGCTTATAAAGAAAGAGAATCTCGTAAGTTCGAACAATTCATGGATTCCTCCAGCAAGGAAATGTTGATGTTGAGTTGTTTAACTAACGAAAAAAACACTGTCAAGACAATTTCTTCTCCAAATTGAACAGTCTAGGAAGCGTTCCAAAAGTGCAAGATGAAGATCAGCATGACTAGAAATGCAAGATAAAGAAACTTGATAGATGAAATTATTCCATACAAGAAAGAACTAAATATTGGAAGAACAACCAATTCAAGTCTTCCTTGAGCAAGGAAACATCGACACTATCACAAATCTTTGACTAGCAAAACAACAATCAAGCTTACAAATTCCGGTTATGATCAAAGAAGTATGGAGATTAGTTAGTTGTTGGATACGACACGTGGGAATAACTTTGTGCTTTGACTTCAGGTGGTGAAGACCTAAAACTACTCTAATGAATAATGATAAACATCAGAATTCACTAAATGGATTTTAGATTTGAACCCAATATTACACAAACTCTCGAGCAGAAGCAAAGAACGTGTGGTTTTAATGCATCGAAGGTAAAACGAGGAACCAAATTTAGACAAAGTCACTAGTGATCTGCAATAATTTACAAGTACAAGGTAGTTGACTGAAACTTTGAACATTTAATTTCCGAATTATGATCGATTCAAGAGCAAACATTGATATCCTAGCTTGAGATAAATTTCAAAATCAGCAAATAACAGATATTATTATCACATTGCAAAAGCATCAGAAATCACCGAGTTAACTCATAAAAAGGTAAGAAATTGTTAACACCTGAAATCTTCAAACATTTAACAGTCATCCAAAAACCGAAGCATAGGATGATAACTAACATTCAGTGTTGCCAAAAGGAAAAAAGAAGCAAAAAAATCCTAATCAATTTTCCAAGGCCATATTCTCTGAGTTTTGCAACATGCTTGAAAAAACTTTACCCAAATTGCTGAACAAATAACATCAAATTGTTAAATTAAGAAAGAAGTACCTGGCAAGCGAGGAAACCCTTATAATTAAGGAGGCAGTGAGAGAAGGAAACGCAGGCGGGGTCACGGAAACGAGCGGCGCGCAAGTCGGCGACGGTGGCGGCGCGGAGGGAGGCGTCGGTGGAGAAGATGTTGAGGAAGAGATCATAGAGAAGCGTGGAGAGTAGAGTGGAGGAGCAGAGCTTGTTGCCCAAGTGAAAGGAGAGAGAGCGTTCGAGGGAGGAGTGAGAGAGGATTGTGGAGTACAAGTAGCTGGCTAGAGCCGGCTCGGCTTCGGCGTCGAGACGAGCCTCGGCTTTGATCTGAGCCCACACCCATAACTCCTCTTCCTCCGACCCCGGTGGCGGCGGTGGCGGCGAAGGGTGGCAGAATTCTCCAGCTGGCATTGTGTAGACGAGACGATGTCGTTTCGGTGGCGCTGCAGGCTCGCTATATCGATTATGTGGTTTGTTGATAGCCCAGGGCCAGGTTGCAGGATTTTTCTGCTTTTTATGGATTTTTTTTTTTTAATCTATTTATTTGCTTTTTTTTTTTTAATCAATTTAAGGATTTTATGTTCCCAAATTATTTGGTTTTGTTTTTATCTTTTTAAGGATTTTTATACTCTGATATTATAGTGGCCTAAAATCTTTTTTGGGATTCTATTTTTCGGATAAATCATTGAGGCCCAAAATTTTTTTTAGTGTTTTATTTCTTTTTAGGACACAAGACAAAGGAAAACAAATCTTGCAGCATCTTCAATTGTGGCCAGGAAAATAGAATGAAAAATCTGGCTATTATTGGAAGTAACAAAGTTTGAATCTGTTAAGTACAACATTTCTGTAAATAAGATCTTCTATTCTATTTCTATGTTTCGTCTAGTGTTTCAATATAATAACCACACGCCACGTGTATATATGACATTGCAAATAAACATGTGGTGCGTTCCACATTTCTGGAGCATAATTATATAATTACTCAATTGGAATACACCTAATCTCCAATTCCAGCATCCACTAAAACAATTTCTCACACCTTACATGTTGTTAGCATCAGCTTCTGCAAGCAAACAGGCAGTTCTGTTTGCATTGATTAGCTTCGTCTTAGGAAACCAGGTCTGTATCGTTGCACAATACATCGTATTGGAGCATCCATGAATTCGTTCTATTTCTTCCCTTGCAAGTGTAGGTTGGATTTCCGAATCCTCCTTCCTTTATGCTCCAAGCACCTTTTATTTCCTTGCACAGGCTTTGTTGTACAAGGAGAACCATCATCCATGATAAATCCACAATTAGATGTGAACTTCTCATCACTATGGCTCAATTTCTGATCTTGAAAATCAGAACAGCGTTGATCAGCGATAGGTGATATTTTCCCCTCTGTATTCAACTTTGATATATAGCCATTGACTCTCAGTCCTTTGTGCATGGCACATCGTTTTCTTCCTGCAACAGGCGGTGTCTTGCAAACGGATCCGTGACCTATGGAAACTCCACAAATATCGTCACAATAATCACCAGAACCATATTGCTCTTGTCTTGGAAGCAACCTCCTAATTCCAATAATTCTGGAGAATACTGCACTGTTATCTGTATTGCTTGAATTGGATCCAGTTCTGATTTTAATGCCGACCTTCCTCGGGTTTGAGAAAAGATATTTTTTGGTGAAAAGAGAAAACTGTGATGCCTTTTCGAGACGGTCAAGCTTTTTGCAGATGTCATCTTGGCGGCGTGCACCATTGCTGCCTTTGTTCCATGCATAATCAAATTTCTCAAGCAGCTGTTTCTCAGTTATTTCTGCATCTTTCTTACTTTTCATCTGTCAAAGAATTCCAGTAATGAAATGAGAATAATGAGCACATGAGAGGAAAAATGAAATTCATACTCCTTTGGTCTTATTATGTCAATAAACCTAACTCCTATAATGTGGCAAACTAGTATCCTAGCAAGGACGTATTAAGGGTAGAATTTATATTGATGTCTTCAGAATTGTGCATAATATACGATATTCCACTTAACCCAGCTTGTGAACCTGAGTTCCATGAACTGTAAAATTTGGACTTATAGTTTGCTAATTTAGTCGATCATTTTCTAATTCTTACCAATTAGGAAGATGGGGAAAGGGGTAGCAAAAATCTGCAGTGGCAGAAATCCTATGATGAAATCAGAAAGTTGATCACGACAATTCTATTTAACAGTATGTAGAATAAGAATTAAGAAAGCATAGGGAAGCTTAAGATTAAAAGCATAATCATTATATAGTCACTGAAAAAACAATTCCCCAAATTTTCTGCTATGGAGAATTAGTGCCAATTTCAACAGCTAAGCTAATCCATTAACTGTGTCATGGAGTGATGTTCAACACATAATGAAACTAAAAAGAATATGGTGCATAGAGAATACGTTTCGGGTAAATCTTCTATTGGTTCTTTCTTTTTCAACTTTCCATCACATTATCTATCATTCAATCATATTACCGCTGGATGTATGAAACACGGTTGAAAATTTAAATTGAAGAAAGGCTTGATAAACAGAAAATCTAATAGATTAGAACTTACAGGAGCACATCTATAAACAATTGGCAGCCCTCTTGAGAATATATCCGTAAATAATCCATGTCCCTTGTGTGAACTTTGGCAGTTAGTAATCTTGATATTTGAAGATCCATTCTCCAAATGATCCGCATCACGACCATACTGCTGTAATCTAGTCCTAAGATTTTCAGCCTGTCCGAGATAAACAGGAACTATAGAGCTTGAATCAAATTTCCTCGTCTCTCTCCCAGATCGTGGGCGTGAGGTAGCTACCCCAAGCTCATAGACTCCGGGACAAGAAGTCCAGTTAGGAAGGTTTTGTGTCCTGTACTTTTCAGCTCCTTCTTTCCCCTTTGAATGATCTTCCCAGTCAAAGGCTCCAATTAGGATCTGATTACATAAACGACAAATGATATGATTCAGTATTGCATCTAAAGTCAAATTCAAAGACATGATAAAGGATCTGAAACTATCTCTTTGAAATTTAAAAGCTTTGATTGCCAACAAATGGTTATTCCATGCTGAGGATCCTTTCATTTTTCATCTACATATTGCTGATACAAGAAGGGCATGGCCCTCGATAGGACCTAACCAAAACAGAACTACAACTTTGCATTTGGATGGAAGATTGTGATGAATGAATTCAAAATCCATCACTCTCACAACTATGATTTGAGGGTGGATTTGAAGTCACTACTTCAAATACTTGAATTTCAAATCCCACAATTCAAACGCAAAATAATTGATATCTTTTTCACTGGTTTCCAACATCTTCTTTTGACAATTGTTCAACTAGAATTCAGTTCAATAATATTGTTATTCCTTCAATTCAAAAGCAAGTAAGATCAGGAAAACTACATAAATTGAAAATTACATAGACAAAACACGAGAAATCAAAGCAAGAGACCTCAAGGGCGCGCAGCCCCTGATTCTTTGAATTTACACCTAAATAAATCTACAACCCCAACTTGCTAGAATGCAGCTAACTCAGCCCCAAAAAACGAGCTTAAATGAATTCCCATCTATATCAATCAATTCGTCATTAGCAAATGGTCACAGATTCGAAACAAACAATGCTTATTCTTCAATTCTAGATCAAATTCACTTTCAGAAATTGTGTTTCTGGCAATAAGAAGAAACCTCATTCTGCAGATAAAGCAATAAAACTAGAATGACTGCAAATTACAGCTTACAAAACAGAGTCTTAAATTCAGTGTTCGTGTGTGTGTGTTTAGAGGACCTTCCAGTGTGAGAAATCGGAGTCATGTCTGGTGCGGCGGAAATCCTCTCTCTTGAGCCTAGTTGCGGCGGCGGTGGAGGTGGCAGAAGAGCTGGCATCGGAGCTAAGCACAGCCATGGCGATGGAGCTCACTTCTCACTCCAATTCATATAAATGCCGTTATGCTCATTGTTATTGGGGACAATCGCTTTTTCCCTAATAATTTTATATCAACCAAATTATATTTGAACTTATGTATTTCCAAAAAAGAAAATAAAAAGGATTTAAACAAGTTTTGCTTCATTTACTTTTTCTTCTTTTTTTAAATTAAGTCAACATATGATATACTTTATTTGTAAAAAATAGGAAAGATGTGCAAGAGGGAAAAAGTAAAATTTAGTGAAGAGTAAGTATTCTTTCTTCAAGATGTATGAATTTATACTACATACTATTTGATGTATTTCATTACATATTTATAGTTCTATAGAACGAGTTATCGATGATTGGACATATAAGAGCATTCACATCAATGATTTTAGAGCACCCACATTAGTTAGAAATAAGAATATAGTAAAATAATGAGATATATTATTATATCATATATACATTTTAGTCGGTTCCACCAATTTATAGCTTTTATCTTTTTATCTCTCTTTAAATGACATTCTTGCATGAGAATTCTGACACTCAGCAAGAATGCCAATTCCAACTTTAATATTATAATATTAGTATTATATTTAAGAATATGTGAAGAATTGATGAATGTGGATGGCCTTAGTGGGATGTTTTTAAATATTTTATTAATATTCTCTATTAAATCCATTTTTATAGAATTGTAGAATTAATCTGCAAGAATGATGTCAATTAGAGAGAAAGAATGATTGTCACTATCATCTCTTATTTCTTTCTTTTTTCTTTTTTCTTTTTTTCTTTATATTTATAGACATTATTTTATTATTATTCTTTAACTTTTGAAAATCAACTAACATGTATGCCTTAACGAAAGGAGTTAATTGCAAATCACATCGATTAGAGAAGTGACATTGATGGTTACGATGTTTTTGATAGAACAATAATGTTTTCAATCCGTTTTGTTGTTTGTAAATCACATGGTGGTTTTGAGAACATATGAAAGACTCATATATATGATGATTTGATTCCATATAACATCTTATATTATATTGACAACATAATGGGCATAAGAAAATAATTCCATTTCTGTCAAATAAAAGATAATAATAATTCCATCTTAATTCGAATTATTCCATATGCTCCCATTTTAAGCATCAAAAGTAATGTACTAATTTGGTTTAACAAAGAAAATCTTCATCATTTCTCTATTACTAATTCACAAGTAATGTACTAAAGATTGTACATCATCATCTCAGATTATGAGGTTAAGCATCACATCTCAATTTATTGGAATTTTATCATATGGCTATACAATACAAGAACTATACTATATGACCCTATTTGTATGGAATGAATACAATACCACATTGGTAAAGAATGAAAATCATTGCTGAGTTTGAGATACAGATGGCTGACTGTTTAGTCGATCAGTCACAACTTCGACGTCTCTCGATGGAACTTGCAGATATGCCTTTATAACATCGTAAACAGTGAATCCGATTGCTACTGAAGGTACTACCTGTAAATGATCAAACACTCACTTACATTTCTACATGTAGAAAATCAATGGTGGGTTTGGATCCTCTACATTTCTATTTTGTAAATCTCACAGAGAAAATAACATATGATAGTAGAAAGAGCCCGTTTCTCGCTGAAACGGAAATGTGGAGGATTGGGTTAATAAGAGAGATTGATATTGACCTTGAGGTAGTTGATGCTAAGCCCAGAAAATAAGTGCTTCCATCCTTGTTTTTGGAAAATCATGGAAAGAGTTTCCATAGTCCCTTTCATGGGAGTCGTATCAGATATCACGAGTCGTTCAACCTACAATTCCACAGATTTTTAACATAATTTGAATCTCAGTAGTAGGAGGCTCTGAATCGGGAAGAAAATAGAGTATGGTATAGATATAATATAGGGTTAAACTTTTTATTTTTTTCGATTACACCATAAAGTTCACAACTTAGGATGGTTTTTTATATCAACCATATAATATATTACCTGCATTTGCCGCCTAACGACATCAAGAGGATAAGTGAAAGTTTGACCGAGTAAACCTGCAATGGAGCCGCACACAAGTTTAACTGAGATATCCTTTTTGTGATTTTCCGGGACACGCCTTTTCATTTCCTCATAGAAATAAAATTTCAATCCAGCATAAGGAAAGATTCCATAGAGCGATGGAGCTGAAAAGTCAAACTATGTAAGAGTCGTAAAGTAATCCACAAAATACTCAAACCATAAAAGGTGAGCAAACATACCAACGCCTCTGTAGAGACCTCTAATGCCAGACTCTCTATAAATCTTGGAGAAACAATCCCGAATTCCTTTATAGACTAAGTCACTTTGAGCATGATTTTTTACACTGAGTTTCGAGGATTTAACAACCTGCACTGTCTAATAGGCACTCATTGTCAAGAATCCACACATAAAGAGAGATGGCTTAGGTGGTATTCATGTACACCTTTTCTTGGTACTTGCCTGATAAGCCAATTTTGTTCGAACTAAATCGAGTGGATAAGTGAAGAGCACAGCTGTCCCTCCAGCAAATGATCCAGCTACAAGATCAAGCACAGGGCCTCTCCCAAAATTAGGAAAACCTAAGATGATCCATCTTCGATATTCTTCATAGGCCATATAATGCAACGCTGCATAAGGCACAATACGGGCCACACTAGCTCCATTTCCTCTAAGAATTAATGCCATCATGGTGAGATAAGTGAAACGATTAAAAGAGAGAAACCATTAGGTAAGCTATAGATGAAACAACTAAGACAAAATTCTACCTATAGAAACCAAGAACACCTTCTGTTTTTCCGATTTTGGAGAAGGATCCCAACAGGCCAAGACTATGGAACTCAGCTCTTCTGGTCTGGGAAACATATGAATAAACCTTAGTTTCTTTTCCCCATCACCATCTTGAAGAACATATATATTTATCTTTTCTAAGAGTTGAATTGTTTACTAAACTTGGGATCAATTTGTATAAGCTCAGTCCACACAGCTATCACAATGCCAAATTCTTGTGATATGTACAAGTAACAAAAACCAATCAAGATACATACATTTTCAGATCAGCATCATTTCTATCAACAGGTTTACACAAGAACGAAGATTTGATCAAAGGTTAGAACACCATACAGACAAGAATCAAACTGTCTCAATGTGCTTTTCATCATGTGAAATAAAATCAATAGAAGAGCATCAATTTTCACTCCACTTGCATCAGAAAACTCCATGACCGTTAAACCTCCATTCATCGTGCGTTTGTGCAAACATTGGTTGAAAGATTTTTGTTGAAAGACAGTAATTATACAGTTCAGAGCTATATTTCATAGCAAAACCAGAAAAGTGGTTCAACAGAATAAAGTCTCATGATCATAAAGTTGCTCAAAAACACACTTTAACAAGAAAAGAATTTTCTAGCATACAATATATAGGGTAGGCACCGTATCAATGGGACGAAGAATATTGTCTAATCAAAAAGTTAATGACTTTTTACAGCAGAAATTATCTCTGTTGAACCTCACGCATTTGATACAAGAAAAAAGAAAAGAAAGTTAAATTGAAAGTGAAAAACCAAGCAAGAAATTTCGATGTAAGTAGAAGCAATCTAAGATCAAGAAACATAATAATTGAGAGATTAAAACCATAAATCAGTTAGTGAATTAACCTGAAACAAGATCTTGATGCGTTCAAGAGGAGCAACGACGGTTTTGGCAAATCCACCAGCAACCCCACCAGCAATTAGCTCCTTCACGTAAACAGGCATCGCCCCGATTAGCCCATTCACCATTAACGCCCCTTTTTCTCTCTCCTCTTCCATTGCCCCCTTTGTAGGAGAGAGAAGAGAAGACCCCCTTCCTTTTAACTTGATTTATTTGTCAAGAATTCAAGATTAATAAAAACCTATATGCATCTATACAGAGAGGTAGAGACAGAGAGAGAAAAGTATCTCTATCTCTCTCTGTCTCTAAATGTAGGCTGAAGATGCAGAAGAAGAGAAAGGAATCGAAAACGTAACCAAGTTTGGGACTTTTGCTGCAACTTTCAATCTGGTCTTGTCTGAAACAAGTCCACAACCAAACTCTATTTATATGTTTTGGAGAAAGTGTTAAGAGTCCATTTAAAAAAAATAATAAAAATCAATTTTCTTTTTAAAAAAAAGAGAGGCCCAATTTATTTAGGGCAAATCCAAATATACTAATTATGAAGAGGTGCAAATACACCATTAATTTTTTCTTAGAAGTAAATACATTTTTAATATTTAACTTGTGGTGCAAATATACCCCTAATATTTATATTTTGATGCACTATTATCAAATACTTCCTTTTTTTTTTTTTTTTTACATCTTTCTTACAATTTTTTTATTAAATAAGAAATTACTTATTTGTATTGCAACATGCATTTCTAATTCTAAATAATTTGCAAAATAAAGTTTATCTTAATAAAAAATTATATTCTTTTATTTAAATTATGTTTTCTTGGACTTTATTCTACACTTAGTTTTTGAATTTCAAAATCTCATATGTAATTTTTTAATATTTTTGATTATGAAGTTTTTTTTTTTTTTGGATTTTCAAATAAAATATTATGTTTGTGTTTCAAATAAAATATTATGTTTGCGTTTCAATATCATTTCAAAATTTATTTTTTTTTTGGATTTTCAAATAAAACATACATTTCTTTTCTAAATTAGTAAACATACAATTTTTACTTAAATTTTAAATTTAAGTAAAAAATGTACATTTGGTAATAAACATAACATTTACGCAAGTAAAAAAAACATTATTTAAGTAAAAATAAATATAATTTCTTATCAAAATAAATTTTATTTTGTAAATTATTTAGGATCAGAAATGCATGTTGCAATATATATAAGTAATTTCTTATTTAATAAAAAAAAATTGCAAGAAGGATGTAAGAAAATAATAATAAAAATAAAAGGAAGTATTTGATAAATTTGCATCAAAATATAAACATTAGAGGTATATATGCACCATAATTTAAACATTAAGGGTGTACTTACTCCTAAAAAAAGATTAAGGGTGTATTTGCACCTTTCCATAAACGTTAATGGTTTATTTGCATCTTTGCCCATTTATAAAACTAGTAGTATACCCGCGCGATACGCGATTTATTATTTATTATGACAAATACGATTATTAATAATATAATAAATTTATTATATTAAAATATTACTTATGAGATCTTATTATTTTGAGATTTGTAAAAATCCGTATATTTTTGATGATGATGACAACAACAACGACGACAATAACAAAAACAATAATAATAATAGTTTTGTGTTTGTGTGCTTTAATTATAAGTGATTAATTATATTTGTTAATATATATGTTCTATTCATATTTTTGTTCATTTATAAATTAAAATTATATTTAATAATTTGTAAATAATTTTCTACATTTTTTTAGATGGATTTATTTTACAAACACTGTATTTATTCAAAAACGTAGTTTATATTTAAAAAATTTAGGTTTCAAATTCATTTTACATTTAAAACAATATTTTCTTTAGAATTTTGAAACCATTTTAAAATATTTTTTCTTATAATTATATCTTACACAATTAGTATTACATATATGTTTGAATTTATTTTTAAATGTTATTTGTGGTTTTTTTTTTTTAGATTACCTCACAACATTATTAGATTATTATTAGTTTTACTTTCAAATTTAATTATTATTTTTAATAATTTTATAATAGCTTTTAAACTTTTAAACATTTTAAACATTTTACCGCCCTTCATAAAATGAAATTTAGCTTTTAGACCTATTTTTCACATTTATATATTAAAATTATAGAATAATTTTCAAATTTTTAAATTTTTTACAATGTTTAAATTTCATTATTTTCAAATTTTTTAATTATATCATTAAGACATAATCATATAATAATATCATCCAAAATAATTTCCTCTATTTCATTTTACCCCTATATTAAATTAAAAGACTACTTATTATATTTAAAATATATATGAAGCTTGTTTTATAAGATTTTCAAAAGTTTTTTAGTTTTTTTTTCCACAATTTTTCTATTGGTCAATGGAAAATCAGTAATTATGTCCAACTAGCAGTATACCAGCGCGATGCGTGGTTTATTATTTATTATGACAAATACGATTATTAATAATATAATAAATTTATTATATTAAAATATTACTCATGAGATCTTATTATTTTGAGATTTGTAAAAAATCCATATTTTTTTAATGATGATGATGATGACTATGACAACAACAACGACGACAATAACAAAAACAATAATAATAATAATAGTTTTGTATTTGTGTGCTTTAATTATAAGTGATTAATTATATTTGTTAATTTATATGTTCTATTCATATTTTTGTTCATTTATATCTTAGAATTATATTTAATAATTTGTAAATAATTTTCTACATTTTTTTAGATGGATTTATTTTACAAACACAATGTTTATTCAAAAACTTAGTTTATATTTAAAACAATTAGGTTTCAAATTCATTTTACAATTAAAACAATTTTTTTTTTTGAATTTTGAAACCATTTTAAAATATTTTTCTTATAGTTATATCTATTGCACATATGTTTGAATATTTTTTAATGTTATTTGTGGATTTTTTTAGATTAACCTCACAACATTATTAGATTATTATTAGTTTTACTTTTAAATTTAATTATTATTTTTAATAATTTTATAATAGTTTTTAAACTTTTAAACATTTTACTGCCCTTCGTAAAATGAAATTTAACTTTTAGACCTATTTTTCACATTTATATATAAAATTACAGAATTTTCAAATTTTTCAATTTTTGACAATGTTTAAATTTCATTATTTTCAGATTTTTTTAATTATATCATTAAGACATAATCATATAATAATACCATCCAAAATAATTTCCTCTATTTCATTTTACCCCAATATTAAATTAAAAGACTACTTATTATATTTAAAATATATATGAAGCTTGTTCTATAAGATTCTCAAAGTTTTTTAGTTTTTGTTTTTCCAAAATTTTTCTATTGGTCAATGGCAAATCAGTAATTATCTCCAATTTTGCAATTGAGTGGCAAATCAGTAAATATCACAAACTTCTCCTGTTTTATATATAGTATAGATTTTACAATTGAGTGGTAAATCAGTAAATATGTCAAACTTTTTGTGTTTTAAATATAGTATAGATAGTATAGATTATATTTAATAATTTGTAAATAATTTTCTACATTTTTTTAGATGGATTTATTTTACAAACATTGTATTTATTCAAAAACTTAGTTTATATTTAAAAAATTTAGGTTTCAAATTCATTTTACATTTAAAACAATATTTTTTTTTGGAATTTTGAAACCATTTTAAAATATTTTTTCTTATAGTTATATCTATTGCATATATGTTTGAATTTATTTTTAATTGTTATTTGTGGATTTTTTTTTTAGATTAACCTCACAACATTATCAGATTATTATTAGTTTTACTTTCAAATTTATTATTTTTAATAATTTTATAATAGCTTTTAAACTTTTAAACATTTTACAGCCCTTCGTAAAATGAAATTTAGCTTTTAGACCTATTTTTCACATTTATATATTAAAATTACAGATTTTTCAAAATTTTAAATTTTTTATTTTCATTATTTTCAGATTTTTTAATTATATCATTAAGACATAATCATATAATAATATCATCCAAAATAATTTCCTCTATTTTATATTACCCCTATATTAAATTAGAAGATTACTTATTATATTTAAAATATATATGAAGCTTGTTCTATAAGATTCTCAAAAGTTTTTTAGTTTTTTTTTTCCACAATTTTTCTATTAGTCAATGGCAAATCAGTAATTATGTCCAATTTTACAATTGAGTGACAAATCAGTAAATATGTCAAATTTTTCCTGTTTTAAATATAGTATAGATTAGTAAATGTTTATTTACCGTTTTATCACTCAATAAGATTAAGAGTGATCGTTAAGAGTGATCGGGTCGGGTCGGGTCTGGTCTCACTCGATTTATTTTTATTCAGGTGTTGACTTTTGTGTTATAATAGTGTAATATTATGAAATATATAAAGTGAAACTAATACTAAAGATAAAAGTATGTTTGATTTAAAAATGTGCAAAAATTCTTCTAAAAATTTCAAGTTTAATGGTAGAAAATGTAAAGGCATCTTAATCTAGCAACTCAATTTGAATAATGATGTATTAAAAGTTTCTAATACTTTTTTTTTTCTATAAATTTAGAGATGATAAATTAAAAATTATTTTTGTATATTAACAATAAAAAGTATATCCATAGAATGTGAGTAAAAGGGAAATAAATATTACAAACATTTGCGTGAGACAATCTTACAGATAGTTTTCATGAGACGACGGATCATAATTATCCATAAATCAAACTCATTTTCACTAATTGTTATACATACACATTATGAAGTGTGTGTTGTGGATTGACTCATCCCAAAACCGTTTCACAAAAGACTCACTCAATAAATATATCTACACTTAATATTTAATGATTTGTAATTTACAAACCAAAATTAATTAAAAAATTGTGGTTGTTTAATTTCTGGATTTATTAATAACTAATAACTATATGATTTTTCAGCACATGAGTAGGGAGAGCAGAATCAATAATGTCAAATTAATTTTTAATCAAAAGATTTACCAATTGAATAAAACAGTGAAAATTTCTGTTGAATTAAAAAGATGATGCATGCAGACACCAAGGGAAAGATAACAAACTTAAAAAGGACTGAAATCAACAGAATAAAAAACCTAATTAAAATGAAGCAAAGTACATCATGGAACAAAACATCCCTTTTTGTATCTAATGGACAAATTCATCCTTCAAAATGCAATATAGAGTACTCATCAAAATTAACTATTCTGCAAAGATTTATGAGAATCAACACAGTTTAAAAAAGATTTTAAAATGTACAAATGAGGTGTGATACAAAGTAGTCCTTCACAATGTTATAATTCCTAATGTTTTGCATTATAAAGGACAAGAATTAAGAGGAGAGACTTATACTTTCATCATTGGACATGCCATCAATAAGCTTGTGTAAAATGCTGGCAAGATCTTCACCATCGTTCCACTCGTAAACTTTTGCTCTGACAAGGTGAGAATTTTTCGAAATACAGGCCGATAGAGGAAAGTCCTTCCTTGCCATAACACAGTCTCCTGCAACAAGCTTTAGAGTGGGACAAAAATCATTCTTCCCGTCTCCAATGTATATCAATTTTTTGCTTTGAATTTCGGAAAGAGAAGCTTGGATCTGCTCAATTATTTGGCCCTACAATAGAGAACAGGAGAAAACTGTCATATGTTGCAACTAGCCAATGTGATATTATCTGAAAGCCACACTTTTATGTCTACTACTGCTTAACACACTACAAGCTCCTAGCATTCTATTTAGAAGATCACTTTGACAATTACTGAGGGAGGGTAATGGCTCACAGTTTAGCCTTCTCATAAATATGCCAGAACACCTAAATGTGGATACCGTAACATTGGCAAAACTCAGCCAAATTACAATTTAAACCAACGAAAATTCTGCACATTTGAAATGATTTAAGTGCCACCAAAAACACAATTGCCAGCAAACTCAATGGAATTCTTGTCAGTTTGAAGACTAGTAGATTACTGTTTCAACAATTAAAGATATTGTCGATTGCAATTGTTTAATATTATTATCATTCTTTAGTTTTGATTGTAATTACTAGAGCTTGCTGCAATTGCATTCAAATATAGAACCAATGTAAGTTTTGAACAATTATGCTTCAGCCTAATGAATCTCGTGAAATTGTTTTCGTGTATATAGGTGTGTGTGTCTGCACATGAGGATGAGTTAGATTTTCCAAAAGGATTATACAGATTGTAATCTTGGTCAAGTTAAAGCTATAGAGTAAGGCTGGATTAGGAAAACGACATGTTTAGGATAAAAGAAAAGGAATTAAAAGTCGAACATAGATTTTTCCAACATGTTCATGATCATCACATATTATAGATGGAATGAGGAAGACTTGGTTATATGTAGAAAACATCTTTTATCACAGGGTACGGCTGTTTCGTATTGTGTTCTCTCCATAAGCAGAACATAAATCGAGTGACGAGTAAGTGCATATCAGATAATCATGGTAATGCACGTTTAAAACTTAACCAATAACTACATGAGAAAACTGAAAATATGCAATCAATAGCAAACACTTTTGCAATGCCATCTATATCAACTATAATCACAATTAAAGCAACATTTACACATGCAATATACAAGTCAAGATCAAGAATCATCCATTTACATGTCAAACAAATGTACCTTGCATATGTTGGGAGGGCAGAGATCACAACCATGAGATGAAGCTGCATTCTGGTAAGGAAATATCCTTAGCCTTCCTTCTTCTACAACAGCAGGGTTTGTGATGATCTCCGAGAAACAATAGTATATCTTATGATGTTCCAAAATAGTTTTGATGTAAATCAGATTCGAATCGCTGACCACCTTCAAATCACATCTGAAACCGCCACAAACATGTACACTATCATTATTGAATACAATAAACGGAACGAAAATCGAAGAACAGCGAGAGGATTGAAGGAAACACCCAAGAGCATGAGCTGATTTTATAACTGAGATGACATGAGGATGCAATGGCATCTCTTTCAAACACTCGGCAATATCGTCTACTGTTTTTCCTTGTATGTGCAGCTCCTCCAACAGCTTATCCTGCAAAGAGCATGGAATAATAAAAAATTCAACAGCACAACAGAAATTGCTTACATAGTGTTTGATAGAATGCACCAAACAGATTCATATCTCAAGCATTGCAAGCTTCACATATCATCCAGTTAGAGCAATAGAGCTTGATTGATGAACGAAAGAACAACCAAATTTCTTCAACATCAACACAAAACAGTAGCAAATAAAAGTTTCCTATTAATCTATAAAGGTATACACAAGCTCTCTAAGCATGATTAAACAAGCATAGAGTGGAATCATCAGTGTAGAAAGAGAAGTAGTATAGAGACCATTAGTGTGTTCCAAGGTAACGTGGGTCGAAGCTGATGGAACAATTGGGTGAGACCCATATTTTTTAAGACCCACCGGTCGCTGTCGTCTTCGATCAGCGTCCTGTCGAAGTCGAAGATTATCACCACTTCTCCCCCCATTTTAGAGAGAGAGAGAGAGAGAGAGAGAGAGAGTTGTATTCATCGTAACTGGTTCTCTTATTTGATCATCTTCATATGGATTTGGGCCACTTAACGAGATCTTGTGATGGCCCAATACAATTGGGCCTTTTACATTTGGATCATGATAACTATGTTGTGAACTTGTAATCCAGGAAAATTGCAGCTATTGCGTAAAACAAAAGTAATTTGAGAAACAATCAAGTGAGAGTTAATTGATCACTTTACCTTTTAACCCAATAGGTTGGATGAATTGCAAATCACGTCCTACAACTTATAGATGCTTATACACGGGACGTGGTCGCAGTTTAGGTCTCATAGAAATAGGGTCTACTGATTTGAGAATGATTCCTTTTTTATTTTTTTGCAGCCATCTCTCTATATGTTCAAAATGCAAGTTCTATTTAGAGATAATGCTATGAAAAAAAATTATGCAATGAAGATTTTTGGAGCTCTAATAGCTATGTAAATTTTGTCCGCATGTCCATGTCCATGTCCTAGGACGTGAAGGGACATAATCCACTGGAGTTTTAATCACCTTTTATCTTCACTATGTTAGTGAACCTCACAAAGGGATTTCAAGTATACACACTCGATAAGCCATGACATTATTTCAAATTAAATTTTAACAATTTGTTTGTTATAAAATTCCATAAAATCTCAAAATTTTGACATAATTTCCATCAATTTTTTACCCATAATGAATATGGATACCATATTTCCACCAATCCATAAGATTAAAATATCAGTACTAATAATACCCACACCAATATTTTCATCCTCAATTTTCACTATACTCTTTAATCCAACCCATATTGGAGCAGTCAAAAAATAGGGACCCACATCATAATCACCCATAACTAATTGCAATTATTAACAGCATAAATAAATGAATTGAAAGAGTGGTTGATTAGGCCAAAGCATCTTAAAAAGCATGGTGTCATAGTCTTATGATTTTATAAATATATATGATGAATAGCTTATACGCAACCAGTTACAATGCCAAGTGGTTGTCTCCATGTGCAAGCAAGCAAGCCCATCCATCCTCCCCATCACTCTCTTTAAACAAAAGAACAAATTGACAGACATGAGAGAGAGAGAGAGAGAGAGAGAGCCACCAGCTCACTTGTTCTGCATTATTTAAAGCTCGTGTCATCATCAATGTCATCTTCAAGATTTACAGATCATACAAATCAACCAATACTTTCATGATCTCTCGACCTACAAATGAATGAATAATCCAAGAACCTCCCACCCTATGTCCAATAAAGAATTTCAATCTCTTCTTATCTACACACCCATCTCTCTACCCTACTTAATCATTTAACACAACAATAATACACCAAAATACAATGAAAAAAAGAAAAAGGGGATCAAACCTAAACAAGAAAACTATATGACCTTCCAATTTACAGAGCGCGCGACAACGAAGCTAATGGAGTCTCCGTGACGGGATTCGGGTCTTGATCGGTTTCAGTTTCAAGCCCATGCTTTCAGGAGAAAGGAGCTCTGGTGCTATACAAGTAGGGCTTAGTGGACTCCTTGGGCTACCCGTGAACTGACTCGGCCTGTGTAAACCGTAACCCATGAGAAAATACTCCATTGACGTCAACATTGCTTGTGGCTGCTCCTCCGTCACAATTGATCCACAGGATTGTACCTGTACAATCATAGCACCATTAATCAATACTGTGAAAATACCTTTTTCAGGGTTAAGTAATATTTTTCTACACATATCTAATTAAACTGTTATATTACCAACACTTTTACGTACAAAGCTAAAATACCCTTATTACAAGTGACCCACCACACAGGACACAATGAAAGGTTGGCACGAAAATATCAACATGGCTGACCATGATGATGTAGAGTCATCCTCTACATTGTGTCAACCCCAACCATACCTTGCAGTCTGATGGGGTCCGGTTACCCTTCCATGAGGGCAAAGGAAAAAGGGTAAAAGGTTGACTTTGAGGCAAATTGAATAGAAAAATGGAATGCTTAGTCATATAAAACGTAAATAAAAATTCCCCCATCCATATTACTTGCAATCATGTGGAACATAGGCTTCTTTTTTTGGCAAAGACAGTGTAGTGTTACTTTATCTTGAAAAGGATATCCTCCTAACTGGATATTGTTCACAAAATGCTGTTCTCCATTTGAATTTTAGGAAGTATATTCACATATTTGTTTATTGCATACCTCAACTAAGGCACTGTATCTTTTGTCCAGCTTAGCAATCATGTGGAGAGCCTCTGAATGAAAAGGAGAGCTATCTCCTACAAATATTAGAGTCCGACACTTCAATTTCCTCAGACCATCCGTTAAGTCAGGTCTCCTATTCATTGGCAAAAAAACTGAAATTAAGATAAAACCTTAACCAAGCATGCATGCAGAATCATGAAAAAAATGGCCTGGAAAAAACTATCTTGTTATTTTTACCTGTCAATTGCTTGAAGAAAACGCAACACATTTGTGCTCTGCCTCTCCTCCAGCAGCTGATAAGTTAGAAACAAACACATATTATACTCTTGAAAATTGTTTTATGAATAAAGCGTATATAGGTGTAGGCTTCAGCCAAAAATAACAGAAACTAGATTTCGTCAAATCACTAACTCTTCTGCATGCTTGAACTATATCTGATTCTGGAACGTCGCCACTGCCACGAACTTCCTGATGCAATGAAAAATAAAATGTGTATCATTGTATCCCAAGAAAAAGGATTTCCAAAAATGTATGGTGGTGAGGATAATTCAGGTAATTGAAGAGCAATCAATGTTAAGTACCTTGCTAAAGTATCGATAAAGTAAGCACTCCTTGAGCAGAGTAGACATGCCGTAATAATACAGCAAATTCGACATCACCTGCAAAGTGCCATCATAATCCTTTATTTTTATACATCTAAATCTTGTTTGACACACATTAGTAATAAGAATGTGCAGATACGGAACCTTATTACAGAGCCATTCTGTCCAAGATGGTGTTTTGCACAAAGGAGAAACAAGTATCAAACCGACCACCCGCTCCCTGTATTTCATCTGTCAACAAACACTCTTAGTTCCATGAAATACTTGAAAACTAAAAGATCATAGTGGAGCAGAACTGGAAACATACAGCAAACAGGGTGAGGATGTAAGCACCAGCCATTACACCCATGCACATGACTGCACCAAGCCTAAAAAATTAAATTCCCTCAATTAAACATATATACTCCAACAATTTCAATAGTAAACAGAGGCAATTAGAGAAATCCACAGGTAATAATGTGTCAGACATCTAAGAAGATGCAATATTAATGTTACCTAAAATAGTTGAGCACCTCAAGAATTTGATCTGCTAAATCATCAACAGAAGGCACCGGATCATCATCAGAAATGGCAGCAGCTCCCAACTGCAAGAACTCTTACCAGAGTCCCATATAAATTTGTAGTGAGTAAAATTCTTACATATCTATACAAACTTGCATACATTTCAAATTTACTCAATAAAAAGAAAAAAACTACAGCTCAATGATCCATGAGTAAGGCAATTACAAACCTCATGGCCCGGAGGACTGATATGGTAAACACAGAAATTGTGAAGAAGCAATGCTGCTGCTTCAGGACAAAAAAATAAGCCTTGAAAACAAGACATATCTGCCAAAAAAAATTAAGCAAGCATTATATGTTAGACTGCAGACCAAGAAGAGTACCACAATACGAAATGTAAAAGAAAATGACAAATAACCACAAAAACAGGTTATTACTCAGCAGAGATCAGTACTCACGGTTTAAAGCCAAATCAGGGTAAGTGATGAGAGCTGGCTTATCTGGATCTCCATAAATTATAACAGATACAGAACCACTACCAGTTCGTACAAAATGTTCCTGAGTGAATATATACATAAGTGATTATAAGAACAAGTCCAGAATCAAGTTGAACCAAAATCTTAAAAATATAATATGTAAGAAAAGAGAATCTATCATTTGGCATTAATACTTCTCCACCAAACAGGAAACTACTGGTCAAAGAAAAATAACCATTCATACAGTTTGACCATTCTTCAAGGAAAGGAAAACACCAGAATTTATTCAAGCAACTTTTTCATTCTTAAGAAGAAAGTTAACCAAGTATTCCACCCAACTTTAGAGAAACTGCTGATTGAAAAAATCAATAAAAAAATGAAAAAAAGTATTCAAGTTTCCAATCATTTGACACCTCAAAAGAATTAACTTCAAATCTAAACGAGCATCGTAGAGAAAGGGACTCTTGCCAAGCTGACAGAAATGATAATAGTGAAATGATTCCCACTTCTAACCACTAGAAAAGAAACAGAACAGACAGAGCAACAACAAGCTGTATGAAATTTGAATAAAGAAAGCAACAGGTGTCTCAAAATACTCTATATGACAAACCCATTTTAACAAATTAAAACCACATTAATGAATCCGAAGCAATGAAGATTGTCTTCCCCAATGTATCTTACAGTGGACTAAATTTCACAGAATAGACAAAAAATATATAATCTCATTAACTCTCCTACCTTACTTAGCTAATACCTTCAACTGGAAATTCAAGTCATATTTTCCCAAGACAATCAAGAAAATGAAATTGGGCAAAACAGCAATAAAAAATTCTCGATAGATTTTCCCCTCAATATATTCAAGGAAATCAAAGCAAACCAATCTGACAATTACCAAAAATAACATGTAAAATTAAAATAAATTAATAAACATAAATAATAAGTTGATAACAATAACAGAACCTTTTTTTGGCACCATTGAAGGAAACCCAATTTCGAAGGAAAGAAAACCATAAAAGCTAGAGCCGCACAAAAGAAATGTTTCCTACATGATTCTATCCATATACACACATTCGGTCAACCAATAACAAATTAATCACACACAAGCTAGAAACAGATCTAAATTGAAGAAATAATTTTCCAAATCTTTAAACATAGGCAACAAATTCCAGGGAGAAGAAGAAATCATAGGACTCAGGAAAATGTGGATGAGAAAATGGCTGAAAAAGGAAAACGTCAATTAACGAAATATACCAAACTGCGAAGCAATAATACAAACCCAAATCTAATTTTTTCTTTTCAAAATTCAGCAATTGAAAAAAACCACACCTTCCCACCGAGATAAATCGTCTCCACATCGAGGCAAACGGAATCGACGCCGAATTCAGCCATGCCGTCGCCTCTTCGTCACGGACACGCACACACTAATTGCTGAATTTCTCTCTCTAAAACATATACTATATCCGATTATGCACACACACAGTTGAATGAGATTGAGGGGTCTCCAAAGTTTTGATGCCTTATATACGAAGCGATTCTTTCGCCCCCTTCTTTTCTCATACAAAATTTCTCTGTCAACAATTTTTCATAATTTCCCACCGACTCTCTCTCTCCTCTCTTTCTCTCTCTAAAAAAAGAGAAGAAATCAATAAGGAAGAAATGAAAGAGGGGTAATTGTGTCATAATCAGAATTGACTGTAGTGGTCAATAATCTAACCGCAGTTAACGGCCGACAGCGTTGACAGTTAAGATACAGAATATGCCGTTGGAGTTGGCCATATCTATTGGATGATTTTATCCTCACCGTTTCCAACTTCAACAGCCACATAATAATTACAATGTCTATTTTTATTATGATTTTTTGTCCACCATTTTAATTTCAATTTTGTTTTTTTGGAAGAATATTTTATAATATTAATTATTAGGCTTCTTGAAAGTTGGCTAAAATACAGAACTTTGTTTAGATGTGTCGTATCTAACAAAAAAGGAGGTATTTGCTCTAAATGAAAGACAAAAATTGCATTAATACCAAATTTCAAATATCTGAAAAATATTACTTTAAATATTGTGGAAAAAAAAAATCACTCAAATAATATTACTTTTGTAAGGATTCACTTGAAATTTTTGTAAATAACTAATCCTTTTGGGTGAAAGTAATAAACCCATAACACTTAATGGTCAACCACAACTGTACAATACTTTATGATCCATCACATTTATACTTTGGGGCAAGATATTAAAATGCCCCAATTTTATGAACATACCCCTACACTATCCACACCCTTTAATAGTTTTAAAATTTTATTGATTATTAAATGTAACCTCTAAATTATTCTTCTTTTCGCTCAGCCACGGCTAGTCACTTTTTCCGAACAACCACCACATCTTGCAATCGCTGCTTATCATTAGCTGCACATTGTGTCTCTGTGCTGTCAATCAGGATCTTCTATTTCAAACCGTATTTCATCTGATGTTTTAATATAATCCCTCACACGCCACATGTAAAAGATGACATCAATAATGTACATTTGACATCTAATGAAAACAATGAAACATTAGATGGAACACGGTTTGGAACTGCAGCCACTAGCATAAAGGCTTGGATAATTATCCATGTTATAATTAGATTAACATCTATTGTGTAAAAGTATATATTCTTTGTTTGTGGCGTGATATACCATACATGAATCTTATGATATGTAATGTGTCATATATAATCCTTATCATAAATAGTATTGTTTTTCAAATCACTTTTAATTGAATGAATAACACATTTTAGGTTGAAATCAGCGATTGAGTTGATTATATCTAAAAAACAAACAAAATGCATATTTTTCCAAATAGATTATGATTTTTCTTCTTTTGCCCTTTCCTTTTTTTTTTTTTAAACCTTTCAACCCATCATTTGTTCATTCTTTGTCAATCAAAGAACCAAAATTAACAAAAATAATATTATAGCTAGGGAATAAAATATGAAAAATAAAAGTCGACGAAACTAAAAGAATAAGGACAAAACTGGGGAAAGCAAGTGCATGGCCAAAAATATGTAAATATAATACAATATAATTATATGTAGCAGCAAAGTTAGCATTTTCCCTTAAAGTTGAGAATATCAATGTAAAAATGTTAAGGTATTTTGATTTTTTACGAAAATGTAGTGGAAGTATTGATATTGGTGCAAAACTAGCTTAGAGTATAAAATAATATATATGCTATGATCATCCAATATAGAAGATTGAATACAATATGATACACAATGGACATTTTCAATTTGTTCAGAAAATATCAAAGCAAAATTTCCAATTTTTATAGTTACAATATGTCCTAATTTTCAAACATATTATTTATTTTAACTAATGTCGACATCTACAATGTTTTTAACAAAAAGAAAACGAGCTAATTTCCTCTTGATATTGGTTGATTTAGAAACATCAGATATCCAGTGCATAAAATGTAATTTTTCAAACTTTAATCACAAAAACTCATGTGAGATGGTTTCATGTATAGTTTACATAAGAATGATGACCTGTTTTACCCAAAAATATTTGATTTTTTTTCACAAGTCATAATATAAATTGTTAAATATGAGTTACGAGCTAATCTGTCTCACATAATAGGATCCATAAGACAACCTCATACTCTACGTCTCCTCATTCATATCAAAGATGATATGGTAGTCTAGTGGAAAATGGTGCCTATTGCTTAAAACTTAAATTTTGGGTTAGAGTAATTAAGGATGAGAGTGAATTCTTTTGATCATATGTACAAAATTTAGAGAGAAAAAGAGAGGAAGAAATACCCATGAATCTGTATCAAAATTGAATTATATAATAATCTTCCATACCTAAAAATTATCAAATCAATCGTCAATATTTCTGAACAAAATGCAACTTATATGGCAATTTGCAGTACCCAAACATTATCTGAGGGCAAAAACTTATATACCCATGGGGCAATATGGGCACGGATCTAGGTTTTCTACTTATATTATTTAGTATATGCATTGTCATCCTAAAATAATATTAAATGACAAGAGTTTTTATTATTATTATTATTATTATTATTATATATATATATATATATATATATAGTTTAACATCTTTGATATATATTTCCAAATATTATTACAGGTTGTGTTTAGATAGATTTTAAGGATTTCAAATTTATTAAAGCAAACATGTTTGTGGTGTTCGGATTGATAAATAAGGCAAAAACTTATATACCCCTGAGGCACATAGATCTAGGTGTTATATATGTGTTCTTCAGGTGTTATATATATACTCTATAGGTGTTATGTTTTTTGGTGTTATACATATACTGTACAGTATCATATTTATATAAGAGTATACATCTGATACCTGAAGAGTATACACATGATATTTGTAGAGTATGTATTTAACACCGATATGATGATTAATTTGGGGGCATCGTGCCCCCGGGGCACACAAGTGTCACTCGATAAATAAAGTTATGTTTTTATTTTTTTCCCTTTTTAAGTAATTATACTATCATCTATAAATTTAATCACTTTTTAAAACTTTTTTTTTTTCAAACATTCATCGGTTCATTTGTCTAAAAAAAGAAAAATGTTTTTTCTTGTGAAAAATAAAAGTCATATTGTAAGAGTTAGAATTAATTTTATCAATTCTCTTTGTGTTTGACACATTTGGACGATTAAATATGTTAAGATAAGGAACAATAATCTATAAAAAAATATTGTACCTTAGAAAAATTATTTTGTTTTGTTTTGTTTGTCTTTATTTATTTATTTATTTTTAGGAAAGGAGTTTTGGCATCTTTAGTGAAAGATTATAATTGAGTGGCAATCATATAAACCACTAATCATGTGTTTTGTGTGGTTATTTTTATTAATTTGTTGATAATAGTAAGTGGCCAACAATTAAATGTATTTAGATGCTATTACCTTTTTTGAATGACAACCTGGACAAACACTAATTTGATTGTTTAATTAAGAGTATTTGTTAATTGTTCTTTCCCCCATCATATGAAATCCTATGCTACTTTAATTCTATTTGGATGGAAATTTATCATTTTTTCAGTTCCAAAACAATTTTTATTTTGGATGAATTTATTAAACTTGTGCAACTTAGAAACATTAGATATTCTTATCTAATTTAAGATAAAGAAATATTACACTTACACAACTCAGAATCAAGATAACCAAATATTTATTGATATTAACCATATATCAAGAGATTCGGTTTTGTTGCCTCATTCAGAAGATTCATATTTAAACGATATATTTTGACTTAATAACAAGATGGAATAAGCTACTTATCCAAATTTTGGTCGACAAAAATAGTTATATCTAACATAACATAAAGGTCATGACCAAAATTAAAAAATCAAGTTAAAAACACAAGGGCCGGGTGGCCTAGCTTCTCATTTTGGTCATATTGTAAATATTAAAGTAAAATTTTGGTGTAACTGCCTTAACGATCACCTTATGTGAGACGGAGTCCTGCCTAATTCATTTCACCTTACACTGATACTAATCCGTGGAACGATCATAAAAAATGTCTGAAATATTTATATTTAGAAAATCTTATGGTTGGTGAATGTTTTTAACTACCATCAATCTGGCAATAATGGACCCTCAAATATTCTTTTCATAACAAATTTAACCTAAAAGCTTGTTAATCAGAGTAGATGAGCAGTTAAGATATTGACAAAAGTAGTTAAATGTAAATACCCTAAAGTGGCTGTCTCTCTATACATGTATCTTAATTTTCAAAATTTCGAATTGAGCCCTTGACTTCTCAATATGTGTTTCGACACCACAAACTTTTGTACCTTAAGATTTACATTTGGCCTAACTGATTACAGAAAATTATATCCTTAACTAGTTTTGGCAATTTACACAATTCTTAGATCTAATTGGCAAATAAACACAAATATTTGTTACTATTTTTATTAATTTGAGTCGCTAATCAAAGATTGGTGGTGCTTAATTAGGTCCCTAATTTGCTAAAGATAATTCCTATCACCAATTAATAACGTTTACCAAATTGCTATACTTTCATGAAGAATTATTTAGCTACATCTCGAACATCATAGGATCATAAAGAATGTAGTCACAAATTATGGACAATGACCTCCCTTTAAATTCGGATAAAGATATACATGATCAGCAACTCAATTATCAAATATATATATACATACATATATACGAGCATCAGCATGTGCATCATATGTGGAGGATGAATTTTTTAAATCAAAACTATTATATTACTATTAACCTTAAATAATAATTTTTTATAAGGATTTACAATCTATGTTAAATTAAATTACATTCAAAAAAATGTATAGTAAAATTAGAGTTGTACTCATAATAGAACAACTTTGAACAAAACTTATATGCACCTGGGGCACGGATCCCCTGACCCGACCCGGAGCGTGGGCCACGCGTAACCCCACCTGATCTAGTGTGCGTCCACGCACTCCAAATTTCACACTATGTGATTCAGTGATAGGTGTTATATATGTACTCTATAGGTGTTATATATGTACTCTGTAGGTGTTATAGTTATATTATATGATTCAGTGATAGGTGTTATAGTTATACTCTATAGGTGTTATATATATACTCCTTAGGTATTACATTTATGTTCATGAGGTATCACATATAGAAATTTTCATATTATGTGATTCAGTGATAGATGTTATATGTATACTCTATATGAGTTATATATATATTATTTATATGTTATATGTATGTTCTTGAGGTATCACATATAAAGAAGATTTCATATTATGTGATTGAATGATAGGTGTCATATATATATTCTACAAGTGTTATATGTATATTCTTTAGGTGTTATAATATTTTCGTAACACCTGAAGGAACTGTGTTTATTATATATCATAAATGCATGTAATTTTATATCACCTATAGAGTATCTTTGTAATACATTTAAAATATTTTCATAACATTTGAAGGAATTGTATTTATTATATCTTATAGATGCATGTGATCTTATATCATCTATATCATATATTTGTAATACCTTTAGAATATTTTCATATTATATGTCCGATATGTTTAATATATACTCTATAGGTGTTATATATATATATATATATTTGTTAGGTGTTAAATGTCTGTTCTTAAGATTTAGTGATATGTATATATAAATAATAGATTATGAAATGTGATTTTATCATCTTCTTCCCCAAATTTTGCAAATTAATACTACTCAATCAGATTTCTACAACTTTACATCATCATTCAATAACCAACAAAGTTGTATATCAAATTACATATATATACAATTCTGAATATATAAACCTTAAGGAAGATAAAAGAACAATAGAGATGAAACAAAAAATTTGAAATCTAAAAAAATTAGAACACAAAACTAGTGAAAGCATCAATGGTGAGCTAGGGTTAACAACAAAATATCCTCCCTCATTAATCGAAAAATGAGGATTTGATAGACAAAGGTTGGGTTCCTTCCTCCTTCACCCCATAGATGATTCCCCAAAAACTGGAAAAAAAAAAAAAAAAAAAAAACAAGTAAAGAAAAGAGAAAAGAAAAGATTATTCATCCCATGCCATGGAGGAAGGTAAGGTAGGGTTTACAACATTACGTGTGCTCACCTCCAATCACTTCTACTACTTGTTGACCTTTCGAAGGAGAGAGAAAGAGAGTAGACAATTTTAGAGAGAGAAAAATTATGTTATGTGTATTTCTATATCTATTCTGTAAATATATATATATATATATCTATATATGTATATGTGTGCCGATCGGGTTGAAGAAGAAGAAGGAAGCAGAAGGGTTGAAAAAGCAAGAGAAGAAGAAGAAGAAAAAAAAAATGTATGTGTGAATAAGAAGAAGAAGAAAAAAAAAAATATATATATATATATAATTAATGGGTGCGGGTTGGGCAGGTCGGGTTGGGGGCACGGATCCTTGATCCGTGTCCCGGGGCACATAAGTCCTCCTCAACAACTTTATATGATTTTGATTTAAAATTCTAATATAAAATTATTTAAAATTACTATTATAACCTTAAATAAAATTTTTAATAACGATATATTAAACAATTCGTATTTTGTTAAAAATATTCATACTTTTATATAGGTAATAATATATATAAATATATATATATGACGAGAAATACATAATAACTTCATGTTATGTGGATTTGAAATAGATATATTTCATATTCATTTAAAGCAAGTTTATTAATTGTTTACATTAATTTAAAATAAAAATGGTGGATTCCAAATACATGTCGATCGATGTAGACATCAATGAATTTTCTAATAAGATCAAATCTTTTTTTCTGGTGAGTCGACATAGAAGCATATAAAATGGCGGACATTTCCTCACAATTGAGTGAAATAAAAATTCTTTCTTACCTTTTCAACAAGCTCAGATGAGAAAGAGTACAAAGGGAGAAAATGAAACATTTGAAATTTTGGTCAAATTATATAAAACCATTGCAGATCAATTGTGATAAATTTATAAATAAATTTTGTAAATCAATAACTTAATCTCATTTTATATTTAGATATAAAATAATTTGATTTATATATTAATAACCTCAGTATCTTACATGAAAAGTGGTTTAAAAAAAAGTGTTTCTAATATTGCTTAATTAAAAAAGAAAAGCTCACTGTGTGAAAGTAGCAAAACTATTATTTCCCCCTAATAAAACGATACTTGATGAGATTTGAAGGGCAAAATTGAGTTAAATCTTCTTATGAAATTCATCAGTAATTCAAATCACAAAAAAAAAAAAAAAAAAAAAAAGAAACACAGCAATTTCACATCTTTATTTGCCACACAAAAAGAAAAAAAGAAAAACTTTATTTGCAAACTGCAAAGAGGGGCCTTTCAAATATGGATTAAAAATATTTGAACTCTTAAGATGAGGGTATTTTATTTATTCCATCAAATTCTGCACACATAGCCTTCTCCAAACTTGATAAGAAAACAAGCATTAAGAATGTAGATTAGTCCCTAGTACTGTTTTTAATCCACTCTAGATAAGGTATATTCCCACCCGTTATTGGCAACGCGATCACCTCAGGCACCCTATCACGAAAACAAAGGATTCATAAATTCAATATACCAATAACAAAAATTAGTATGGTGCCACACTTTCATAGGTAAGCAATTACTTCTAGTTCTTAAGATTTCTTCCTCCCAACTTAGGGAACTAATGAATTAAATCATTGAGCAGGTTATAAGCACTTGCTACTTTTTAACATTTTCAACATAATTCTAGGGAGTTTTATTTCCAATTCTCATATAACTAGGCATCAAAATGAATGTAAAACATGGAAGTCTGAACAACAACATTTGTGTACGTCTTCTTGTCACTATCTCCATATATCCAACATTAGTTCTTGTCAAAAATTAAACTTCGAGTTACAATTTGCTCAGTTTAACTATTTATTCACATCTAGTTATAAGCAGGAAAGGAGGTAAGTACTCACTCGTATTCATGATTTGCTTTTACATGGTCTGTTAAAGCCTCTAGAAGAGATTCCCTGGTCTTAATTATAAGCAGCTCTTCGGAATCAGTTTGTATCTGTTCACAGATGAAGTGGAACAAAGACATAAATTCTCTAAACAATATTCCAAACTTTCAAGTAATCAAGTACTCTAACCATGACCTTAGACAATATTCAATGATCAGAATGATATTTACCTCACCCTTCCACTCATAAACTGATTCAATGCCTGTATATGGAAGAAACATTATCAAATTGCATGTCAGAGAATGCATTAAACAGTGAATGGCAATAATGAAAGGTAAAGAATGAGAAACAATAGTCAAATTCAGGAAATATAAGAGCACTAGACAATGGTTGAATGAGATGATAAAAAGGTAAACGTATTTGGAACATATAAAGGTTTCGAGCTAAAATGGTAGGAAAATTGGTTACCATTGATCTCTGAATTGGATAGGCCAAACTGCACATTTAAACTTAGAATCACCCCTGAATTTAACAGATTGGTAGAGACTGAAACCTTATTCCTAGAACTTCCTACCTGACCAGATCAACTTGCTCCAGCATTCGTGCATCAATTTTTAGCTCAACTATTTGGCAATACCAAAAATCATTATTCAACTCTGTCCTCCCCCTCTCTATCCAACAGATGGATCAGTAGAGGATTTTGGTTAATCAAGAAACTGTTATTAGTTTGTCAACAAGTACAGAATACATAGTTTAGCATTATGCTGATGTACAATGTCAAATCTCTAAAAACAAAAATATAGGGACATAGAAACCATAATTAATAATACTAGAAATGATTTTTAAAATTTAAGAGTTCAAAATTTGCACAAATTTAAAACGCAAAGTATTCAAGTGGATTTAAAAAACAACAATTTTGTTTTTTATTGTCAATGATGCTGAAATGAAGGAGTATTTGAATCTTAAACATACTATATTTTATTCCAATACCAAGAAATGAAAGGTATGAGAACTACTTGCCCAAATTGAAACGTTTCAGTGGCAAAAAGGTTGAATTCAGCAATCCAAAAGCTGAGTTTACTAAAACATGATCAAGTAACACCTTAACTTACAAAAGTTCAGATTCCAAATAAAAGGTGGCAGATAACTAAAGCATACAACAAAAATGGCTTCAGGTCCAGCTCAAAATAGCTTAACTACCAGTGAGCTACTACAACGTAACTCTACCAGATCTTAAGTGGTTGGCTAGAATGCTTGATAGTAACTACCCTTCACAATTCAAATTTATACCAATTAAATACTTCCATCTTCAATAAACATTTATTCTAGAGCATAAGTTCTAACCTGGTACTCTGTTAACACATGCTGCAAGCCGCTCTTTGACTATGCTCTCAGCCAATTTTTTCCCTGCACCCAATTCCAGGACAAAAAAACAATAAGGAAGTAATTTCCTGTAACTTGAAAATTTAAAAGATTAGCACCTTTAAGGTAAAAATATGAGGTAGGGACATAACCAAGAATTTCCAGAAGTCAGTAACAGGTTAGTAAATATAGTCCGCATACAAGCAAATGAATTTTCACATTTTACATAAAAATGAATAAGATAGTTTAAGCAGTCTCGCTATATTTCTTCTTGAGCATCATTGAAGCCCATTCCATGTACTTGTTGGATTGGCTACATAGGTAAATATTCTCCAAGTCCCATATATACCAATAACTCTAACAAGGAGACAAACCTAGTAAAATAGATAGAAGAGTATAAAAATATAACTTCACAGTCACTGATTCTAGATCAAACTAAGCCATCCTTGAATCAAGGTAAACTATTGACAAACAGAACAAGAATGAAATATAGAGGGTATTCAAGTGGTGGCAGTAAGAAAAATTAATACAAGAATCAATATTTAGAATTGTAAAAATGGATAAAGTGTACATATATATCTTTGTAAATACAAAGCAAATACATCTTGAACATAAATAAGCAAGACTTGACTCTACTTTAACCCTCTGCACCCTCATTCCCTCACCTCAATTCATGGCTTTGAACTCTCTATTTTTTTTTTTTTTTCTTTTATATTTTTCACCCCATAAAATATTTACATGAGGTAGACAGTAGCTAATTTGAACTTTAATAATCAATCAAAGTTTTCTGAATAACACTTGTATCTAAATTAATCAAAACTGTGCCACGACAGCTTAAAAAGTAAAATGACACAATAATAAAAAACAAAACAAACCTGCCTCCTTGTTTGGAACCGTAACATAGACAACAATGCTGGGCACAGTCGTGTTACTTGCTTCCATTCTGATAGTATGAACTTTCTTATTCTGTGTCCCTACACTTGATCTGCACATATTGAGAAACAGGCAGGTTTTGGATGTCAATTCTCACTTTGAAACACGACCAGTAAACAGCTACCGCTAATAATGTGGTCGCTCAATCACGCAATGCAAAAGTTACCATAAAAGAGGAACAAAAGGGAGAGACTGAGCACACCCTGTTCTCGAAGATGGGGAAAACGAGCAGAGATTGGAGATGCCCAAACTAAGCATACAAAAAGCACCCACCAAAGGAAGTCGTCGACGGACCACTGTGGAGGAGACAACGGATGAAAGTCTTAATGCCATGAGAATTGCAAATTTGGTTTGGCTTTATAGGGTTCAGAATTACCTGATACCACAAGCATGCACTACACATTTTAGATCCCAAATAAAAGAAAGCTGATCCTAGTATTCTATCTAGTTCATGCAATAGAAAATCGACAAAACCAGTGTATTCAACATAGCTACAGGTAATGATTAAATCATAAAAACTAGCACAATGCATGTCTTTAACAGTGATGTTGTTGCTGAAAAAAGTATTAGCTACTCAAAGCAAACAAATTCATATCCCTGCACGATTCTCCTAAGCTAATGAACCAGCATTTCAGATTCATTTGAAAGTATTGGAAATAATTAGTACAAACTTTTTTTTCCTTTAAAGACATAACTCTTAATTAAGAGAAACACTGAGCATAGCTTCAAACACTAATTCTTGATAAATCGAAATTTGGGAAATCACGATGATCGACAAGAAATGATCTTAAGCTGATCACAAGACTAATCCCAGAAAACTAAACCGAAATTTTGCATTCCGTAGAAGGGAATTGTAACTCAAGAAGACGAACAAACGGAAAAAATAAAAATTACACACACGTATTCGGCTTTGATTGTATGCAAACCTTGGCGAAATGAAGTCGAAAGCTAAAAATTCCGAAAAGAAAAAGAAAGAAAGAAAAATAGAAGGTGAAACCTAGTCGTTCCCGCAGATTTCAGGTTGGTGGCAGCAATTTTGGGAGAAAACTTTGAAAAATCGGTGAATCAATCCAAAAGGAAAAACCCTAAACTTTGAAAGTTTACTGGTCTACAATTCTTATCAGTAATTGAGAAGAATAAACTAGAAAAAGCATGTCCCACATCCCATCTAATATCTTGATTACACTCGTTATAAAAGTAAAATCTCATTTTTATTCTCAAATCTCACTATTCTTTTTTCTCTCCTTTTTTTTCCCCCTCTATACACGTTCAATAAGTTTAAATTCAATAGTGAAAAAAAAAGGCCTGAACTAAAGGCACCACACAATGTTCCTAGAGCACCACACATTTTTAGTATAAAAAATAATTTTGTATGAAAAGACTAAAATACCCTTAATTAAAATATCAACTACTAAGGGCACCACACAAATAATTAAATTTGATATGTAGTATACTAAGGGCACCACACTCCCTCTTCTTCTTCTCTTCAACCTTCTTCTCCATTAAAACACTTACGAAAATTTTTGTGGAAAATTTTAGAACAAAACTCTCACAAATTTTATCATTTTCCCCATCAGTAAGTGAAGATATAATCAATGGCTAGTGAAGATTCATTCGGTACAAACAATGTAAGTGTTTGCATAAATGTAGATAGCCAAAAAGTTTCGTTTTTTTGAATTTGAAAATTCGCGCAGAAGGGTATCCGTTCGGCCAACACAGATCGAACAATCTATAGGAAGTTCGGTCGTGCTGGCCGAACCTTTCAGGGCGCTTTCGGCCGAGTCGGCCGAACGAGTCTGTGCCTACCGAACAACCGTTCGGCAGGATCGGCCGAACATTATGAAGCACGTTCGGCAGGATTGGCCGAACGTTTTGAAGCACGTTCGGTCACCCTGGCCGAACAGTGGCGTTTTTTGACACATAAAAAATTTCAATTTCAATTTTTTATATTCTTATGATGTTCTTTACTCGTTTATAACAGGAACATATGCAAAACGATGATAATCGATACCTTTCGAACCCAATGGATATTCGACAAGCAACGGATTCGGACGAAGTAGATCCTCAATATCTTGAGATTGATTTTGCTGAGGAGTTCACCACAGATGAAGTACTTGAATCTCGGACTTCGATGATGAATTGGATTAACGGCGTAGCTCATAGACACAATATGGTGATATTAGTCGTACGCTCTGACCTTGCTGGTCATCAAGGTCGTCGACCTCGGGTTGATTTGGGATGTGAACAAGGATTAAAATATCGCGATATTTCGCCGAAATATCGGCGAAATATCGCGAAAATGAAAGCACCGAAATAATATCACCATGTCAAAAAATTTCGTTGAAAATATCGCGATATTTCGGTAAATATCGCGATTATATCGTTTTTATATCGATATATCGCGATATATCGCGATATATTCCGATATATCGCGATATATCGCCCTTTTTCTTTTTTCTTTTTCCTTTTCTTCCTTTTGTTTTCAGGCGCGTGATCTTTCCTCTTTTTTTTCCTTTTTTTTTTCCTTTTTTTTTAAGATGTATGTATTTTCCTTTTTTTGTTATTTTCCTTTTTTCTTTTTTTCCTTTTCTTCCTTTTGTTTTTTACTGTTTTTTTATTATGAAATATTTATGTATTTAAAGTATGTCTATTAAAACTTAAATTTAGTTTTTCTTCTATATATGTAAATAAATGTAATAAATAATTAATTTATATAGATTATAGATTAATATACTATTATTTAGTTTTCTCTCATAATTTAATTAAGTTTAGTTAAATTACACAAGGAGTGTTATCATTTCAATGGAAGAAACTTGTAGAGTATTGTTATTCAAATAATTCAAATGTATGATATAATAAATTCATTGTTTATTTATATAAATCTGTTGTATTTTTTGTAAATTATGTGTCTTTCTAGGTATCTTCTTATAGGTAAAGTGCTTAATTATATATTTTTATTTGAAATCTTAACTTCAATTTATGTATGAATGTTAGTTATAACATTATATAAATTACCAGATATATTTTCTAATTTTTTCACAATATTTTCGTGATTTTTTTAAAAATTACCGATATTTCCACCGAAACCGATATATGAACCGATATTTCCGTAAATTTAAAGTACCGATACATGCACCGAAACCGATATTTTCATCCTTGGATGTGAAAGGGGTGGCGTGTATCGTGTACGCAATAAGGCCAAACATGTACTTGAAAAGATTGACAGTCTACAGATCGCTCAGAAGAAAAGTAGGAGAAACACAGCCACGAAGAAGTGTGGTTGTCCGTTTCTTCTAAGGGCATTTGAGTTGAACGAGAGCGGACAATGGTCTTTATCTGTCGTTTCTGGAGTTCACAATCATCCAATGGGTAGGACCTTGGTTGGGCATTCATATGCGGGCCGACTAACACCGGTTGAAGATCAATTTGTGGCCGACCTGTCCAGAAACAAGGTAGCCCCGAAGGACATATTGTCTACGTTGAAAGAGACATTCGTTGAAAATGCCTCCACCCTGAAGAAGATTTATAATGCCCGTCATAAGCATAGAGTTCTTGAGCATGGCGGTCGATCTCAAATGCAATATCTCTTAGGGAAACTGGAGACACACAAGTATTATTACCTTGTGAAAAGATGTGAGAAATCTGATAGAGTCAAAGATCTTTTCTATGCCCACCCGACTAGTGTCGACTTGTTGCGTGCTTTTCCAAATGTCTTGTTGATGGATTGTACGTACAAGACCAATCGATACAAGATGCCGCTATTGGAAGTTGTTGGCATTACATCAACGGACATCACATTTTCTGTAGCATGCATCTATCTTGAAGCAGAACGTGAGGAGAATTATAGATGGGCTCTCTCGACTTTGAAAGGAGTGATGGATCAAGATTTCTCGACGCCTCCTTTCCGAAGCAGTGGGTCTGTTCCTCCTCCAATATGTAATTCCTGAATTACAAAGAAGAATAATTAACACAAAAATCAAAATAAATGGAAAAGACATTTATCATCTGTTCGGCCAGATCGGCCGAGCGCGCGCATAAGTGTTCGGCCAGACGGGCCGCGCGCGCGCCTAAAATGTTCGGCCAGCCCAGCCGAGTAGCGTAACTGCAGCTTCGGCAAGATCGGCCGAACGACCCGAACGACCCAACACACAATCGACCGAGGCCACCTAGCATCGCGATGCGCATTCGGCCGAGGCGACCGACAAGCGCGCTGCGCGTTCGGCCAACCAGTGCCACGCGGCTATGCTCCCCTACAGACTAAAAACCGCCGAAATTTGCCCGAATTCATTCGTTTTTGCATACAATTTCAGCAAATTAAAGCATTAAACCCTAAACCCATAACAAAAGCTAATACTACATCAATTTCTACCAACATCAACTCACAAATATGCAAATTTCAAATTTGAAACAAAATTTTCAAATGAACTAACCTTTGAAGAGTATTGATCTAGTTGTTGGAGTTGGATCAGTTGGTTCCATTTTTGTCGAGCTTCGGACGAATCAACCGAAATAATGTCTTCTCCAACGGATTAATCAACCGAATTTTAGGCAATGTTCTTCCTTCTTTCTCTCCTCTCTCTCGTTTCTTTCTGCAAATGTGTTGGTTTTTTTTTTTTTTTTTTCACTTTCATAAAATTGAGTAAGGGTATTGTTGGAAATGAATGTGGTGCTCTTAGTAAAATTTTGAACAAGTTAAATATATTGTGTGGTGTCCTTAGAATAAGTGGTGCCCTTGGAAATGGAAGTGGTGCCCTTAGTTCCTCCCAAAAAAAAATCACTATTTTATTTGAAGTGAATTTTGAACTTTACTTTAAACCCCATTGCCAAAATAAAATCATTATTTGAAGTGAATTTATAACTTTTTGAGGTGAAACAAATGAAATTTCATTAACTTTTTAAATTACAACTTAAATGGTATTCATCTCATCTTTATAAAAATGTAACAAACGAGAAAGTGTGAAATTGCATCCCTTGATCATCTTTCACGGAAGATATCAAATTGGACCCGAATCGAAACTGCATATTGGCGTTTGAATTAGTTTCACGAAGAATCCTGAAAAATCCATGAGCTATCTCAAAAACTGTTCAAAAGTTTTACATTCAACTGTGAAGAAGAAGAAAAATAGGCCGCTTGAAGAATAAGAATTTGTTAGCCTAAAATGAGAAATAAAAGAGAGAGAAGAAATATGCCTGTGAAAAAAGAAAGACTTGTGAGTCATGAAGAATCAGAGTGAGACGGTTATTTTGATAAACCATGAGGACAAAGATACAATATCCAAGCATTACAAGTGGATGAATATCCAGGTGGGTAATGACTGGTTAAAATTACAACAGCCTTCAGTTCTTCCAACCCAGCACAAAAATAAATAAAGTACGAAAACACCTTTCAGCGCATTTTGTAGTGCTGGGTTCTTGAGGCCTGGCAGTGTTGCCCATTTAACGAATACTTTAAAACTATATCCACATCACGAGGATTCTTCTTATTCGGTGCCACACTCAAAGTCCCTACTAATGTCTCCCCTTTACAAATACTAAGAACATCTTCTAGGTAAAGCACCGTCTGTTTCCAGTGAGTGGAGCGGGACTTGGGTCCTACAGATTATCGAGCTCTTTAACAAACAATGCTTGAGGAAAATATTTGTGCATTGAGAATATGTAATGCATCGTACCTGTAGAGAAGCCCATCATTTTATGACACTTGGTGAAAGAAACATCAAAATAAGCGACAAGAGCATGGATGTAGTCATCGCGTTCTGCCACAAGCTTAAAAGGTGCAGTGAAGGAAGCATCCCCTGCATCCATCTTGGAAATGTCCATTGTCTGAAAGTGAAATGATTAGTTAGGAAACTACTCTTGTACTTAAAGTATTACCCTTAAAAGATAACAACGAAAACATTCAGGAATGGAAACGGTTTATAGTTACGAACCTTGAGTAACTGGCTGTTAGTAACAATCTGGTTTTGCTCTACGGTGTCTACTAGAGGTTCCATTATGGATTGCTTCCTAATGCAGCTCATGTCAAATCCGTATACACTATTCCAAACTGTGACAGCATAAAAATGCAAAACAGAGTAAACACATCCGTATATGAGCAGAAAATATCAGATCCTTTAATCAATCAATTTCAAGCAAGAGATGTTCAAGCTCACATTCAATCTTGTCTTCCTTGTAGTCAGCATCTTCAATAGCTGTCAAATGAAGAGAGGCTTTATCCGGCAATACAAGTCCATCTTTGACCTGCAAATAGGGAGTAAAAAATAACATAACAATCTATGTACACTGGACATAAATTATAATATTTCAAAATAGTATATTTGTGCAACACATGTGCAACTTAGAAACAATTCTATAAACCGTAACCATACTAAGTTATATAAAGAGGATTTGGACTCACAAGCCACTTGTCACGAGCATATAAGACAGTGTTTAACATATTTTCGTAGACCAGAAAATAACCCATCCACTCAGAAATAATAACATCAACATGAGAAACTGGAAGCTCAATCTCTTCAATCTTTCCCTTCAGCACTGTTATAACTGAAACTCAAAAGGAAGTGTATGAATAACCAATACAAACATCAGAAGCCTATAATGGAGAAATGGCACATGATTTTATAAACTTTACACCAAATAGAGCACTACCATCTGAAAACCCATTTAGCTTTACAATCTCCTTAGCCATATCAGCCATGCTGGAGCATTCCACCTGAAACATGAATGCACTTAATAAGATATTCAAATTCAAATTTCTGGAAGTCAATACACAGATTTTCATGGGCATAATCAATTTTTTGGGTATACCAACGAGGGTCACAACAATTGCATACATGCAGCATTTTGAGAAAGCATATAGTATAATGGCATTAACAAAAAGAAATACATGAAATAATAGGGATATTTAAGGCCAAATCCATCATCCACATCATCAAATTGCATAAGCTTGTTATTGAGTCTATAACAAATTGAATTTGCATGCTCCACTTTTTCTCAAACATGCAATGAGGCTTAAGCCTATAAATTTTCTGCTCATGCCAGGAAACTGTAGAAATTCACATAAAAGAAAAAAACCAAGAAAAAAGAAAACTGGAGTAAATGATGAAGTAAACAATAATTTTAACTGGTAAACCAAAAATTGGGAATATCATGTGCAATAAACAAGGAAACAAGTGAATTAGATGGCTTTCATTACCGCATACACATGTTTAGCCCCAACTTTGGCACAGAAGAGTGAGAGGATTCCTGTCCCAGCACCTACATCAAGGATAACTTTATCTTTGAAAAGGAAGGAATTCCTATAAATCACATTTTGGTACGTTTTAGTTCTAATTACATCCTTCAACATCTCCTGCATCCAGAAAGTCATATAAATGAGAATAGGAACTAAGAAAACAAATCAACCATAAAGAAAATGCTTTCCAAAGGTACAAAACCATAATTTTAAACAGCTTTACTTCCAAAGCTTGCTACTTACTTCATGGATGCCTGCAAGTGATTGAAAAAATAATGAATGGTGAGTTCTTTGATCGGAAAAGAATAATGCAGAAAAAAACTGAAGCTGAAGCTAGAAGACACTATATATTAATATTGACCCTTTTTTTTACTTGATTTATTTGTAATTACAACCAGTTTTAACTTCATGCTTTTGTGAGTGAGTGGAAAAAGGGAAAAATAACACCACAAGGGACAATATAATACAACAAAACTACATGATCAAGAAACATAGCAAGATAACACAGTTACACAGATGAAACAGATTATGACCAATCCAAACATCCTTTGGACATTAACCATTGAGAACATCTTTGGACACACCATCACATCGAATTAAGTATAATGTAAAAAATTAAATAAGCATGGAGAATCATACAAGTCAACCTCAATTTCTTAATTGAAATCATCTTCAGCATAAGAATATCTCAAATCACAAAAGACTAAACTTTAACGAAAAAATGTAAAATATGCAAACAGAAATTACAAGGACAAATATAAACAGACAGGTTGCCACTTTAAACTCTTTCTTCAAGCTCAACTATCTAAGACAAAATGAATTTCTCTTTTCAGTCATATAACAATCTTTCCACATAAACACCAAAAAAAGAAAAGACTGAATAAAATAAAAATCTTTTTTTTCCCCGATAACTTCACTCAAATTAACTGACTACAAAAACTAACTCCGACTACCATTATAACAAATACAGCTCAACTTTAACATCTTCACTGACAGTAAAATTCCATATTTAAAAATAAACACAAACAAACACACACACACACACACACACAAAGGCTTCATTTTCAATATCAATGGAATCATTACCGAAATGCGAGTAAGAATCGAAGTAATAATCGGCGCTGGTCTTATCATCGCCAGCAGCCATTGAACTCTCGGGCTCACACATGGCCGAGTCTTCCTCTAGATTGGAGCTCTCGGTGGCCACTTCTTCAATGGTTTCCGCCTCATCGTCGTCATACTCGAACCTGATTTTCGAGGGTTTTTGGCCGTCACTCACATCGACGTTGATTTCAACATCCATGGTTGATTTAGGCTTCGAATCTTATGGATGAAAGAAGAAAAGAGGGTTTAGGGTTTTAGAGATGGAGAGGAATTGGGAGGCTGAAAGTGGAATTAGGGTTTTAGGTTTTCAGGTTTATTTATTATGCCAACCTATAAATATCTGCTACCGCCTACTTCAGTGCTCCACTCGCAAGTCGCAACACACATCTATATCTATCTATATATATATAAAAGCAGGATATTCTGTCAAAAATATCTGCAATAAATTATCTATCCATTAAATAATTACTATTTTAAGAAACTTATTAATTGCTTTCATATTGTATTTATTGTAAGAAACTCAATACAAATAAATACAAATAAACCTATTTATTGTATTTTAAGAAACTCAATACAAATAAAAATAAATAAACCTCTTTATTGTATTTTAAGAAATTCAATACAAATAAATAAATATTTAATTTAAGAAATAAGTTATGATACTCAATTTAGTATTTATTGTATAAAAATTTCAAATAAATAAATAAATAAATGACATGAAATAAGGGGTTATATATTTATTATCTCTCATCTTATTTTAATGGGTAAATTACAAAAAACAACTCCACCTATCGACTTTTTTCAAATTGCAACCTAATCTTCTTCTTTTTTTCAGATTATCACCCAGTCTTTCTGTGGTTTTGTCGATTGCAAATTTTCCAGCGAAATGAAGATTTAAAAAAGTCGATAGTTGGGGTTGTTTTTTGTAATTTACCCAATTTTAAATCAAATTTAAATATATAATATATAAAATCAATCATTATTTAATGATCTTGAATTTAATATTCATATAAAAATTATCAAACTGAAATACGGAAATGTATGTGTGTGGGCTTCAATGATTTTTCATTTTTAAACGTTTTTATGATATATAGTATTAATTTATTGTATATTGATATTAAAATGTAGAAATAAAAAATATTATAGGTGTAGTGTACCTAATAGATTACACATATAAAACATATCAAATAGAAAAAATTAGATTAAAATTATTATTGCAAGTTAACCAACTTATTCATTTGAAATATACAAATATTTTATTTTATCTTTTCTATTTTATATTTATTTGTTGTCAAATTTTATTTATATTTATATTCTGATTAATTGAGGTGGCATAAGAGATTAGACATAGATAATTTTTCTGGTTTTTCACAAATTAAAATTTCATCATTCTTAGTTCCTGATATATTGACTTATCAATCTTATAATTATTATTCATAATTTTTTTATTCAAAATGTGTACATTAAGTCCAACTTTGAATTGTTTCATTTAAATAGATAGCAAGAGAGATTTTCATGTATTTGATAAGTTGATATAATTTTTTATTTGATTTAAAATAAATGAGTTATATGTGGCGTTGAACCAAAAAAAATTATTAAAATATGTGTGCATTTATAGTTATAAATGCCAATAAAATATAAATTTATTTATCTCAATACTTAAATCATAACGTTTCTAATACATATGACTTATTTTTCGATATTAAATTTATTTTTTAAAATTTCACTACCCATGTAATGTTCTGATATAATTTTTTTTTATTTGTTTGTTTAATCCATAGATTAATATATTACTTTATATATTTCAAATTTCTAATATTTTCGAATATAATTATTTATAATTGTAACAACAAATTTTGTGTATTAAATTAATAAACACAAAAGATTTGCACAAATTGAAATTTATTGAATCAAACTGAATTTGAGGTACAATCTCTTTGATTCTCTGATTATTCTCTTTAATACTTGGAGTTGACGAGTGGAGTTGACTTGGTCAAAATTGAAATCCTCGAACAAACAACTTGATCCGCGGGTTTAGCACCTTGTTTTGGATCAAACGGAGGTTTTTGAATTCCATGAAGAACGTCCTTGGACTTGTTAAAGAACGTCTTGAAGATTTGAAGATCACCGAATAACTTGATGAAGAACGCCTCGATTGCCGAAGAACACAGGAGAGAATTTTAACTCTTGAATTCTTCAATTTGCTGTTGATGATCAAATGATGAATTTGAGACTCCTATTTATAGGTGTAGAATGGAGATTTAAGTAGATATTATATCTGAAGTGGAGCAATTTGATTGGTCCACCATGATTTGATCATATCTAATTTTGATTTGATCATATCTGATATGTTTACCAATAATTATCAAATTTAATTTTATTTAATTTGATAATATCTGCAACTCTTTGACACGTGGCAAGGTCCGATTGGCCAACAAAATATTCATGAAATATCAATTAGTTTGATTATTTAATTTAGGAATTGTATTTAATTAATCCCTAAAATAAATATAAATTAATATTCCACACTTTATTTTACACGTGGCACAATATAATTGGACATCAAATTTATGTATCTACAAATTGCCCCCTTGAGACTTGTCCGTGGATGATAATTTTGAAGTGGATAAGTCTCAAAATGATTTGAATTTTCGGAGGCCGATTGATCATCTTTTCAAATCCAATGTTAATAGCACTTTGTATTTGAATATTGATGAATATTCTTTTACCACATGTAATTTGTTAATCCAAAATCGTATCTTGAAATTTAGATATTTGTTGGAACTTTGGGCTTGCAAACATTGGAGAATCCTTCATAAATGGGCTTCCAAATCATTTAATAAGAGTGGCCCAACTTAAAAGGTCATCACTCCTCAATAAAAGTTTTCCAATATTTTATTCCTTAATTAATTAGAGAAAATGAGAAGACATTTCTCAAAGAGTTGGCAGAGAAGGACGTCTCCTTCCTCAGCAAGTCTTTTGCAGAGGGATTTTGCCTTTATCTTGAGCAGAGCTCTCCATCAAGCAACTCTTTCCGAAAAATTCTCATGATTTCAGATCCGTTTACAACTTATCAACTTTTCAAATCACGGATTAAGATCTTCCTCCAAATTTGAAGGAAACCCACCTGCCTCAAACTCTTCATCTTCAGTTTATGGATTTTGATAAGCATCATCTGATATGATTTTATCTTTGTTTTTCCTCCTTATGAACCATTATAAATAGCCAACTACCCTCAAGATTTGTACTCACCTTATCAAAGAGAAAGCAACGTACTTCTCCCCTTTTCTAATTCTTGCCCCCTTTTTTTTTTTTGCCCATATCTTATGTTCACCTTCTTGTTTCTTATGTTTCCCCTTTTCTTTTGTAATAATTTTTTGTTTCACTGCTTTCAAACTCTCTTTCTTGCTGATCCATGGCTTACACATGTTTATAGCAGCGAATTTGGAGTGTAGACATTGAGGCGAGATATCCATTTTTTGAAGAAAGTTTTCCTTTTCTTTGATCGATATTCCAAGTTACTTCTGCGAAAGGCACAAACTCTTACTTTTTGCACTGTTGCCTTCTTGATAATTTCAGCCTTGTATTAATTATTTGATTCATCTCCATGATAACTTAGTGTTGCCTTTAACACCTGACATAGATTATTTGACCCATTTTTCTTTTAACAGTATCCCACAATGGTTTACTTCAAAGATTTCACCGTTTTTCGACAACAATTCTTGGTGATTCTTGATGATGAAAATCAATCTGTTGAAAAAGGGACGCGTTTAGAAGTGCATGAACCTCTTGATGGCAAGTATGCAAGGAAAATGCCAAAATTAACCAATTCTCTTTATCAACGAGATTGGTCTGTGGAAATTGCCTCGAGGGCGACTTGGGTTTTGCAATCGGCGCACCATCAACCTCTCAGCGAGTCAAACAAATTGGATTACTTTCCTACACTTGGGCGTATTATTATCAATAGACAAGCCATGTGGGAGGACAACATCGAGTTTCCAGGCGAATTTCACTACATTGAAGGCTATTGGGAGTGGACTGAAAATGTTCTTAGCCGATGCGGGAAGATCTTGGAAGCAGCGAAGGTTCGTGATGCTGTGTATGCCTCGCTTTTCACGTACGACTGCAACATTGAAGTGATCAAAGCGTTTTGTGAAGCCTGGTGCCCTTTGACGAATTCATTATTGACATCCTTCGGTGAACTCTCTATCTCCTTATGGGGTCTACACTGTTTGGCGGGTTTTCCTATGGTTGGGTCCTTTTACGATGAAGTGATACCAAGTGCAATGGAACTCACCGATATTGATGATACCGGGAACGGGTCACTATATCGTACTTGTAGTCATATGTTGCACGCGTTTCACCTTCTTCGTAAGAAGACTAGTGACCGTCCATCTTCTAGTGTTTCGATCACGACATGGATTAACTTTTGGGCCAAGAAGACTTTGAAGTATTCGCAGCCTCCTCCTCGTAAAGAAAGAAAATCTGTGCCCAGACAAACTCAAAAGCTTCACAACCCTACGGGATCTTTTGCAGGTCATAGAGTTTGGAATTCTGCCGAAAGTGCTTGTTTTTCAAAGCTCGGTGTTGAAGAGGGTGAAATGGATGAAACTTACTTGGCAGCATACTTAGCATGTTGGCTAAGTATATTCGTCCTTCCTCGTGATAGGACCGATCTTATTCGTCCGACTACTTTCAAGATGGCAAGTATTATTGCTAGTGGCCGGAAAGTGGATCTTGTTGTCCCGGTTTTAACAAGCATCTATCAGGGCTTGAACACGATTGCAAAATCTTTGGAAGCTCCTTTCTCATATTTCACTTTCCCGATTCACTTCGTATATGGTTGGCTTGCTCATTATTTCAAGACGCATTACCGATTGTTTCGAGGAAGACAGGCTCCCGAGATGGTAGTTTATTCTGGTGAGGGATGTGCAAGACATTACGACCCTCGAGAAGCTCGCAAGAGAATTCACAAAGGGGATCTAGCTTGTTGGACATGCTTTACGAAACCTTTTACATCTAAGGGCTTTTTGTATGTCGACAACAAAGATAATGGTGACTCGATATTTCTTTACTTTGCTGCCATTTGCTCGGGTTATCTTTCTTTCCGACAGAAGGACCATTTCATCGTTGAACCCTATAGCCCACATCGTTTCAGCCGTCAATTTGGGTTCTTTCAAACGCCGCTAGGGATTCTTAAAAAGGATTATCGCAAAGCTACTTTAGATGAGGGATTGCGTTTTTGGCGCATATGCACTTTGTCTCGGTCAAACGCAAGAGCTTGGTTTCCTTGCATTCCATCTGTAGCTAAGAGGTTTTCATCTGATGAGTATAAGAAGTGGTGGTTCCACATTTACGGGTGTTATCTTGAAGAAAATCTGGAAAGCCTCATTCACCCGAATCCATTTGAAACTTTCTCAGGAGGAGGAAATGAGGTTAATGGAGAAAGCTTCCCCAAAAAAGACACTAGCAAGCGCACCCATGCCCTTCCTACTTCTGAGCCTCATAAATCTCGAATTCTTGGTATCGTTGAGACAAGTAAGAGGAAGAATAGCCCTGCACGTTCTGAAGGGAGTGGAAGTAATGACGGTCATTGGAAGAGGCCCAAAAACACTCACAACCCTCCGGATTCTACTAAGGGAGTTGCAGACAATTTTCAACAAAAGGATAATTCTGCTGAAGTGAATTCAAATACTTCTTTCGTTTTTTCTTTTCTTTTCCTTTTCGATTTATGATCTAATATAAAATTCAACCTTCCTGTCTTCCTAGGTAATCGAGGCTCTTCATAACAACGATACTGAAGTTGTTGAGATTGATGATGAAGAGGTGTGCAACGAGGGTCGAGAGTTGATCGTTAGTCCCCCGATGGAAGTTCCATTAATTCACAGATCGCAAAAGAAAACAACTGCTTTGGAGAGAGTTCATCATGATCGAGCTGCGATATCCACATTTTTGGGTGAGGACTTCGTTTATACTCACTATAAATCATGTCTTTAGAGTATGTGGAATGGCCTTCGCGACAAGATAGAACGGACTCCGGTGGATTCGATTTCTTTGATCAAGAAAGAAGTAGAAATTGTCCTTGACTCCATGAAGGGTTTTAACATCCTTGGGCTTTTTGATCTTTCATTCGTCGAAAAGTCACTTGCAACATTTTTTGAGGAGGTTGCTATTTATGATGACAAACGATCGACATCTTTGGAAGAGCCTTCAAAGGAACGTCTTTTGAGTGAAGCTAAAGGTCGTCTTAGCAGTCTTGAGTCCAATGTGGCTAAAGAGATCATACAAGTTGAGGTCACTGAAGCTGATTTACAGCGTGTCGCGAAGAAGTTAAGGATTCTGAAAAGACGGCAGAAGGATTTGGTTGTGACCTTGGGGAGACAAAAGGAACTTCTTGAAGTTTCTCAAGCTGAAGTTCACAAAGTTGAGGAAGAAATCACTACTATTGAGATCACACCTTCCCCGGATAATGATGTGGTAGAAACTTCGCGAGTTGCTGCCGAGACCGCCAAAAAAGCTTTATTGGACTTGAAGCCATTTATTTAGATTGTTCATAGTTTTTTTTTTAGATCTTTTTTTTTTTTAGAACATTTCAAATTTATGCAATCAAGTCTTTTTTTTTTTATGCTCGTCATTTGCTTTTTTTTTTTTTAACAATCAACTGTTGGAAAGAATGAGAAACATATCTTATAACTGAACTTAGAAAATATCTAAGCTGCCTACGTACCTCTACAAGAGAGGATCAAGTCATAACGTAGTTCAAATTCACAAAAAATATATATATATATATATATATATTTTTTGTGGGGTGTGCCGTGCACAGTTTATACTCATGCGGGCCAGGAGTATCTATTCTTTAGCCACTTTAGATAAAGTGGGGTATTTGTCATTTAACCACTTAAAATACCTTTAGTGGGATAAATCAATAGTTTAACCACATATTTTTATCTTTTGGTGGGATAAATTAACAGTTTAACCACATATATTTATCTTTGGTGGGATAAATTAACAGTTTAACCACATATATTTATCTTTGGTGGGGAAGTAGCATTTTAACCACATGAACTGCCTTTTGTGGTTGCCGTACACATTTTATACTCGTGCGGGCCAGGAGTAACATGCAGTTTAAGCTCGTGCGTTGAGGAGCCTTTTTTTTTTTTTTTTTTCAGGGGTAATAGCGCTTCAAGAATCTCCTATTAATTGGGCCGACCTTTACTCTATCTTCAGAAATCAACAAATAAGCACCATTTGTGTAGACTTCTTTCACGACATATGGGCCATCCCACTTTGAAGTGAACTTATTTCCAGTTCGATGGGTAGTGATGATTGGTCTTCTTACGGCGAGAACCAAGTCTCCTAATTGGAAGGAACGTGCTCGTACTTTCTTATTGAATGCTTTTGACATGCGAGCTTGGTAACATTCGAGCCTTTGTTGCGCTTCAAGCCTCTTTTCATCGAGAGCTTCAAGTTCCTCGAGACGCAGTCGCGCATTTTCTTCGTCAGTGAGTCCTTCTTGCATGGCTATTCTCAATGACGGAATTTGCTGCTCAAGGGGAATGACTGCTTCCACGCCATACACCATTGAATATGGAGTCGCTTGAGTTGGTGTTCGATGGGTGGTTCTGTATGCCCATAATGCTTCTCCGATTCTCTCGTGCCAATCACGTTTGGACTTTGCAACCACCTTTTTTAATAAATTGCACAGAGTTTTGTTGAATGCTTCGGCAAGACCGTTAGCGGCAGCGTAGTACATTGAAGACTTCCTTTGCTTGAAGTTAAATTTTTGACAAAGTTTGTCAATCAAACTGTTGCTGAAAGGCTTCCCATTATCAGTTATGATGTATCTTGGGATTCCATAGCGGTAGATAATATTGAGACGAATGAAATCAGCCACAGTTTCTTTCTTTACTTCTCTTAAGGGTACAACTTCTGCCCATTTCGAAAAGTAATCTATTGCAGCCAAGATATATAGGTGGCCACCGGAAGATTTGGTCATTGGTCCGACTACATCCAGCCCCCATGCATCAAACGGCCAAGAGGCAACTGTAGGGTGTAATGGCTCTGGCGGTTGATGAATGAAATTTGCATGAAATTGACAAGCTTGACATCTTTGTGCGTAATCCATGCAGTCTTTAACCATACTTGGCCAGTAGTAGCCCATCCTTTTAATGCGAAAATGTAGTTTGGGCCCCGACTGATGAGCGCCACAAATCCCGGAGTGGGCTTCTTCCATAGCTCGTGTTGCTTCTTCACCATTTAAGCATCGTAGGAAGACTCCATCGAAGGAACGTCTATAAAGCGTCCCTTTGAAGTAGATGAATCGACTAGCACGTCGCCGAACATCAACTCTTTGCCGTGGATCATCTGGCAATTTTCCATGATTAAGATAATCAATGAAAGTCTGACGCCAATCTTCTTTTTCAACTTCGAATACTTCAAAGATGTAATTTCCTTCTTCTATATCCTCTTCATCTTCAAAGATTGGAGGCATGACCCAACTTTTGCATATCGGTACACGTGTTTCATTTTCAGGCATGGCTATTGTTGAAGCGAGCTTGGCCAAAGCATCAGCTTGTTTATTATCCTTTCTTGGCACGTGCCCTAACTTTACATCCCCAAGCCAAGCGATGATCCTTCGTGCATAATTGACATATGGAAGTAATTCTGGTTTCTTAACTTCATATTCTCCAAGGAGCTGGTTAATTACTAGCTTTGAATCTCCATAAACTTTGAGATGCAACCGTTTATTTTCCATAGCCATTTCCAGCCCAAGAATGAGAGCTTGATATTCAGCCACATTATTGGAACAATTTTCGGTCAAAGTGAAAGAGTATGGGAGCACCTCCCCATCGGGTGTTACAAATATAACTCCGGCACCAGCCCCTTCTCTATGGGATGCTCCATCGAAATACATCTTCCAAGGTGGGGAGACTTCAATGGCAAGGACATCTTCATCTGGAAGGTCATCAGATAGTTCCCACTCGGCCGGGATAGGATGGTCGGCTAGAAAATCAGCTAACACTTGACCTTTTACTGCCTTTTGAGGGACATAAACTATCTCAAATTGTTGTAGTTGGAGGTACCATCTTGCAAGCCTATCAGAAAGCACTGGCCTCGTCATGACATACTTTAGTGGATTTGCCTTTGAGACGAGATGGATAGTATGGGCTTGAAAATAGTGCTTCAGCTTATGGATAGCGAAAATGAGTGCTAGGCATATCTTCTCAATTGGTGAATAATTCAACTCATTTGGCGTCATTGTCCTACTTAGATAGTACAACGCGTTTTCTTTGTTGTCATCATTTGCTTGTGCTAGCAAAGCTCCTACAGAACGTTCTTGGGCAGCAATATAAAGGATCAAAGGCCTCCCAGCCACTGGCGCCACCAACACTGGAGGTTTCATCAAATACTCTTTTATTCTTGTAAAAGCATTACTGCATGATTCATCCCATTTGAATGGGACACCTTTCTTCATAAGTCTACCGAATGGTTGACAACGTCCTGCTAGGTTTGAGATGAACCTTCGTAGGTACGCCAATTTTCCTTGCAAGCTTTTGAGTTCATGAATATTTCTTGGTTCAGGCATCTTTAGAATTGCATCAATCTTTGCTTGCTCAATTTCAATCCCTCGATGGCGGACTATGAATCCGAGAAATTTACCTGATGTTACCCCGAATACACATTTCAAAGGATTCATTCTTAGTTGATATTTTCTCAAACGCTCAAAGACTTTTCTTAAGTCATTCAAGTGATCCTGGCGTTTCTTGGACTTCACAACCAAATCATCAACATAGCATTCAATGTTCTTATGAAGCATGTCATCAAAAATCTTTTGCATCGCTCTTTGGTATGTTGCGCCTGCATTTTTTAGCCCAAACGGCATCACCTTGTAACAGTATATCCCTTTCGGAGTTCTAAAAGCTGTCAATTCTTCGTCTTTCGGGGACATGCGTATTTGGTTGTAGCCGGATGACCCATCCATAAATGACAATGCTTCATGTCCTGTGGTAGCATCAATCATGAGTTCAGTGATTGGCAATGGGAAGTCATCTTTAGGACATGCTACGTTCAAATCTCTGAAGTCTACACAAACTCGAATTTGCCCGTTTTTTTTTCTTACAGGAACAATACTGGATATCCATGTCGGGTATTTGACTTCTCGAATAAACCCAACTTCAATCAATTTATTTACTTCAGTCTCGATCAATGGGATCAACTCTGGCCGAAATCGGCGTTGGGCTTGCTTCACAGGACGAGCCCCTTTCTTTATAGCTAAATGATGAATAGCTACTTTGGGATCTAGTCCGGGCATTTCTTTGTATGACCATGCAAACACATCCTTGAATTCATGTAATATTTTGACGTAGGACTTTTCCTCATTATTGGTCAACAACGCACTGATATAGATTGGTCGTGGTTCATTTGCATCACCCAAATTAACTTCTTTTAATTCATCCACTGTAGCTTTCACTCCTTCTTCAAGCTCGGGAGGGGCGATTTCAGCATCTTCAATTGGGTTTTCTTCACTGAGAGCAATATGATGTGCAAGTTCCATGTCTTTCGTTAGTAATGAGCAAGAATAATTGCCCCCAGTTATATGGTTGGAAGAAGCTATACTTTCCCTATCATCCTCGTCGTTTTGGACTTGTGTAAAGATGATTGTTCCCATTTTTGCCTTTAAGACTCTTCCACATGATATGGTCAAAGTAGTACATCTTCTCATGCGAGATGGAATCAAGCTCCGCACCCTTTTAAACATTTGTGACTCGTTTCCCCTTTTAAGAGCAAGTTTTGCCTTTTGGTCACCCTTCCTGCTTGTCTTGCTTGCGCCAAGTCTATCAAACACAGAGACTTGTCGAGTTTTCATTCCATCTTTTACGCCAAGTCTATCAAATACAGAGCCTCGCCGAATTTTCATTCCATGTTTAGTAAGCACATCTTCAGTTGATGACACCTCACATTCAATAACACAATTGACACTTGCTCTCTTGATAGCTATACGAACAGGACTTTGTGGCGTATGTCCAATACCTGCTTTAGTCCTTTGTACTGTATATTCTTTCCCTTTTGGCGCGTGTTGAGCAGCATTGGAACTATTTCTTTCTTGACTTAAGACTTGGGCACGAAGCTCCTTATTTGTGGAATCTTCTTCTGGGTTATAACCCGCTCGAACAAGAAGTTTAAAGGCCTTTGGATCATAACACTTAGTTAGTTCGGGCCCTGAAAATGTTCCATGCTCTATTCTAGCTCCTTCTTTTGGGATCACAAATCCGTTAAGTGGTAGGGAAGTTGGCTTCTTCGCATCAAGCTTAGTCAGTGGCAGTGTCAATCCTTCGAATGAATCACTCTTAGCTAGAGACTTGTCTTTTGAGGGTTTTTCGACATTTTCTGTTAAAGCCTCATCTTTTTCCTTTTTGACTTGGTCATTTTTGAACTCCTGACTCTTCACTTTTACCTTCCTTGAATCCCCGAAGTAATACTTGGCATCGGCAAAGTGTGATTCTGCCTCGGTGAATGGTTTATCATCAGCAACGACCGTTTTTACAACGCCATCTTTGCAGAATTTAAGACATTGGTGCCATGTAGATGGCACTACTCCATTTTCATGCAGCCATGGACGGCCAAGAAGCATATTGTATGAAGTCTTGGAGTCTATAACATGGAATGATGCTGTTGAAATCATATCGGCCATTATTAGCTCAAGTCTAATTGTTCCGAGAGCCCTTTGTCCTTCTTGATTAAACCCTTGGATCATCAATCGGTTTCCCGTGAGTTCTTCTGTAGAAATTTCTAACTCTTTCATTGTTCGCAGGGGCATAATGTTAACTGCAGAACCTCCATCAATAAGTATCTTGTTTACCTTTTGTTCACGAGTGTATGCTGTCATGAACAATGGCCTATTGTGAAAACTGGTCCCAAGTTGCAAGTCATCTTCAGAGAAGGTTATTGCAGAGATGCAATCATAATCAGAAGGATAGTCATCTTCCACACCGAGTTCGCTTGTTGTGCTGCAAGACACTTTGTCATGTCCATCGTTGTTACAAGGAAAAGTAACAAGACTCGTTGTAGTACAATCTTCTTCTAGTGTAATCTTTCCTTCTCGAGCCAAATGCATTACTTTGTCTTTGAAGACAAAACAATCTTGAATTGCATGTCCTACCAATCGGTGGTATGCACAGTATTTTGGGTCTTCAGTTTGCTCGGCCTCTTCAGGTTGCTTCATTTCGGGTAATTCAATCAACTTGCTTTCGAGCAAGTCATCAAAAATCCCTTGAACGTCAGAGTCAAGAAAAGGATATTGTTTTGCTTGCATCTCCTTCAAAGTCAATCTTTTTTGGCCCCATTCCTGGGTGATATTCTCCTTTGGCTTGACTTTATCATTTGTCTTAGTTTGGAACTTGATAGGCTTCGCAGTTGTCGCCATTGATTCCTTGGCAGGAGGTTTAGTAGAAGGTTTACCTCCTCTCTTGATTACTTCTTTTTCTTTGAATCTGTGGAATCCTTGAATTTGAGATTCTTCAATCCCACTTGTAGTAATACTTATCTCCATGTCATGAGCCTTGGTAGCCAATTCTTCGAAAGACCTTGGTTGAATTACTTGAAGGATATATCGAAGACTCCAATTCATTCCTCGGATGCACATCTCAATTGCTGAACTCTCTGATAATCTATCTTTGCAGTTCAAACTTAAATTCCTCCAACGGTTGATGTAATCAATAACAGGTTCATCTTTCCATTGATGTGAATTGGTAAGCTCCAACATACTCACCGTACGTCGAGTGCTATAGAAGCGATTAAGAAATTCTTGTTGTAACTGCTCCCAACTATCAATTGAGTCAGCCTCCAAGTCGACGTACCAATCAAACGCATTTCCTTTCAAGGAACGTACGAATTGCTTTACCATGTGGTCTCCATAAGTTCCGGCGTCATTACAAGTTTCCACAAAGTGAGCCACATGCTGTCTTGGATTACCCTTTCCATCAAACTGTTGAAATTTGGGAGGTTGATATCCTAATGGCATTCTCAAGTTATCAATCCTTGCAGTGTATGGCTTAGCGTAAGTTGTTGGTGATTTGGATCCTCCATCTAGCTTATCTTGAATGGTTCCCATGACGAACTCCCTTAGTTGACTTATAGGAATAAATCCATCAGATGAAACTTGTACCTCAGTTGCTGATGACTTTCCTTTATTGTTAACTTGTGGTCTTGTGGATGCGTCAGCTTCATTTGGTATGTCAATTGGGTCATCCATTGTTTTACCATCGACTTCCTTATTCCTCAGTAGTAAAGCTACCTTTGCGTCTTGCTCTTGAACATGTTTGCTAAGACTTTCCATAGCTTTCATAAGGCTAGCCATTTGCTCTTCCAAAGTGGTAGCACTTGTAGTCATTACAGGAGCTGCATGTGACGGACTTAATGCCGAGCGAGGAGTAGGTGGTGTAGAACCGCTTGAGTTTTCTTCATCTTGGTTTGGATTGACAGGTGCCAATGATTCTCCATCCTCAGAAAAAGTTGTTTCGTGAGTAGGAATCACTTCCTTAGACTTTTCCAACTGCTTCAGCATATTTCGTGTGATAACACCACCAGTTTGTGTTGTATCCTTCGAAGAAGTTGACGATGTAGACTTTGATGAAGTCTTGTTGGTAGACATCTTGATGAACTTGGTGAAGAGAAGAGATGAAAGGAAGAGATTGTCCCACTGGGCGTGCCAAAAATTTGTAACAACAAATTTTGTGTATTAAATTAATAAACACAAAAGATTTGCACAAATTGAAATTTATTGAATCAAACTGAATTTGAGGTACAATCTCTTTGATTCTCTGATTATTCTCTTTAATACTTGGAGTTGACGAGTGGAGTTGACTTGGTCAAAATTGAAATCCTCGAACAAACAACTTGATCCGCGGGTTTAGCACCTTGTTTTGGATCAAACGGAGGTTTTTGAATTCCATGAAGAACGTCCTTGGACTTGTTGAAGAACGTCTTGAAGATTTGAAGATCACCGAATAACTTGATGAAGAACGCCTCGAAGATTTGAATATCTCAGCGAAGAAAGCCTTGAAGATTTGAAGATTGCCGAAGAACACAGGAGAGAATTTTAACTCTTGAATTCTTCAATTTGCTGTTGATGATCAAATGATGAATTTGAGACTCCTATTTATAGGTGTAGAATGGAGATTTAAGTAGATATTATATCTGAAGTGGAGCAATTTGATTGGTCCACCATGATTTGATCATATCTAATTTTGATTTGATCATATCTGATATGTTTACCGATAATTATCAAATTTAATTTTATTTAATTTGATAATATCTGCAACTCTTTGACACGTGGCAAGGTCCGATTGGCCAACAAAATATTCATGAAATATCAATTAGTTTGATTATTTAATTTAGGAATTGTATTTAATTAATCCCTAAAATAAATTTAAATTAATATTCCACACTTTATTTTACACGTGGCACAATATAATTGGACATCAAATTTATGTATCTACAATAATGACATAAATTTAAAATTAAAATACCTAGCTTTATACTAATACAAATTAAAAAAGTATCAATGTATTTTTGTTAAAATAATAATCATTACATTTTATATGTTATTATATTTTTTTAATAATTATATATATAACACACTGTGCAACGCACAGGTACACTACTAGTAATATTACTATATTATATTATTACTAGCAGTGTATCCGGCGTTGCGCGTCTTATTATATAATTTTTCAACTGTTCTGATATTAGTATAATATATATAATTTTTAATATTGGCGGGAAATTTGCAGTTCTATTTATTTGAAATAATTTTTAATATATTACCTATTATTATTATTATTATTATTATTATTATTATTATTATTATTATTATTATTATTATTATTATTATTATTATTATTATTATTATTATTATTATTATTATTATTATTATTATTAAAAGAATTTATTAAATTTTGTTGATTTTTATAAGTTAAGTAAGTGAGTGTTGTTAAATGAATAAACATTTTTTATATAAGGCGATGACTTTGAGAGAAAATTTGATTTCAATGGCTTGAGATGGAAGTTTAATTTAAAATTACTAAATTAATTTAGAAAATCAAAATGAAATCTTGAAAAAAAATAAAAAAAAAGTTATTTACACAAATTTATTTGACATTTTATATAGTATGAATATAGATATATATTATTTTATAGATGGAAGAATATGTTGCAAGTCATTCTATTGATTTCTCCAATAAAAGTTGTCTATAAATATCTATAAACTATAGACATAATCATAACTTCTACTTTTTAATATTATTTAATTGTTGAAGAGTATCCTCCAAGCCAAACATTAAAATAACTAATAATAATGATCAAATAAAAAAATAAGAAAGAAAATACAATCAATGTTCAATCACATTTTGACACTTGGACAAAAGGACAAAGAATAAAATGGACGGGAAAATGACATTCTTGTAAATTTTCTCAAACATTTTGCTATTAGTATAGTATTATTATTATTATTATTATTATTATTATTATTATTATTATTATTATTATTATTATTATTATTATTATTATTATTATTATTATTATTATTATTATTATGCAATCACTTTCTGTTATATTATTATTATTATTTATTCATCATTGATATTTCTTATTGCAGTAAAATATATTTAAATTAATGACTAGTATAGATTATTATTATTATTATTATTATTGTTATTATTATTATTATTATTATTATTATTATGCAATCACTTTCTGTTATATTATTATTATTATTATTTATTCATCATTGATATTTCTTTTTGCAGTAAAATATATTTAAATTAATGACCTTCCGATCAGGTAAAACCCATTACTAGTTAATAGATATATTAATTAATCGATAAATTAATAATAATATATTAGTTTTTGGAGTCAATGTATTAAATATATGATAGTTAAATTAATGACGATAATATACGGAAAAGTATCCATTTTCTCAAAGTCTCCACACTTCATAGAGTGGAAAATTAACTTCACAACTTCTAGAAAATATAAGAAGAGGTCAAATATAAAATTAAAGAATTTTTTTTAATTAAAAAACCTACAACAATAGAGGAAAATGTTAAAATGTTCGCAATAAACAACTCTTAATAACTTCAATCCCTAATTACATGAAAAATGAAATTAATAGATATGTTGGATATGTGACACATCAACGATGGACATATATTAACGTGCTAGCAGGACTGGATTAATAGAATGTCATAATATATAGTCAGGCTTGTAATTTTAGCTAATTATTTACTTAAGTTATCAATTGGATCATGTAATTATGACAAAAAATAGAATGAGCAAGTCTTATGTGAGACCGTCTCACGAATCATTTCATGTGAGACGGATCAACTTACAACCCACCATTCACAATTCATGTCTAAATTTGTGGAAATGAGTTTGGTTAGTGGGTAACTAGAATCCGTATCAGGAAAACTATCCATGAGACCGTTTTACACAAGTTTTTGTGAAATAGAATACATTTTCAAAAGTGAGGCTATATTCAGTGACAAGTTGAGTATCTGTGTAACAATCCAACTTAACTGTGAATTGTTAAAACTCAATAACATGACTTATCCATTAGATTATACACAAAAGTAAGCATACATATAAGAGTATTGCAATGCATTCTGTCGGTTTCTTTTAATGAAGTTGTGGTGACATTATTAGAAACTTGAGTTTAACTGAATGTTTGTTCATGTTTCTTTTTTTGTTTTCATGAAGATTTGGTGGCATTACTTGATTTTGACATCATGTCTTCTCATGTCTTTTTCATTACCTTTGTCAACTCTTTAGTGAGTGCTAAAGAGTGTTGAAAGAATTGGGTGAGTTTAGTGAATTTTTGTGGACATGTGTCCCGACTCCCAACTCCCACCCAAAATAGATGAGTTGTGAATGTGTCACTATATTTTATGCACATTGAAATGTTTTGTCCAAATTTTGTTGAACTCTCAATTAGATAAGCTATTTCAAATATAACAATATGATCATAGTAATAAATAATAATGCACATAATGTTATCCTTGTGCAGACTGTGTGCTTAAAAAAACAAACAGCCAGCTATAATAAATAAGTCAGATCATTACCTTAATTTAGAAGAGGGAGGAAAATAAAAAAGACAGAACAGCTTTTAAGGTTAAGTTATTGAGTTAAAGAGGAATAATTGTGTTGTTGATTGGCCAAGGAGCCCCACCCATCACTGCCTCGATCTCTTTAATCTCACGTGGACATTTGGTCATATTCACACAACCATCGCAGGTAACATACTGGAGGGTAAAAAGGGAAGAAAAAAAATGTGTTTATTAAAGAAATGATGAGTTGCAAAAACAAAAAAATTGTGTTGTGTGATTAAGCAGCATTACATTTATATAATGCAAGAAAGAAGAGCCAACACTTGAATCTATGAATTAAAAAGGAAGCAAATGAAATTGGATTCACCAAATCCTCCATTTTTGAAGTGAGCACAACTTGACTACAATTAGGATGAAGCATGAGATAACCATAAACAATTCTTTTATGTACAGTGAGCATCATTGAGAGAAAACGAAAATTAGGATAATATTGTCATAAATCCATTCAGAAGCATACATTTCAGAGGAAAATACCGGATTTAAAGAATTGAAATGTTAAAGAAATCTTACCACGTCACTTTCAATTCGAACCCCACCAAAGCCTCTAAATCTATTGATCTGGTCATGGTTGAAATACTTCGAAGTTTGTGGATTTTCCATTGCAGGAAGCAACAAGGCATCAATGAAATAACATCCAGGTTCCACTGTTATCACCTGCAGTTAATTCAACTCTGAGCAATTTGTTCTACAAAAAATATATTTCGAGTGCTCATTGTTCAGATTGAAGTTAGCACATATCTTGAGATACATTCAGACAATATTCATCACACTTATTGGAAGAACAATTAATAAAACAATTGAATAATGAAGAGGTCCTGTCATCCTCTCTCTCAGAAACCAGATAATAAAATCTCAGCGCCATCTACTTTTCAGAGTGGGAAGATATCATGAAGATTCTAGCAAAACGTACTTTTATGAGTATTATGTAAAACATAGATGCCTATTCCCACCATGGATGATGCTATGCAGATTCTTAGATGGAGAATGCTAAATTGATTGGTAATCATATATGGGGTATCACTTTCTTAGACTACATCTACTCATTTTAGTTATCCGCAGTGTAGTTTTTCGTTACATACCATTCCTTCCAAGAGTTCTCTACTAGTGCGCAACGACTTCAATCCAGGTTCTTTTGGTCTTTCCGCCCCCTAAAAAAGAACAATATTCGAATGAGCGAGCTTGTATTTAACAGGTCTTCACTAACAAAGTAAGACACAGTTTGCAAAAAAATCCAAACCAAAAAAAAAAAAAAAAAGGTGTTAGTCCGGTTATAAAAATCACCTTTAGATAACCCCCAGGATCATGAGTATCAATTCCCAAAAGATGACCCAGGCCGTGAGGCATAAAAACAGCACCTAGCCGCTCATGAACCATAGCATCCACATCACTTCAAAACTCAGAAAATCATAGTCAGAAACAGAACCTAGCTCTGCAAAAAAACGCGATCAGATGGACAAAGATAAATGACATACATACCCACAAAGGAGGTCTCCTTCCTTCAATGACTCAAGAATAATTCTTTCAGCCAATCTGGAAATTAGGAAAAGCTCAGTGATGCAAAGTAAAAACAAATTTCCTGAAAGTATTACCCTATATTTAATAGTACGGTTCATTTGGTTGACAATGGAATCAAAAGATCTGACTTGAATCTTTATCTAATCCTGCTTTAGGCATACCAAATACAAGCAGAATACAAGCAGTATTGGCAGTGGGAATATGCAAAAAAGAATATAAGAGACACTTGGGGAAGGTGAGGGTAGCAGTAGAAATTGGGTGAGGGGACTAGGGATGGTGGTGTCTGAGGCATGGTGAAATCGTAGTCGAGATTGCATAAGAGGAAGTAAGCTAGCTCCAATGTCTGTTGACCAATGTGTAAGAGGAGATGATTAGAATAAATGGGGAGCATTGGATTGATAAAATGATAGATTGAAAAATACGCCGGCAGTTTGAAAAAAAAAAAAAAACCCTCAGGATTATTTAACAATCAATGAGAGGCTAGTCTTTTCTACCAGGGTTCCCTCTTTCAGTCAAACTTAAAGGGAAACTTAAAACAGCAAAGGAGCACACACACACACAGAGACAAACAGAATAAAGCCCTAAACCAAAGGATATCGGACTAAGGCTTGTGAAGAAAGCAGTTAATTAGATGATCAATTATAGCTGATAAACTACATTCAAACATGAGAGGGAAGCAAACGAAACCCGTAATTAAGTTTGGTTTTAAAGAGGGTTACCAGGTTTTAGCGCATGATGCCACAACCTTCTAAAATTCACAGGTCAAGAATATGGGAACAAAGTTTATGAAGTATATATGTGGGAATTGAATTGGACATACCAACTAATCAGATCTCTAATTCATTAGGAACCACTAACTTCTGATATCCAATCTCTGCAAACAGAAAATCTCATCTACCTTTGATTGTCTACCAATGTTTCATTATGAAATAGAGAATTTTCATCTCTGCTGCTCTCCACATTATTTATTATTAAAACAATTAGAAAGCAGCAGATTCTTCTCATCAGTGTAATATTGCAGCATGACACTAAATAAGTTCCAAATACTTGGAAATCAAGGCCAATGGGCAAACTAAAGTTGATGATTTGCAGTTTTGAAGCCAGGACTCATTGTAGATGAGGAGCCAGAGGAAAAAAAAAAAAGAATAAAGACTTTTACCCAATTAAGTTAAACCTCTCACAAACTGGAGACTAGATTCACACATATATGCATCAGAAAGACTCGATATTGTCAGTTTCAAGTTGTGTTTAAGTTGAGATTTTCTAGTACTACAGTTGCTACACTAGTTATGAGCTTTGGACGATGTGAAAGCAATTTGAGCAATGATAAGATAAAGTAAAAGAGAGAACTGTTAGTATTAAATATCCTCACCATCATCTTTACATTCAAAGCTGATTTAGAAGTTTTTTTGAGAGTAAGGATTTTATTAAGATAGTGCCAGTGGCAACACAAGTAGTTTGCACATAAAATATTCATGACAACTCATAAATAATTTCAAACCTAAAGCCATGCAGATGTCTAATGTTTGAATCCTGGATCTTTGTTAAGGAAGAAAGGAAAAGGAAAATACATTATAATGCACAGAACTATAAATAAATATCATTTAAAACAAGGAAAAGGACATCCTTATTTATTTCCTAATAAAAAATCAAACAAAAAAAAACATAATATCAAAGAACCTAGAACAAATGCCACTAAGTTCAACAGATCATTTTAGCTTGACTTTCTTACTTGTGCATATTAACCCAGCTTACTCCAGGTCGCATACTGGAAATGACAGCATTATGTGCACGAAGGACAGCCTGAAAATAAAAAAAATCAGAGCAGGTTGTGATGATTAGTCCAGTGATTTTCCAGAAGAAAATGTATTCTTAGATTCTTCATCCTACAAGACACGTCGAGCATTTGTGTAGTTCTAAATCCAAGTAAAATACTCACATTATAAATGAGGGATTGATCCTGTGTAAATTTCCCATTTACCTGCATGCACAATCAGATTTGTCACCATCATTGTTAAAGATTACAACCGATGCAGACTTTTTTACATATAACAAGTTGATTGGAGTATCGAATGACCATAAATAAAAGACCTTTTATATTTGGAATAGAGAGTGAACCACCACTTATAATTGTAGACCCAAGAGAATAAACAAGTGAAGAATGAAAAAGGTGACAAGAAATCTTCAAATTCAGAAGACAGTATGTTGTCCAAGTTCTATCATAATGGAAAGTGCAGAAAATCGTAGCCTACAGATCTTCAAGACACTAACTTATAGACAGGAAAGAAAGAAACATTCAGGAAATAAATTCTCAGAAACTGATGCCACCAATTGAAAAGCTACGAAGTTCAATGTAACTTGTTACAAGGATCTGTTTCGTACTGTTATAACTTTTTCACAAACCAGGGCAGAGCAGTGCCCCAACTTAAAATTTCACTGCTGGCAATCATTTAGGATGGATAAGGGAGTGGAATGAGACTCCCCTCAGCAAGGAAATGTATCTCATTGATGATCAAAACTACATGATACCCAGATAATAACGGCCTTGTACTTCACATTGTAGCCCAATGATAAACGTAGATTTTTGTGTGTTTATAGAATTTTGAGAAAAAGAATAGAAATCGGAAGGATAATTTCACTGGTATCATATATATAATATATATTGTGTGTGCAGAGATACTCATGCTTACCGGAAAGGAACAAGTTATATCAGAACCATAAAAATGGTATTCAGCTCCCATGTCAAGCAATGCCATATCTCCATCTTCGAATGTCTAAAAGAAATAGAGGGAAAACAGCAAGTATGATGTTAGAAATATAGCTGCCCTTTATCATCTCAAAATCATGGAATAGGCCTCCAGTTTCAATCATCATAAAATGATATTTATCCATTGTTGTTCATGTGTCTTCTCATAAGACCTCCATACGAACAGCATAAGAATATAACTCAACCATACTATACTCCAAGAAAAACAAAAGTAAATCTTGATAAAGTTTCCAATTTTTCAAGGGGAAGTTCATGTAAGGAAAGTAGCAATTTATTCCTAGCAAATCCAACATATAAATTATAATCTGGTAACATTAGGTCCTATAAAGATGCTATAATTATGTCCAATGATTATGCTATACAACCTGTAAAACTTCCCCTCAATTTAGCATATATATATATATATATATATATATATATATAATCATGTCCAAGTTACAAATATAATCAACCAAGGTCCATTGAGAGACTCGGTGATAATCATGTCCTAGTTGTTTCACATGTACTGTAAGAATCAACCTTTTTTTTTTCTTTTCACCTTTTCACAAATGAAATGGCAGTCAGTCTTGATACTTTTTAGTTCTTTCATGGAACACATGATTACAAGCAATATGAAGAGCAGCTCAGTTGATAAATGCTTAGTCGTTGGTGTTGTTGATGCTTTAGGCTAACAATGATATCTAGTTGCACATGACATTGTGTTGAAGTATATCTTTTCTTTTTCAAGAATTGAATTTGCATGCTGAGAGAATTATCAGGACATGATTGCAGAATGTCCTTTCCATTAGTCATAAAAAAGAAATCAGATTAACTGCAGTAGTAGACTCTAAAACCAATGATAATCATGAAAACAGAGATGCTTCAGATGCAATGGAATCCCAAGTTGACATACCCTGTCATTAGGAGCTGCTGCATGCCCATAGTGTAGCACAGAACTATAACCAAAAAAAAAAAAAGAACTATCAGCCATGATGCAAGCAATGATACTCAAATTATAGTCTTGTATTCATTGAACAAGTTTTTGAGAAATCGCAATCCGGGACGCTTATGCAAGTTATTATAAACAACACAATAGATATATCACAAAGAAAGGGATGAAAGCATACCTGTTGCTACCAGTTGCACATATACATGTGTAGGAACAGTGCCTACAGCCACCATACATGTATGTATGATGTAGAAACAAGCTTTCTAATTGATACTCTTTCATACCTGCTTTTGTTTTCCTCATAACCTACTCAAAATGACATAATATCAAGTCAAACAACTTCCTCCATCACACGACAATTCAAACATAAAAATAAGAGCATAATTCTAATCAAGAACATATTGGTTTACTCGAAATTTTCTTGACTATTTTCATGAGAAGAAACTGCTACTGCCATGCTCCAGTGATACTTTAAGGAGACTCAAGCACACCCCTGCTTTAAAACCATTCCTAACCTGTCTAGAATTCCATTTTACTTGAACCTAATCAAATTGGATAAAAAGCATTACTTCCCTAGCTAACACCTATACCTGTAGTCTGTCGATGAATAGATAATGAGATATCAGATGAAGATCAAGAGAATTTGTTTACTTCTCTGAAGTTCAGGATAGTACAGTGAGAATTTGGGCTTGTTTGGAATAAGATGAAAAAAATTGTAGTTAACCACAGTCAACTCAATAAACTTTATGAATAGCTAAGAATTGGACTTTTCAAAACAACACAATATAGTGGAAATATTATTGCAATTGAAAGGAAGAGAAGAAACATCTTGCTTTGATGGATTCAGTATGAATATATTATTTCCAATAATCATATCAAATCATACGAACATAACAGTGAAGTAAACCAATTAAATTATTGAATAAAGCAGGAATAAAGGAAGTCAGGTAAAAGACATAATATCAGTAAAATAGGGTCAGCACAGTTAAGAGTGAAAATTGTGTAAATAGCATGTGAGATAATGCATCAAACATTAAAACGTGCTAACAAATTCCTTTATTATTCTGGTATATAACACACACAAGACTGTCATGGTCAATACAAACATAATGAAATGTACAACACATAAAAAATGATAGATTTTCTTGACCTTCAAAACCATAAGCATATCAAATTCAAAAATTTTGGGCCGACAACTTTAGAAAATATAAAATCATGGACAGATATCTTGAATATGGATCTTACAGGCTTCTGTCCATGATTTTCTAATGTGATAGGTATTAATGTAAGTACACAAGAGTCATTTTCAGCCTGTAAATAGGTCACCTGATCATTTGTAAAAGGGATCCAAGATACAATCCGGAAATCAGCCTATTATTTTTGTGTTTTGAATTCTCTCGTTGTCTGGTTTTCAATTATTTGAGAACCTATCAAGATCAATGAGCAGGATCATGTGGCATTCAACTATACCAATCTTATGGGCTAATTATATAGCCAATCAGTTGAGATTTTCAAGCTCCAAGTACGATCAAACCAGATGCTTGATCTGGGGGAGACTGCTGCTTAATTTATACATTGGTTCTTAGATCTTTATATCTTACAGTCCTTCGTCCTATCCCTTTCAGATTAAAACCATAACAATAACACATAAAGTACTCTAAACATCAGGTTTCAATGATCATCGTGCTGTCAACTGGTTACAAAATTAGAAACAAACAACCATGCTCTCAACAAGAAAAAACCACTAGAGGTTGAACAATTAAACAAACAAAAACCATTTGAGACTGAAAAATTCAAGAACAAAATAAATTAAGGGGACAAGTTAAGAATGTTAACCTCAACATGAGCTTCAGAGCTGATATCATTGGCAAACTGGATGAGAGAAAGCTCATAGGCTGACTTCAAGACACGACATTCAGTCAAAATGGGATGCAAAGTATTTAAATCTGTCATGAATTTGTCAATCCCCTGGGAAAAATAAGCTTAAGTCAACCATTTCCATCGATGGCGGTAATCATGCATCAAAATCTGATGGAACTTGTTTCAGGACCCATAATGATCATTGCTAACAACTATATCATAGTAAGGACAGATCATGCACATTTAGGAAGGTTAGTGAGTGCATTTGTTTAGATGTCTTTCCACGTGTCTCTACGAATCTAACTGCAGACATTTATCATATATAAAACTTGCATGCAAGGATACAAATATGGATTGAGACTAGGGTGACATTATTTATGAAGCAGTACATTTTTGACATTGTCAAACACATCTAAATTGAGTGTGCTCCTAAAGAATGCGGCATTGTTAACTTAAAAGAATAAAGATGAACAAATGTAAGAACCTTAAAGAATGCTGGTTTGGAGAAGTTATTACTATCAGTATTGAGCCCATGCAAGAGGTAAAGCAATGGTTTTCCCGGTCCTTGATATTGCTGATGCAGAACACTTGTAATCTCATCATCATGGTATACAGAGCTAACCATGTATCTTTTCTGCAAATGATGGATATAAAACATAAATAAATAAATAAAAATTATATGGATTCAATTATCCCCAATAACTTTGAACCTTGAGTTGTTGAGAGTATACTCACCTTGAAGTGGGACAATTGCTTAATTTCTCCCAACCAAACTGCATATTCAGAAGGTAATCTTGGAGCAAACAGTATTGAGTCCCCACTCGCTATATCCTTCATTTAGAAACACTTAACACTGAGCTTGCTTTCGCCAATGTGTCAATAATGCACCTCAAAGATCACTATTTATATCACTACATAAAATGTATATTTTATGAAAAAGGTGTTTTATCATAACTTAAGTTTGATAACCAAGACCATACCACGAGCATTGTAGGTCAAGTGGTATCCCACCTTTATAAGGTGTAGATTGTGATGACAAAGGTTCAAACCCTGGTCCCGCAAGTTTTCTATTTCTTATTGTGTCCCTCCCTTCCACTCGCTTTAGCTTATTTTAAAAAAACCAAGACCATGAATTTTATTCATCAGGACCATGTTAAACTCTGAAAGAGCTCAAGGCAACTGAAGTTTGCATAAACTTGGCATAGTAAGTCAAAGCAAACAAAAGATACAGAACTGAGAGCCAGCTCAACAATGCGCTAAAGTGGCATTGGGCACCACTTTTCCTCCTCAAACAGAACTAATAGAGCACCGCTATTTTGTGATTTTGAACAGTGCAGCTTTACAATTAGTGCAGTGCTACTTTAATATATTAATGTTTTAATTGTGATTCTTGAATATAACTATAATCTGTTATCTAAATTAGTTTAACATAAATTAAAATTATGATTAACTCAATTATATGTGATAAAAAAAATTATATTAATGTGATTTGATAAATTTGGGATGACACAGATGGTGATTTCAATATGGATGGTAATATAAAACTTTAAATTAACACAAGCGGAGGTTTTTAATTAACAGGGCAGCGGTGCTAATTTCTTTAGGTGTGTGGTAATACGTAACTTTTCAATTAACATGGATGGTAATTCTCAAGGTGGTAATTCCTATCTTAAAATTTTAAATTGACACCCCTATGTGATATAAAATACTCATATAGAGTTAAAGTAATATGAGATTTAAAATATTACTCATAAAAATATGTTAATCAATCATAACATAATAAAAAATAAGATTAAATGAATACATAAGAAATATTGTGAAATATTAATTTTTTATGTAAAAATTTAGTGCAAACTATGAGAGTGCAGATTCTGCACAACAAATAGTGCAAGCTACTGGAGATGCCCTGAGACCCATTAATTAATTTACTTGCATTACAACAACACAACCAGCACCTCAAATTTTAATTTAACTACCCAAGTTTATTAGTTTTGTAGCTATTTTAGATAATTGCTGAAAACTTAAGATCTCTATGAGATGAGTTTTATAACCTGTTAACAATAATGAGAAAGATGAAATGCTCACAAGTTTAACCTAAATTTATAGAAATTTACAGCAGCCAAGTAGAATTTTGAATATTTTCTTTAGATTATCATCCAATTCTGTAATAAACTAGTTACATCAAAAATAAGAACTAACAAACTTACAATAGTTCCATAAAACCCTGGCTCTTGCACTCCAAATAAGTAAGCAAAATAGCTCTCCTGTCTGCAGATCAATGAAAATACAAATTAGTAATAACTCACACTCATAAAAGCTCAACAAACTGCTACCAGTTACAATATTTCAAATTAAATTAGATGAAAGAAACGTCAATCTAGAGCACTAGAGAAAGCATTGGACTTTATGAGAAAACATGATCAAAGAGCAAACATCTACAACTTGTTAGTGCAACAGCTCTACATTGATCTTTTTTTTTTTTTTTTCTGTTAATGTGAATGAGCCTGGATGTAATAATAATCTACAGGACTAAATGTAAAAGATCTCATTAACATACCTGAGTGGCCAAAGGGATAACATTTGCAATTCTCTCTCAATTGAAAGATTTAATATCTCCATGAAGAGCTTCTCACTATAACTAACTACATTAGAGCTTCATTAATGCTGAGGCCAATATGTCTGGGCAGTGAAATTCTAAAGGCTTGCAAGACTTAGAAACTTAGGCCACGAGCTTACATTTATAACTTGAGACTGGTTTAAGTATCAAGTAAATTCGATCGTTCCTCTAGTTTTGATCATTAAAAGCTTAGTTATATTTGGTTTACAATCCAGAATTATGATCAGAAGAACCCCTCCACCAGCCAACTTATATATCTTTGATTCTTCATAATTGAACCCAAAAGGTTTAGTGGGCATCAATCAGGTCAATGCATGGCCAAGGAAATCATGAACTGAACTAGGGCTTACCAATGCCTCCATTTTCTAAAGCAGTAGATCAGTAACTGATGACAGTGCTTCTAGGAGACATAGGGGCACATGTGCTGCACTCTCTTACTTGTGACTATAATTATGCTCGTTTAGAAAATTGGTCTTATCAGAGGGAGAAAAAAATCATTCACAAGATCCTCATTAAGATTTGGCAATACAAGTAAATGGCGAGCTCAAACTAGGTTTGAACATGGGTCTCGGAGATAACCGAACCATACAGAAACCCAAACCAAAACACCTCTGAATCGACAAACATTCGCTGACTGTTTGACTTTATCTAGACCAAACCCCTCAAATTATTTTTTGTGTCAAACTGAACTGTACCGAACCGAATGAAACTGATTTTAAGTAATTGAATACGAATTCATATGCATCATTTAATTCATTTTTTTATATTGAGATATTGGATTGGTTAAAAAATTTGATTGAATTTTAATATTGTAAGACTTCACAGAAATTAACAATTAATAATAGAGTAATTTTTTTATAAATAAATAATTAATTTTGGAAACACATAAAGTCTTTTAGTTACAATAGAAATTAATCCAATAATTAGTTTATAACTTATATAAATTAATTAATAATATATTTAAATTCAAGTTTATATATACCTTCAAATTTATTATAAAACTCATATTTCCTCATATTTCATTCCTTTAAAAAGAAGCAGGTTTTGATGGTCAAAGAAATTCACTTTCTGTTCATGATCACTTAGGTGGAATGGATCTAGAAGACTTAAAAAAATAAAATTTGAAGTAAAAAAACTTGAATGTAATCTATAATTTACGAGAAGAGATGGCTACTTTAGTAGTTTGTTAAATCTATATTATTAGTATATGACATTTTTTAAGATTTAAATTAAAGAAGATCATACTATATATTTAATTAATTTATTTATTTATTTGAACAAATTTTAAAATGAATATTTGTTTTAAATTTTAATTCTAAATCGTTGAAACCTGAACCGATCTGCTCCACTCCACTCCTCTCCATTACACTCGAATTTCCGAAAGGCCTGAACCAATTTGCAGAGCAAAGATTTTTGTTTTCTTGAATCCATGGAAATCACAAAAACTTTGGTTCAGTTTCTGAGATTCTGTAATCCTAAAATTGCTCCGAACCATGCTCACCCCAAGCTAAAACAAATAAACTTAGGTTGTGTTTGGATAGTGTGATTTGAAATCTACTCAAATGACTCGAAAATTTCTTCAAAATGAAAGTGATGGATTTCAAATTCACATCTATCCAAGCACTACTGGTTGGATTTGCTACCATGAATTTTAGCTTTAATGAATTTCAACAATGAGAACACTTCCATATAGATTCATAACGCCATGTACAGTTTTCACTTCTTCAGATTTCTCAACCACCTCTCTAGTGTGTTTTAACTCAATCAAAAGAGTTCATAGTCTTAAACACTACTAATCCAAGCTCTCACATCCAATCTTTGAAAGTGAAACCCTAAAGAAACTAGATTTGAGCATATCTATATCTATATATATATATAAAAAGAGGACCTTCAATAAAAATAGCATAACTAATTTTCCCTCCTAAATTTACATACTATAATTGGAAAGAAGTTAGTTAGAACAATTAAAAAAATCAAAAAATAAAAAGATTTATACTTTTAAGAATTGTAGGGTCCTCTAAGTTGGACTATAGCCTATTGGTAGGTTATTTAGGTTATTTTTGTCTTTTATTTTATATTTTATATAAATCATAATCTTTAAATTAAATCATTTTTTCAATTTAATTTTTTTGTTTTAATCTATGATATATCAAATTTATCATTTTGGTATCTAGAATTTTTTTGTTAATGCATGATATATCAGATTATCATTTTTTATGAATTCTAATTTGTTATTTACATTGCATCGTAAAAAAATAACAATGTATAAATTTGATATTTAAATTTTGGTGCATAATTAAATTTAACACAAAAAACAAATGACTAAATTAAACTAAGATTAGGAAATTAAAAAAATAATTTGTAAAATACAAAGTTTTAGACTTTTGGAAAAATTAATTATAATGAAAAACATTTTTATATAGTTGCTTGGTTTATTTGTCAATATAAGTGGGTTCAATATTCAGTTATCTACGTTATTTGAATATATAAAAATATATTTAGGTATTTATATCTTTTCTTTAACTATAAATAATTAAGTTAATGGTTAGATCGAAAATTTCAAAAAAATTTATAATTGTGAACGTCAGGGAACATTCAAAAAATACAATAATATATTTATCATGACACTTATGTCTATATTATAAATTGCAACATGCATAACCTATCTTTAGGAATTAAAATGTTTTTTTAATATCAATTATCGTTTTAACATCCATGACACAATAAATGTTTCTCATTACCAAATTTAATTTATTTTAATTCACAAAATTGGTTAGTGTACAAAATTGGTGTCATTTTTAATAACTTCATATTTCAAATATAGATTTTATAATTCATTATTCAACAAAAATATAAATTTATATAGTATTGTTTGCATTCTAAAAACATAATAATATTTAAAATGAGAAACAGTAGAGATAAAATGTCTAAATTCTTATTGATATATAATTTAGGTTACGATAATACTATCAAATTATATTATTAAATTTTTTAAAATTAATAAATTAAATTACAAACCGTGCATCGCACGGGTATAATTCTAGTAGTACATAACACATCAAGAGAATCTAAAACACGAAAAACAAAAAAAAAAAAACAAAAACTTAAAAATTAAAAAATACCTAAATAATTCAATATGATCGGTGCAGTGTCGAGTCTGCTCTTCACCACCCTACCAAATTGAAACCAAGGTTGTATGAACATCAAGAGATATAAACACGAAAAACGGAAATTGTGAAAAATAATAATGAAGGAAGACATTTGAGTACCTGAAGAAAGATAAAGCCATGGAGAGGGAGAGAGGAGAGGGAGAGATGATCTCGAAATGAGCGTAAGAGCTTCTCTCGATTCACCATGTGTAGTTCCATCGGCACCTCCGGCGGTGTCAGAGAAGACGGAGAAGCCATCGGAGTTTTTTCCCTTTACCACTGTGTATGCTAATTGCATTTTACTAAACCCCCAACATCCTGTTTACTTAATTTTTGAACCGAATTGACCATTTTACCCTCAGATCCTTGAGGCTCTGTTTGAAATGAAATTTAATGGAACTTCAAAATTTCTAAGTATGTTCAATTTCAAATTTAAATTTAGATTATAAAGTGTAGACATAATCAATATTATCTATATTTAATCAATATTATCTATATTTAATCATTTAATCATTATTAAATACATTTTTTTACAATAAAAAATCATATCAATCCAACTTTTTACAATAAAATATTATATCAATCGACCTTTTTGAGCATTAACTTGACATCTACAATATAATCATACCGCAATAAATTTTCAAACAAACGTATATTTTTACTATTCACATTTACTACAAAATTCAGGATTTCTCCAAATATACCTTAAATACCTACCATTGTGATGGCGTGTAAAATGTCTATAATGGATAATACCTACCGATAACGTGTACTAATCACGTATTAATGTGGAGAAGGACTTATGTGCACCTGGGGCAAGGATTCGGGCCCCCAACCCGCTCCGACCCGACCAGGTTACAAAATGGGTCGACCCGGTTACAAAATGGGTTTATATATATATTTTTTAATTAATTTTTTTCTATTTCTTTATTTCTTCTCTGACCATCTTCTCTTTTCCTCTTTATTTTTTCAGAAACCCTAATCTTCTTTTTCTTCTTCTTCTTCTTCTTCTTCCATGGACGATACTAACAATCCTCGATGGAGTCAAATCAAAGAAAGTTGAGACAATGTGAAGTAGGCGAATGATCAAGGGTAGTGTTGTGATGGCGGTGGAGATGGGGAAGAGGGATGTGGTGCATTTGATAGAGTTGGGAAATGGTAGCAAAGTTGTAATTCTGGCTGAAGAGCTTCGTGTCCCTTATGACAGATCTAAATTAAGCTCCCCTGACAACTTTGGTTAAGGAAAAGTAGAGCATATCAAATTGGGCATTGTTTCGTGCCTGCTTTTCCAAAGAGACGTAACTCTTTCGTCTATATATTCAAGACCACTCAGATAACAATCATGTCGATTATATCATTCACGTTTTTCTTTACAACATAGATGCCATATGGGAAGTATTTGGAGCTCTTTTCTTTAGTCTTACGACCCTCATGTTCAATGGGATGGCTGAACTTGCAATGACAGTGGCCAATCTGCCAAGCAGAGAGATTACTTACTTGTTGAAGCAAAGAGATTATTTACTTGTTGTTCAGAATTTCATTGCATTTGGATTTAGAAACAGAGATTACATCCCTGTTGTGATTGGGAAGATGACTAACTTGCAAGACTTAATTTTCGAAGATAATGAGTTGACAGGATCCACACCAACACCTAAAGAAACAAAGATTACATCCCTGTTGTGATTGGGATGATGACTAACTTGCAAGACTTAATTTTCGAAGATAATGAGTTGACATGATCCACACCAACACCTAAATAACATACATGTAACACCTAAGGAGTATATATATAACACCTATAGTGTATATATATTACATGTCTCACTGAATCACATAATATGAAATTTATATATGTGATACCTTAAGAACATACATGTAACACCGAAAGTGTATATATATAACATCTAAAGAATATGTATAAATACAATTCCTTCAGATGTTATGAAAATATTTTAAAGGTATTACAAAGATACTCTATAGGTGATATAAAAATACTTGCATCTATGATATATAATAAACACAGTTCCTTCAGGTATTATGAAAGTATTATAACACCTAAAGAACATACATATAACACTTATAAAGTATATATATGACACATATCATTCAATCACATAATATAAAATCTTCTTTATATGTGATACATCAAGAACATACATATAACACATAAAGAGTATATATATAACTCATATAGAGTATACATATAACACCTATCATTGAATCACATAATATGAAATCTTCTATATATGTGATACCTCAAGAACATAGATGTAACACCTAAAGATTATATATATAACACCTATAGAGTATAACTATAACACCTGTCACTGAATTATATAATATAACTATAACACCTACAGAGTACATATTTAACACCTATAGAGTACATATATAACACCTATCACTGAATCACATAGTGTGAAATTTGGTGTGCGTTCATCAGGTGGAGTCGTACGTGGGGGTGCGTGGGCGCGCATGGATGTGGCCCACGCGCTGGGTCAGGTCAGGGGCACGGATCTTGGATCCGTACTCCAGGTGCATATAAGTTTTGTTCATTAATGTGTTCATCATGGGTATGACAGCGGAGAAGATCTAAGCTAATGGACCCTTTTGTACTTAATCAATTAGGACTCAAGTATGGCCCAATTATTTTGGAGCTCAACTTCTTAGCCCGGAGAAAAAATTATCTTACATCCAATTTGTGGTCCAACAAGAGAAGCCTGTCTGTATTTAGGTGTAAACTGCAACACTGAAATAAGCTTTAGCTACAAACTTTGATGGACCTTCTTCTTCTTTGAAAAGACAACCTTTAATGGACCAAAACTTAAATGTGCACATAATCAAAACAGAGTCATCCACCCAACTAAAGGTTGGTTATAATTTTAGGCTTTAAAAATTAGCTTTCAAATTACCCATCAAATTTGATATTAAACAATGCTCAAATTCAAACAATTTTTTAAAGAAAGAATAGTATTCTTGTGCAACAATTGCATCTGCAGCTGGACACATAGGCTCATATCCAATTGGATTCAAGCTCAAATTAATTTTCTTTCCTATTCATCTATGAGACAATTTTTTTATATTATATTAGTATAACTTTCAAGCATATATATCATAATATTTAAGTGATATCACTTACACTTTCTTCAGTAATATTATTTATAATTGGGTAGCCTTTTTCCATCTTGGCGCATGGAGATTTAAAATAGATGAAATGTCCCATTTTAGCACATTTCCTTAAAATTGTGACAAAAATACCACTCTCCTATAATATGTGACAAAACTACCACAAAACTATAACAAGTGACAAAAATATTACAAATTTGAGATGTGACCACATGCAATGACAAGAAGTGACTTATGCATTGAACCACATGTTCTCTAAAATAAAAAGAATTTTGATTCTCTTTCATCTTCATTCTCATGGAAGGGTAAAACAAAATACCACATGTGCGGATTATAATTCACTTTTATCAATCTATCACAACTATCAAAATTGATTCATTTCTACCATTGTGAACCCCTCACATGTCAATGGTATTAGAATGATAAGATAGGTGATTGATATGTCACCAATAATTATCATAAGAATAAGATAATACTTGAAGAAGATATTGCACGATATATAAGGACATCGATGGTAACTCTTTTTAAGAACATATTGAAATAATACACCAATTTTAAAATCTAATTTTATAGGTGTTGGTGGGACCCACACACATATATTTCATCTCGTCTAAAAATAAAATGCATTCATACAGGGGAATGATTGACATTTTTATTATTAAGGGTAATTCTATACCATCCAGTCAAATACTAAACACACCACAATCTATACACACATTCTTTTTTTTTTTTTTTTAAGAATGTGTGTATGGATGAGGTGTGTTTAGTATTGATGGGGGTGTGGATTGAGATTACCTATTATTAAATATACAACTTTAATGCAACCATTGGTAAAAAAATTCGTGGAACATTGCAACACAGTCGATTTCGTGGAAGGATACAATTTTTTGTGAAAACGCCTAATTTCAACATTTTCGTGGAAGGTAAATTTTGTGAAACGTCTATTTTGAGAATTTTCGTGGAACGAAATTTTCGTGAAACGCCTAATTTTCACATATTCGTGGAAGGATGAATTTTCGGGGAATCAAAAATTCAGGCTCAGAAATGTCCACGAACAATACTCCACGAACAAGACCAATAATTGATTCCATAATTTGGGGCGAGAAACTGTCTTCCACGAAAATTGACTGACGATTTTAGGCGAGAAAATCTCTTCCATGATTTACTATCAATTCACTACCAAGTTTGATTGCAAAAGAGTATTTGAGTTATGACACCTACTTTTTAATCGGTCAAAAAGATATTTCTGTCGCAAATTATAAAGATTCGGTTACCTTAGTCAATTTTTTTACTTATTTGATATTTTTGTCTAGGATTATAAGGATTGTGGCATATTAGGCCATTACACTTTAAAATATGTACTCTTCCTAAAAAGAAATGGAGAATTGTTTTGATGAGCTCCAAAGTACCGAGCAAGCTAGTTGACTATGTCTATAGGTAGCTGAATATTATTTACTATTTATTTATATGAAAAGAGAATGAATAATCTGTTCCTTTTACTTAGTGTTGTGCACGTGTCTAAAAATTATCGAAACCTAATCGAAAAAGTTTCGAATTGAAAATCTATATTAACTCTTTTAACTTTTTTCGAATTGAATTGAATTTCTTATGGTTTGTTTTTGAAGAATTTCATTTCTCTCATGGCCCAAACCAAACTTAATTGGACATAGTCGAAGAACTCATTTTAAAAAATTATATATGTATGTGTCAATTGTTATATATCTTGATATGATTACATAATACATATTTAATTAAGTTAGTAATTTATAAATACTATTAATATTTAATTTTTTTAATAATTAATAATAATGAATTGTATCCTATAATAATTATTGTCTTATTTTTTTGTGAACTTAATGTTGCTCATCTTACATTTAAATATGATTTACATAATGCTTGTTTCAAAATAAGTGATGAAAGTTACACCAATTTACATGGTAGTAATATAAAGAGTTTGAGTTCTTGTCCTCAAACTAGTTAGATTTAATCAGTGTTTAGTCATCTAGTTTTCTAATTGGGTACATTTCATCAAAATACAATTATTTTTTACCTTTTTTTTTTCCCCTCTTTGGTTTAATTTTTTTTTGAATATCAGAGTCTTTCGTCCCGAATTGATTTGAATCGTAAAAACTGAATGGAATCGAAATTTGGTTTAGTTTGGTTCTAGAAACTTTTTATTTTGATTTGGTTTCAGAGAATCATTTTTAAAATTCTTCAAAATTTGGTTTGGTTTCGAAGATTTTCATTTCTGTGTATTTAACTGAATTGTGCACACCTACTTCTTAATCTTACTTCATTCTTATGCCATTCTATCCACAAAAATAGTCTACTATTCTACTATTTCAAGTTACTATTCTTATATGGTCATTTTTCATATTAGTATGATATAATTTTTCTAAAATACTCTCAATTAACTTTCTAAATGTTGGTGACCTTTGTTCACTCACAATGTGTACAGATAAGAACAATATTATGAAACTTGTATCAAAACGATTTTCCAAATAGATAAATTTGTTCTCTTAATTTATGTCAACCGTGAAACATGTCTATTAATGCTCGACTAAAGATAAAATTTTCGCAAAATTCACATTCAGCTTTCGAAATCAAAATTTCCTAAAAATCAAAACCTCCATCGAAATTTCTTTAAATTCAAAATATCGAAATTGACTTTTATCGAAATCGAAATTTTCATCATTGAAGACCGAATGAGTGAGCATGTGGCATGGACTTTAGAAATGGTGGACCAAATGAGCTAGAAATCCAGATTAATGGGCCATATGGAATTAATTGGATATTAAATGAAACCGAGTGCTCGTGCGTGGCTGCGATCTACCAAAACCATGCCATAATTATTATGGATCTACATAAATATGCGAGTACCAAAATTCCAACATTTTTTTAAATTTATTTTCTTCGTATCTTAAAAAATTAATAAGTAATAGACATATGTACATGTGTGTGCTGAATGAATGTTTTTGATTTATATAATAAAATACATCAATCTATCGAAATATCAACCAAGTAGTAAATAGTTACTCTATATATATCTGGAAAACTATGTATTAAGTCTGACATTAATTGATTGCAACATGACATGAAATAATATCTCGAGTAGATTCATTGTCGGAATAATCGTCATATCTGTTTCTATATTTTTTTCAATTTTAACCAAACAATATTTGAGTAATTGTAATATATTATCTGATATCATGTGTTTTTTGCAATAATTAACCGAAATTGATTTTTCTGGTAATTTAATTAGTCTAGAGTTATTAATCAAATTAATCCCAATAGTTTGCTAATGAAGCCTAACTTAAACAAATGAATTTTTCATCATCAAAGAGATTTGTTTGAAGTTTAGTACATGGTGTAATATATCATAAGATTATAATATCTAAAATATAATATATATTTACTGGTGTAATATATAATATATATGACATTTTCATATGAATTTCTGTGAATTCATATCGTAATTAACATCAATATCTAGAGCTTGTTTATAATTTTATTTTTGAACACTGGTTCTAGTGGAGAGTGTAATTAAATGTTTTGAAAACATTATTGTGTTATTATGATTGTTGTTGTTGTTGTTGTTGTTGTAGTAGTAATATGTAATTAATTACAAAATGAAGGGAACAAGAATGAGAGGTGTTGCTTAAATCGAGCAGTCTGAGATCGGTGGATTAATATTAAAAACACGATTAATAATAAGATTTGCTATAAAGGATGACTAAAGCTAATGTGGAGATACTAGCACATATACATATATGTGTGTATATATATATTGTTAATTAATTACTTTTATATTATAGTTTAGAACTAATAAATATTTACATATATATTGGGTTCTCAAATTAAAAAAATTATTTGAATGGACATTAAACATTAAATAGTGATTGCATGCACTGGCATGCATCTAGTTTTATTGCCATGTATGCAATACGAAGCTTCTCACGTGAAGATAATTAAATTTCCTAGGTTTAATAATTAATATGATCACGTACGTTTTTTTGGATAATTACAAGAAAATTAGTCGTTGGATTTTAATCTATATTAAAATATGGATGAATGGGGTTCACAAAACGTGTTGCCAGAAGCAGATTTGAATCTTGTTTTCTATCTATTAATAATATTTATGGTGTTCGTGTGGATAGAGAAAAGGACCCCTAGCTTGTACAAGATATTTTAAAAAATCAAGAAAGAATTCTTACGATATCGTTTTATGGATCTAATTATATCATATCGTGGTTTGGTTTTTCGAAAAAACTAAGAAATTCGTAATATACTAGACCTTTTCTTTATGTTCTTAATTATTTCGTGGCCTATTTGGAAACTAAGAAATATTTGTGAATTTTGTGGGGAAAATGATTAGTTTAAAAGTTGTCCAAAAAGGGAATTTGTATAACATTTGGTTAATGAGTTGAGTTATAGCTTATATGATTCAACTTGGGTTTTCGATGTGGCTATTTTCTTTTAAATTTAATCGGCCAACATTACCTATGCTTGTTTAATTGTGGATACATTGAAGAGATAATTGGGTGAAACTCGTTTCTGGGTCGGAAAATTAGAAATCAATCGGAGGAAACATTTTTCAAACTCCAATTACGAATCGTGGTTTGAAGGCTTGCTTTCGGTTTTGGGTGTTTTCGAATCGGAAATCGATGGTTTGAAGGCTTGCTTTTGGTTTTGGGTATTTTCGAATCGGAAATCGATGGTTCCAAACTAACGATTCAAATTGGCTGTTAAAGCACTGATGTGTATATATATATTTTTTACATTGTATATAATAAATATTATGCATTATATTATGTTATTTCAGTACTCTTTCATCTTAAGTTGTATTTATTATTATTATTTTTTTTTTTTTTGTCATAAGTTGTAATTTTTTAGGTATATGGTTTGTATTAATTATGATATCTAATGTTTGAAGTTGTAATATATGTTCATGTAATATTGTGTTATTGTAACTTGTAAATGTAAATTTTAATTTATATAAAATTATTAACTCAAACAATATTGTTATTTTGTGATTTATGAATAACTCTATTATTTATATGCATTTAATTTTTAAAAATTAAAAAGTAAAAAGATAAAAAATATTGAAAATAAATCTGAATATAAAATAAAAATGGAAACCACCAAACCAGCAGTTGGACCGGGACCGTCAGTTTTGGAACCGACACCAAAACCGTTACCTCTACACAGTTCGATTTCGGTTTGAGGTTTCACGGATTCTTGAACTGCCGTTCAAAATAGAAACCGACAATTCGAACCGTTTGAACACCACTGTACAACTAACACATCGAATTGTAATACATCAACAACTATAATTATACATCATTTATAAATTTCTATTTCGTCTAACTAAATTTATACATCATTTATAAATATGCAAATCTTTTTACATATACATATAAAATGTATTATTTATACGTATAATGTATGCATACATAAGATAGTAGCACGGAGCTGCACGTGTCACGGTATTAAAAAATAACAGAATCAAATTTCGTAAAATTATAAAAATAAATTATTTATACAAGCAAAAATAAATTTACGATTTACTGTAACACATCATCTAATTTAACATTAAATACAACATTTGTGGTTATATTATCTAATTGTAGAAATATATGTTGTTATTATTATTCAAGCCTTCCATCATATTTCCAGCTGATTTTAGTATTAAAATTTTAAAATAACCCTCAACTTTCTTTTCAATTAAGTAATTTTCCTACCAAAACCAAATCAAAGATTATTTGAAAATACATATTAACATAAAAGTTAATCAATTTTATCAATTAATATGTTTAAATCGTTTGATCAGTAGTCCTTTTTAATCATTCGACCTTTCTTTTATTATATTTTTCTTTATTTTTTTAAATACTTAACAATATGGGAAATATATAAATGATTTCTATAATTGAACTCTAGAATCTGTTATTTTAACTAATTTAGTTAGACTCCTATATTTTTTTTTTTACCAACATTATTATCAACATTAAATTTGATATCATTAATAGTCATATTAGTTAGATCTAAAATTCAATTTGTTAAAAGAATTTATAGGAAAAAATGTAGGGAGGATGCATGAGGTAAAAATTGTAGATTTGTCATACTTTTATGTATATAAAGATAAACTATAAAATTATTTAATTTACCGTAATCATTTAGCTCGTTTAGATTTCATGGAATCACGTTGTAATCCAAATAAATTAAACGTCTTGACGCAAAAATCAATAACAACGAATGAGTATATCTGATGACAATTTTTGTCACTACAAAAGTTGTCTTAAAAAGTCTATTTTTTTCAGCAAGTTAATGTGTTGGTAAAAAAAATTGATAATCAGTTGTCACAAAAAGCAATAAAAAACAATTAAAATAAATTATTTGTCACAACATCATTATTATCGCTAATGTATTACACTAAAGGACTGTTTGCAATAAGACTTTTGAAATAATAATTATAGTAACAGACTGTTGTCGATCAGAAATGCAACAATTGTTATGTCACTAATTAGCTTTTTTCTTTTTCCTCTCTAATGATTATAACATAGATATATATATATATATAATGAGTTTATTGTTCTTGTTGCAAAAAAATCAATGACCTTCACATGGATCTCAAATCTACAAATGATGATATACCCCTTTTACTTGCATCCATTTAGTCTTCATACTATTTTTTGAAACACAAAACTTGCATAACATAAAAGAAAAACAAAATCGGTTCCTTAAAGAAAGAAGAAAAAACACACAAGAGTGATTAACAAAATCTACCAAATATTCAAAACTTGTCTATGTATCTTTGAATGATCTTATCATGTAAAAGATCATAAAGTATTCGAAATAAAAGTTTCTCATTCGTGGCAAATGGTCTATGGCTTCGCATCTTCCAAGAAGATTCGTGCCGTCCAATTAGGTTACAAGATAAGTTCAATCCCTCAAATTTTATTAATTAATTAATGAATCTTCCAATATTTCATTTATACATATATATATATATATATATTCACAATTGTGACTTGGTTAAAAATGTATTATATTTTATATAAGGGATATATATTCCTTGATTTTTCTCTTGCACGTTTAATATTTAGTTTATATGTGACGAACATCTATTACATATTCCCGTCGGTTCTAAAAATAATATAAATTAAGATTTTTATTATGTCATCAATTGAGCTTTGTACAAACATACATACATATATATATATATATAATTATATAAAAAAGATGCTATATAAATGTATAAATATTCTTTCTTGACATCATCATAGATTCTAAGACCAACTATTAAATGTGAACAAAAAAATGTTCAACATGCTTAAATAAATTTAGATAAGATTAAGATTATGTCATATACATTGTCATTTGTTATAATTAGCATGGCACCTAATCACACTTGAGCTAATTACCATATCAATTAGGTTTCACAAGTTAAGTATGATTCTTTGTATATATTTGTTTCACCAGCAAGCAAATTTAAATTTTCAATGTCAATGATACATGAAATCTTTATGTATATCTTTGATTTCATTTCCTGTTTTAGTTAGTTTATTTCAAAATAATTATCACACACTACGAATTATTAATATATATATATATATATATATATATATATATACTGGAGGAATAATTAAGAGGGACACATATCGCCCTCTGATCACTATTCCTATTTATCACACAATTTAAATTTTAGTTTCAATTAATTCATGACTTATATTTTAATTTATTATAATTAAAAAATCTAATGAGATAATGATAAAATTGAAAACCAAAAAGTTAATAATGATGGATTGCCAATATAAATATTGTAACTTGTGAAACTTCAGGCCAAACATTTTAATTGAAGTTGATTGTTTTAATTGAATAAAAATGTTAATTGAATTATTTTGCATATCTAAATTTAATTTACATACTAATTAAATTAAGAATTAATGATAAATAAATAAATAATTTCAATTTTTTGAATTAGTAATATTAAAATATAAGTGTGATACACAAACTTTACACTAATTTAATATTAGCTAATCAGATCATAGATATCATACTAAATCAGATATTACATTATTTTCGAGATAAATAATAATTTAAAAATATTGATTTTAATGAATTCAATTTATTTAAATCCGTGTAATTCGTGGGACTTGTGCTAGTAGTGTATGAAACCGAAAAAATGTATGTAACAAATGATTCAAACTGAATTCTTTAATTATAGTTGTAAAATATAACGTGCAGTACTAAAATTAATCATAGAATCATAGCATAAGGACTATAGTTTGGTTTCGGATATGTGGTATATATAATAATTGTGATCATTTGTGTGGATATCAAATTAAACTTTTATGTATGATTTAGGTTTGCGAATTATAGTTGGGGATAAATACTAAAGTGTACATGTTTGGTATGCTATTATTTAAAATGGGATAAAGTGTGTAACAGACCAATATAGTTTATAAGTCCTAAAAACTAAAAAATATTGTTTAATTAACTACTTGAATAACTATTTCACTATCTTTCATAATCGTTTCTATATATAATATGTATAATGTATGTATGTTTTAATGTAAAAATGCATACACATGTTAATTATACATAAAAACTCATGTGAGATCGTTTCATGTACGTCGACATTCAGACACGGTGGTATCTCAGGACACAGTTGACCGTGCACGACAGTGACGGGGATACTGTATATAAAATATGTTTTTTTAATTATATGTATGTGTTTTTTTGCTATAAATATATGATTTTCCTATCGTGTAATAGAAAGGATTAAAGGGAAAAAAAAAAACGTTTTGGGATATATATTAATACAGTCCAAAAGCATAGCAGCAAATTCGTGAGTCCTAGACTAAGAATATAGGGACATGGTGAGCTGTTAATAAGTTAAACTGTATAATTAATAAATGTTAGATGCCTCTAAACATTATTAAAGTTAAAACACATATACTCACACACTAATAGTTTTTCATTTAAGTAAACCAGTTGTCTCAAATATCTCCCCTTTTTGAAGCGACATGTCTGAAATTTCTAAACACATCTCAATTTCTATTAATATTTATGTACTGATCATTGTCACTTGCATGTAATAATGTCTCTTTTACTTTATCCATCCCAAAATATTAGCTTTTTTCATCCAACACAATTCACCAACTAATTAAATAAGTTGAGCATTACTATTGGGATAGAATATCAATTAAACATATAAATGTATACATTCATTTAGTTGGTAAAAAACAAAAAAAGGGAGAGAGAGAGAGAGATAATTATATTACTTTTTTTTTTTTTTGTTGATAAAAGGGGATTTAAAAAAAAATATTAAACCTTATATATAAGATTATTGACCTAGCTCCATTTGTCACAATGTTTCTTCCAACCTAGACAAGCTAAAAATGTTATATATATATATATATATATATATATATATAGTGATTGCATCACAAGCACGTTATAGTGATTGCTGTAATTGTTGATATAGTATGATAATTGACCAAACAATGACACTAGCTATGAGCTTTTAAACTAATATTAATTTGCCTTCAATTCCAATTTGCAGTTGCATCAATTTAATCACTTTTAAAACCCCCAAATCAATCATATATTCGTGGAATATTGTGAGAGAAGGCAAAAATCTACTCCAAATTATCTCAGCAGAATCTACAATATTTTAATTTTAAGTAAACAATATTCTTTTAATGGCCAAAAATCTCCAATATCCAAGTCTTGCACATGGATGTTCTTGGTGACATTGTCCCCTAGCCTCATCATTGAAATATTCTTGGATCAAATATTGTAACCCTAAATTAGTTCATAGGATTGACTAAGTAGTGATGTCCAATGATTAGAGGGTGGAAATAATTATTACAAGATTACATATATAATTAGAAATGTTTTAAGGAAGTTAGAATTAAATCTGTTGCAATTGATGAGATTAGTGAAGAAAGCATAATGGGGCAATGATATCTTCTCGTAGCTTATAGTTTGTCTTTTTTATGTTTGCAAGATCAATATCAGAATCTTAGCGATCTTCTAAAAGTATCTCTGTCAGATTGTAAGAAAACATAACCACTCTTAGATATTCTAAAATACTTTTTTGTCTTGCAATTATTCATCAATTGTCCTCAAAATTAATTAAGGGATTATATCATTTTGATATTGCATGGTTCTTGCTCTTGGTTAATGGGTATATATATATAATAGTACTATTTTCTCATTCCACAATACGAACAATTCCGAAGTGATACACCTTAATCACGCTTCTAATCTTGGTTTAATTTAGAAAAATAATATAGAACTCTGGTAAGATCGTCTCATAAATTTATATGAGATGAATTACTCACAATCTACATAATAGAGATTGACTTATAAAAATGAGTTTGAATTGTAACGGATGAAGCTCGGTAACTTATATTAGTTAACTTGTATTCAAGAAATCACATAGGAGTGATAATTATTCTCTCATCGTGGAATTAACCTTGGAATTAGGGTACACTGTAAATCAGATCCCACGATATATATATATATATATATATATAGTGATTGCGGTTTACGTCTCACAGAAATGAAGTCTATTGATTAAGTCCCATAATTTTTTTATTTTTTTAAACTAAGCAATTTGAGGACGATTCGAACTTTTTTCAACAATTAAAGGACTGTTGGCTAACTACCTTTGCTAATGTGGCAAAAATTGTGCTAGATATGGCACCTAAAACGTTGCTGCTTCGAATTTAAATAATTAAAATAAAGAAAAAAGTACATAAATTTTTCTAAATATTATTAAAATACAAATAATAGTAATACAAATTTATTTAAACTTAAGTAAAAAAAAAATCATTTTATTCATATTTGAACATCACATTTATAGGGTTAATTTTATTTTTGGTCATAGAGCTATTGTCAAACCATGGTCATGTTATTTTTGCAATTTTAATTTTGCAACCCCTTTTTTTTTTTTTTTGCCGGAATCACAATCCGGTTATGATATGGGTGGCGATGGTGTGACACTCGTCGAAAAGCGTCGGAAGTTTGGGATTCTAGCTGAAAATAAAAATAAAAATGGAATTGAACACATTTCTCAATTGTAGGACTAATTAAAATATTCATAATCGAAAAATAACAGGATCAAACTAGACTGTCACCTCTATGACAGGATCATTAATGAAATTAAACCTGCAATTATATAAAAATATCAAACTTATTTACAAAATCCAATAAATTAAATAAAAATCTGCATATTATTTTAAAATATAAAAAGTTTAAAATAATTTTTTTAAAAGTTCAAATGACTACAAGAAATGTTTAAATCAATACAAAACGTAAATAATATTCTAAATAAAAATAATATCCTGAGTTTCATTAAAATTTGCGTTACAAAAACATTATTTATATTTTTAAAATATCAAACTAAAAATTATTCAAAATTATAAAATTGACAATTATTTAAACATATAAATAACTATAAAAAATATTTAGTTAAAACAATATTTGGATATTCAATAGAATTTTTAAGTTTTGAACAATTATTTATAATTCAATATATAAAAATCCAAATATTATTTAAAATTTGGAAAATTTAAGATGACAAAATTATCAAAAAATTATAAGTAACATTAAGATATATTTAAATCAGTATCAAATAGTAATAATAATCTAAATAAAAGTATATAATAAACAGAGTTTTCATATTTAAATATTGAATTTTTTAAAAATTATATATATAATTAATACCTAAAATAAATGGCTAAATACATTTTTTTAAATGTTAGTGTTATTTATATATGTTTTATATAAACATTTTATTTTAAATTTTTTAATCTATATATATATATATATATAAAAGTAGGATATTCTGTCAAAAATAACTGCAATAAATTATCTACCTATTAAATAATTACTTTTTTAATAAACCTATTAATTGTTTTCATATTGTATTTATTGTAAGAAACTCAATACAAATAAACTTATTTATTGTATTTTAAGAAACTCAATAAAAATAAAAATAAATAAACATATTTATTGTGTTTTAAGAAATTCAATACAAATAAATAAATATTTAATTTAAGAAATCAGTTATGATACTCAATATAGTATTTATTGTATAGAAATTTCAAATAAAAATAAATAAATAGATAAATAAGATGAAATAAGGGATTATATATTTATTATCTCTCATCTTATTTTTAAGTACTTAATTTAAAGGGTAAATTACAAAAAACAACTTCACCTATCGACTTTTTTTCAAATTGCAACCTAATCTTTTTTCTTTTCTTTTTTCAGATTGCCACCCAGTCTTTTTGTGGTTTTGTCGATTGCAAATTTTCCGGCAAAATGGAGATTAATTTGTCCACTTTGCAACCTAAACTTTTTTTTTTTTTTATCTAATTGCAACCTGAACTTTGTGTTTTTTTTTCATATTGCAACCAAGAATGAAAAATTCGATTCCGATGGAAATATAGGTAACTTAAATTATGGAAATATTGTGAAAATATCGATATCGATGGAAATATGGGTACATATATTTATTGTTATTTTTCCTATATTTACCAATATATTCCGATATTTTCTCGATATTTATTGATATTCCATCGAATTTTTTACCGATGTTACATATATTTCACCAATTTTGACCAATATTCCTTGATATTTATTTTATGAATATCGATCACACTTATATAACATAAATGTCACACTCATATATATAACATAAAGGCATCAGTGTGAAGCGAAAAAAAAAATCATGATTTGCAATTGAACAAAAAAAATTAAAGTTTGGTTTGCAAAGTGAAAAAAATTAATTCATTTGCCGGAAAAATGACCGTAAATTTTGCAATCTGCAAAACCACAGAAAGATTGGGTGACAATCTTAAAAAAAAAAAAAAACAGATTATGTTGCAATTTTAAAAAAGTCGATGGGTGGGGTTGTTTTTTGTAATTTACCCTATTTTAAATCAATTTTAAATATATAATATATAAAATCAATCATAATTTAATGATCTTAAATTTAATATTCATATAAAATTTATCAAACTGAAATATGGAAATGTATGTGTGTGGGGTGGGCTTCAATGAATTTTCGTTTTTAAACATTTTTATGATATATAGTATTAATTTATTGTAAATTGATATTAAAATGTAGAAATAAAAAAATATTATAGGTGTACCTAATAGATTACACATATAAAACATATCAAATAGAAAAAATTAGGTTAAAATTATTATTGCAAGTTAACCAACTTATTCATTTGAAATATAAAAATATTTTATTTTATCTTTCTTATTTTATATTTATTTGTTGTCAAATTTTATTTATATTATATTCTGATTAATTGAGGTGGCATAAGGGATTGGACAAAGGTAATTTTTCTGTGTTTCACAAATTAAAATTTCATCATTCTTAGTCCCTGATATATTGACTTATCAATCTTATAATTATTATTCATAATTTTTTTATTCAAAATGTGTAGATTAAGTCCAATTTTGAATTGTTTCATTTAAATAGATAGCAAGAGAGATTTTCATGTATTTGATAAGCTGATATAATTTTTTATTTGATTTAAAATAAATGAGTTATATGTGGCGTTGAACCAAAAATATATATTAAAATACGTGTGTATTTATAGTTATAAATTCCAATAAAATATAATTTTATTTATCTCAATACTTAAATCATAACGTTTCTAATACATATAACTTATTTTTAGATATTAAATTTTTTTTTTAAAATTTCACTACCCATGTAATGTTCTGACACAAATTTGTTTTATTTGTTTGTTTAATTCATAGATTAATATATTACTTTATATATTTCAAATTTCTAATATTTTCATATAATTATTTATAATGACATAAATTTAAAGTTAAAATACCTATCTTTATACTAATACAAATTAAAAAGTATCAATATATTTTTGTTAAAATAATAATCATTACATTTTATATGTTATTATATTTTTTTAATAATTATATATATACAACACACTGTGCAATGCACGGGTACACTACTAGTTTTATATAATTTTGTTAAAATAATAATCATTACATTTTATATGTTATTATATTTTTTTAATAATTATATATATACAACACACTGTGCAACGCACGGGTACACTACTAGTTTTATATAATAGTCAAATTTTCATTTCAAAACATAAATAACGGTTTATAAATACAAAAATTTAACAAAACCGTAAGATCATTTTGATTTAAGTTATATTGGTTGTAATGGTTTTTAATGTTATTAAATTCATTTCAAAACATAAATAACGGTTTATAAATACAAAAATTTAACAAAACCGTAAGATCATAATTTTGATTTAAGTTATATTGATTGTAATGGTTTTTAATGTTATTAATATTTTAATTTTGTTTTAACATTTTTAAAATTTAAAATAATATCTATATTTTTAAAATTTTTGTAAAGTGTAAATAATATTCGATGTTTATATAATTTTAATGTTCACATTTAAATATGCAGATTTTTAATGCAATTTTTTTTAACGCCAATAAAATTTTACGTGCCACTTAATTATTACAATTATTTTTCACCACATCAGTGAAGTTGTTAGACAAGAGTGTCCTTGTATTTAAAAAAAAACTCAGAAGTCAGATGGTCCTTAATTTGCTTAGTTTTTTTTTTTTTTTTTCAAAATTATTAGATTAAGTTAATACCCCATTTTTTGGGACTTAAAATGCAATATCTCCCTACACAATGCTCAATCTCGAAACTAGCCTCGTTAAATAGGCAATGGAATTCCTATTTCCCTTTTCCTCAACTTTTTAAATAATATATACACAATCAAAAAATATACATTTATAAAATAATAACCATTACTTAATATTTTGTATGTTTATACATATCATGGATTCATATATATATGATACTCACTATTTCTGGCCACACTCAAAAGTCAAATGTCCCAACTCCCAATTCCCTCATTCAGTACTTGAAACTCTGTTCTGCAACTAAACCTCAATTCTCCTCAAAACTGGGATAATAACAAATATAGTTTTGGTGTGGTGTTTTGGGATGGAGGTGATAACAACGAGCGATCAGGAGGAGACGTAACACCAAGTATAGAGATCGAGGACTCAATTCCCATTCCTAAGATCACACATCTAATCTTCGATTAAGTCCTCTAATCACTCCACTTAGACTCAATAATAATCTGCAAGGTAATTCTCTATAAACTTTGACCACACACACTCAAGTCTTTGATTATTGATTAATCCTAAAGCAAAATTAAAAAAAAAAAAAGGAAAATAGAAAAGAACCACCCCCTTTCAACCACCATATTTGAAGTGGATCCCTGGGGATTGAGATATAAGAAGCTGCTTTGAAAATGATGACAATACCCAATAGTTGTTGCCAGTGATGAACTTAATCACTATTTTATTCTGCAAAAAGGCAACCTTTGATCTTCTTTCTTTCTCTCCACAACTCACTACTTCTATCAATCATTGCCCTTTTTTTTTTCTTCTCCATGTACACTGTGGGCCCATCTTTTCCTGTATAAAAAGGCCTTTCACAACAATTAACTTCATTCAACAAATTCAAACAGCAGCTTCTCTCTCTCTCTCTCTCTCTCTCTCTATCTCTTTGATTGATTGAGGCATTTGCTAAAAATAGTGAATCAAGCAGCACAGATATGGCAATCAAGATTGAGCAAGAATCTAGTATTAATGCTAGTGTTGGTCTGTCAAGAATCGCAGTTTCAGACACACATGGTGAGGATTCTCCATACTTTGCTGGGTGGAAAGCTTATGATGAGAACCCTTATGATCAATTCTCCAACCCTTCTGGTGTCATTCAGATGGGACTTGCAGAAAATCAAGTAAGTCATCAATTCATTCTCACACACACACGTGTGTGCATGTGTTCTAAATATTCTTGATAAATAGTAGCGTGTGTGTATTTTGATCTAATTGAGCTTAAATTCCACGTGGCAGGTTTCATTTGATCTTCTAGAACAATACCTGGAAAAGAATTCTGATGCATGCAACATTAGCACCCCTCCTTCTTTCAGAGAAAACGCACTGTTTCAAGATTATCATGGCCTCCTGTGTTTCAGAAAGGTATGTATATATAACCCTCTTTCTCTCTCTCTCTCTCTACATCTCTCTCTCTCTCTCTCTCTCTCTCTCTCTCTCACTTGTTACTAATGAATGAAATCAAATAAACTCATGTGCAGGCAATGGCCAGCTTTATGGAGCAAATAAGAGGGGGAAGAGCAAAGTTCAACCCAGAAAGAATAGTAATAACAGCAGGTGCCACTGCAGCTAATGAACTATTAACCTTCATCATAGCTAATCCTGGAGATGCCTTGCTTATTCCCACTCCTTATTATCCAGGGTAATTTATTAATATATTATCATCATTAAACTGCAAATTAATACAAAACAAGTGTACTCAACTACATAAAATTAATTAATTGTGCAGGTTTGACAGAGACTTGAGGTGGAGAACAGGCGTGAACATCGTCCCAATCCACTGCCACAGCTCAAACAACTTCGAGATCACTCCGGAAGCCCTCGAAGCGGCCTACAAGGAGGCCGAGTCGAAGAGCATGAGGGTTCGAGGGATCCTGATAACGAACCCCTCGAACCCTCTTGGAGCCACCATCAAACGCGCCAATCTCGAACAGGTTCTTGATTTCGCCATAGCCAAGAACATCCACCTCGTCTCCGACGAGATCTACTCGGGCTCCGCCTTCTCCGGCGAGGAGTTCACCAGCATTGCCCAAGTGGTGGAGGCACGAGGCTACAAGGACTCGGAGAGGGTCCACATTGTGTACAGCCTTTCCAAGGACCTGGGCCTGCCTGGATTTAGGGTTGGCACCATATACTCCTACAACGACAAGGTGGTCACCACTGCTAGAAGAATGTCGAGCTTTACTTTGATCTCGTCTCAGACACAGCAGCTCCTGGCTTCCATGCTTTCAGACAAGGGTTTCACGGAGAGATACATAAAGATCAATCGAGACAGGCTGAGGACCAGGTACGAGAAGATGGTCCAAGGGGTTCGAAGGGCCGGGATCGAGTGCTTGGAAGGTAATGCAGGGCTGTTTTGTTGGATGAATCTGAGCCCACTTCTTGACCATGATGAGCCCACCAAGGAGCAAGAACTGGCTCTCTGGGAAGCTATTTTGCATGAGGCTAAGCTCAATGTCTCGCCAGGCTCCTCCTGCCATTGCTCCGAGCCTGGCTGGTTCAGAGTTTGCTTCGCCAACATGAGTGAACACACGCTCCAAGTAGCTCTTGCAAGAATACACAAATTCATGGAAACAAGAAAATCGAGCTCTACTTAATAACAATATATATATGGATTTTATTTTCATTATTTAATTTTTTTGGTACGTACAAGAAGTTTTTGATAAAGAGTAACTATTTTGTAACATGTAAGTGTGGCTTGTTCGAAGAATGGGACGTCGATTGTGTCGAAATTATTATATTGTAATTGGAATATTATTCATTAATTGATTGAGATCATTTTAATTTGTTTAATTTGTGATAATTAACCACTCATTAATTTCAATCACAATTAATACTTTGAGTTACTTTTCTATTACAATTCAATAAAACTATAAATTTATAAACATTTTTATTAATACATACATATATAAAACAAATTTGTCATCACAATGTCTTTTGCACTATTCCACATGCATGTGAACAAGGATTATCTTTTGACAATTCACAAAAATTGTGATTATAAAAAGAAAGACGATATTATATAGTCGAAAGAAAGAATCTTTTTTTATTTAATTTAGTGGTATTTCAAAGATTTTTTTATTAGTTAATTTTTGTTTTAGTTTAATAAATAGTAGTAGTGTTTTGATGACGTTGATATTCTATATATATATATATACACACACACATCGTGTTTCTTGGAAATGCAAGTTCAGTTGGTTAGCTTGCTAACAAATGCTAAAAGTTGCTCATCATCATCATCTAGACTTTGATTATAAAATTCAATCGTCATGCCTTTGACTCTATTGTTTTATATATGTATACAATCAAAATGAGTAAGTATATGTTTAAATAAAAATGTAATTTTGTTGAGATCAAATATAGCTTGAACAACAGGGTTGGGTTAGGAGGGTATGAATTAAAAAATAATAGTAGTAATTGGCAACATTGGTCAACCACATTAATTAATTTTTTGAAGTTTATTAACAATTATCAAATCAAGTTTCTGTTGGGATTTGAAGTTTCTTATTCCAATATATCCACATAGAAGTTGCAATCAACCAAGTTGGCAGTCACTCAAAATGTTTTTCATATACACTACTCATCACTTCAATCATAAATATATTTCATACTACCTCCATCCCAAAATAAATGACGTTTTAGCAACTAAAATTTGTCCCAAAATAATTGTCGTTTTCGTATTCCAAAGCATATTTACATGCAATATACTAAATATGCCCCTATTTACTCATTTCAAATTAAATATGTTAAAGAGATAAAAACTTCTCATTAATTAAACATAAATAGGGGTAGATTGGACTTTTTATCACATTTCTTAATATATGTGCAAAAGGCTAAAACGTCATTTATTTTGGGACGGAGGTAGTACACACTAATTCTATAATTAATGTTTTGGATTAACCAACTCTCTCTCTCTATATATAATATTATATATCGATCCAATAGGCCGGTTAATTTCGCACCACTATAATTTACTACATACTCAATAAATAAGGGTACGTAGATAGGAAACTCAATTATTCATGTATAATATATAGTTAGATTTACCATTAATATTATTGTTAAGAGGTAATTACAATTTTGTGTCAAATAATTATTACATACTTCTTCAAATAATAGAATTCATCAAATCTAGGCACTAGAATTCATCAAATCGGACTTCGAGTTTGATATTTCCAACTTAGAGTACACTAAAATTCTTCAATTATATAATCTCGTCAAAGTTAACTACAAACACAAATTGAAACTATTTGTACTAGCAATTTAGGCTACTCAAGTCTACTATTGCACGTACCCCACAGAGAAGCGAGCTACATATAGAAGAAATTTAGAATGAAGAGGATGACACCGATGAAAATTAGATTTAGATGAATTTGAACCTGTATCTCACGATAGTAGTAATGATATGAACAATGAAAATAAGTGTACCACGTATGTATTGCATACATGATGTTAATAGTAGTGATGATATTTTTTTTCAATGTTTGTGCTATTATAAATATCGATTATCTAAGTCTCCCAAACTAAAAACACAAAATTAAATGTGGCCCAATTACCCGATTAGCTAATATAATGTAAGGGGCCAATAAAAGTCAGCCATAAGTACTTAATGAAAAAATAAAATGGATAGGTCAATGCCATGATAACCATTTAATAATTAATACTATATAGTAACACACATATATATATATATCCATAGTACTTGAAAGTATTTTCCAACATGTGTACTAGAAAGTCATAAATAGGGATGATCCCATGCACATATATATGATAATAATAGTATAATAGATGATACACCGTCAATGCCGTGTGTTTGTTGCACCAACTTCTTCTTTGGACCATTTATGACCCCTTCGTGTGACCTATATTAATGTGGGTCTACTTCCCCCTTATTCTGCACCTCTCCCTCTCTTAAATTAACTTCATCTCTTATTTTAATATTTGTTCCATACATATATAGATAGATGTCATCGAAGGGAGTCGAACTGGACTAGTGAGTGTTTGAGTTTGGTTTGTTTAGTTATGTAACGAACTCGAGCTTCAGTTACCGAATGCATTCATGGTTCACGAGCTTACTCAAGCTTGGCTAAGTATCGACCAACTTAATAAATATTAATAATAGATTATATTACTATCAACTTGTTAAGAAAAGGTTTTTCTTTTTTTTAAATGTAACATATTATTTAAACCTTATATAATTTAATTAATATTTGTAATTAGATATCTATTTATTTATCGTAAGTGTAAACGTATAAAAATCATATATGAAAATGTCAAATATCTGTAATATATCCTACCAACTAGCTTCACGAATTTTTCCACGAGCTAACAAGCAAATTAAATAGGGTTTAAGTTTGAGTTTATTTGTTTAAGGAATCACAATAAATGAATTTGAAAACATTTTATCTAACCGAGCTAGCAACGAATAGTTCACAAACGGGTCTGTTCATTAACATCCCTACATATTGGGTTTTATGTGTATTAAGCCATATATGGTGTTTCTATATCTTCTGCGTTTAATATTATTGATACAAGTTATATCTGTGCATATGATATATACACATACTAATAAAATATCATTTGGAATATAGATAAACTCAATCCAAACACCCCTGTGTCACTCTGTCATACACTTCTGTTTAAATGGTATAATCAATTAGAAAAATGAATTTTATTTGAATATTATATACATTATATATATATATATATATATATATTTGATTATTGTACGTACCCACGAGCTTGTGGTGTCATAATACTACTTTGAATGGAAAAGGGTCATGATATTTAATTGAGATATATATATATATATATATATATATACTGCGATTAATTAATTATATATACATACTATTAAAACTAGAAATAAATTGTGAGGAAAATATTAAATGTAGAGATATAGATGTACGGAAATGTCCACATGGTTTGGGGTCCATCGTGCATGGATGCATGAGAGCGATATTATACCACATTTATAAGTGTACTTATGTGCAAGGATGAAAATATCCCGATATATCTCCGATATATTCCCGATATTTCCGTTTTTTCACCTGACCGAAATAAAAATGGGCTGTAACGATATATTACCGATATTTTCATTTTTTTGGTAAAAAATAAATGAAATATCAATAAATATTGGCTAAATATCGATATCAATTTCGATATCATTGGTTTCAGGTAAAAATTATAGAAAGATTCGTGAATATCAAGGAAATATCGGTAAATATCGGTGGAATATCGGTAAATATTGAGAAATATAGGAAAATATCAGGAATATATCGTTAAATATCGGTAAATATCGATAAATATCGGAAAATATCGGTATATATTGGTAAATATCGGGAGAATATCGGTAAATATCGGGAAAATAAATGTACCGATATTTCCACCGAAATCGATATATCCATCGATATTTCCGTAAAATCAAGCTACCGATATATCTATCGAAACCGATATTTTCATCCTTGCTTATGTGTATCTATTTTTCTTAGTGAGTGTGACAATATATGTCAAATTACTTTGAATCATATATATATATATATATATATATATATATATAGTCATCTCAACATCTACTCCGTCAAATCATACCTTTTAACTAACTTAAGACCCACACTTAATCCTCGCGATTTTGACATGTTCAATTATTTTATCATCAATTGATTATGAGTACGCTCATGTGCATTAGTTGCACGTGTGTAGTTGAGTGTGATTTGTGATCGGTTCAAATATGGTTAAAGATAACATTTTTTTAATTAGTACGTTAATTTTTGTTTATATTTGTATAACATTTATATTATATAAGTATGACTTTTATATACAAAAATCATATTAACACATTAATTATTATATCTTATACTATAACCTTCTTATAATATGATAATACTTATGTCTTTATGCAATATTACCTATACTTTCGTATTAACTTAATAAATGTTATATTACTACAACATAAATGTAAAAAAAGTAGTGTAATATAATGTAAGTGTATGAATGACATAGCATAAAAGTGTAAGTGTTATAGCTAAAATTTAATACATATTTGATAGAATACAAACATGCGGTAGAGTGTGTGAGCCACACGCACACCTACACATTTGGGGATCGTGGAAACTAGTCTCAGGTCGGGTAGATTCGAAATGTATGAATCTAAAATCCATACACCGAGTGCATAGAAATAATTGTGGCTAGGGTTTGAGGTTCTCATTTTCTTTCACACAACTTTTCTTTTATAGACTTCATAATCCAATATTAGCTAACAAGACCAACTCATTAAGTTGTTGTAGTTAAATCACACGATGTGTTAAAACAACCATATATTCAAGGATCATACACTACGAAGCTCCTATTATTATTATTATTTTTTGCTAATAAAACATATGAATTAATCAACATTAAATATTGCTAGCCTACAACTTGAAACAAAATATATCATTCACATGGTACGTATTATATGAATAGTATATATACCTAGTTAATTAATTAGCTTAATCACATATATCATTCAAATGGTGCCTATATATATTTTTTAATTAAGAAGAAGGCTTTGATGTATTAGAAGATAGCTAGCTTGGTTGATTGATAGAAAATATGTACAATTTATTATGAATTAATTTCAAATTTTATGCACTTAGATGCACTATTTTTCGTACCTATACTTATTTTGGTCTCCAATTAACATTTTATTTTGTTGATTATTTAGAACCAAGAAACAAGATCACAGGCTTGAGAAAGTAGAAAAAATGAGTAGAGTTGCAAATTAAAGAAGGAAAAGGAGAGTTGGGCTTATTAAATTGGAAGGCCCAGTTCTTTAATTGAAAAAAACCCTAAAAAGAATTATATTAAAGTCCACTGGATCAGGTCCTTAATCGAGATCCAGCACTTAATTGGACTGGGCCAAACACACATAGCAGAAACCTATACAAAGGTTTCTTCATATGGGCCTATTGTTGACTAAACTACTGGGCCTGATAAAGCCCACTTGAAGCCCAGAATCATACTTCCTTACCACCAAGATAACCTTTTAAGTAAAAATAGAAAATGTGGAACACTATAAATCATCAGTCACGGTAGCAGCAGCAAGTAAGGTAAAAAAAGTAATCAAGGAGACTCTCTCTCTCTCTCTCTCTCTCAAAATAGGGGCCTATCGGTGAGAGTTGAGTAAAACCAGAGCTCAACCTTTAACTTCTGGTACTACAGGTAAATTGATCAATCAAATGGATTTCCTTGCTTGATTGTGTATCGATTAACGATTCGTTTTTTGTTTTTCATTTTTGGCACCTTTTCTAGGGTATGGGTCTACACTCAGATCCATGTTTTGATTGTCTGTTTTTTAGGGTTTGTTTAGTGAGAGGGCACAATTAATTTTCTGGTGAAAATAGTGGATGCTGACCGTTAGTTTAATGTGTATGAAGTATGAACAAAATGATAGGTATTTCAATCATACATTCACTATTTTGTTACTCGAATAATCATAAAAATTCAAAGTAATTCTTGATGTCTCAGTTATCCTACATTTTGCAAATTAGCCTGTAATTTCTAGGAAAAGAATTCAATAAAGGATGTATACTGCCATGGGATTCAGTTTAGAGTTCTTTGTGTATATGGAGAAGTTGATCGCAATATGTTCTAGTTAATAGTAAGTTTCTGCCAGTGTAAAAGGGGAGTGGGATGCGTATGCCGCAGTGGCGCTTTGTTGTTTCTTTGATTTTTATTTTGTGTGTGATTTGTTACTAGTATTTGTATATGTTATTCAGATCGATTTGACATTTTCATAATGTTTCATAGAATTTTTTGTTTATTTTGGTAAAAAGGTATCCCTCTACATCTGATTCTCAACAATTTCTTTTTTTGGTTGTGTTGGTATTGGATATTCTAACAAAATATTGTATGAATGTGGTAGTTTTTCATGTTGGGTAATATATTATGGAATATTGGTTTACCTAAAGACTCACAATCTTGGTCTTGGTGTAAATTCAGAATTACTCTCTCCCTCATTAGTTCGACTTGTTTGTGCATTGTCACTTATTGATTGCTGTATATGTGACAGGTTGAGGTTAGAAACTCCCTTTACACGACCATCTTTGTTAATCATATTCTTGTTGTTTGATGTTTAGAGTTTACTTGGAGAGTTAATGGCATCAAAGCTAGTTCAATTGCAATCGAAGGCTTTCCAAGCCAAACAATTTGTGACCAAGCATGGAACTACCTACTATAAGCAGATAATGGAGAATAACAAACAATATGTAAAAGAGCCACCAACTGTGGAAACATGTGATGAATTAGCCAAGCAGGTGCTCTACACTCATCTTGCCAGGTTACTTTTCTCCTTCCTCTTTATTTGAATGTCGATAGGTTTGTAAAGTAGTTGTCAGTACATTTGGATTGAGACTTCTGTACATTGGAATAGTGAAGGAATAGTGAAATAGGAGCTCAACCAAAAAGTTTAAAGGTCCTGTCCATTTCCAAAGTTTTGATTCAAAGAAATTATTTTACAAAAGCATTTACCTAAATTGAAGCATGATGGTTCTGTGTATGGTTTCAAAAATATATATTGCCTACCACCTTCGCTTATCCACATTACTAGCAAGATTTGGATGGCTGATGCTAACTATAATCATGTAATTGTGTGGCACTGGCACACCATACTAATAACCAGCTAATAACTTCTTAGGTAGATCACAAGGCAAATGTGATGAGATTGAATGCGTATAGTAAATCATATGATGTCTCTCGTTATTATCTTGGTTAAATATTTAACTCTGCCTTCTGTTTTCGTGGTACATAGCTTTAAAGGATTACTATGTTTTACATGTTTTTAATAGTTTGCCTTAACAGTCAAAGCTCAATGAGTTTTTGAGACACAGCTTATTAGGTTGAGCAAAACCAAGCTGTACTATTCTGTTATAAGGTCAATGCTCATGTTTTCCAAAATTCTGTTACTTCCATTGCAGCATTCCAGGCCGTACCGAGTCATTCTGGAAGGAATTGGACTACGTCAAGAACATGTGGAAGCACCGACAGGAACTCAAGGTTGAGGATGCTGGAATCGCTGCTTTATTCGGGCTTGAATGCTTTGCTTGGTTTTGTGCTGGCGAGATTATTGGAAGAGGATTTACATTCACTGGCTACTACCCTTGAAGAAAACCATTTGGTTACAATTGCGATTCACGTATTCATGTTTGTGGCATGCAAGATTTTGTTTTCCAATGAAGTTTTCAAGGCGGAGAAAGCTGAGTTTGAATATAATACCCCAATAATTGGTACATCAATATTTGAATCCCCTTTCCTGATGAGTGGTTTTGAATTTGATTGCCTTTTCATTTTGCTTAGATGATACTGATGTTGCGATGAATTTATCACTGAGAAAAGTATTGGCATAGTGTTCTTGATTGATTAACCATGCCATCTCTCTAAAACCTAATAATTTTCTTATACCCTTGGCTGTGAATTGGGATCTAACCCAATGCTTTGATCTATTCTTTTTAATAGCTTCAGCTTCATGACTTTGTTCTATATTGAGGAATGTTGAATTACTGGTCCTTAAATGAGAAACTTAAAACAGGCCAGAAATGCCCATTCTGAGTTCTCTCTGCAGAGAATCACTCCATCTCTCTGGTTGTTTACTGTATTACACCAGTTGACTGAAGACTGTATGATTGGTATATCGATCAGTTCAGACGAGGCGGGGAAAAACCTCACGGGCGTTTGGACTAGACTAGACTAGACCGGCAAAAGTTAACGGTAAATGCAAACAAAAGGCTTTTCACGTTTAGGTGGAATGAAATGGATATATCCTATTGAATTCAAGATCTAGCATGGATATAAGTATAAATGATAAATGCATGATTCATGTGCTGAAATGACCTTTGGGGAGTTAATTTAACGATTCTTGTTTGATTTAAACTCGAATCAAACAAAACCGATCAAAATTCTAGAATGATTTTTGTTTGATTTGCTATTGGATGGAACGAGAATTATCAAATTGATTTAGGGTTATAATTTGACTTCGAATGAGGATCATTTTGACGTATGATTCATGCATTTTTCTTTTTTTGATGTGAATTGTATTTTCAAGTTTTCAAATGCATTTTAACTGAAAAAAATGTTAAAAATTGAGTTGGAGGTAGCAAATAAGAATTTCGAAAAGAATGAGTAATGATCAGAAAATTTGTTAAGTTAGTGGCTCATTAAAAAAAAAAAAGAGTAGAACTAAAGGACACCACATGACTTTCTAAGGGCACTACACATTCTAAGAGCACCACAAACTATTAAACAACTTCTAAAATTATTTCCAAGCACACCACACTCATTTCCCATATTACCCTACTAATAAAAAGAAAAAAGAAAAAAATAAAGAAATGAGAGAAAAAAGGGTTTTGGTGGGTTTTCCACACTGATGGCATGGAGACATTGATGGAGATCTCTCTTCATCTTGCTCATTAGTTTCTCTCTCTCCATTTCTCTCTTCTTATTTCTCTCTCTCTTTATGTCTGATTAATGTTGTGAATTGTGAATTTCAAGTTTGTTTCTTCTTGTCAAACCCCTCTACATCCTGATCTTCATTGCCAATCATTCGGTCATCCCGGCCGCACAAATAGTGGAAGACTTGGTTGGTGCGGCCGAACAAGAGCAGACTAGTTCGGCTGACACGGCCGAACTCGTGCAATAGTGTTCAGTCTGTACTTGTCGAACACGTCAGATCTAATTTTCATAAAATTCATCTACATTTAGGCGAAATCTTACATTCTTTGATCTGAATGAATCTTCATCAACCATTGTACTTTTCTTCACTAAATGATTGGACAAATAGTGAACTTTTTAAGTAAAAATGATGTAGTGTATTGGCGAGGAGAAGAAGAAAGGAGAGAAAAAAAAGGGTTTGAGTGAGTTTTTATTATATAGTATATGTATGAGGGATATTTTAGTCTTTTAGAATCATATTAAATTATATTAAAAAATGGTGTTATGCATTTAGTCCTACTCTTAAAAAAAATTAATAGCAAAGTCATATTAACCTTAAATACGTGATGCCATGGTTTGAAACGTGAGTTTCCGATTTTGCCCTATGTGGTCATTGCAAAAGACAAAAGCAGAAAAGGCGGCTATCCAATAGGAGAGCAGAGGCCACGCAGAATTCAAAACCTTCTGGAGGGCTATTTTAGTAATTTAATCACTCCTTCAAGATGAAGATTTTTTAGGTTATACAATTCCAAGGAGATCATGTTGGTGTCCAATAGAAAATACGCGTAACGTAAAATAACTAAAATCGAATAGATAGGAGATAATTTCAGATAAAGAATGCTGCCGCGATCCGCCGTAGTTCTTCGCCGGATGGTCGTCGCCGCCGCATTCTTACTCCTCTGCGCTGTGATTGCTGAGTCCGCCAATGATTCCAAGGCATTCACCATTACTCGTTCATTCTCTCACTTTAACTGTTTTTTCATTTTGATTTTTTTCTGTTAATATGTCGGAATGTGGATCGCAGGTCGGCGGATGCAGCAAAACCTGTGTGGCGGAGAACTGTAATAGTGAGTCATCTTCAATTCAATGCTTAACGTTGATCGATTTTAATTTTGTTTTGGTGCTTTAGCTGATATCTTTTCTTCTCTCTGCTTTAGCAATGGGGATTAGGTACGGGAAGTACTGCGGAGTAGGATGGAGCGGATGTCCGGGGGAGAAACCGTGCGATGATGTGGATGCCTGTTGCAAGATCCACGACGAATGTGTTGAGAAATATGGTATCCATCTACTTAACTGCTGATTTTTCTTATGGAAACTGGAATCATTTAAATAGGAGATAGAATTATGTTATGGTTTAAGGAAGCTAAGAGCATTAGTTCATTAAAATGATCTGATTGCTGTTTAGCTGATTTTATGCCTTCTCTGTGCTTGTCTTTGAAGAAAATGACACTTATTTTATTGGAAATTTTATGTTCTTTCGTTGGCTGATTATTTGAAAGATAAGCCTACTATAGCTGTTACCTGTTTATTTTGTTCTGGTAATGTGTAGTACTTGTGTATATGTGTTACTAAAAAGTAGCATGATATGTGGTGTTTCCATCTATAAATATGATAGTGGTTGAGCATTCTTTGTGGGTTTTACTTCCTTTGAAGGGATGCTGTAGGTTTATCATCAACATTTTGCTTAGTATGAGGACAATTCTCTGACAGGTGCTGCTGCCATGGGAACACATGGTTTTTTTAATTTGATGCAAAATAGGATAAAAACAATACATGAGTTAGTCAAAACGTTTGAGCCATGTGAGTGGAAGAACATAAATAATTTGGTGAAAGGTTTAGTGGCTTTTCCCCCTTTTAATAGTGTTTCTTGATCAAAATTTGGAATTTGGAATTCTTATATCCAAATGCCTTTAAAAATGATAGTAATTGTTTGTCACTCGCTCAGAGTTCAGGACAATCAAACTAGGAATGATCTTATTCCATATTTATATGGGGGGCTGACTGTCTTTCATCAATTTTTTTCGGAATTTTTGGAAGAACAGAGGAAACTAGGCAATCTCCTTAGAAAGATTGTTAGAAAATCTCTTCTCTCAACAAATGTCCACTTTTTGTGAAGTTTGTTGAATGAAGAGCTAAAAATGTTTGGAACCCGAACTGCTAAGAAGAAAGGGACAATATAAATATTTTTGAAGACTTGGAGTAAAAACAGTACCATTGGTGTAATCATGTGGATTGTGGGAGAATTTTCTGTAATTCCACATTAAATGACATGCATGATCATATCTTTTGTCTTTAATCAGTACAGGAAGCCAAATAGAGTTCCATCTAGGATTTGATACCTCTGAGTTTGCTGATTGTTTAATATGTTGACCTAAAATGTCAAGCAATGGTAAAAGTTGAACCTGATCAACTAAGGGGTGAACAGAGGTGAAACTTTCTTATTTTTGAATGCCTTGTCTTTGTCCAACTCGTCGTATATAAGTCTATTAGTTATAATATTGTATTGGCTTCTAAAAACAATTTAAACATTGAAATACTTTGGTTGAGTTCTCATGGTTGTCTCTACCATGGCAGTAAAAACAAATCGTGATTGTTCCTTTCATTTGTTCTGATTGTAATGTTAAATTATGTTTCATGATCATCTAAAGGTAATCATAAATTAAGTAGTAGAACATTTGCATGATCCAGCTGTGGACATCTGTACCGACAAAAGAACATATTGATTATTGCTAGATTTATTAATGTCTTTGTGAATATGAAACTTGCATGATACAGATAAATGCTTTATTATTCCTTTTTAACATTAAGAAACTGTTCCAACCCTGTGGTTATTCTTAAAGGCTCATTGCCCTTGAGGGATAGATGTATGTAAACAGATAAAATGTGTCATCAGAAGAAAGATGGTGATGATTTACCCCAACGATATCATGTTTACTTTGGGGGATTAGGTGGGATTACAGTCCCTTTATTGCTTGAGCTTGGATGACATCATGGTTCGAATGAGTGGCCAAATTAATAATGTAATTTTTTTTAATCATTTATTAGAATCTGTCTTATGAAACTGTGCAACAAATAGGAAATTAAATCTGTCTATTATCATCAGGATTTGGAAAAGATTCCTCTTTTCTTTTCCACATCAGCCGTAAGCACATTAGAGCATCCACATTGATGTTTTAGTGGATGTTATTAACTGAACAAAATTCTGTTACTACGTGCATGTGTGTTCTTAAGGTGTTGTTGTGTGTGTTCTCTATGAAAAACATCGAAACGCCTCAACACATTGATGTGGATGCTCTTAGTTGTGTCATGGTACGGTCCCACCCATAGTGGGAGTGGGACACAACTTAATGTTTTCATCACCACTGATGGGATAAGTAGGGAATTAATCTTTCCATAACAACTATCATCATGGAATCAACTTGTAATCTTGTGTTGCTACCATCAACAGTGGATGCATTGAGTCGCGTCATACATGATAGGGAAGCATTTTTCGTATGATATGTGTATGTATAGGCTAACCTGATTGATTTGAATATGTTGAGGTATGACCAACATCAAATGCCACGAGAAGTTCAAAAGGTGCATAAAGAAGGTACATAAATCAGGGAAGGTAGGGTTTTCTAAAAGCTGTCCATATGATGTAGCTGTGCCTACTATGCTTCAGGGAATGGATATGGCCATTTTGTTTAGTCAATTTGGTAGGCCAAAGGATGAACTTTAGTATTTTAGTTTAAGATTCTTTGAAAAAAATTCACCAATTTACGAAATTTCCATTTTTTTGGAATGTGGAGATAGATCCACTTCATAGTGATGCCAATTTGTAACAATTTCCATGTGAAACGAAAAGGTGACTTCATAAATGTGAATTTATTAGAACCTCTCTCTCTCTCTATATATATATATATAATGTATTGCGGTGGAATGCAGAGAAAAGAAGAAAAGAGAACATTTGTATCTTTTTTTTTTTTTTGAAGTACTAGGACAATTTGTACCATATTTCTTGAGATGATTTTGTATTCCAAAAATGAGTGTGTGTGTATATATATATATATATAATGGGTACTTAATTTTAATATGAAATAATCATATTGACTATATTATTAGTGAAATGGTGAAGTGGAAGTGACGTGGGGAGAGAGACCATCACACCATTACAGATCCTCTAGAAGTGGGATTTATAATCTTATTTCTTAAAACTATTGAATATAATTGGTTACAAATTTGAGTTTTTCTTGATTCATTTTAACAAACATATATACTGCGTATAAATTTGAGTTTTCTTGATCAGATTTAACACATGTATATACTTGAGGGAAAGTGCAAAATGACCATAATTCCGTGAAACGGCAAATACTTGTTGGTGAGGTGCGAAAACAACATTCCCTCAGTGATTTTACATTGAAGTGGATTCGAAGTCTCCATTCATTTTGCTCAAAAATAGTTTAAAATAAATATTGGATCTTTAATGTGCATCTATTCAAATACTACTAACAGATTCACAGTAGAAAATTTCAAATTCCTCCATTCAAATGAAGTAAAAGGCTTGTGTGGAAAATTTCAAACCCCTTTGTTCAAATGAAGTATAAGGCTTGAATGTGTGCAAGTGTGAAATGAGTCTTATATATTATTGTAATTTGAAACTAAAATTTCAAATGCACGCTTTTTATTTTTATTTTAAAAGGGAATTGATACTCTAACTCAACCCTTTGATAATCAAATTAACATAAAAACTCCTACGCACCAATTGAATTCACACCCATACAATCAGATTGATCCGATTTGAGTTAATTTTGTGTACTCAATAGATTCATATTGTGTATGTGTACATGATATATGCGTACATATACATGATACAATCATATCATGTACACTTAAATCATGTACACTATAAGACATGATGTATTCTTCAAGATAGAGTTATACGTGTACACAATAAGACTCTATTGTGTAGTTATTTACTCCAACACAATAGAATTATATATATATATATATATATACAATATGAATTATCATATAATACGATATAATCTCAAATCAAATCAATCAAATTATATGAATTTTTATTTGTGTATCTACTCATAAAAGAGTCACTCCCAAATTAATTGCAATATGATGTAGATAGGAGGAAGACTAGAGAAAAACGCGCACAAGGAAGGAAAAAAAATAAAAAAGAAGAAAAAACAAAAAACGCGCCAAACATGTTTATTTGGAGACGCGCTAATGAATTTGCATTACCACGTTGCCTTTTCTTTTCTCTTCTTGCCTACAATTTTACATAGTTTGAGGGCATAATGATTTGAGTGACACTTGTGTCCCTCGGGCATGATGTCTCTAAATTAATCATCATAAAGTGTTATATATATTCTTTACAGGTATCATATGTATACTCTTCAAGTATCACATATCCTTATATGCATATGATATCTGTAGAGTATATGTATAACACAAAGAAATATAACACCTGTATAATATATATATAACACCTGAAGAACATATATATAATACTTAAATCTGTGTTCTTATGTGTCTCAGGGGTATATAAGTTTTTGCCTAATGATTTTGGTCCAGCTTCATCCATTTTATAAATTTTTATTTGTGAGATTACTTTATATAGATATTATTCTGAAAATTCAATTTGAATGCAAGTACCTAAGTAGTGGTAACCACTATACGATATGTAACCGCATCGATTTAACCTATTCAGCCACTTTAAGTGTCAGATGGTCATTTATATAGGTTTAGATGGAGCTGTTCAACTCTAGATAGTCATTCTAAGCGTTATATAACTTTTTTTCTTGTCGAGTTCTTAGCAAAATGATGTTCTTCTTATTATATCACATTATTATTTAGATAAAGATAAAAAAATCAATAGATCGAGAAATATAAATATTATGTTCTTCATAATCATTGAAACAATTTTATACAAATATAATTCAAATGAGATATTAATTTTTTCCTTAGTTATACAATACAAACTAAAAAAATATAATATAAGAGTTCGAATATGTATTGTAAAGGTTAAAAAGTTAAGAGAAATTACTATCCTAAAAAGTCTATATAACTTATTTGCAAGTTAGATATCGATGAACCGGACAATTAAAATAAGACGATTTATATATTAATATTTATACAAACAATTGTGTGAGACAAATTTGTAAATAATTTTCATGAGAGAGAGATTTATTTTACCACCAATCGAATTCATTTTCATAAATTTATATTCCAATTGTAAAATCTAGGTTATCGATTTATTGTCTCACATAAAACGGGAAGTGAAATTATATTTTAGTTGAGGTTGAATAGGTTATAGGACAGTGCAGATACATATGGGGTCAGAGTATGAAAAGTCAATGTTATTTTTCATTAATAATTTCCCCAGAAATTTCGAATCATCCATTATCATACATTTCTCCCCCAATGAAGAGAGGAATTTCATGAAGCACCATCACAGTTCAGATCCTTCTCTCCTAATTTATCTTCCTGAAATTCAACTCAATCATACTCCTTGGATTAATCCGAAGCTGTTTGGATCGAAGGTTTTTCAGCGGTTTGTCTAGATTCCAAGGAAAACCTACAACAAGATTAGCATCAGTGATCGCATTTTCAGAAGATGAAATCGAAGCTTTTGCAGAATTCCAAGGACTTGCTTTCCAGGAGCTTCAATCCTACCAAATGGTAGATCATACTCAATTGTGTCATTGTGTGTGTCTGTGTGTGTAATGATCGGTAGTTTGATGTTGTTATGCACTTTACTTAATGATGACTTCTGTCTGATATTGAATTCGATTCAGCAAAACGTCTCTGAGGTTGGCTGGCTCAAGGTTGAAGCTATTGAGGAATAAGAAAGAGGTCCAATTGAACCAGATGAAGAAGGAAATAGCACAGTTGCTTGAGTCTGGCCAGGATCAGACGGCTCGAATTCGAGTAATTTTGTAAATTAGTTGTAGTTTAAATGCATGATTTTAATTTGTAATTTGGGTATGATTCGTTAGATTGCAGGTTCCTATTCTACATGTTAAGATGGATGATCTTGCTACTAGCTAAGAAACAAGCATTAACAAGAATGCCTATAGAGTTGTTGGAGGTGACGATACATTAGCTTATAAGAAGCATTTGAGGTGGTTTGGGTTTTACAGTGTCATGGATTTTAGAATGGAAGTCAGGTGAAGTTCAACATTATAGTGCTTTCAAGTCTACATAAGATCTATAACCACATTAATGCTAACTAAACCATGATTACCGAATGTCGATTCATGAATCAGGAAGTAAGTTTTTTGTTTGTTTTAAAACATAATGTATTAAATAGATGCAGAATCAAATATCCTTTTGTTAGATGTTTTCAGATGATGATGTTTTCTTACTGCACATCTATGAATTCAGAAGACTTCAAAAGATACAGGGTTGAAAATTGATTTAGTGATTTGTTGCCCTTCAAATTACAAGACTCAAGGCATGTAAAAGAGAATTTTTAACTGAGCTTTCTTTTTGATATGCTTGTTTCAGTGCTGATTTGTCCAAATACATTGAAAGAATGTTGTGTGTATGCATGTATGTGTGTGTATACATAGGTATTTATTTGTTTATGTCATAATTTATGTTTCTGACAGATTAAGGTACCAGATAGATAAAACTCAAGATTGGGTGAGTATGTGTGTTTACCCTTGATCTTCTAGTTATGTGAGCTTAACAATTTGTCGTGTGGTTTTGATGTTTTAATTTTATACCATTTTGCCCCATTAATTTCCACTTGTACCCTTGTCAGCACTTGTATTCTGGCATCATTCTTCATGAGAATGACATTTTATGCCAATCGTATAAATTCTCAGGTTGAGCATGTGATTAGGGAAGAGAAGATGATGGCCGCATATGATCTTCTTGAGATATACTGTGAACTCATTGTTGCACGTCTGCCAATAATTGAGTCGCAAAAGTACGTATACAATGCACTCCAGAATGCCCACAGTTCTCTGTCTTATCAAGTGGGCTTACTTTTCTTTGCATCTGCAATATTCAAATTATTTCTTAATCAACTCATCAAGATTTCGTAGACATAAGTGGGAATAGCTCCCTGCATCTTCTGGTTTCAGTTTGCTTACAATATCGAAGGGATACAGTTTCTGGGTCTGCTTCGAAGGCATTAGATTTTATATGGTTTCCAATTGTCTGTGTAGGGAATGTCCTATTGACCTGAAAGAAGCAATTGCAAGTGTAGTATTTGCATCGCCAAGATGTGGTGATGTACCTGAACTTCTAGATGTAAGGAAGCATTTTTCATCAAAATATGGAAAAGAGTTCACTACTGCCGCCACAGAGCTTCGTCCACAGTGTGGTGTGGGCCGCCTGGTATTTATGGAAGCTTATTTATTTTATTTAGTACTTGAATTGACATTTGTGCAAGGTGGCTCTATGTTGAGTCATGGTTTCAATGATTTGAATTGAATGGAGTTAAAATCCACGTAAATCACTTAAAAATTTGTTCAAGAAGAGAGATGATGGATTTCAAACTTAGATCAATGCAAACAACATGAATGAATTTGCTATTATAGTTTTAAATTCCGCCTCTAATCTTCCATTGGGGCATTACCTAATCATCTCCTGTTGTGCGATTGCAGTTGGTTGAGAAGTTATCTGCGACATCACCTGATGGACAGACCAAAACTAAAATTTTGGGTGCGATAGCAGAGCTGCACAATGTTAAATGGGATCCTCAGTCATTTGATGAGAACGATTCGGTACGTATCTAGTGACTTTCTGGAATGGTATAGTTGCTTTGGAGTTTGCATGTTCTGCATGTATTCATTTATGTTTCACTTGTTTAATATTACCAGGGAGGACCGAGTCTCATCAGTAAGGAGAAGACTGAACTGCAAGCTGAACCTCTTCGTTTTGATGCTGCTCACCCAAGCAACAACGTAAATAGTTCTCCATTGAACTTTTCTCAGCAGGATACTAGAATCTCATCGGCAGCAGAAAAGCTATCTTCTGGCCCAACTTCTGATGGCAGCACTAAAATTCAACCTGAAGCAAGGCCTCCTGGTATAAAATATATCTATGTTTTTTAATTAATTGAGTGGGAACTGCAAATTCTATTGTGCTTGATTAGTTCTTGTCATGTGCTTTATTGTTTATTTTCTGTTTTACTTGCATTAGATGACATGATGTCACATTTATTTCAAGGGGATAGACATAATAGCCACCATGAAAGACCGAGGTGGAATATGGAATTCAAGGATGCTTCTTCTGCAGCTGAGGCGGCTGCTGAGGCAGCAGAACGAGCAAGTATGGCTGCTAGAGCTGCTGCAGAACTTTCAACTTATGGTAGAATTATGACGCATTATTCTACTGAATCACCTCAGTCAGATGTTTATACTCTAAAAGATGGACTTGAAGCACCCTCAAATTCGAATTCCGCTGAAAGATATTCCAAAGCATCACCCAATACATCTTCTTCCGAACCTACTGGGTTAGGAAATCCACAAATAGATGGAATTGAACCTAGCAAGATAATGCCATCTTCAAGATTCGAGGAGGGTGATAGTGGTTCAGAGGTATACAGCCAATCAGCTTCTTTAAAACCCAAAGCTTCAGGTAATGATGATTCTTCGTATCAGGCTGTACCATTTGTGGATGAGAATGCTCAGATAAACTCCTTAAAGGAGGTATCTGAAGTTGAAATAAGTATGAAGAAACAGTCATTCAGCTACGAGAATGAAACTGCAAACTGCTGGCCAGAGAAAGCTGCAAATCACGGAGAAGGGAAGATTGCTAGAGAGAAAAGTTTGAGCTCTTCTCGTTCTCAGTCTAGCATTTCTGATGATGTGAATATATTTGCAAATATTGAGGACCAAAAGTTAGAAAATAATGCTGGTGAGGATCCTGTCATGAGTATCAGTAAATCAAGCTTTCATGGAGAAGCTCCTGAGACAAGCTCGCATGAACCTGCTGCTGTATTCTTTGACAAATCTGATTCAGAGGGTGATGATGATCATGGCCCTGATAAAGGCCCTATATACGATGAGCAGGACTTGGAATTTCATTTGCCCTCATTAGGTCAAAATTCACCCGACCGGCAATCAATAAACACCGCTTCTTGGAGTCATCAATCTAGTTCAAGCAATATACTGAACTCAGCTTCCCTACCATTATTTTTTACCAGGGAAAAATCATCCCCTTATTTTTCTGAAAACACAACAGTGAGAGATGATTCTGAGCTGGATGATTTTGCACCAGTGACATTTGATGATTCTGAAGGACCAACGTCTGATATTGATGAGGACATGAATGTTAATAAGGTAAATCTTCTACATGAATACGATGACGAAGAGCAATCAATTAGATCAGAGTTTGAAGATAAAACTGGTCAGTCAGTTGGATCACTGTTTAAGAAAGAAGGATATTCAGAAATTGACAGTAAAACACTATCAGTTTCTTCTGATGATGAGGAAATGCACTTGGACAGGAGCCAGGTTAATATTTCAAATGCAGGTTCTTCAGAAAAGTTTAGTCTTCTGAAGCCATCTGCTGAGCCACCAGCATGGGGATCCATAGACTCTCAGATAGAATCTAAAGAGCTTGGCGATGAATCCACTTCTGAGACTGAGGAGAAGCTGAACTTTGGAAAACTAACCGGTGGTTTTCGCCATAAGGGGCACAACCATCTGCCTATCTTTAAGAATATATCAGATGTATCATCATCTGTCAAGAAGGAAGAAGAGACTAGTGCCACTGATTACAAGTTCCACTCATTCATCTTCAGTTGAGCAACCCAAGATTGGTACAACTCTTGAACATAACAAAAGCTCAAGAACACCAGATTTACACTCTGAATTGTTATCGTATAGCAGTGACAGTTCTGTAGAAGAAGATTTAATACCAAAGAGTTCTGGTCAGAAACAGGCTCCCACTGCGGTGAAGGCAGTCAAAACAAAGTTGGCTTTAAGACCCTCAAATTCAATTTTTGGTTCAGATGACAGCGATTTGGATGAGGATTCTCAAAAAGAGTCCCTTACTCGAAAAAGTCACGTTCGAAGTGGGATTTCTCGAAGAACAAAAGCTTCTCGTTCTAGTACCGGGACAAACTCTCTTTCAGAGACGCGTCTGAAATCTGAAGCACTCAGTTCTGATGGCATGGATAGAAAACCCACAACCTCCTACGACTCTGGGACTCCAAATAAATCTGAGTCCCACAGGAGGAACTCAGTGGCTTCTATGCCAGTTAAACCAATGGCAACTCCTGTATTAAAGCAGGAACCAAAAAAATGGCTGAAATCCGAAGTACACGCCTCTCCTGATAATCAACAAGAAATCCAGCCCTCAAGCAGAAACTCTAGTCTATTGGAAAATTCTGAGCAACCAAAACCAGTAGAAGTGGCTTCTAAGCCGACTAATTCAACTCCGTACAAGACAATGCAAGAATATAAGATCTCCAAGAAGCCAGAAGAAGTGCCAAACACTCAGCAAAACTCAGGTACATCAAGCAAAACATCTTCAGATAAAGTTGACATGACCAAAAAAGCTAGTCATGTTCACCCAAAGCTTCCTGATTATGATACATTAGTACAATCACTTAGAATGAACAATTCATGAAAAGCTGGGGTTTTCTTTCATGCACACTCATCCATTTTCAAATAGTTTTTCTGATTATAATTGTTACCCATATCTTTTGTCAGGCCAATGATGTGAACTGTTTGGATTGAGTTTATGTAAAGTTATGTTTATACTATTATTTGTTTCCATTTTCAAATCTGATATCTGTTATCAATTGCTGCCTGTCCTTGCACCTTTTAGAACAATGGTTTTGATGGAATTGGATCTTTAAAAACGTCCTCTTTACATGTAGTGTTGTTGAATATTTTCACTTAAATCCTAGTTGATAAGAGTTCCTACTGCTTACATTGTAAAAGTTTGCCCATTTGTTTCGTAAAATTTAGTTTCCTTTACTTCATGTTATAATATGAGTTTTTTTTTAATCAGTCCTTATAGTGGTGGCTAATTCAAAGAATTTTTTGAAGATGAGAGGAATATTTTGTTTTTTGAATAATTTTTCTCATAAATATGGATTCTTCTAATAATGGCGTAATTTTCAATTTAAATCTCAATTTAAAAATTTAAGTTTAATTTTGGTTGGAAAATTCGAATTTCGTTGGAAAGCGTCACATAAAAGTTAAAATGCCCACGACCTTCAAAGTTCAAAGTGTGGTTACACATGACCTTTAGAGTTCAAAGTGTGGTTTTTTAGTGAACTAAGTGTGATGTGGCTACACATGTAAATCTCTTATTGGTTGGCTGCAATTAGAAAATTCAATAAATAAATTAAATTCCAGATTATTATAAAAATAATAATAAAAATTCGGAGTGTAAAATTTTTAAGGTACATGATAGGTCCTTTTGAGTTTCAATGAATCAAGTGGAGTGCAACATTCGAAGTAATGGACCAATTACGAGGATATTTCTTAAAATTTCGGGTTGCATATCAATAATTGAAACTCAAAACGACCCAACATGCATATATTGCATTGTTACAAAATTGAAGGTGGTGATTTGTGGTGTTAGAGTCGACAAATCACAATAATTGCTATCTAGCTCAACTGCTCAGTGATCATCTCATCACATCACTTTACTTTATTGCAATTTTTTGCTTATCACATCAGCAATTGTAATGCACTTGACTCCAAATACGGTGACCTGAAGCGTCGTGTTTCAGTTAATAAAAATACAAATGAACTAAAAGCAACACACATGTCTAAGAGCACCATACACAATAATAAACCAACTTAAAATTATATAAAGAGCACCACATTTATTTCTAAAACTACCCTTACTCAATAAATAAAAGTGTAAAAGACTAAAAAAAAGAAGAGGAGAGGAGAGCAGTAGAGAGAAACGAGAGAGAAGTAGAGTAGAAAGACAATTGATTCGGCCTTCGGAGAAGAGAAGATTTCGGTTTATTCGTCCGAAGTTCGGCTAAAATGGAACCAACCCATCCAACTCCAACAACTAGAGCAATAAATTTCAATGGTTAGTTCATTTGAAAGTTTTGTTTCAATTTTGCAAATTTGTGAGTTGATTTTTGTAGAAATTGATTTAGTACTTTAGGTTTTGTTATGGGTTTAGGGTTTAATGCTTTAATTTGCTGAAATTGTATGCAAAAACGCATGAAATTCCTGCCAATTTGTCGAAATTTTTTGATAAAGACGAACTGTCTGGCGGCCCTGGTTGGCCGAATGCGCAGCGTGCAGGACGACCACCTCGGCCGAAAGCGTTGTACGCGGGTCGGCCGTGCTGGCTGAACACACTGCGCGCGCCCTCGGCAGGATTGGCCAAACGCACTGCGTGCACCCTCTGCAGGATTGGCCGAACGAACAGCGCGCGATCTCGGCCATTCTGGCTGAACGCGCAGTGTGCGCCTGTGGCCAGGCTTGCCGAACAACTAATTTTTTTTATGTGTTGTCCATTTTTTTTTGTTGTGTTAATTATTCTTGTTTGTAATTTAGGAATTACATATTTAAGGAGGAACAGACCAACAACTTCTGAAAGGAGGCGTCGAGAAGTGCTACGTGGTGAAGGTTCGAACACGTAAGAAGCGGCCGTACCCATGCCGTTTGCTTATCAAGAGCCTCCACAGGATATTTCACAGGACTTCCCACAGGATATTGCATACGATTTCCCACAGGATAGACCACATGATTTCCCACATGATATTTCACACGATTTCCCACAGGTTATTCCCGTTCAAGCTGAAGTAGAGTATTATCCCCCTGAGCCTGAAGTGAATGAATAAGTTGAGGAGCACCCGGTGGCTGAGGGAGAGCGTGAGTCTGAGATACTTACTGGACCTTTTCCCGGTGGCCCGAGCGATCATCGTCTATTGCCAAGTTTTAAGACGCATGTGGCCGCCAAGATATGGCTTGGTAAGGAGCGTGACATAATAAAGTGTTTATGTCACACAACAAAGCTTGAATCATGGAGGTCCGGTGGTGACTTAGCCCAATTTTACAGGCTATTGAGGCGTTCCAAAATTGCCGATCTCCGCCATATTTTGTATAAGAACCCCAACAAGACCTTATTTGTGCTTTCGTTGAGCGGTGGCATCCGGAGACAAATAACTTTCATATGTCGTTCGGTGAGATGACGATCACACTGGACGATGTCTTCTGCATCACCGGACTTCCAATTGAGAGAAAAGTTGTTGTCACACCGGCTCAAGGTCTCGAACGACCAAGTGATGTGCTTCAACGTGTGTTGGGGTGAGTAGGGATGAGGCGTTGGAGGAAAGCAAAGGATATGGAGTTAGGTTAGAGTGGCTTCGAAAGACCTTCAGTCCCTATGGTCTCGTTTCCTGATGAAGAGGAGAGACTCTACGCTGCTAGGGCGTATCTATTGTACATGCTAGGGTGTACTATTTTTACTGACAAGAGCGGTAGTAGAGTCTCCACCCAGTTTCTTCCCCTGTTGGAGCACGTTAAGAGAGTACACAAGTATGCTTGGGGCACTGCTGCACAAGCATACTTGTATCGACAGTTGGGACTTGCTTCTCGATATGGAGTGAAACAAATCAGCGGGTAATTGACATTGTTGGAGGTAACTTTTATCTTTACTTGAAATGCTTTTTTTGGATGGATACACTCTGTACATTTTGGCGTAATTTTTGAACTTTGTTTTTACAGGCATGGATATACGAGTACTTTCCCATGTTGCGACCGACTCACAATGTCAATTACAATGAAGGGAGCAGTCATGTACTAGCGATGAGGTTCGAGGGAGGCTCTCAAGTCCACCTTGGGAGTGCACACCCGATTACATGCCCTGGTTCCACCGAGTTTCACATCCCTTCGTCCAAAACTCGGAGAGGACGTCTATTAGAGCATGTGCTTCTCATACTCATTCGCAGCCACAGCCATGAGAGATGATTGAGAGTGCACGAGGCCATATTACACCAATTGTGGAGATGTGGAGGGCATATGATCCTTCCCTTTCCCTTGAGTACGTGATGCCCTATGTCGAGCAGGCGTATGATGCGTTGTCCATACAGGACACTTAGCACACCGAAGCTCAAGGACGTGCATCATCGAGTAGGCCTCGTAGATCACGTAGATGATAGAGTATCTTGAAAAATGTAAACTTGACATATGTACTTGACAGTTTAAAACAAGTTTGTAATTCAAAGACGCTTTTAGTCACAGTTTTATCATTCCACCGTATTTTTAACAAGTCCAAATTATGTTGCAATTTCTATCGAATGAAAACTATCGTATATATTGCACCAATATGTTTAACAACTTAAGCGTAATTTGTGTAAATAGAATGAGAAGTGAACCAAAAACAACAGTTCAGCCACCTCGACCGAACACAAGCACAAATTTCGTCCAGGGTGGCCGACTCCCTTGTAGGACACTCGGCCAGGAGGACCGAACATTCTACAAGGTATTCGTCTGCCCTGGCCATGGTCTTGTAGAGCAGGTCGGCCATAGTGGCCGACTAGTTTGAAGGGCGTTCGGCCGTTATGGCCTAACCGTAGAAAATCTTGAGCTTTTTTAGAAAAAATTGAGCCGTTGAAAATTTTGAATCGTCATATTTTTCCCAAGATATCAACATCCATTGGGTTTAAAAGGTTTCGATTATCGTCGTTCTGCATATGTTCCTGTTATAAACGAGTAAGAACATCATAAGAACATAAAAAACAGAAATCGTAAATTTTTATATGTCAAAAACGGGACTGTTTGGCCAGGGTGACCGAACAAGCTTCAAAACGTTTGGCCAAGCTGTCCGAACGCCTTACATAGCTGTCGGCCAGCCCGGCGGAACACGTAGCCTTCCGTTCGGCCGACTCGGCGGCATGCGCAATGTGAACTTCGGCCAGCACAACCGAACATCCTATACTTTGTTCGGTCTGTGTTGGCCGAACAAATACCCTTCTACGTGAATTTTCAAGTTCAAAAAACGAAACAACATTGCTATCTACATTTATGCAAACACTTACATTGTTTGTACCGAATGAATCTTCACTAGTCATTGATGGTTTCTTCACTTACTGATGGGGAAAATGATGAAATTTGTAAGACTTTTGTTGCAATTTTTTTTTTTTGTAAGAGTGTTAATGGAGAAGAAGAGTGTTGATGGAGAAGAAGAGAGAGTGTGTGTGGTGCCCTTAGTATTTGTTGGTATCCAATTTAAAATATTGTGTGGTGCCAGCATTTTATGTATTAATGAAGGATATTTTAGTCTTTTCATAAAAAAATAAATTATATCAAAAATATGTGTGGTGCTCTTAGAAGATTGTGTGGTGCTTTTAGTTCATCTCTAAAAATATGACTCATATTGTCACCTAACTTGAAGGTCAAGTCCCAATTAGCAAAATATGAATTGAAATTCAACAAATTCTCAAAGTTTGGGACCATTGGTGACCTAGATGTGACGGGGCGACACACGTCGATCAATAAAAATTTGACCTATGTTGTCATATCACTTCTAAGTCATTGAAGATTCACATATTCTAAAATTGTAGGACTAAATTGATAATTGTAATTATTAGATCAAAATGGGAAGAAACAAATAGTTATAGAACTAAAATGATTTTACTGCTATTTCAAATATATTTACTTAATTGATTAATTACATATTTATGTATATACATATATATTATAACATAAGTTGATATATGCATTTTCATTAAATCATATCTAGTACCATATGTTATGTTGTATTGTTTAATAAATAATTTATTTGAATTTTGAGGGAATAGTAATATATATGTATAATTTCAACCTTTAATATATACTAATTACTAAAGTAATTTAATAAGTTTAATATTTTAAATACTTAATTATATAGTTGTAGAAAAAGTATATTTATTTGAATTAAATAATAAATAAGGATGAGTTGATGAGAATGAAATATACCCAGAATAATTTTTAATTATAAAAGAGATTTTAATAAAATATAATAATTGTTGTAAGTAAAATCAGAATATAATATGTAGGGTCCACATCATTCACCGATGTAAATGCCGTTACGATTTGTGGTATGCACAATGCACCATCTAATAAAATCAAAGGAAATCCATGCATTCGGGTTGGATTTGGGTTAGAGGATTGGTTTTTCTCTTCTTTTTTTTTTTTTTTGGCGCATATTCTTTTGACAAATTCTTGTATGAGACCGTTTCACGGATCCCATTCTGTGAGACGGGTCAACCCGACCAGGCCAAAAGTCAACGGTCAACGATCACCGATCAAAGTCCGGTCAACATCGTTGACTAAAAATATTACATATTATATATAAAAGTAGTACACAACATACATAAAAGTATTACATTATGAATGTAATACTTTTACTTTTATAAGGTAATACTTTTATGTGTATCATATGTGATAAAGTTTTGAGAAATTATGTAATACTTTTGAATGTTTTAGGTATTACTTTTCAATATATTATGTAATACTTTTGTAAAATAGTATGATTTTGGATTTGGTTAGAGTGTATGAAAATATGTAATACTTTTATGTGTAGTAGATAATATTTTTCTATATATCATCTAATACTTTTGTAATATATTATACATTATATGTATATAATACAAAAGTATTATCCGATTTATAGAAAAGTATCACCTAATATACATGAAAGTATTATATTATGAAGTATTAAATGATATATAAAAGTATATTACCTAATACACACAAAAATATTATTACATTAATTATAAGAACATAACATTATGCAATATTTTTATGTGCAACATGTAATACTATTGAAATCAACAAGTAATACTTTCATATACATCATGTGATACTTTTATGTGTAACATGTAATACTATTGAAATCAACAAGTAATATTTTTATGTGTATCATGTAATACTATGAAGTATTAGATGATATATAGAAAAATATTGTCTAATACACAAATGTAATACTTTTATACACAACATGTAATACTATTGAAATCAACAAGTAATACTCTCATAATGTAATGTTTTTGTGTGCAACATGTAATACTATTGAAATCAACAAGTAATACTTTTATATATATCATGTAATACTTTTATATGTAGTACGTAATACTAATTAAAAGTATCACATGATACACATAGAAGTATTATGCGAGTAGAATAACAGTATTACATTATAATTGTAATATTTTTATATATGACATGTAATACTTTTATGCATGACATGTAATACTTTTTGGTCAACGGCGTTGACCGACCATTGACCGGCGTTAACCGGGCGTTGATCATTGACCATTGACAGCTGACCATTGACCATTGATCATTGACCATTGACCGGCGTTCACACAAGACTTACTCTATTCTTTTAGTTTTTGCACCTACCAATAGGTTGTGTTAGACATACTATTACGTTATGTTAAACCTACATTTCTATCCAAATTTCATTTATACATTTTCTTTTTTAGACTTGGTTTTCCAATTTTTGTACCTATCATTACGTTATATGTTACAAATACACTTAAATTATGTTAGACATACATTTACGTTATGTTAAACCTATCTTTCTACCCAAATTTCATACCTTAAAATTAAAAAGGGATAATACTAATTTTCGTCCGCTAAGTATGACCATTTCCAATTTTCGTCCGAAAAGTAACGACTTTCCAATTTTAGTCCTATAAGTTGTAACTTCATTTTTTTTCCAATTTCAGTCTGATTTTCGTCGAAGGCTGACGTGGCAACCGGAATCTGCTGATGTGGCCCGAAATCCTAATCCCTAATTTTTTTGAGTGACATGGACGAGCCACATGGCAACCACGTCATTAATAAAATTAATTGAAAATTCAAAAAATAAAATAAAAAATCAAAATTAAAGAAAAAAAAATTGTTTCATCTTCTTTGTTCGAATCAGCCACCACCATCCTAGGTGAAATCCGTCGAAAATCAGATTGAAATTGGAAAAAAATGTGAAGTTACAAGACTAAAATTGGAAAGTCGATACTTAGCGGATGAAAATTGAAAAAGGTCATACTTAGCGGATGAGAATTGATATTATCCCAATTTAAAAAAAAAAAACTGCTAGGTTTGGCACATTTTGTACATGTACCATTAGGTAGGTCTAATATAACACAAATGTAGGTCTAATTATACATAAATGTAGGTCTATTGGAACGAATTTGGTTGGTCTTGAACGTGAGTACCAGGTGCATGGGGGTGCGTTGACCGGATCAATCCTAATGTATGGATCTAGATCCGTGTGTTCGACTCATATAAGTTTTTGCCATAAAATTATTACGTGCTCAAAATCAGTTTTTATCCTATATGTCAAAATCATATCAAAATCATTTAATTTTGTATAAAACTAATTCAATTTTATTGTTAATATTTGAATGAAGAGGTTTTTTTCCAATTAACTGTTAATCGTAACCATTGCTATTTTTTTTACATTAATGTTGCATAGTTTAAAATGTAATATTACATAAAAGGGATAGAGATTTCAAGTTTAGAGAATTTGAATTGAAGCAAAATTCTCTCTTTACACGTTAAAACTAACTCTAAAACTACATTCCACGGTTATGGATTATGGATAATGTTGAAATGCTCGTGAAGCAATTCTCAATGTTTAATTATCTCATCCTTTTATTATATCATCCGAAATTAATTAGATACTATATCTAACACATCAGTATAACGTGTGGAGGGTGGATAGGTGTTGTAGGACTATATAGATTATTATGTATTGTTGGAGGTAAATAGCAAAGAAAGGGGTGTGTGTTTAGAGGGTGGTGCATGGACGCCACGTGTCAAAAGGAGGGAACTAACAGTGCAACACATAGAGAGGATATATCGGATCGAGTCCCCAGTTATGTTCTCCATCTTCACTTTTATCTAATTTCTCTGCTGCAACTATACAATTACGATGGAGAAGAAGCATCTTTCAAGCATTGCCAACAAAGTTATTACAAGATGTGCCCTGTACTCTCTCTCTCTCTATCTCTCTCTCTCTCTCTCCAATGCATATTTCAGATTGCGATCATATGTATCCTATATATGTTATATGTATATATGAAATATTGGCCTCTCTTTTTCTTCCTTTCTTCTTTAAGGATAAACGATTAGGGTTGGGGATAAGCACCATATATCTTCTAGTTTTCTTAAATATGGCACCAGCTTTTGAGATTAGTAATTAGATTGTTTTTATCTGTGTTAATAACCTTAATTAGCCACTTGTTATATACTACAGCTACTTCAGTTTGAGAGAGAGAGAGAGAGAGAGAGAGAGAGAGAGATGTTTCAGCAGCCTTACTATGTAAGTGCATAAGCATAATCATCAACATGCTAGTCCCATAAAAAATTTCAATCTTAATCCCCTTATTATATTAATTAGGACTGTCCCAATTTTGGTCTTGCCAATAAAAAAACTTGCATTTTAATCGAGTATCTTTGTTGACCATGGAACTTTCTTTAGGACTAAATTGAGCACTAGCAACTGAAAGACTATAAAAATCTTGAAAAATTGCAATTTATCCTCATAAAATCCAGTATTCTGCCCCATGCTTAATCAAGAAAGCGCATTTCGTTTTGCTAGCTAGCATATGCAAAATTGCATTGTCATGACAAAATTGTTGCATTTGGCTCACAGGGTACTTGATATTTCTGTTGATTTGCTGATTGAAGAATTCGTGAGGGAATGGGAGGGTGGGATGGATGGTTATTCGAAGAAATTAGTGGAGTTGTGCTGCACAAAAGCACTTTCTGTTATTTGTGGTACTATTGATCAAAAAATCTGCAATGGTTCTTTTAGCCGCTTCACGTTTGATATGATGCTTGCTTGGGAGATGCCAAGCACCGAAGATGAAGAATCACATTCTGTGAGCCTTGTCTCTCCCTATATATGCCTAACTGATCTTCATTAATTACACATGAAGTAATATGGATATGATTACTTCATGTTATTTAGGAGTGCGTAGCGAAAGAGAGAGAGGAGAAGAAGGCCGTTTCGATAGTGAACAATCCTCCACAAGACGATGTTTCTCTTTTCTATTCAGATATCATGCCACTCCTTGTACATATATGCCTCCATCTGCCTTGCTAATTCCTTTGTTTGTTGCTTACGCGAGTGATCATATTATAGTTAAGTTGACTTTGTTCAGGTCGACCGTGAGGCGAGCGCGGGAGAAGATGCATTTGTATGGTTGGGAACACTTGTTCCATTAATTGTAGACATGGTTAATGGTAGATTTACTTTTGAGACATTGACAGCACCTACCGCCCATCGCCTTCACTTTCCAGCTTACGACTTTTTCTTAAAAGAAATTCATAGGTACATCCCAGACTACTTTATTTATTTTCCAACATCTAATATTACATACATCATTTTGATATATGTATTTTGTTAGGTGTATAAAGCATTTGCAGAAGCAAGAAACACCAACGGGGGCTGAACTAGGTGATGACGAATTTATATTGCATGTCGAGGGAACTGCAAGTTCACAGAGAGTGGTGCGCCATATTGGAGGAACTAGTTGGCCCGGTCAGTCAGTCTACGATTTTTCAGAATTAATCTTCCATTCCGACATAGATAATATTGTTCCTTGAATAAAACAAGATGAGTAGTATTGTTTGTAGGCAGGTTGACTTTGACAAACTATGCCCTTTACTTTGAGGCGTCGGGTATTGTATCTTATGAAGCCGCGGTGAAGCTTGACCTTTCAAAGGATATTGAGCAGAGTGTGAAACCTGCAGCAACGGGTCCTTGGGGTGCTCCTCTTTTCGACAAAGCTATAGTTTATGAATCTTGTGAATTGTGAGTGCAATTCATTCTTTAAGCTGCCTCTTGTATGTTACGTTGGCAGTACTCGCACTGAATAACGTCCTCTTGCTACGTTGTATATACACCTTCTAGAGAAGAAGGTGTTGTCTTAGGATTCCCAGAGATGACGAGTTCAACGAGGCGTGACCATTGGCTTGCTCTTGTAATGGAGATTATGCTAATGCATAAGTTTCTGTCAAAGTTCAAGGTGGAATCAGAACTCGAAGTGTGGGAGATGCATGCGAGAACCATATTAGGGATAATCCGACTTCATGCAGCAAGAGAGATGCTTAGAATTTCCCCTCCGGAACCCAAAAGCTTTTTGATATTCGCTTTGCTCGATGAATTGCCCAAGGGGGACTATGTGCTACAAGAGCTCGGCGAGAGTCTTAAAAAGTCGGCTAGGGGAAGTCCCTGCACTGCAAGTTCCATTCTCAGGAACTTGAATGTCTCTCAACCCTGTAATCCTTGCCTAGAGCCGAAACAGATTGCTAGTAATAGTGAAGCTATGCAGCCTGAGAACCTCTCGTCGTTGGAGAGTGCTATAAATGTGTCACGAGAGGAAGCGAAAGAAACGGACATGGCTAAAGCTACAGCTAAGGGACTAAAAGAAGATGCTGGTATTAGTGAAAGCGCCCAAGTTCTAATGGTACTCATTATGGAACTTCTTATGTTATATATCTTCCCAGCTTGTTGCATCTACAAAACATTTGGATATATTCCAAAAAACCGTCTCTAAAGTTGTGTTTGGATAGAGTGATTTGAAATCCATTGTTAATATGGATTTCAGATAAATAACTCCAGTGTTCTGTGCATTCCTTAATTTCCTGTCTGAGTACAATCTTATATTGTTTTGTACTTGTCTTTGAATTTAGTTACTGTCTTTGTTCGTACATGTGTATTAAACTACGTATATAACTTTTTTTAAGTACCTCATTTGATTAGTTTTGATGTACAGGGATTGCTTAAACCACTTGGAATTATAGTCCCCCGGGCCCGAGGAATCTTGACATGGGAACAGCCCATGACCACTTCCATCCTGGTTGTTTCGTCACTCATACTTATCTACAGGTAATCGAGCATGTCGTTCTGAATTTAGTACCAATTAATATTGCATCTGAGGTGCTTGCTTAGCTGGCAGAGTCCAAATGGTGTACATTTTGAAATTGTTTTATAAATGTAGTGAGTGGGTCGGCCCCGCTATATCGGCTTTCCTGTTGTGGGTGGTTTCGAGGATGTTGTGGGCCAGAAGGATGATGATCAAAGAGAAGCACAATAAAATTGTTATTCGTGCAGGACCCGATCAAACAACTATGGAGAGTATTGTATCGGCACAACAAGGATTACTAAGCGTACATGAATTAATGAGGCAGACAAATATAGCATTGCTTAAAATATGGTCAATACTGATCTCAGAAACACCCAAGGTATACTTCTCGACTTAACTTTTAATTTGGGTGCAAGAGTAAGAGGATGACCTAAAGAGGGAACGAATACTGTCTACATTATTCAATAAGAGAGAACATTTATATCACATTAGTAGAAAAAATTATTCATGTTTTATATTACCAAACCAATTTCCTCACAGTAGTCCTTTTATTTTAGATTTTTCGACTAATGCATCATTTTTCTACTCACTTCCTCTCGAAACCATATTTATGCCCGTTCCTATGTTGCCCCAAGTAATCGGTAGATTCCACTCTTGCCTTTACTACATGTCATACTTCGGTGTCAACCTTTGTAAGGATTTATATCATTCTTGACCACGTCTTCCTTGCTCATTTAGCCTAGCTAGTAGGCCAACCCTTTTTTTGTAAGGGCATTAATGACTAATCTAGACACTTGAACAAAAAATTGGCAGAATAATTATAGAAAGTTGGTAGAATATGGTTTCATTTTCGGTTGAAAGGCCACATTTTCACGTTCCTTAGTGTTTCACGTTCAAAAACATTGTTATAATTGTTACAAGTAATTTTTCTTACGAGTTGGTGTATGTGTACAGCATACAAACACGGTCATGACCGTGATGACGTGTGCTGCAATTGTGCTAGCTATAATTCCGTTCAAGTTTATACTGATGGCCCTCATACTATATGGTTCTTTGGCAACATCTAAACTGGGGAAGCGTACGCAAAATGAGCAAGGCAATCGTCGTCTAAGAGAATGGTGGGACTCGATTCCTGTGGTCCCTGTCGAAATTGTGGACAAGTAATTATCTTGCATCTCTCTTTGATAAAGTCACCTGCTACTCACACTTGATGTACATATTGAAAGTTTATAATAAGAGATAAAGTACATTTATCTATGGGTTGAAGGCTTAGTTGTAGCTCTTGCAATTAAGTGTTCTTTATCTTCACACTACCAAAATGCATCTTCTTTTGGTTTGTCTATATATATATATATATATATATATATATATATATGAGAAAAACTCTTTTTTGGTCCCATTGAAAGCCTACTGTCCGTTTTTGGTCCCGTTAAAATCGCAAAATCAAAAGTAGTCAGTTAAGTCCAATTATGTCCGATTTAAGTCATTTAGCCACCGGAAAATTGATTTTCTGGCAATTTTCCGGCGAGTGCGATTAACTCGCCCCAATCCCACGATTCCGGAGACATTACGTGTACTCTTTTAGCAGATGTGGCATTTTTTTTTGCATTAAAATTTAATTAATTAATTTTACAAATAAAATAAAATAAAAAAACAACAAAATCGAATTACCCATTAAATGAAGCTAATGAAAATAGAATTTGGGGGTGAAACATAAAATCGAAGAACCCTAACCTCAAAATTCTAAGAGAGTGAGCGCACAAATTTAACCATTCGAAGAGGGGAAGTATGTCTGAGCTTTTCCAAGCATCAATGGCGCATGAGTGCATGTGTGGAAGACGAGCAGTGCTACGAACGGCCAAAATAACAGCAAATCGCGGAAAGCGATTTTGGGGGTGTGAGAGAAATAATGTAAGTCCACTTCTGCTTGTCTGAGATAAGTGGTTTTGCATATCTATTTTCGCAGCTTCTATTGGCACAATTTGGTAGTTCAAATTTGGTGATTTTTCTGATTTTATGAGATTGAAGATGATTTTTTGAGAATGAAGCTGAATTTTGAGAATTAAGCTGATATTTGATTGGTTTTGTGTTTATGTACCCTATAGAAAAATGGTGGTTGTGACTACTTCAAATGGGATGACATTGATGACAAACACAAATTCGTAGATGCTTATGATGGCAAGAAAGATGAAATTGAGAAGTTATACAAAGATCACATTGAACTCAAATAAATCAATAAACTGTTTAAAGCAGATATTAAATAGCTGAAGGGAGACATGAAGACACTAAAGGAAGAATTGCAGAGTTTGGTGGATTGCAACAAGAGTTTGAAGAGGCAGTTTATCATCATCCAATTGGCAATTCTACTCTTTTGGTGGATTGCACACTGAAATTTATGTTTGATGTTGTAGTGATTTGTTGGGTGGATTGAATCCTATTTTGGTTGATGTTTTGCAATAGTTTAGCCCCAATGTTGTAATCATATTGTGATTGAAGATGATGTTTTGCAATAGTTTTAGCCACATTGTTAACATGTTGTCACTGACAATGTTTTGCAATAAATCACTTCCTTTCTATATTGATATATATGAATGGATGCATACATGGCATCTACTAAAAGGATTGCATTTTTGTACTATATTCATCTAGAAACTGACAGTATAAAGTATAAACTATTTTTCACAGTAAAAGGAAATATTCAATTGATATTTCCTAAAATTTGTGTTGAATCCAATGTAAGGATGGTGGTTGTGATAGTTTAGCGTGTATTCTTAAAGCTCTGTTAAAGAAAATGAATCTTAAATTTCTAAGAACTGTTGGCAACAATAAGACTATCTCCAACCCTATTACTCAAATTCAAACTCAAATCTGGTTTTTGTCATCAAATTTGCCACCATCCCCAACCCTTTAAACTCAAATTGGAATATTCTCTTACAATATTTTTAATTTTTTTTCAAAGTTTCTTTAATATAAAATATTTGTTTATTTAAATTCATAAAAAAATTAACTTAGTTGGTTTCAATTATAAAAAAATATTTATGAACTATAAATCTTATTAAAAATACCAAAATTATATTATAAAATTCATCACAAATACATATTAATATACTAAAGAAAATAATTTAGTGGTCTACCGGATTACTAAAATCCATATTATTCATTCATGCTTTTGTTGTAGTAAATCTAGCATGATGTGTTTTATTAGTTTAAATTTAACATGTTGTAATGCTTATGTGTTTTCGTAAATTTCATTGTAATTTTCGTTAAACATTGTATGGTATCTTATCATATTTCTATTAATTATAATTCACGTTTATATTTATTAAATTATATAATCTACAGTATAATGCAATACTTATAGATATATAAATTATATAATGTACCAAATACCAAATATCAAGTATATAAAATCAATACATAAAATATAATAGCTCAAAATGTGGAAGTAAGTAAATAAAACAAATGAAAAAGGAAAAAAATAATTATAAGTAAATAAAATAAATGAAAAAGAAAAAAATTATTTGCGTTGTGAACAGTTAAGTGGCAATTTTGCCACTTACTGTTCACAAACTCAAATTTGAGTTCAATTTTGCCGCGGCATTGGAGCTCCCATTTCCACAAAATTGAGTTTGAGTTTGGGGTTGCGTAACCCCTTGGAGATGCTCTAAAGCCCTGTTAAAGTGATAAATTTGAATTGTAAAATGAAGTATGTGGTTGTTTTTGTTAATTTCAACTTTAGGAAAGATTTGGATTAAATTTCAACTTTAGAAAAGATGATGATTTTATTTTAAAATTTGATTTAAATCTTTTTTGATTAGAAATGACGTAACATCAAACGTGACATGTTTGCCGGATATATGAATTTCGGTTTCCTGAAAATTTAAAAAAATGGTCTAAATTGCAATAGTAAAGTGATGTTATTTTTGTACTTATTACAAGATTGAATAAATTTGTAATTCTTAAAAAGTAATATTTTTTTTTTTTACATTTACGCCCTTATGATGTTAGATGTGGTTCTTTTTCAGTAAAATTAAACTAGATTACGAAAATAATAAAAAAGAACTATCTACATTTACAAAGAATAATGTCCTCACAACAAACTGTTGGTTTTACATCAATTCATGTACCAGATTGCCTCGATGTGTGTGTTCCAAGAGGTTATGTCTTTCCATCATTATCATTCTATGAATAATATTTGGAGGAAATATGTCAAAGCAGTCGAAAAAATATAATCAAATAACTATATTTTGTGTAAATTTAGAAGTTATGTATGATTATCATAAAAGGTAAAGTCTCATGAATAATTTTCGTGAGGCGGATCATTTTAACCCATAGATGTAACTCATTTTCACAAATGCATATGTGAGTTTTGGGTTTAGATTATGGGTTTAACACACTTAACACGTCTCTTGTAAGATGACCCATTAGACAGTAAGACTCACTTAAAAAATTATTTTATGTTACACAGAGAAATTGATTATATTGAATGGGTTGACATACCTTATTGATTCTTATAAATTTGACAAAAATTTATATAATTCAGACACACTCATCAAGGATCCATGCGTTTGGGTTGACCCGATCAACGCGCCCCCACACGCATTTCACGAGCCCACACATGGCGAATACAACCCGAACAGCGTGCCCCCACACGCATTTCATGGGACCGCACATGTCTGGTATTCGTGCTCAAACCCACCCAAATTTGCTCAAATAGACCTATATTTATGTTATGTTAGACCTACCTTTATATTATGTTAAGACATATTATGTAGGTAGGTCTAATATAACACAAAGTAGGTTTAACGTAACATAAATGTATGTATAATACAACGTAATGGTACATGTACAAAATGTGCCAAAACTAGAGTTTTTTGTTTTAAGGTATGAAATTTGAGCAGAAAGAGAGGTTTAACATAATATAAAGGTAGATGTAACATACCGTAATGGTGTATGCCAGAAATTCAAAAATTAGGCGTGAAAATGAATGAACGCTAAGAGAACAAAACATAACGTTCATACCTTAATTATTCTCTTAATTATTTCTAGAATAAGTAAAGTAATAATAGAATTATGATCAAAACCTCCACGTCACACTCAAAGACGTCAACTCATCTATTTCTAAAAATTTCACCTACAATAGTTGATCATAGGGCCATATAAGAAAAAAAAGAAGTTTTAGTACAGGTCAAAATTTTCAGATCAACCTTAAAAATGTCCAGTAATTACCGATTATTTCACAGAGAATAACCGATCAAATGTTCATATGAAAAAAAAGAATTACAAGTTACAGAACTAAATTCAAAATAGGTAGAAGTAAAACAAGAAGTCGAATTGCAGCTTCGCTTAGTTGATGGATTCAAAAGTCGAGATAATTACTATCCACCACAACAATAACAATTCAGAGAAATTTCTTATATATTTATGATCACCAGACTTGCACTCAAAATTGATGGCCCTATTTTATGTTTTCTTCATATTTTCTAGACTACCTTTACTACCGGGTTAAGCTTACATGAGAGTAGAGACGAATTCCACTCAACGAAAAGTAGCACTGCGATTCCCAGATGCCGGAAAAGCCTGACGCCTTCTACCCTGTTGGAATTCCGTTGCCTCCTCCTCCTTGGCTGCACCACCACCTGACCCTTTTTTCCGATCTCTTCTCCTACTGTTATCACCCTCAGCTTTTCGTTTCTCCTCCCCGAATTTCACCTCTTCTCGAGCAGCTTCATAGTCAAAAGGCTCCACCGATGACAAAAGTTCTGACGGTTCAGATTTATCAATAACTTTGGACCTCACACTTTGATCTAGTGGCGGAAAGCACTTCTCAAAGCTGGTGGAGAGATTGGATACCGATGAGGGTTCATCTGAGGCAGCATCAAGGTTGCTTTTCCCCGGTTCCTCGTCATCTGACTCATCATCCAGAACAATAATATCTACTAAAGTTGAATTAGCTTCAAGAGCCAAAGGTTCTTGATTTACAATTTTTGCTGTCTTGTCAGATCCCTCAACTTCTGAATGCAATCTTTCATCACCACCAGAAAATGTATGGAATGGAAGACTCACCGATGATTTTATCTGCTCTAGTTTGGTATCTTCTTTTTCCTAAGAATATGGCCACACATTTAATCTCAAGAAGACACAGTAAATAATATATATCAAGAAAACAAGACACCAATGTGCCTTAATCCTTGAAGTCAAGATTCTATAAGTTTTAGTACCTTGATAACTACCTGACCGTTATTTACAAGTTAACAAGAGAATTATATTACTATGCTCATATTTACCAAAAGAAAGAGTGAATCAGGACATGTCTGTAACTTTAGATTGACGAAACTTACTACTTTATCAGGATCAAACTTCCTTTTTGCTGAATTTCCAAGCAAGGCCCCGAAAGCTCGGCTTGGCTTCTTCAGTATCTGAACAGTTGCTTCAACCTGAGACAAAATAAGCAGCTCATAACCAAAATATTCCCAAGGAAATACTTCAAAATTGAATCAATGTAATTCACATTAATGCATGACTAACAGCAGCAAAGTCAGAAGGACATAGGTATAAGGACATGGGTATTCTTTATGCATCCTATTTTACTGGGTTATGTTAGTAGAATGGATGTTTTGCTAGCAAAATATTCATTCAAGAGACACCAACTAGCGAGCCATAGGCTCAGAAATGCAACAATAGTACTTCTCTTGGGAGGAAAACCAGTGTAATTTTATGGAAAGGTAGTGACAGTCAACATATCATCCATGGGTTTGATAGTAGATTTATACGAGAGTTGGCCTTATCAAATACACTACTCAGAAAATAAAAAGGTGACTTACTGGTTTTGATGAATCCAAATTATCTTTAGGGTTTCCATGCACAGGCAGCGATGCGCTCTTATAAGCAGAATACCCATCTGTTTTACCTTTTTCATTCACTTTATTCCTGAAAGAGAAATGAGAACTTTCTGGTGTCTCATTATAAACTTTAGCATCAGAGCTCCCAAAGTCATGAGAATTGTCATTATGTTGTATGTAAGCTGCTGAATTCTCAACTGAAGGATCACTAGCTAAGGTGCTACTCTCCATCTTATTGACATCCTCTGTGATCTTTGATATTTCAAGAGCTTCTGAAGGCAAAACATCAGAATCTTCTGGACCCAAAGTATTCTCTCCATTTGACTGCATAATATGATTACATATCGTTAGTAACATGTGACACACCAACGTTCAGAAAGAGAGAAGAAATAGAATACAGAAGAAAGTGGTTTGATGAAAGCTCCACCACAGAATTTTAAAGTGCCAATACAATACACAACCTCTGCATTCAAAGGCACTAGGAACTGAATAAACAACTCATGAAACACCGCCCAGAAAACTTTAACAGAAAGGGCAAAGTAACTATGGATTTCAGATTAATATTAAAAGACTTCCATTTGCTATAAACTGACAACTCCATTTGCAGAAGATGCTAGTTACCCTTGCTATGTTTATCTGTTGACACGGTATAATTATGTGCTCAATCTATGCTTTATGAAACATCACCCAGCCGACTAAAAGCAAAGTACTGTTAATTTTCTGACTTAACAATTACAAGATTCTTATCGAATTCTTATGAGGACCCAATAACATAAGACCAAATGTGTATAAACAAGTCAAAAGCTAGTCTCCACGTTGATCAATCTACAAGAGTAGATCATTATGCCCCTTTTAGATATAAATGCCCAAAAGGACACCTTGAAATGAAATTTAAAAACCTTAATAATGCTGAAACAATGATGCCACATGAGTACAATAGAAAGCACCAGCACAAAGTAGATCATATGCTATCTGACAAGGAAAAGTAGTTGGCTATAAATGGGAAATAGAAAGAACAACTCAATTCATTGAACACTTACCAATTCGATGCGTCTTTCCTTGAGCTGTTTACAAGCATCCTCAAATGCAGCAGCAGTTTGGATAGAGTGTCTTATGATACTAACAACTGAACCAAGATTCCGTTCAATATATGGAAGCTTGGACTTCAAAGCCCGACGCAAATGGTTTGCAGTGAGCGGCATTTGTTTAGCTTGAGTTGATCAAGGATATAGACGGAAAAGGTAGGGTGAGTTAACAGAGATGGTGAGGATCAAAATGAAAAGAGGAAAATATTGAAGAATCAAGTGAAATCTACAAACTCATTGAAATACGTGATAGCCAGTAAGTACCTATTTCGATAAGAGTCCTATTGGGCAAAACATAACCAGTGCTCTCGTCTTCTGCACGAGCAACAATATCCCTCCATTCACAGAGTCCCTACAGGTCATTTAATAAATCAAAAACATGTCTGTTAATGTCAAACTAGCCCTCAAAAAATATCCAGGAAAAGTCAAGGCTAAAATTCATATGGGCGTTGAATGTCTCAGTGGACCACATATCACATGAGCAAATGAAATTTGTAATCATAAGTATTCAGCAGAAAAAGGAACAGGGCGCAGTTGAGATAATCTTAAAAATATGCAAATTATAAAACAAAGTACTGAACAAGGAACTTACAGAAACAACAGCTAGCTGTTGAGCATTGAGATCAGCACCCAGTAACCTGCAATATCATTTTGAGAAATAACCAAAACAGCCGATTAGAATGACCAGAGTTGACTATATATTAATGACAAGGTACATGTATATAGCCCGTAGTCATAAACTGACAAGTGAAAACGATACCCATAAATGTGAAGGTAAGAACTATCTGTCAGAATCTCTTTTTCATAAAGTTGTCTGCATATATCATAACTCCGTCTGTAGACCTGTTGACAAAAAAAATAGATAGCAATCCTCATAAGATTATGAGAGAATGGTTAGACATAAAAGAAAACTTGATTCATATAACAATTAATCGTTCTATTCTTTTTCTTTTTTCTTTTTTTTTTGGGGGGTGGGGGGCACGTGTATAATCCAACCCAATTTTTCTCATGCTTCCAGTTACTTCTGCAACGAACTTCATAACGCTTAAGAGAGCTTGTAGAAGCTCACTTGTCTGAATAAGCAAATCTAACTTTGTATTGCATTGAAAAATAAAATTCAAAATAACTCAACTATGTTTGAGACGCCAGCTCCGTGAAAACTAATTGCAACTGTAGTATTATTTCAAAGAAAAAATGCCCAGTTTCGATGTGCTTTAACCAGCAAGGTAACACCTCCAGCCAAGTACAGGAAGTAACATGATTATGTAAATCATGATGGAGCACACAGTAAGAAATTTTAGTACTTGTACATTGTGGTGGTTAGTGAACAACACAATGCCTTGTAAACAAATGAAGGATACAAGTAATTACGCATGCAGTCTTATAACTTAGACTGGATACTGATTTACAATCTTCCAAACAGATTGATAGTAAGTGGCTTCAACGTGTAGATAAATTAACCGTGACATGAATTAAAAAGATTGTTCGTCATAACCTCACATGATTCAGAAACCTCTAGATTTCTACTCACAAGATCTTGCAAGCTCTCTCACTGCTTTTGTAGCTGCTCAGTTGAATGTAAACGCAACATGCATAATTCTATCCCATGCAAACTGGACACAAACACAGATTTCACCTAAAGTTTCTTCACAGATCAGAAGAAAGAGAAAACAAAAAAAATGAGCATCAAACAATTGATTCACCAAATACTGAAAGATACTCCTGGTGCTTCTACAAGAGGCCATGACTGTTCAGAAAAGTTCAAGATTGGCCCCAACTCAAGACAGATAGAAATCTGATGCTAGGTAAGCATGGCAGTCCTTATATTATAGTTTACGTATAGAAAGTTACATCAAAAATGCTCCATAGTATTGTGAAGAAGTTTGGTTTCAATATTTCGGTTAAATCACATTTTTTGACCCCTTAACAGACCAATCACTATACACCTCTATTAAGAATTGTTGCAATTTGAAAATGCCTACATAAACTAAAACAAACAGCATTGACAAGACATTAAAGCGTATGGAATTAAAAACTGAACATCAACAACATATTCTCAGCATAAATTCCAAAACTATAGAGATCAGATGCTCAGGAAATGGTAGGAATTGAGTTCCCCTTCCTGGTTTCCACCTCACTATATTAATTAATTCATCAGTCCAGACATTTCATTATTAAAGGCTCCAGGTAGATTTTGTATAGCAACGCAAGACAAAGTAATGTTGGGGAACTATTCTCTATCTCTATGCAATGTTGTATGCACAAAGAATTAGCCTTTCCAATGGCAGTCTTCCAGCTCTCATTAAAATCCCTGTAATTAAATATACATAATAAAAAAGAATATATGAGAGCTTGCCTCAATAAGAGGAGGATCAGAACTTTCAGGATCGGCAGGAGACCTGAGCAACCTCATCCTCATCAGATCATAGATGTACAACAAATAATGTGTATCCTCTCTGGCATATCTGGAAGGCAGTAATCCACAAACAAACATTATGTCATTATAATAATTAGAAATCTTTGGAAACTTAGCTGATGGGACCATAGTTCAAGCAAGTATAAACAGATAATTCCTTGTAAAACAATCAAAAATGAAATGTTTGAATTAACTATTTTCTAATAAATTGAATTTTGAAAAGACAATAAGAGTAGCTTGTTAAAGATGAAGCAAGTGTTCATTGATGAGAGACCAAATGTTTGATTTTCAGTCTTGGGAAGAGTCGTATCATTTTCTAATGAAGAAAAGGAATACTGCTATATTCCGAATGAAATAAAAGTTTGGCCTTTCTAAGTGGGCATAACTTTCTCAAGTTATTTATCTAGATACTCCGCGGATTTATAAGGAATTAAATAAGTGACACCCTACCCCATATAAAAGGGTGGCCAGATATGAATGCTTGAACCATGGGCTGTATGTTCTGGAAACCCAAAGCCCTAGACAATCTGTATCAATCGGAATAAGATAGCTACACTTGTGCTTATCTGAACAGAACAATTCTTAATGCAGACAAAGATCAGTATTTGGGTGATGATTCACTCATAAGATTACACTAGTCATTAGTTCATACAAGTCCATAGTAAAGTAAGGATCTAAAACAGACATTGCTAGGATCCTGAACTAATTGAGACTTTATAAATCACACTCTAAACGCAGGGAAGAGACAATTGATGTCTCGCATGAGCTAATTTAAGACTTTTACAAGGGAAAAGGGAAAGTTTTGGTACAAAAGTTAGGCTAAACCTTTGACTAAGAAATTATATACAACTTCGGACTAGACTCAAGTGAGAATGTTTTCTATGATGCCAAGTGATACATCACAACAGATGATAACAACATTAGAAATAGAAACCAGAAAATCATATGACCACGTCAATGATAGATATTAAGGTATGGCAGGAAAGAATCATCAAGCGAGAGTTCATATTTGAACATTCAAAAGGTTAATCTCGTCCAGTAAAATATAGGAAAACAAAATAATAAATAGAAGTTTGCATATAAGCATACTTGATCATTTCATGGGGAAGAGGTCTAATTCTCCAATCTGCATTCTGGTATCTGGAGAAAACAGGATGGTTAGTCTTACAGCCCTCTAATATATACGATACTTCTTTTAAATATTCCCTTCTCTTTTTCCAGTTCTTTCAAATTTGGAGTAGGGCAGTTTAACATAAGCAAACATGATAGTGGACAGAGACTATACTCTTTGTTTGCTATAACTCCACAAAAATGATTCAACAGGTGTTCCAGACTGTATCTTTCCATTTTCAATACCCGTGACGCCTACGAACAAAGAAAAACGTTGTACTCAACAGCAGAACCAGAGAAATAAGTAGAATAGTAATTCAATAGACGTGCTTCCATGAACACAGAGCAAAACATAAATAAGCACAAATGAGGAAGAAAACTACAACTCTTTCTCTGACTAAAGCTTTGGCATGTTCAGAAGCTGAGTTTCTCCCCTAATCTAATTATGTAAGACAAATGAAATGATAAGTAGAAATCCTTAAAATGCAGATCCCTAAAGGGGGGATGACATCTGCTTTTCCTATAATCAACCATCACCATCTAGATAACTAAAGTATCATTCTAGTTTAAAACCAGAATCATGTGCTGCACAAAAGCTATATCAATGCTACTTGAAACACATAAAATACATACACCACAGTAGAAAAACCAACAAAGAATTGCAATGCACATGGATGGACACAAGTAATTCAAGATGCTCGGACTGTTTGGATGTATTATACTGAACCATACCCCATGTTGAGTCTATAGACTTTACAAGAAATTACTTGGTAAGTCAAGAAAGAAATTAGAAAAATATAAGTACAGATTATTAATTCTTTTACCCAAAACTAAAAGTAATGTAAAAGTGTTCACACTACCTGCCCCGTGTCAAACATATTGCAGACATAAATGCCAAAGTCTCGTTGAAGCCATATGATGTCACGATCTGCTCCATGCAGTACCTAATTAAACCAAACTAATTCATAACTGAGAGAGGGGAGGGAGGAGGCAAACTGCAATCACAACAAAGATAAAATAGTCTGCATACTTACCTTTCTCTTACTGGGGTCTTTGAATACTTCTCTAAGATACGGACCAATGTGAATACGAAGTTTCAAAGTATCTATTACAAAATCCTCAGTTCGTGTGGATATTTGCATCAAGCATGTCAGCCCTTGATAAGACCTGTATTGGTTGTGTTCCAAATCAACCTGCAAAACAGTAGCACAAGCACACAAAATCATTGCAAGATCTTGAAACAAGGATGTTCTCGAAGTCTTCAGTCTTTTCACTTAATTGATTCTCCAGTCTACTTTTTTACGAAATATTTTGGAAATAGAACTTGCTACAAGGTAATAAAAAGAAAACAATAGTAACACCAAAATAGGAAAAACAGAATCAATTGCCAGTCAGAATATTTGTTCAAGAAGTTACATTTAGAAAACAAAAAAGACATTTAAACTTGAAACTGCGAGTTATGCACATGCATATGTATAAGTGTATATAAGGAACTAACACTCAGGAAAACAGAGAGTTGATTGTGATGGCTAGAAGCCTAGAACAATAGCACAAAGACGGTACAACTCTGTTCAAATATGCAGTAATCTAATTTAAGTACTGTCCAGCTCCAGCACTGAACATCAATCAGACTGACTATATCTGAAAAGATGTTATTGGTAGCAACCTCACAACATCAAGGTCTGCTACCCGAAATGTCCACTTCAATTGTAAATTGTATTTCAGGGTCACGTGATAAATGCACTCAATTTTTGAAGTTTGAAATTCTTTAAATAATTGCTTATCAAATTAAGAACTAAAATGAGGTAATAGCATGTATCTTCAGCTTTCATTGCGATATTTACATATAACAAACTGTGGCAAAACCCATATAAAAAAGCTTAACAAAGTCAAAGTACCAACTCTCTGATGCAGAGGTACGTACTTTTAGTAAGGTACATAAAACTTCATCAAAACTATCGACTCTGTCAACCTTGTGAATGGCATAACATTCCAAATATGCAGCTTTAGGGCTTAGATATGCAATATGGATCTAAATCAGATGTTCCTACAGAATGTTTCCACCAGTAGAATTATAGACCAGATGAGCTCCATGGACCATTTTCAACAACAAATCCTCAGGTCAGGACTAGACCAACTATGAAAGTTTATGACTATACCAGCTTCTCAGAAATAACCAATGAAAACATAACCAGTGATGCTTTAAGGTTTTGGCAGGTCTTGATTAACAAAATAATACTATACAGGTAAACAAAATTGTAATCCAAACAAAAATTATTTGGCATTGGACACTCAATAGAAAAACAAAAGAAGATCTTACACTCAAACCAAATAGAAGTGTTTCGAGTTCAAGAGAACATTACTTATGCATAAGTTACAACCCCATTTCTTCAGGAGGAGCACCAAACACATTAAATTAACATAGTGAAAATAAGTCTTAGCTTCTATGGTTGAAGGATAGACGAATATTGAGGTAAAGGGTGTTTAAATGAATTGGCATAAGGCACAAGAATCTATAGGCTGCTGTACAGCACATATCCAGTCTCAAATTTCAAAGTAACTAGATTTAGTGGATATGCATATCCAGTGTAATATCTCGAATCTGAATTTTCTCCCAAACCAAAAACTTGCAAAGAATTAGACATCCTAAATCCTAATGTAAGCAATTGTCTGCCACACACCTAAGTCTTGATTTCCTATTTATCCCATAGTCAAAAGACAGTTACACTACAACTTTGGCGAACTTATAAATCTGCCGAAGCTCATGATCAAACTTGCTTTATGAAAAGATAAAGTAAACTCGAAATTATTAGGCTCTTTTATCATGTCACAGATTGGGATATTCAAATTGGTAAATCATTAATGAATACCTCCAAATGTAAAAGATAAACATACAATTGCACAAAGCAAAATTTAAAACAAAAAAATTTGATTTTCCCACATTTTATTAGGAAATGAGAAATCAATTCACACAAACATTCATGATTATATGTTTGAGAAAAGCATTTCTACCCTAAACTAAAGAATCTCCATCTCTAATGTATGTTTTCCTACAAATTCGATCTGAGTATATGAATTGATGATGACAAATAACTGCAATAAATGTATTTTAAGAAGAAAAAAAACAATTGAAATCAAAAAACTTTACCGCAAACTCATCCACATTGCGTAACTTAAAGGCTAACTGCTTCAAATCTTTGACTTCTTCAACAAGTTTAAATGGTGTGACTTCAATAGGAAGAGGTTTTACAGGCTCAGCAGTACTTTCACTTGTATCAACAAAGTCCAGAACAGAGAGCTCCTCCTGCAAGACGAGCACACCAGATTACCATTAAATAATGTCATATTCTGTGGCAATATGAATAACAGTTCAGTACAGGCGACGGTTAGGAACAAAACCAGAGGAATGCTAAGATAACTTTAGGGTGTATCGGAACAATTTGGGAGGAGTTGAAAATGAGTGCTTTGGAAATGTGAGTATAAGGACAAAAATAGATTGTTAAACGAGAATGCCTTGGGGTATGTGTTGGGATTAGCATTAGAGAAGAGTAAAATATTTTATAAGTCATCTGATCATTCCCTAGGCAGAAACACACACACCACATACATACATTCTCATGCTCATTCGTAAGTGAATGAAATTTTAGGAGCAACATAGTCAAAAAATAATAACAATATTTAAGGACCTTTAACAACTTTTATTCACTTATTGGTTCTAAGGGATGGAATTAAGAGGCTGGTATCACTTCGCCTGTCCAAGCTACCATGCTGCCATCAAATTGGCATGAAGACAGTAAAGTCACCTATTTACCATAGACAACTGGCTCAATCACACAATTAAAAACAATGGAGTGCCTTCTCAATTATGATCGGATTGTTGGTATGATATGAGATGATGGAATAAAGCATGAACTCAAGACAAACTAACTGGTCAAACAACATTTCCCAATAGATATGCAATCAAAGCAATAAAATTTAGTTTCTGAATAAGACATCAAAGATTCTATCATTCACCAAACTGAAAACAAGAAACCATGAATAATAACAAATCACAAGTGAAAAATGGAAATATAAAGAATAAAGAACAAACCAAAGGATGTAGAAATCTAGACCCATCCTCACTCCTCTGCAACCAAACATGCTCAAATGGCTGATTTGAATTGTTCACAATAATCTTAAACTCATCCTGCGGCTTCGGAATACTAGGTACGTGAAAAGGAACCTTCGGCTTTGGCTTGGCCGCCACCTTCACTTCTTGAAACCCTTTCACTACCCCTTCCACATGCCTCTCCATCAATTTCTTGTTCTTCTTTCCATAAACCATCTGAAAACCATTTTCTTCTTCTTCATCAACTCTCATGGTCCTCACGCCACTCTCCTCTTCCTTCTTCCGCACCTCCTTAAACTCATCCAACGACACATCAAACCTCTCGAAAATTTCGTCATTCACACTCACCAGCCAATCAAACTCCACGTCATCATCCAATTCCACATCTTTATCATCCGGCAAGGGCATCGGTTTCCCCAATAGATTTTCCGATGCCCCAATTTTCTTCAAAAGGTCCTCCGACTGCTTGTCGATTTTCATGACGGGGTTCTTGAAATCTTTAAAGTTATTGTAAAAATGGAAGTCTTTCTCGGACGGAAGGATTCGGGAAGAGCCTGAGAGCTTCGCCACAGAAGTGGGCAACGGCCCCTTCACAGAAAGATTTCGCAACACATCACAAATTCTAGCGTTCTCCCCTTCAGGCTGATCAAATTCCATGATCGGTTTTGCTTTTAGAGTGAGGAGTTACACATTGGGAGAAAGAATGATTTCCGGTTCTAGGGTTTTGAGGGTTTTAAAATGAATTTCGTTTGCATTAAGAAATGCTACAGTGGCCGAGAAGGTGATTTATGCACACCATAAAGCGTAGCGTACAACATCCCCCAGCAACATTGTTTGGCATTTTTAAGGGCACGTTTGGTTGGGGTATTTGGGTGAATTCGGGTTATTATTTGTTGAAATTGTGAGTTTTTTCCTTTTAACGCGTTTTGGAAGGAAGCGGTCATTAAGAATATTTGTTTGATCAGGTCGAATGTTGATCGTCACATAATTTGCACATTTATAATGGTGGGATATCACTTAAGTACAAGGTTGTAATTGGAGCAAGACCAACCTGAGTTATGGGGAGAAAGTCGATCGTCTAAGGTCTATTTCTTAAAGGGCCTCAAAAGTCCATTCAATATTATAATCTTTATTAGAAATCTCTTTGGCTGCTTGACAATCAGTCTTAACAACAAATTTTTGATTATACAAATCATCTTGAAATTTTATAATACTTTTAACAATAGAAAAAAAAAATTGCAACAGTAGTATAATTCTTTTGAGCTGGATTCCATTTTCCAGAATAAAATCTAACAAAATTTTCTTGTTTAGTTAAAGGATTTATCTGTTTTAAGATTCCTCCAAAACCAATATCTGAGGCATCTGTCTCTAGCTAGCCCAACTTATATATATATATATATATATATAAACAGGATATCCTGCTAAAAATAACTGCAATAAATTATCTACCTATTAAATAATTACTATTTTAAGAAACCTATTAATTGTATTCATATTGTATTTATTGCAAGAAATTCAATACAAATAAATAAATACAAATAAACTTATTTGTTGTATTTTAAGAAATTCAATACAAATAAATAAATATTTAATTTAAGAAATCAGTTATGATACTCAATTTAGTATTTATTGTATAGAAATTTCAAATAAAATAAATAAATAGATAAATAAGATGAAATAAGGGATTATATATTTATTATCTCTCATCTTATTTTTAAGTACTTATTTTAAAGGGTAAGAGTAACACTTGTGTGCCCCGGGGGCACGGTGCCCCCAAATTAATCATCATATGTGTTAAATATATACTCTACAGGTATCATGTATATACTCTTTAGGTATCACATGTATACTCTTATATGTATATGATACCTGTAGAGTATATTTATAACACCAAGAAACATAACACTTATAGAATATATTTATAACACCTGAAGAGTATATATATAACACCTAAATCTGTGCCCCTATGTGCTCCAGGGGTATATAAGTTTTTGCCAAAGGGTAAATTACAAAAAACAACTCCACCTATCAACTTTTTTCAAATTGCAACCTAATCTTTTTTTTTTTTCAGATTGTCACCCAGTCTTTTTGTGATTTTGTAGATTGCAAATTTTCCAGCGAAATGGAGATTATTTGTTCACTTTGCAACCTATTTTTTTTTTTTATCTAATTGCAACCTGAACTCTGTGTTTTTATCATATTGCAACTAAGAATGAAAATTTCGATTCCTGTGGAAATATAGGTAACGTAAATTCACAGAAATATTGTGAAAAATATCGATATCGATGGAAATATAGGTACATATATTTATTGTTATTTTTGCTATATTTATCAATATATTCCGATATTTTCTTGATATTTATTGATATTCCATCAATTTTTTACCGATGTTACATATATTTCACCAATTTTGACCAATATTTTCTTGATATTTATTTTATGAATATCGATCACACTTATATAACATAAATGTCACACTCATATATATAACATAAAAGTATCAGTGTGAAGCGAAAAAAAAAACAATGATTTGCAATTGGACAAAAAAATTAAAGTTTGGGTTGCAAAGTGAAAAAAATTAATTCATTTGCCCGAAAAATGACTGGAAATTTTGCAATCGGCAAAACCACAGAAAGACTGGGTGGCAATCTTAAAAAAAAAAAACAAATTAGGTTGCAATTTTAAAAAAGTCAATAGCTGGGGTTGTTTTTTGTAATTAACCCTATTTTAAATCAATTTTAATAATATAATATATAAAATCAATCATTATTTAATGATCTTAAATTTAACTAGAAATATACCCGTGCAATGCACGGTTTGTAATATACGAGTGATTAGTTTTAAAATTTTTAATACTATAATGTAATAATATTATCTTAACCTAAATTATATATTAATAAGAATTCAATTCTTTATAATTAGTGTCACCTTTTAAATAATATTATAATTTTAAAATGCAAACAATAATATAAAAATGTGTGTATATATATATATATATTATATATGTTTAACAATGAATTTTAAATTCTATATTTGAAATATGAGGTTGTTAAATAAGCATCAATTTTGTACACGTACTCATTAATATTGTAAATTAAAATGAATGAATCAAATTTAGTGCTGAGAAACATTTATTGTAAACGATAATTGATATCTAAAAAATATGTTACTTCATAAAGATATGTTGTGCATGTTACAGATTAATATAGATATAAGTATCATGATTAATATATTATTATATTTGTTGATTCCTACTTATTAACAAATGTGGTGTTAGTAAATAATTCCTTTTCATTCACAATTATAGATATCTTTAGAAAAAGATATAAATCTCATCCAATAACTAAAGATCTTGATACGTATTTAATAACATAGCTAGTTTGTATTGACAAATATATCAAACAATTATACCAAAATGTTTTTCATTGTTATTAATTTTCAAGCAATCTAAGACTTCTTATTTTAAAAATCATTTTTTTTAATTTCCTAATCTATAGCTTAATTAGTCATTTATCTTTGTGTTTGTAATCTTGTTAAATACAATTTTGCACCAAAATGTAAATATAAAATTTATATTTTTCATAAACTAAAACAAAATTTAAAATAAAAAATAATTAATTTAAGGATTATAATTTATATGAAATAGAGAAAAAATAACCTACCTACCTATAGGTATAACCTAACCTAGTGGACCCCACAACCATTAAAAATATACAACCTCCGTCCCAAAATAAATGACGTTTTAGCCTTTTACACATAAATTAAGGAATGTGATAAAAAATCAAATTTACCCCTATTTAAGTTTAATTAATGAGGGGTTTTATTTCTTTAACACACTTAATTGTTGAGATGAGTAAATAGGGGAATATTTGGTATATTGTATGTAAATATGCTTTGAAATACGAAAACGACAATTATTTTGGGACAAATTTTAGTAGCTAAAACGTCATTTATTTTGGGACGGAGGTAGTACATCTTTTTATTTTTGATTTATTTAATTTCTTATAACTACTTTCTTTCCATTTATAGTAGGTTAATTTGAGAGGGAAAATTAGTTATTGTTATTTTTATTGAAGGTCTTCTTTTTATATATGAGTAGGACTTGGGTGCCCCCGGGGTACGGATCCAGGATCCGTACCCCCAACCCGACCCGAATTATATATATATATATATATATATATATTTATTTCTTTATTTTTTCCATCTTCTTCTTCTTCTTCTTCTTCTTCCTCTCCTTCTTCTGCCTCTTCCTCCTCGTCCTCTTCCTCTTCTTCTTCCTCCTCCTCCTCTTCTTCTTCTTCTTCTTCTTCTCCCCCTCCTCATCCGATCCTCTTCCTCTTCCTCCTCTTCTTTTTCTTCCTCCTCTTCTTTTGCTTCTCCTCCTCCTCCTCCTCCTCCTCCTCTGATTTTGCAGAGGATAATTAATTGTATGAATTTGCTCTAGGATTTCTTTGCACAATATTTATGTGATAATAATTCATATGAATTCTGCAATTTGCAGAAAAAAAATGAGGAAGAATATGATATAAATCGCCTTTTCATTGATTAAAAATATTAAACTCACTATACAATAATGTAATACCTATAGAGTAAATATGTAATACCTATAGAGTACACATGTGATACCTATAGAACAAAAATTCAAACAAATAATTCATACCTTAATTGAGTTAGTTTGTAATACCTATAGAGTATACATGTGATACATATAGAGTAAACACGTGATACCTACACAAAAGTAAAAACAAATAATTCATACCTTTATTGAATGAACACATGATACCTTAAGAGTATACATGTAATACCTATAGAACAAAAAATAGAACAAAAAATCAATACCTTAATTGAGTAAGTTTGTAATACCTATAGAATATACATGTAATACCTATAGAGTAAACACATAATACCTATCATTAAATCTCAAGAAATATAAGTGTAATACCTATAGGGTATATGCGTTATACCTATAGGGTATACATGTAATACCCATCTCTGAATCATCAACTAGGTAATCAGGTGTGTGTGGACGCACACCAGCTAAGTTAGGGGCACGCGTGGAGGCGGCCCACGTGCCGGGTCGGGTCGGGGGCACGGATCTCAGTGCACACAAGTTTTTACCTTTATATATATATATATAGATATTCATATAAAATTTATCAAACTGAAATATGGAAATGTATGTGTGTGGGCTTCAATGATTTTTCATTTTTAAACGTTTTTATGATATATAATATTAATTTATTGTAAATTGATGTAGAAATAAAAAAATATTATAGGTGTACCTAATAGATTACACATATAAAACATATCAAATAGAAAAAATTAGATTAAAATTATTATTGCAAGTTAACCAACTTATTCATTTGAAATATACAAATATTTTATTTTATCTTTCTTATTTTATATTTATTTGTTGTCAAATTTTATTTATATTATATTCTGATTAATTGAGGTGGCATAAGGGATTGGACAGAAGTAATTTTTCTGATTTTTCACAAATTAAAATTTAATCATTCTTAGTCCTTGATATATTGACTTATCAATCTTATAATAATTATTCATAATTTTTTTATTCAAAATGTGTAGATTAAGTCCAATTTTGAATTGTTTCATTTAAATAGATAGGAAGAGAGATTTTCATTTATTTGATAAACTGATATACTTTTTTATTTGATTTAAAATAAATGAGTTATATGTGGCGTTGAACCAATTTTTTTTATTAAAATACGTGTGTATTTATAGTTATAAATGCCAATAAAATATAAATTTATTTATCTGAATACTTAAATTATAACGTTTCTAATACATATAACTTATTTTTCGATATTAAATTAATTTTTTAAAATTTCACTACTCATGTAATGTTCCGACACAAATTTGTTTTATTTATTTGTTTAATCCATAGATTAATATATTACTTTATATATTTCAAATTTCTAATATTTTCGAATATAATTATTTATAATGACATAAATTTAAAGTTAAAATACCTAGCTTTATACTAATGCAAATTAAAAAAGTATCAATATATTTTTGTTAAATAATAATCATTACATTTTATATGTTATTATATTTTTTTAATAATTATATATATAACACACTGTGCAATGCACGGGTACACTACTAGTATTAAATTAAAATACATCAATTTATATTTGAATACTAAAAATGACAAAATCAATACTTTGATATTTAATATCAAAATATTTGTTATGTAAGCAGTCAAATAATTATTGTTTGATTGATTAATTAATATTTCCAAATTAAATGTGCATTCAATGGTAAAATAAAATAAAGAATACTATCGCATATTATTAAATCATAGAAATAACACATTCAAACTAGTCGTGAAATACATCTCCAAATTCTTCTAATTTTATGCTTACATCTATTTTTTTATTGTTGTTTTGCTTCTCAAAATGCTATAAGATTAAGATAATTTCGATAATAAATTCAAATTTTTTATTATATTTATATTTGTTAGTGTTGCACTTTTTCAATGTTTTAGATGAACAATGAAGCAAATTGAAACTTGATCTACATACACAACTTTTAGAGTGAAAGAATTTTATTTTATTTTAAGTTAAATGTATATTTAGATAAAATATTTGATTTTTCTATAGGGTCCCATTTTTTCTAGTTCACCAAGCACCCTCAAAATGTCACGATCGACCTGGTTGGGGAATATGAGTATGGTGCCACTTAAATAAATCATCCAATATTCGGTGATTTATTAAACCCCATAGTATCTTTATTGGAGGAGAGTGCGAAATGACTAAATTGTCCTTACTATAATATCGTTATTTCAATTATTTGCATCATGCTCTTACACTATCTTTATTAACAATTCAACTCAATTGAACATTTTAATAAAATATTCACTCTCCTTGGTGTCCATATTTACAACTTACAACTCAACTCACTTCCTTTTTTTTTTTTAATGTTTTATCAATAACTCACCCAATTCAACCCCACCTTTATATAACTTATATAATTTATCTCATTTACATACACAACCTAAATTAATTTTTTCTCATCATATGCTAATTGCATACTTTTTGGAAGCCTTTTATCATATTTAAAAATATAATAATTATATAGATGAATTTCTTGATATTTTAACTCCGCAATTATAATATAAGAATTTCTTTTAGGGACCCAGGCCCAAAATAACACATTTGTTTAAATTTGGGCCCAAAATATCACACTATTTTAGTGTTTGACCAAAATAACACATTTGTTATAATTTTTACCCAAAATACCACATTTAACTATTCAAAAAGGCGGGTCCCTGTCAAAAAAGTGAAAAGGTTGGTTTGTGACTGTCATTATTTGGCGCAGTAAATGAACTTTATTGGGGCAGTAAAAAGGTGATAAACTCTTACGAAAATCTAGTAAATTCATAAACTCTCTTACGAAAAGGCAGTAAAAATCTCTCACTGAAAAGGCAGAAAAAAAGCCCACGAAAATTAGAGACTTGATACGAAAATCCCAGATTTTCGTCGGTTTGGTTTGGAGTCCACATTTCGTGGCTATTCGTCATATTCAATCGGTTGTGCATATTTTGTGATATACATGGAGGTTAGTAAATCGTTCCCCTCTCCATTTTCGTTGAACATGTGCTTGAAATTTGTTTCTCTCTCTTTTTTGGGTTGAATGTCTGTGATTTAAAACTGTTAACGTAGACATGAAAATACACGATTATATGTTCTTCGATATATATGTGCTTAGATTTATGGATATAGTTCCTGAAATTAGGTTGAGGAAACTAGTGTTTCTGCGTTCATGTATACACGAAAATTTATCCATCCATGAAAATTCATCCACCCATGAAAATTCATTCACCCACAAAAATCCATTTGCTGATACTCCACTAAATTGCATGCCACGAAAATGCATGTCAAGCATACCACAAAATTTTTTTCCACGAAAATGCCACGAAATTTAAAACTGTGTATGTCACAAAAATGCATGTCACTCACGATAAATCTGGAAATTTCATGTCATGACAATGTCATGAAAATACCAAAATCTTTACCTGGCATATATTTTCATTAAATATAGGGCGAGTGGGAGTGGGTCCGACCGGATTGTCAGCGCCAGTTCGCGTATATCAACGGATATACGCGACTTCCTATTATTTGTGAGATAGGGGGAGAGAGCTATCAGAGGTGGATGGAGATTGTGTCCATGATTTTATGGACACATGTTTCGGTCACTTCTTACGGTGGTAAACAGATACAGAGACGTGTAAGGTGTTTCTACATTATCTGATGAGTCGGCAGGTGCGACGGACGAATGCATCGCCAGACGACTGCTGGTTTTTTATTGGACCAGATAGATTTTGTAGGTTTGGTAGACAAGATTTTTTTCTTGTTACGGGGTTGAGGTTTGGAGACTCGGACTTCAACCCATCTGAGGTTCATGATTTATCTCCAGACAGGTTGTACTTTCGAGTAGTACGATCTAGTGTTGGGAGTATCACCATTTCAGACCTCCAAGCTAGATTTGTGAGTGGGGAGTTCCGTCGCAGCCGTGTAGACAACATGAATGTAGCAAAGATTCTGATTCTGTATTGTATCGTGCTTGGTGCGGACATACTGAAGATGAGTGTCCCATCGTGGGTATGGAGCCTCATCGACCAGACTGACGCTTGGGAGAGCTTCCCATGGGGGAAATTCTCCTACCTGAACTTGTTGCGTCATATGGGTCATTTACATGTGGCTATTCCACAGCAGAGAAGGAGCAAGACTTACACCTATCACTTCTGCGGATTTTCCGTTGCCTTACTGGTGAGTTAAAAATAGATATCTTGTTGTGAATATATATTTTTCTGGTAACATTCTAATTATGATATCACGTGTACCAAATGCAGATATGGGCGTATGAGGTGATACCTTGTACGGGGACGTTTGCTGGTCATCGCCTGGATACTGGGCACCAGTTTCCTCGGTGTCTTAGATGGTTCACCATGAAGTCCACCACAGACGTATCACGGATGCTTACAGCTCAGATGAGTCTTTATCGAGTACATTCGGATTGTGATGAATAATTTATAGTAAGGTTTTGTTTATTAATATTTCAAATGCATTGTAGATACCTTGTTTGGAGACGCTCGAGCCGACTCCTTATAAGATGACCCATCCATTTTGGGCGTACGTGGGTCATGACCTCTCTGAGGGTGTGCAACCAGTTGGATAAACTCGTGGACGGAGGACTTGGGGCGTTTCTGTTGGACCATCTCGGCGTGCACCTGATCGATATGCTGAAGCTCCTGTTGACCCCGTCCCTACTAGACGCACGAGGAGGTCTACTGCAGCTCATGTTCAAGTTGGACCATCGGCTGCTCATGATCCCATTGTGCCTCCTTCGAGGCCATGCAGACGAGCCTGTGTTGTTTCTTCTTCATCTTCGGAGGAGGCACCGAGAGCAGAGACACATCATACGAATGCACCCATGCCCGAGCAGCATTTTGAGCTAAGCGGTTTCGAGAGGGCGGAGTCGACGCATCACAGCCCCCACTATGCACCCGATCCGGTACATCAGGACTTCGATGCACCTCCTACGGATCTTTTTGAACTATTGTCTCTGCTCATCGATAGCCACTTCGACCAAATGCAGACGTTTCTCGGTGGCAAGATTGATCATCTCGATCACAAGATGGATCATTTGGATGAGAGTTGGAGTCTGGCATTCCAGACATGATCGTCGAGCAGCTTCGTGGATTCTTTGGAGATGGCCCACGACCACAGTATGAGCCAGAATCGGGTCGGCAATGGGAGGGTTGGACCGCAGATGCACCATCAGAGCAGCCTACCACAGACGGTCCACCGATCAAAATAGAAGTAGGACGACGTGGGTCACCACTGTTCAACTCCAACGAATAAAGATGTGGGATAACAATTTTAGATATACGCCAAATCCCATATTTTTCAGAAGCATTCATCACGAATGGACAATTTTTCTGGACGCACTTCAAAAACCAACGATGCTTATCAGGATGGTCCACAGGGTATGCAACCTGATTTTCAATATGGTACATGCCAACTGCTTTTTTCAACTCCAGTTTGGAGGCAAAAGTAGATCCTTTGTGAAGCGTTTCTGTCGTAATCTCACGAGCACTAGAATCTGAATAAACAAATGGATCCACAGAGGGAATCTCAGGGATAAACCAATCCGGAGCATAACTTAGCACAGAGGCCGAACCAGGAACAGTATGCGGAACCCCGTCACTGCCTCTTTCTTGAAAGTGTGCCTCAAAGGTATCGTCAACATTATCGTGGGTCCGCATCCCAATGTATGTCATAAATGACTCATGCTCCTGGTCCAAAAACGATGCATCCTCATTATCTAGCTCAAAATCATTATCCGCACCTTGATCGGCATCCCCTACACCAACTTGTTCGTTGTTCATATCTGCACAAGTAATTCGATATCAATTAAAATGTTTAATATTATTCAGAAATATTAAATAGATGCATTGCATTCATAAATATAACACTTTTATGCGTACCATCATGAAATCCACTATGACAATATGCATGTTCATGAAAATCTTATTTCTGTGGCACTTCCTCTTGAACACAATCTATAGGAGATGTATTTAAATCAAGACCATCCATTCCCCAATCATGTACTGTATAATCAACCCTACCACTAGACGATGCCCAAGACCACAGATTCTCATTAGATTGTCTCACAAATTGTCCCCACGGATCATTTTGGTTCGGTATACTCCATTTGGCTTCAAATGCTTGATCGTTTTGCAGCCCACTTGGAATATTTGAATAATCTCTACATACTTGTTCTTCGTACGATGATCCAACATTAAATGAAGGACCATCTGCCTCGCTGCTCTGACCAAAGCCTCGCACATTTCTACTTTTCAATGTAACATAAACAACAAAAACATCATCGATCACAGACAATACGCTAGTAAGATCTGAATCGTTCCTGATTTTGTTTCTTTTCACCCTACCCTCATCCTCCACAACGAAATGGATGACATATCCCCACCACTTATCAGTACGCACAACTTCCTCAATTGATTCAAATAAATCTTGATAACACACTCTTCGAAGTTGAATCAACTGTCTCGAACCACTTTTGTACTCTAACCCTTCCCAATATCCACCAAACCAAACCACAACAGAGAACAAACTCATCTGTGAACTGTCAAAAAAATGAAACAAGAATTACTTCATGCAACTAAGAATCTACCAAATTTTCGTGGATGAGCAATAATTTTCGTGTAGTGCCTTACAATTTTCATAACATTTTCGTGGAAGAAAGAACATCCAGAATTCTGAGGAAGATCATAATTTTCGTGTAGTGTCCAGTAATTTTCAGGAGAATTTTCGTGACATCAGTAAAATTTTCGTGGAAAATGATATTTCATGACTTTTGCGTGGAAAAATATGATACACACTTTTTCTTTACTTTAGGATGAAAAATTCATGTTTTTTGGGTGGAAAAAAGAATTCGAGTTTCAGAAAATGGACTTACCTGTCGGTTTTTTTATGTAAATCTTCTTAATATGTTACTGAGGGTGATAAAACTTTCCAGCAAAATTTTTAGTAGAAGGGAGAATTTTGGAGTGAGAGAGAAATTACCGACTTGTGAAATGTGTTTCCACCAAAATGGAAAGTGTATTGTTGAATTAAAGGTAAATAGTAACTCACAAAGGAAAACAAAATCCACTTTATTACACACGACAAAAAATAAAAGGTAAATAGTAACTCACAAGAGAGTTATTACACACGACAAATAAAATTTATTTTCCACTTTAGAGTACAAACAGTACTTTGAAAGTATAGTCTTCAGTCACTATCATGTCATTGTTTTCTTGAGACTAAAAGTCAATTTATGGTATTTTAGTCACAAATTATAAGGAATGTGGTAGATTAGTTAACTTTTATACTTTTGTGCTATTTTGGACAAATATTTAACAAAATATGTTAAAGTGGGACATTTTCACTTTTTTTTATACCTTACACCTAAAATAACATACCAACACAATAACTAAATTATAATTACAATAGTTGGAATACAAGAATAAAAAAAATGAATGAAATATTAAACAACAAATATAGAAGATACAAACTATATATAGAAATTATGTGAGAAAAGAGATATAGATTGGGACTGAGAGAAAATAGAGTATTCAAATTGTGCTTTAAAATATTTCAATATTAGACTTTACTTATGGACAAAAAAAGATAGAAATATTGATAATTTTACAAAATAAAAATTATTTATTAAAAATCTAAATTATATTCATAAAAGTTTAATACAACCAATCATATTGAGACTCATAACATAAAAGGTGGTGACTTGATTGGATAGTGGGTTGGTCAACCCACCCATGGTATGATCGATTGTGGGATTTATAGCATTTTTTCCCTATATTTTGTCCTTTTGGCATGACCTAATTGAATCAGCTGATGATATACTTCATCTTATAATACAAATCATTTATAACTTAGAAGGCATACTTCATCTTATAATACAAATCATTTATAACTTAGAAGGCCAACCATTTTCACAGTGTGACCAATCAAAATTTCGATTGAGGAAGGAGTAACTTATTTTCATTTTATCGCTGCTAGGTTTTTCTTATATGTTTGTGTCCTCAATTTCATTTAGATGCGATGAAATCCGTTAATATAAGAATTTGATTCTATTTATTCGGAAAGAAATGCAGAAGCCCAATTGAATGTGGATTTTTTATTTTTATTTTTGTTTAGAATTATACAGTTTTCTGTATATTTTTGTTGTTTGGATGCGATTGACTTATAATGAAAGTTCCGACTTAATATAATTTTTGTATTTTTGAATTAATATGTGGATTATTTAAATTTTGGTATTAAGGATTTATCATGAAGTGGTACATGTGTTTGCCATTTGATTTTGTGTTACATTTTGGTAAAATTTGTTATTGAATGTTGTTGGTTTCAAAGTGGTACGAGAAGTCTAGATATGTGAAGAAACATGTCAAGTTTTTTATAAACTTTTCCTCTTAAATATGATTTTTCTTGTTGCAAGTTGTATGATACAATTCTAAGTTTTAACAGTACAATTTGCAATAGCCATTCACATCGCTACTTGCTAGTAAGTTGTGCCATAAGATCGCTAGAATTATTTATTCATTTAATAATAACAACAACGACAACAACAATAATAATATTATTATTATAGAAGAAGAATATACTTAATATTCAAATCTGAACAATTTTATTATGCTGATCTCATCAATTATTTTCTTTATTGTTTTTCTATTTTTATGGTATTGCATATAAGTAGGACTATGGATGTTATTATTTTAGTTCAAATCAAATTTTCAAAAGGCACTCTTATCTTTCTCTCAAATATATATCTTTAATCTTTAATATTATATTAAAGGAATAACAATTAAAGTATACATGTTACCCTATCAATTTATTTATTTTCCCTCTCAAACCACAATTAAATTATATATAAGTTTATTTTATATCATTATTAATGATAAATTATATAAACTTACTTGCATCTTTAAGAAACTTTGAGGTGTAGCCTGTCGATGCATTTTCTTCAGAAAATCTAGGTAGCGGTTTTTGTGCTTCTCTCTTGGAAAGAAACTTCTTGATTAGAATGAAGGATGCACTAACTAAAACTATTCCCACAATAACTCCTCCACATATGCTTAAAGCAAGAATGATTTTAGCTGCTCGTTTTCGCTTAGTAGAACGAGGTAATATTCCCACAGCTAAAGCCTCATTCTTACAGAAGGAAATTGGCTGTTGATTTTCATCAGAAGCTGCCAAACAATTTTCAGCATATAGCACAACCCTTTTCTTGGAATCATACAGTAAACATCTGGGCAGTTTCCCAGTCAACAGATTTGCAGTGAAGTTCACAAAATAAAGATCATCACTGCAAAGAAGATTTTCGGAAAGCATTCCAGTGAATCTGTTTTCTGCAATATCTAGATAAGTAACTGACGGCAGAGATAACAAAGATACTGGAAACCGCCCCACAAAAATAAATGAAAAACACACTCTCTAATCACCACTTACAATGTGAAGCTGAGTTATGCTATTTTCATAGCAAACAACGGTGAGAGTGGCAGTCTGTTCACTATTGCAGAAATCAGTACCATAATTCCAGCTTTTAAGTAAAGGTGGAGAGTTTAAAAGGAATTTAATTCTTAGAAGTGTTTTTGCATCCCATGATCTTAGCTGCTCTTTACAGGAGACTGAAATCAACATTACAAACAAAAATACAAACATTGATTTGGAAAAATGAATCGCCATCATCTCTACGAAAATCGGCACAAAACCTGGTCGAAAAAACTCAAGCATTTAAGATACAATGAGGAACATAATCCATCAAACAGGTTAGAGCAAGAAAATCAGAATTTGGAGATCATCTTTGCTGAAATCTTTTTTTTTTCCTTCTTCCTTTTGGAATTTGGACAAAGACAGATTCCTTGAAATTGAACAAATTGAGGAATATGAAAATAAATTTTAACTTCTGAATTCTTTAAATGAAGAACTAGAGCGCAAATCACATGTTCGAAAAAAAGTCTGAGAAAGAAGCATACCCGTCTTAGCAAAAGAAACAAGCTTCTGGTTTTCCAAGAATTTTGTCTGAATCTGAACACAACTGAGAAAAATCAAATCCCAAATTACAAAATCAACAGTGAATTACCATCAAATGAAGCAACCAGTCATAATCACAAAAAGAATTCTCAAAATCAGGTGCCACTGAACTTCAACTACTAACCTTCAAATTAAGCAACCATAAGCTCCAAAGTGGTCTTCATTAACCACTCTAACCACAACATTTTAGTGGCAAATTCCAAATGCTGCCATTTTTGCTTCAATTTAAGGCCCTTAATAGAAGCCCACATATTATTTTCTTCTCTCACTTTTTATGTAGGCTTCTAATAGAGGATAAAGAAAAAGTTCACCATGCAATGCATTCAAGAATGACAGGGTTCAAAACGACACTTTAACTGCCGTTTCACTTGATACACCGACAATTCTCTTTCCACAGATTGTCTTTTGCTCTTTAAACTTTATTCCATCATAATTTTGCCAATAATATTACTGCTTTTGCTTAGAAGCCCCAGTTGTTGAACTGAACCACAGAAAAAGCAAATAAAAAAAAAGGACAGAAAAGCAGAAACCACAAAGAAAGATTCTTGCAGGAGAGAACCCCTTTAATATTTATTCTCCCATGGTGCCCCTCATAAATATCAATCACATTAATAATTCTCATAAAAATTCAATCTTTTTGGAAGAGCACACGACCAAACATTTGAAATAATATGGAAATCAACGTTTAATCTTGTCACTCCACACTCAGATGTCACTTTCCATCTCTCGTCGACGGTTTGGCCTTTGCCTTTTGAATTAAACAAATATGTGCATGCATTATAATTTTGAATTAAAGAAATATGAACACTCATCCTACTTTAGAACAAATAACTATGGTGTACTTTCTTCTCTTAAATATTTGAACAATGAAAAAAATAAATGAAAAACACACTCTCTAATCACCACTTACAATCCAAAACTAGCAATGTAATTATATAAAAATAAAAGTTTCAATGAAGAAAAAGATAAAACAATCTCAAAGCTTGAGATTCAAATCAAGTCCTGGAGTGTCATCCGTTGGATCATCGGTATCATCACCATTTCCAAATCTCATCCGTTGATTGTTATCACCTTCACTACCCTTGCTCGTTGTTGCATTACATGCACTTTCAACAATGGTAGGATTAGGATTAGGGTTCATTCCTAAGTTAAGGGTTGCACCCATCTTATCAAGACCTAATAATCCACTGCCACTAGTACTTTTATTTGGCTGGAAATTTTCCATCTTCAATCCATCATATGATGATGATGGTGGTGGGCTTATCAAGTAAGCCCTAGACATCTTCTCACGGCTAAAACGATAGGCGTAAGGCGACGAAGACGGCCATGGAGCATGGTACGAGTAGGGTTTGTGGATCATGGAATCTGTCCTGACCCCTAGTGCCTTATTGAAGGTTCCATAAAAAGGAACTTGATGATGGAACGTTGAGTAGGGGTAGTAGGGGTACCCCGGGTGGCCGTAGGGCGGAGGGGCACCGGAAGCTGCCACATCCACCACGTTGTGGCGGTGCTTCGCCAGTGCCCTCTCTTGTTTGTGTGCGTTTTGGTGGCCTCCTAATGCTTGAGACGTTGAAAATTCCCTCCTACAAAAATTGCACGTGAAAGTTTTCGACTCCGAGGATTTAGGGTTCCCATCCTCGTTGGGATCCATAGAGTTGAAAAGATTGAGTTCGAGCATCGGATTAGAGTTTTCCTTACACATCAACTCATCACTAACAAGCTTGAGATCTAATACGACACGAGACTTTGTCTCATGCTTCATGTCAGATCTCTCTTCCTCGTCCTTGTCCTCTAATTTCTCCTTCATTTTGTCGTTCTTGATCGGTGTTTCTTCCGACGTGGCCGAAATATTGGAGGCCTCGGATTGGCATGGCTCAAGGGCTTCCATAGATGAAGATCAAAGCTTGATTGTTAATTTTTTTGTTGGTGTTAGAAGGTTTAAATGGAGAGATTATTTAGAACATCATATCATATTATATATATATATATATATATATATATTATGGTTGGTTTGAAATTTAGAGAAATTAATGATGAATCACATGATTATGGAAACAAATCCCAATCTACCTTCATTGAGTACTTATAATATGGATTTATTTAAGTTTCAATATAGTGTATCTTCATCTTAATTATGAAAACATTGGATTGGAGGGTTTATCTTAAATACAACATGAAAATATCTTCTTCTTTTTTTTTGGTAAAGGAATATTGATTTGACTTAATTAAAAACTCGAATCAAGTCGTTCCATCTTATTTAATTGGGGGTTAATTGTGGAAGAAATCACTGTTTATAAATAATCAGTAATTTACTATATGCTACAGCTAACAATATGCTACAGCTAACAACAAAACTAATACATTTGAAAAGTTTATGTACCCATTCAATATTTTTAATAAGAAGAAAAATATAGATATGCTTTCTATCTCTACAAAAAAAAGAAAAAACATTTCACAAGAATATGTTGAGATCAAGTCGAGGTTTCTTTATGGCTGTAGGCAATGGAAATTGAGTGTGGCAACGTGGGCAGCTGGGATTGGTCGCGGAGATGAGCACGTAGAGCAGGCAAGCGTGGCACCTCGCAGCAAACGAGGCTGGCGATGATTTCTCTTCTTCATCCACTCGATCACTGTCTTTAGATAAAGATGAGTTCGACATCAGTGATATCGAACGCTTCTTCATCCTCGATCTGTCAGCCCATTTTATTTTTTGTCCTTTTGTCCAAGTGTCAAAATGTGATTGAACATTGATTGTATTTTCTTTCTTATTTTTTTTATTTGATCGTTATTATTAGTTATTTTAATGTTTAACTTGGAGGATATTCTTCAACAATTAAATAATATTAAAAAGTAGAAGTTATGATTATATATTTATAATCTATAGATATTTATAGACAACTTTTATTGGAGAAATCAATAGAATGACTTGCAACATACTCTTCCATATCTATATTCATACTATATAAAATGTCACATAAATTTGTGTAAATAACTTTCTTTTTTTTTTTCAAGATTTCATTTTGATTTTCTAAATTAATTTAGTAATTTTAAATCATACTATATAAAATGTCACATAAATTTGTGTAAATAACTTTTTTTTTCAAGATTTCATTTTGATTTTCTAAATTAATTTAGTAATTTTAAATCATACTATATAAAATGTCGCATAAATTTGTGTAAATAACTTTTTTTATTTTTTTTCAAGATTTCATTTTGATTTTCTAAATTAATTTAATAATTTTAAATTAAGCTTCCATCTCAAGCCATTGAAATCAAATTTTCTCTAAAAGCATTGTCTTATATAAAGAATGTTTATTCATTTAACAACACTCACTTACCTAGCTTATAAAAATCAACAAAATTTAATAAATTCTTTTAATAATAATAATAATAATAATAATAATAATAATAATAATAATAATATTAGGTAATATATTAAAAATTATTTCAAATAAATAGAACAGCAAATTTCCCGCCCATATTAAAAATTATCTGTACTATACTAATATCAGGACAGTTGGAAAATTATATAACAAGACGCGCAACGCGCGGGTGCACTGCTAGTCCTCTTAATGTATCTCAAAATCCATTATTATAATATATTCTGCTTAAATAAACACCTAAATGATACAGAAATCAATAGAATTTATGTGAGAACACCTTCCAAATCAAATCACAATCAATATAATAGATATTAATTTATTAAATTTAGTTCCAGTAATTAATAAATATATCTTAAAAATATCTGATATAATTTTTTTACCTTAATGGGAACTCAGTTTTAAATAATTATATTTATGGGGCCCTCTCAATTTAATTGGTGGAAAGAGATAGCGCGTTCTACCACGTGTCACTATCTGTGTGGGGTCAGATTCTTTTAAATATCCTTGGCTTTAAATTTTAAATTTAAATGCTCGTCGTAAAAAGTAACAAAAAGATAGTAATTAATTAATAGTAATATATAGTTTGTTTAATTTATTTTAAAAATTCTTATGTATACTATATTTAAAACAGGAAAAGTTTGACATATTTACTGATTTACCACTTAATTGTAAAATTAGACATAATTACTGATTTGCCATTGATCACTAGAAAAATTGTTGAAAAAAAACTAAAAAACTTTTAAGAATCTTATAGAACAAATTTCATATATATTTTAAATATAATAAACAAACTTTTAATTTAATATAGAGGTAAAATGAAATAGAGGAAATTATTTTGGATGTTATTATTATATGATTATGTCTTAATGATATAATTAAAAAAATTGAAAATAATGAAATTTAAACATTGTCAAAAATTTAAAATTTGAAAATTATTCTATAATTTTAATATATAAATGTGAAAATAGGTCTAAAATCTAAATTTCATTTTATGAAGGGTTGTAAAATGTTTAAAGTCTAAAAGCTATTATAAAATTATTATTATGTTTTTGTTATTGTCGTCGTTGTTGTTGTCGTCGTCGTTGTCATCATTAAAAAAATACGGATTTTTTACAAATCTCAAAGTAATAAGATCTCATGAGTAATATTTTAATATAATAAATTTCTTATATTATTAATAATCGTATTCGTTATAATAAATAATAAACTGCGCATCGCGCGGGTATACTGCTAGTTTATTTAATTATATGCACATACTTATAATATGGATTTATTTAAGTTTCAATATAGTGTATCTTCATCTTAATTATGAAAACATTGGATTGGAGGGTTTATCTTAAATACAACATGAAAATATCTTCTTCTTGAGTAAGACTTGTGTGCCCCCGGGGTACGGATCCAGGATCCGTACCCCCAACCCGACCCGAATTATATATATATATATATTTTTTTCTTTTTTTTTCCATCTTCTTCTTCTTCTCATTCTCCTCCTCTGATCTTCTTCTTCTTCTTCTTCCTCCTCCTCCTCCTCCTCCTCTCTCCTCTCTTCTTCTTCTTCTTCTTCTTCTTCTTCTTCTTCTTCTCCACTATCTTAAGCGGCGACTGAAACTGCAAATCACTCGCTATTCCAACGCATAGCATAATTTTACAGACAAATTAGCAGTAGCAAAAATTGATGCATTTCTGCAATCTGGATGTATTTTCCTCTCTTCATCCTCGCTTCTTTCCATACTTTTCTTGATTGACAGCACGTCCCCTAAATCACAAGAAATAAAACCTAAATAAACGACTACAAATCACTTCAGCAACACTAAACTGATAAGAAGTACCCCTCTTCTTCAAAAGTTATATTACATATAAATGCCGGAAAAAAATTAAACAAATAACCACACCCCGACTCATCACATATTCATTACAATAAAACATAACCATGGTTATAAATGGACAAATTTGGACTAAAAATGAAAGCCCGCTATTAAATAATCTCCCTACTTAGCTAACGCTAATAATCTTTATTTTCCTTCATTAAGCTCCAAAAATCTTGCAAAGAAGATGAGAGATGAACAAAAATTGTGGAATTAATGTAATACCATTAAGGTATTAATGTAATACCATAAAGACATTTCTGTAATACCATTAAGGTATCAGTGAAATACCATAAAAGACATTTCTGTAATACCTTAATGTAATACCATAAAGACATTTCTGTAATACCATTAAGGTATCAGTGTAATACCATAAAAGACATTTCTGTAATACCATTAAGGTATCATTGTAATACCATAAAGACATTTTTGTAATACCATTAAGGTATCAGTGTAATACCATAAAAGATATTTCTGTAATACCTATAGGGTATATGTGTAATACCAATAGAGTATAGGTGTAATACCCATCACTGAATCATCAACTAGGTAATTAGGTGTGTGTGGGGCGCACACCAGACTTGCTATGGGCGCGCGTGGCGGCGCGTGGGTGCGCGTGGAGGCTGCCCACGCGCCGGGTCGGATCTGGGGGCACGGATCTAAGATCCGTACCCCCGGGGTACACAAGTTTTTGCCCTTCTTCTTTTTTTTTGGTAAAGGAATATCTTTAAATATTGATTTGACTTAATTCCTTGCCAATACTTTAATTATGCAGTAGAAAATGGGAAAATAGTAAATTAAGCGAACAAATAGGACAAGAAAAGAAGAAGATAAAAAGAGATTCCAAATTTGATTATTAATGACAATAAATGCATCTAGCGTTGAAATTAATGGAATTTCACAAGTTAATAAGGATTGAATAAAATACGCATACTATTTTAAAACTTGTTTGAATTAAGGTCAACTACCACCATCTAGAATAGTTTGAGATCTCTTAAATTATTGAAGGGTGAATTATGCGTCGATAAAATTAGTTTCTTTTTCTAAATTGCTATTTTAATCAAATATTGTTTTCAATATTACAAAAATAATGCAATATTAACATCACAAAAATTCATGTGAAATCATCTCATTGCTCTAATTCCATTAAAATTCTCACAAATACTTCTGTACATCGAGTGTACGGATTTGGAATCCGTGCACCAAGGTCGACCCACCCACGCGCCCTAAATACGCGCTCTCATGCGCGTCCCATACCTTTGAATGCTGATTTCATATCCTTAGAATTTCAGGTGACATACATTTACTTGATGTTAGAGATACCTTTATGTATTAACAATACATTTGAATCTTGATTTTATACCCTTAGAATTTTCAACTTTACCTTCATACCTTTTAGCAATTTTAGAGATACATATTAGTTATATTATAAATACCTTTTAGCTTTGTTAGTGATACATTTATATATTGGATAAGGTATCTCTAACATAACATAAATGTATCCCTAACATAACATAAATGTAACTCTAACATAACATAAAGATATTCTTAAAACAACTTAAAGGTATGTCTAACGTCATGTAAATATATCTCTAACATCACCTAAAGGTCATGACCAAAATTTGGAAAAGTAGCGCGAAAAAAAAAAAACGGGTCAGTCGCCCCAAATCCGATTCGGGTGCATGGATTTCTATACACCCGATTCACAAGAGAGTGATTCAAAAATTCTATATGTTTTTTTCTTCATATATGTGTATATTAGAGAGTGTGTGTTTAATGGCTAAATGTATATGACCTCAACAGATCAGTGAATATATTGTCAATTTTTTTAATGTTTTGATGATAATTATTTGCATGTTAATTAAAGTAATATTAGTTACTAGTATAAATATGAATTTGAATATATATATATATATATAAGGAGAATATTCTGTCAAAAATAACTATAATAAATATCTCATTTATTAAATATTTCTATTTTAAGAAATCATTAATAACTTTTATTTTACATTTATTAATAAAAAAATTAAAAAAATATTAATATTTATTATATTTAAATTTATATTTATTGTATAGAAACTTAAAAGAAAAAATAAATATATAAATTTATCTATATATTTCTAATAATATAATAATTAATAGAGGAAAAATTGAAAATATTTATAGAAATATCATTTTCAACACAAAAGTGTCACGTCAACAATTATTTTTTTTTCTTTTGTATCTTTAATTATTTAATACATTCAATTTATATAAATATTATATTAGTTTATTCTTATTTTATTAATATTAATTAAGTTAACTTTTTGAATAATTTCTTAAATACCAACAATAAATATTGTTCAAACAATAATTTCAATAATAAATATTAATTTGTTAAAGGATAATACATTAATAAATAAGCATACACTATTAAAGATATGTGTATATACATACATACATGTATATATAATATGTATTTAGCGTGAAATTAAATGTCATCCTAAGTATTTTTAAATGAATATTTTTAAGTGTCACGTTAACAAAACAAATTATTTGCATTTTTTACTATTTAGTCTATTTGATTTAATAATATAAATATTGTATTAGTTTATTCTCATTTTATTGATCTTAACTAAATTAACTTTTATTGAATGATTTCTTAAATACAAACAATAGATATCCAAACAATAATTTCAATATTAAATATTAATTTGCATGCATTGGGGTAATTTTATATCATATTTAATGTAAATCAATAAATAAATATATTACTATTAAAGATTTGTGTATATGCATATATCTATATATATAATATGTATTTTGTCTAATTAATATATGTCATCCAAAATATTTTTTAAATTAATATTTATATTTCAAATATGTTATATAATTCAATATTTTATTCTTTATCGATGTATTAATGATAAATTGAGATATATATTGTTAAGTATACAATTATAAATATTTCATAATTAAATAAAACTTTCATCTTTTACTTTACACTTAAGGTTTTGTATATTTTTATATGAGAGTCGCTTTTGTACGAGAGTGTGACGTTAAATGGCTTAGCTGATTATTTAAATTATATGTTTAGTTTCTAATTATATTGTCATCATCATGATCACAAGTAATACATTTCGATTTTGTGTTGGACTTAAATTGTAACAATCAATGTCGTGCTATATTAATTAATTTACGTGATACATATAATATTGGAATAGTTATTTGTTATCTGATGTTAAACGATATTAATTAAACATGTTTTTCTAATTCATTTTATTTTAAAATAAAAGGTTAACAATATATAATTGAAAGTGATTGCATCAAGTTCCTACATAAAATTTCTAATTTTATTGTGTATTATTTATATATATAGTAATTAAATTTGATTTTTAATTCATATTTTTTTTAGTGTTTTTAGCATATTTAATTTAAATAACTGACGATATTAATTTGTAACATAGATAATAAAAAATTGTTTCAAAGTACAGAGAAGTTTTTAAAAGTCTTACAAACTTTGCAGGTAAAATTTCTAATTTTGATTTAAATATCATGATTCGAACTTGTGTTTTTAGTATTAATTAATTATAAATTAGTGAATTGGATGTGTATAATATTGATATTTGTTGTGAATTGAATTATTTTTATCAAAATTAGATATTCTTAATTATTAAATATTATATTGTGATCTTCTATATACTAAAATCATTCACACTATATTATCAAATAATTAATATTATCAACATTATATCACGGACAGCGCATCGCGCGGGTGCGAGTACTAGTATATATTTAATGAAGATTTAGATTGATTTATTGATATATGATTTTATTTATATCAACCTTTTAGGGTTATAGGTTGTATTAGTATAAATAAGAGTTATCTTTATTATTTTAGATGGTTGATTGATTTACAAAAATAAGAAAGAGGGTTTTCTCTAATATTTCTATCACGTTTCTGCTGGTATAAATCTCACATGCGATGGAAGATATACATTTTATATATAAATATATGTTTTTCAACTATGGAAAATATGTTTTATAAGTATGTATTATACATGAGTTCTACAAGTATATCTTTTATAGTTACATACACACATCATTTTACCATAAGTATGTCAGTGCTGAGTCGTACGGTTGCAAAATATTCTCTAAATTATTATTTTTTACTAAAATATATTATATTTTTTTATTAATTTATTAAGAATATTTATTTTGGTAATACTAATGTGTGTATATATGAGAATCCACATCACTTTGTTAATAGATTCTAAATATAAAAATAAAACAAGTAAAATAAGAAAGACATAAGCGACCACGTAAAATATGAAACAAGTCAGTAAAATATCATGGAAAATCAATCAAGTTTTCTTAGCTGTCACAAAAATTAAAAAACCATGATTTGAATATAACATGAATAATGAAACATGTATTTTATGTTATTAATCCGTTTTGTACTTCTAATTTGGGAAAATTTTCACAAAATTGCACTCGATCTTGACATTAGTCAAACTGCTGTGTTCTCTGTCGGCACCTGAAATACAGATACCCCAAGTTGTTTAAATTTTGCAGATCTAATATATAAGTAAAATAATTATAAATGATTTTACATTATGATTTAATTATTAAAGTTAGACAAATCTACAACGACGAATCAAGTACAGATCAAAATAACAGAGAAACAATTTACTATTATCAAAGAGGTCAAAAATAATATACCATCTTCCCACTCAGTTTAATCATTCCTAGAATTCTTGCATCCAACCTCCAAAATAAGAAGCCAAACCCAAAACATATAAACTCATTAAATTTATATAAATATATAAAATTTTCAACACCAACAATATTTGAAGACACAAGAAACAAGGATTCATGAGGACAATGCTTGATAAACATAAACATGAAGATTAATGATCCTTTCATTAGGACATATGAACCTTCTTAGAGCTTCTTGTACCCTCCCTCCTTTTCTTAGTATCGTCCTTCTGTGCATCGCTGGAATTTCAGTAAGGAGAGTCATGGCCAGGACTCTCGGCATGCATGTCCATTGATGTGTCATTCGAACTTGGAAGATTAGTATCTCTTGTTTGGTTGGTGCTGTTCTCATTGCTCCGAGTAGGATTATTTGTGGAGAAGCCTCCCTGTGATAAGTGATAGTGCTGTAGAGTACGACGCATAGGACTAGATAGAGCATTTGAGAAAACTGAGTTCTTACTTTCGTCAGAGTTCCCTGTGCGAGGTCCTTGCCCAATAGTTGTGGGACCAAACACATTAGAAGATATAAGTCCTGATTAAGACGATTGCATCAATGTTTGTGGCTGATTGGGCTGCTGGAAGGGAAGCCTTGGGGAGGGTGGAGGCTCGTCTACCCCGTCAAGTTCATTCTGCATATATTCACAAAAACACTCAGTAATTTGTGACATGTTACTATATGTTTAGTGAAATAAAGCACTCTGCTGACTCTATCCTACATGGAATGTAGCATTCATGGATTCTTAAGACAGATTTATTGGTCTCAGAGCAGGTCATGACTAATAACAATGAATTGTGCCTTCATTACAGCAAAGTGTATGGGACTATATTAGCATGCAATGTATTCTCCATAAAACCTTCAAAGGAACATTATTTATGACAAAAGTACAAATAGGGTCTGCACCTACGAAGTTAAGACATATAATCTCAATACAAAACTGTACATTATAAAACCACTTAATTACTTAAAATGTACATCACCATTGTTTGCGCAGAGTTATTTTCCATACTAGTGAAAACAATTATCCAGGATCACAGGAAAACAACTTGTTAAGCAAGGGTTTAGAAGATGATATTCCAAGTCATAAGGCTATCACCTCACACATAGTTTCTTCGAATAAGAGTTTTGTCTACACAGAAGAGTCAATAATGAGAAAACAAATCACTGGTAGAACGGGCCTCAGATCACACAAAAGGTGAATCGTAAAACTAACTGCAAATAATAACTCAGAGAAACTTTCGAATGTTCAAAAACTATTATGTAGGTTTTGAAGAACCAAAGTTCACTAGCCAAAACACAACATCAAAACCCAGTGGTGACTAAGGCTTGTATTTACATAATTGGACATTCATCCACTCCAGCTTGGTATAAAACTCAACACTGCCAACACAGATAAAACTCATGCAACTCATACTTAGATACAATGTCACAGACTCACAATTCTTCTCCATAGAAGGCATACTAACAAATGATACTCCGTTCTTGCCTTTAGATGTTACTGGTTTGGGATAATGTTCCCTGGATTATGGACGAGTACAAAACAAGAGTTTGTTCCGTGGTTTTTCCTTCAAGTGGAGAAGTTTAACAAATTTAGTTGATAGACCTTAGAAATCAAATTAAACTGCCATCCAATGCTCAAACTAATAGCTCTCCTCAGATTCATTCAGTTTAACAAACAAGCTTAAACATATAGTTATGGTTGAACTATTGCCTATTTTTATGCATGAGCTTTCCTTGTATTGAAGGGCCTTAGTTATGGCTTCGGCTTTATTTTTTATCAGCATAAAGATTTTAACTCCACTTTTCTTCAGCTTCATTTCTCACTTCAAGCTCTTTCATTCAGAAAATTTATGTCCTCTAACACTAACTTCTACTCCACCTTTGTCTTTTCAAACTTCGTTTATAACTCCCAGAGACTTTTGAAAGTCACCATCCCTTTAAGATGCTACAATAAAATTACCTTACACATAGACATATCTAAATATACACATATCATTTCAATAGTCATTGTTACACACACACGTACACACAGGAACAAATTTCCTGTTTTTCAACATTCAAAATCAACCCAAGAAAAGTATATTGAAAATGACATATGCTTCATATTTTATGAAAATGACTTCCTTGCAAAATTTTTCCAATGTGTTTTTCATTTCCCAAAACCAGTTGAGTTGTATAGCAAGTGGTATGGATCAATCCTGCTTCTCCGTTCTGCTCAAGTCTTTTTGTGACATTCTAGTGAGAAACCTCCTTTGCTAAGCAAACTATAATAAAGGCTGCTACTAATTTTTTTATTATACATTTGATCAAAACTCACTAAACTGTATATGTATGCATATATATGAGTAGGTTATACATACATACATATATATACATTATTCATTGAAGTATGATATGTTTATACACATAAGACAATTACATAGTAAAGCATCTTGGTTAAGAATCATTTTTACTACTTAGTGAAGCCAAAGCGAAGCATGGACCAAGTGACGATTACCGAAAAGAACACACCCAACAAATGACAATATAGTCGAACTAAGATAAGTTATTATTATTGTATAAAAGAAGAAACCTGAATATGTGCGAGTATGTCACCACTCATCACTCTGATCCCATTCTCATGTTGTCTCAAAATCCAATTATAAAGCTTTTCCTACAGCCATATAAGAACAAGAAAAGTATTAGAAATTAGAAATGCTGGAAAAATCGAGAGAACAAAACTCCTCAGTTACTCTAACTCCGATCACAAATCCACACCAAACCCAAATGTTTAGCAATTATAACAAACCATGGAAACCGATTCTACCTCCAAAATGTTTGTAAGAGAACAACCTTTCAATCAAATTCAAATACGAATTCAATAGTATGTGAATGACTAACACTCATTCGAAACACATCGATTTTAACTCAATTAACAAAAACCTATCTTCAATTTTGTATAAAAAAAAAGGGAAAAAGAAAAGGACAGACCAGCGAGTGGCGTTCACCGGCCTGAAAAGAGAGCTTTTGCTGGTGCATCGCGTGGGTGTATAGATGCGAAAGCGTATTAGCGGCGCTGCAGAAACTGGTGTACATGACTCGATCGACCTCATCCAGCCCAGAAGCTTCGGATTTCCTCTTCTTCGCCATTAGCGGATAAGAAATTGAGGAATTTTGTTCAGTATTTTCTGCCAAAACCCTAGATAGGGTTGGGGATATCTACAGAAACGTTGTGTATCTCTCTCTCTATCTTCTCTCGCTCTATATATATGTAGGTGGTGAGAAGTTACAAAGAGGAAAGAAAACAATTTTTATACAGAGAGGAGAAAGTGGTGGTGCTTTTGATATGCCTACGTGGCTTGACACATGGCACACTCACTTTTATTAAATTGAATTCGAAATATAAATATTATTTAATAGAACATAATATTTAATGATTTAAATATTCTTTTTTTAAGAAATTGGAAAACAAATTCATTTCATGACTAATATGGATTTATCTCAAAAAATTATCCGAAAAATCATCTCACTTGATTTTTTGCGTGAAAATCAAAAAGAGCTATCAATAAAACTACTAGTCTCATTAGGGGTGAGTAAAATATAACCCAGAGCAAAAGGTTGAATCAAATTGAGTGGTTCGATTTTTAACTACATATCGCTTCAATTAATAATGTTAAGGTGTTTTGGTTTCAATTTCATCGGGTTTGATTCGATGTTATAATGAATTGGTCAAATGACACTGAAGATCAGAAAAACTAAATCAAACAAAGTGGGTTTGTTTGGTTCAATTTTGGAAAAGAAACAACTTTTGATTTTAAATTAATTTTTGAACCGATTGTGCACTCTTAAGTTTCATGAAATGCAGGTAGAGCTATGAAAAGAGGTGAGGTTCATTAGCCCGACTAGCACGCCATCACTATAACGCTAGATTGAGTTGAATAAATCAAAACAGGTAAGGTACATTAGGCCGACCAGCCCACCATCACTGAAACGGTTGAATCACATAATTAAAGACCATTGAGAAGGTGAATTTAAATGAATCTAATTTGCAGCGAATTGGATTTTTAGCAAGTTGATTTGACTCTATTTTCTTTAGTTTTTTTAGTTTCTTCGCTTCTGGTTGAGATATTTATGTTGTATTGTTGTGTGCTTTATGTAAAATTAGCAGTGCACCCGTGCGATGCACGACTAAAGTACTTTTAAATGTAAGAAATGAATACATAAAATATGTTAAAAATATATGAATTTAAATAATTATATTTTACGTATTTTTTATGTATATTGTAATAGTAAAAAACATTGCACACTTATAATTATTTACTTGTATAGAAAATTTATTCTTGCATTACACATAACAAAGTACACACTTCTAATAATATAAAATACTTTTGAATGAACTTCTAACATTATAAAACTTTAAATATTTATATCTTAAAATTTATGTTTAAGTACATGAATTTCAAAAAGTAGTAATCTTCTTCTATTAAGTATTTTATCATAAAATTTGTAGTTAAAATAAAAAAGACATTTTAAAAAAAGACACATGAGTATGTCAATTTAAAAATTAATTTTTCTGCAATAAATTATATTATGTAGATTCATATATTGTAGAAACTTTTAACTTAAATCTTTCACAATTTATAATTATTTACACAAAATTTTTATAGTAGCATATAATATACATATATAAAAAAGATTTTATTTTCTATTTTTTATTATAAGTACGATGATTCTAGAATTATATGTGTTTTTCTTTTATTTTTTACTACAATATTTGATAGTTTATCAAGAAAGTCATGTAATTTAAAATGATTAAATTAATTTAGAAAATCAAAATAAAATCTTAAACAATTAAATAAAAAGAAATTGTTTACACATCACCAAATTGACGTGACATTTTTAGGAGGGAAAATGACAAATTAGTAAATTTTGTCAACTTGCTTGTTTTATTATAGTATAGATAGTATAGATATCATAACATTTATGTTTTATAACTTGGAAAAAAATATGAAGATTTAGAGAAAAAATTTAGCACATTTTTTAGATAAACATGTCTTTATATGATATCAACTAATATCACATAAAGGTATATAAGAAAACGGAGCTTGAATCTGGCTCGACCAGTACCCAGTCAGGTTACATTTCTTAAAGAACATAAAATATTGTTTACTTAATATTTAGAGAACACGTATTTATTGTTATGTTTATTATCTTATTTAACCTACCTCCCACCATTTAATTTTGTTTAATTATATAATATGGTGACCTTTATGAACTCTAACTTAGAAAAAAAAAAGTAAAATTATATATATATATATCTTTACGTGATATTAGTTGCAGTTTATGTGATATTAAATATTGCATCTTTATGTAATATATATAAGTGCAATTCACATAGAGGTATGAGTAATATCATATAAAGGTATGTTCATAAAAAAAATGTGCTGAAAGTTTTCTGAAAATCTTTATTTTTTTTCAAGTTACGAAACATAAAAGTCGTGATATTTGTACATAAAGGTCAGAACAATACAATGTAAAGGTCAACATAAGAGTCTCAACTTGAAGTAAAAAAATCCAAAAAGTTTCATTTTTTTTTCCAAGTTACTGAACATAAAGGTAATCAAATTTATACATAAATGTCACAGTATAATATAAAGGCACACTCATATAATATAAAGGTAATAACCTGAAGTAAAAAAAAAAAAAATCGAGTTTGATCACCCAGTTGCATGAATTTAGATTCATTTAACTTGTGCATGGAATAATTTGTCTAATTATTTTTTAATTGTGACATTGAATTGTTTTTTAAATGGCCTCTATCATGTATGAAATTAATATTGACAAATGAAGTATCGAAATCAATGCGAAATGATATACTACGTATGGAACAATTTACAATCAATGAAATGACAATGTTTTTTTTGGTAATACCATTATATTGATTAAATTCTATGAGATGTACCGTTATTCTACTCATTAAACGTTACTAATAATTAAACAAAATATACAGGTACATCTATTTTTTCTAAATAAACATCATTATACAGAACTTATCTATAAGAGAGTCTTTCCAAAAAGTGTCATTTATTAAATATATCATATTCAATGTAATGCCATAAGACCTAAAATGAATCTTTTCAATATGAAGTATATATTCAGAGATCTATGTATTGAACGGATAGAAATGATTAAAATTTCAAATAACGAGTTAAATTTGTCGATGTGAGATGTAATTAACTATTTTCCATAAAATCAACCGGGTCTACTCATCAAACACGTCAAATGAAATTATAATTAACTAAGTTGGTCTCTGTGCACATGCAGTTCAAATTCAAATGCATGCAATATGTGTACATGTATGATAGAAAAGAATTAAAGTTTCAAATAAGTAAATGAAATTAAGTTAAATTTGATAATATGTGATGTAATTAAGTTAATTGAGTTGGTCTTGTGTGTGTTTGGTGCATATCGAATCAAATCTAAATCCATGTTAAGTTATGCACACGAGAATTTGCGTTTTTGATACAATCTTAATTAAGAAAGTGAGATAGATTTGCACAATCTCAGTTCTCGTAAACAATGTTCAATAGTCTCCATAAGAAAAGGAAGGAAACATTAAATTAGGAATCTCCATTTAAAAGAGAGAGTGATGGATCCATCCCATCCATAATCACACGTACGTGGAAATGTAGAGAGACAAACAGATTGTTGCAAGAGAGAGAAAGTGAAGAGAGAGAAAGAGATGGTATGACATGCCATGTGAGCAGCAGCTCTGTCACTCTGTATCCTTTCTCTCTTCTCACCAAATCATAATTCTATACATATATATACATTGCACACCCATATTGCACTTCTTCTCTCTCCTCTCTTTTCACCACCACACCAATCTCTGCCATGGATGAAGCTATGCTCCATGTGAATGCACAGTAGACACAGAAATCTAGAGAGATAGAGAGAGAGAGAGAAATATACATACAAAGCCCAGTCTTTTGGAAGATGAAAGCCGATTTCATCCACTTGTTCGTTCTCTTCCTCTCTTTCTCCTCCACTGAGGCGGCGGACGGCGGCGCCGGAGACTCCCGCCACCTCCTCTCTTTCAAGAACTCACTCCCAAACCCCACCCAGCTCTCCAGCTGGCAGCCCACGGTTCCGCCATGCAATTTCGAAGGCGTTTCTTGCAAGAACTCCATAGTTTCCGCCATTGATCTCTCCAATTATCATCTCGACGTAGATTTCTCCAAAGTGGCTACCTTTTTGCTCCCCCTCCAAAATCTACAGTCCCTTGTGCTTAAAAACGCCAATATCTCCGGTTCTCTCTCTTCTTCTCCAACCTTTTCTTGTGGCACTTTCTTGAACTCGTTAGATCTAGCTGAAAACGCGATTTCAGGGCCTATTTCTGAAATCTCAGCTCTTGGAGCTTGCTCCTCCTTGACTTTCCTCAACGTTTCCATGAATTCAATGGGCCCTTTTGCTGCCACAGCTTCTGGGCTGAAATCCTTGCATGTTCTTGATGCTTCTTACAATATAATCTCAGGTGAAAATCTCCTGTCTTGGATTTTGTCGAATGAGTTTGCTGAGTTGGCGGATTTGTCCTTGAAGGGCAATAAATTAGCAGGGAATTTGACTATTCCTGCGTTAAACTTGAAGAATTTGGCGTTTTTAGATCTTTCCTTCAACAATTTCTCCACCAAGTTTCCATCTTTCCATGAATGCTCCAATTTGCAACACTTGGATTTATCTTCCAACATGTTTTTTGGCGATGTTGGAAACTCACTTCTTTCATGTAAGAAGCTGAGTTTCCTTAACCTCACAAATAACCAGCTTTCTGGCACAGTCCCAGAGCTTCCAGGTGGGAGTTTGCAGTATTTATACCTCAAGAAAAATCATTTCCATGGCGGTTTTCCACTCAGTTTGTCTGATTCTTGCACAACCCTTGTGGAATTGGATGTGTCTGTCAACAATATGACAGGCAATTTGCCTGAAAATCTTGCTGATTGCTCTGTTCTTGAGGTTCTTGATATATCCAACAACAATTTCTCCGGTGAGTTGCCAGTAGAGACTCTCTTGGAACTCAGGAATTTGCGGATTTTGATGATGTCTTTCAATAATTTCATTGCTGGATTGCCTGATTCCTTGTCAAAACTGGTGAATTTGGAGGTTCTAGATGTGGGTTCCAACAATCTCTCTGGTCTGATCCCATCAGGGATTTGTCAAGATCCCACGAACACCTTGAGAGTGTTGTACCTTCAGAACAATTTGTTCACTGGTTTGATCCCTGCAAGCTTGAGCAACTGTTCAAAGTTGGAGTCACTTGATGTTAGTTTGAATAATCTGAATGGTACAATCCCATCTAGCCTAGGATCCTTGTCAAGCCTTAGGGATGTGATGATGTGGCTGAATCAACTCGAAGGCGAAATCCCACAAGAGTTTATGAACCTGCAGAGTTTGGAGAATCTCATTCTTGATTTCAATTACTTGACAGGCTCAATCCCTGCTAGCCTTAGCAACTGTACTAACTTGAACTGGATTTCGCTGTCGAATAATCAGTTGAGTGGGGAGATACCGTCTTCTTTAGGCCGTTTAACTAAGCTTGCGATTTTGAAGCTTGGAGACAATTCCTTATCCGGGATGATCCCGGCTGAGTTGGGGGATTGCAAAAGCTTGATCTGGTTGGATCTTCACACCAATCTGCTTAGTGGGACTATTCCACCACCTTTGTTTAAGCAATCTGGTAATATTGCTGTGGCGTTGCTCACCGGAAAAAGATTCATGTACATCAAGAATGACGGGAGCAAGCAGTGCCACGGGGCTGGGAATTTGCTCGAGTTTGGAGGCATTCGAGACGAGCAACTGGATAGAATCTCGACGAGGAATCCTTGCAATGGCAGAGTTTGGAGAGGCATAACTCAGCCTAATTTCAATCACAATGGTTCCATGATCTTTCTTGATCTCTCTTACAATAGGTTGGATGGAAGTATTCCCAAGGAGCTTGGGTCGATGTTCTACTTGTTCGTGTTGAATTTGGGGCACAACGATCTCTCTGGCCCGATTCCTAGTGAGCTTGGAGGCTTGAACAATCTAGCTATCCTCGACTTGTCATACAATAGGTTGAGCGGGACAATCCCACAGGCCCTTAGTAGCCTTAGACTTGGAGATATCGACTTGTCTAACAACAATCTCTCTGGTATGCAACATGACACCTGTAACTCTCACCCTCAACAGTGTTCCAACTTTTTCTTTTTCTTGTTTTTTGATTAATTAAATAAATAAAAGAAAAACAGTGGACTAATAAAATCATCCCAATTTAGTAGTTTTGTCTTCAAATCTTGGGGCGGGAGCAAACTGCCTTCTTCCCTTTTCTGGTATATATCATCCCTCCCTTTCTCTCTCCTCCACTTCTAGCCCCTGGTTTTCTCTCTCTCTCTCTCTCTCTCTCTCTCTCTATATATATATATATATATAAATTCTTCCTTCCTTTCTCTCTCTCTCCTCCACTTTTCCAACCCCACCACCACCCTTTATCCCTAACCCCACTATTTTATTCTTCCCCCTTTTCTATAACTTCAACATTAGATCTCTAAATTTGATACTCACACACACACACACACACATATATATATATATCCATCTCTTCTCTTTGAGATTGGGAGATATAGAGTTGATGATGACAATAGAAGCAGCTGGGAATTTGGTGGAGAGATTGAAGAGATCATCTGATCATAGAATTGGAGGAGATAATGTGGATAGGATTATCAAGAAGAAGAGGTGTAGGAGAAGAGTGAGAATTCCTCCTCCTCTACAGTTGCTTCCCTGCACTTCTCTGCAGTTTCTCTTTGATTCCTGCAAACACGTTTTTAAGGGCCCTGGAATTCTCCCCTCTGCTTCTGAGGTTCAAAATCTCTGCCATATTCTTGGTACGTCTCAACACTTTTATTTTGTGACCCCAATTAATGTCCCAATTAATGTTAGTTCATTTGAGACTGAAACATTAATGGCTGACTTTAATGCTTTAATGAACTTATATGCCATTTTTGTCATTATTTATTTTGTTCTCATTCAACAACATGTAATATATACTTTACGTTGTTAAATGACTGCCAAAGTAGTAGTTATGCATGGTGAAAGATCTAGATTCATTTTTCACTAGGTTAGCAAACAAGATCCTTTATTAATTTCATGTTTTATTTGGTATAGCACATGCTCGTTATTTATATAAATGACATCACTAATCAGCAAGCAAGTACCTCTATTCTTTTTTGGTGTTTCATTTTTTGTTTATTATAAGTCAACTGTTATGTAGTGAAATTATCTATATTTACCTATGTGGGTGGTCGTGGAGATTATTTTGGAATAACAGATGAAACATTAAAACGGAAAAGATGATCTTGTTTGTCAGTGTGCGGCGTGGATTATTAAAGAAAATGGAATACAAGACGAAGTATCAAAATGTGGCGGTTGATTGAGATCGCTAAGTTAGGATACGATTGATTGTGTTGGAATTAATTAGTAGAAATGAAGAAATAATTAAATGGTAAAATTTTTAATATATATTGTATTATGTTACAGATGGTATGAAGGCAGAAGATGTTGGACTTAGTAGAGATCTACAATTCTTTAAACCAAAGAGTAAGATGGAAGGGGCTCCTAGGGTGACCTCAGCAACCATCTACAAATGTGCAAATTTTGAGGTAATTATGTTTCAGTCTAGATCTTCTATTACATTTGGTGTAACATCTCGTGTTACATAACATTTAATGCGCGTCACATATTAATTAATGATGTCATTGAATACACGTGGCGTGTGGTGATTAATTTGGAATATAAGATGTAACACCAAGTGTAATAGAAGATCTCAATCAATTATGTTTACTTCTTTATTGCATTGATTAGATAATCTATACATTGCAAGTATGATAAGAATTGTAGTTGTTTTTTAAAGCACTATCTTTTATTTTTTATTAATTGAGTGATGGTATAGACTTGATTTATAAGTTGTTGTAAGTCTCATTTATGCCCTCAACAAGTTTAATAGTCATTTATTGAATATATTCATCCATAGTGTGTTACTTGAAACCCTTTTTATTATTAAGAAGCTCATAATATTTGAGTAAACGTATGTTTAATCTGACCACAGCTACGTACCTTTTTTTTGAAAATGGTAGTTCTGGCAAGCAATGGGACACTATTATTTGAATTTAAAGCATGTTGGATTGTACATTTTGGTTTTTTGATCATATGTTTTGGTGATATTTGATCAGAATTTGACTAGAATAAGTTGCATACATACATGTCCAAAATCATAAATTCCAGTGATTTTGTAACTAAATCGAAGAAGAATCGTAAAATATATGTATTCATATCCAAATATTTATATAAACTAGAGTAAGTCCCGTGTATCACACGATATTTTAATACTAATTGAGAAATTTGAAATTGTTATTTATAAATAAATTTAATTATTATTATATCATTAATTCTTAATTTAATTAGTATGTAATTTAAATTTAATTATTAATTATCATTTAATGTACGTAATTGCAAGCATAAACTTTAATTAAAATATTTACGTAAAATTTTATTATCAATCATAACTATTAGAATTTTATTATTCAATTATTATTATCTCATTAAATGCTCTATAATTATAATAACTTATAAATATTAAATGATCTAAATTGTAATTAAATAGGATTAACCAGAGAGTGACATGTGTTACTCTTGGTTATTCATTTAGTATAGATATAGATAGATAATAACTTATAAATATTAAATGATCTAAATTGTAATTAAATAGGATTAACCAGAGAGTGACATGTGTCACTCTTGGTTATTCCTTTAGTATAGATATAGATAAGGTAAAACTAGGATTGTCATATTACATATTTAAAAGACTAACATTGCAATTTCCCCTATGTTTTCGGTGTTCGCGCATTGAGAATTCACTTATAAATTTAAGCTTGATACATTATTTGTAGTTGTTGCTGTTATATTATTGATAATTAGGTTGATTAATCACTGTTTGATTTTGAACTATCTGCAGTTGTGCATTTTCTTTCTTCCAGCAACTGCAGTGATACCTCTTCACAATCACCCAGAAATGACTGTTTTCAGCAAGCTTCTTTTGGGAACGATGCATATAAAAGCATACGATTGGGTCGACCCATTTACTTCCGATTACTTGAAGTCACCATCTAGATGTAAGCCGTCTTCAACATTACTACATTTCTGTTCTATAATGCAAGACGGACATTGTTACTAATATTCGTTACTGTTAATATGGATGGGATTTCAGTGAGATTGGCAAAGCTAAAAGCAAATAGAAGATTCAGGGCCCCATGTGAAACCTCCGTATTATATCCAACATCAGGAGGAAATATCCATGAATTCACTGCAATAACACCATGTGCGGTGCTTGATGTCATTGGACCTCCCTATTCCAAAGATGATGGTCGCGATTGTTCCTATTACAGAGAAACATTATGCGACACTCTAATAGGTACGAATTGTTAATTTTCCGTTTCTGATATAATCCTATGGATGCTCGTTTATCTTTACATATATTCTTTGAACTTCTCAATTAACATTGCATTTGATGATAGTTGTGTGCTTGAAATTTTAGTAAAAAATAAAAGTCCCTTCCATTGTGTGACTTAGTAAACATGTTTGGAATTAAGATTTATCAATTTAAGTGATTTAGATGGATTTGAACTGCATTGTATGGAGTCATTTGAAATATTTTAAATCAAATCCATCCATTGAACACAATCTTAGAATGTAATATCTTGACTTGAAAGCCATTAATTTGTCTTCATGCAACATCTTTCATTCACTTTTATTGCTATACAATGTTTGAGTCCTTGGGTGTGAGTGGCATTCCTTATTTAAGTTTCAGATAAAGAAGAAGAAGAAGGTTGCTGCTATAGATGGCTTGAAGAAATAGAAATCCCAGATGAATTAGAGATGGATGGAATTGAGTATATGGGCCCACAAATCAACACTTAATCAACCACTAATTATTAGTTAGCACCTTTTTCCTCTTAATTCATAGCTTGTATATATTTACACACTTCCCTTTTTTTGGAGTACATAAACTTTGTAAGAGAAGAGACAATGGTATCATGTCCTTGAAATGCTTTTATTTGAGTTTCTGACAAAGAGGTAATCATAATTAAAACACAATTAAAACTAATTATATATTAATACACACACTAGAGTAATTATACTTTTCCTTTCGTTTTCTAAATCATTTTGTAGTGTAATAATATGGTCTAATATAATTAAAACTCATTGGAAGTTGCAATCTGTACAATTCGTAGACTTTAAGTTGCAGTCTGTCAAAAAAAATAAGTTTAGGTTATAAAGTTAAAAATACGAAAAGTACCGATTGATTTAAGTGTTGGCAAAAACTTGTGTATCCGGGGTACGGATCTTTGCCCCCAGATCCGACCCGGCGCGTGGGCAGTCTCCACGCGTCGCCATGCGCGCCCATAGCAAATTTGGTGTGCGCCCACACACACCTGATTACTTAGTTGATGATTCAGTGATGGGTATTACATGTATACCCTACACATATACCCTATAGGTATTACACTTATATTTCTTGAGATTTAATGATAGGTATTATGTGTTTACTCTATAGGTATTACATGTATACTTTATAGGTATTACAAACTTACTCAATTAAGATATTGATTTTTTGTTCTATTTTTTGTCTTGTAGGTATTACATGTATACTCTTAAGATATTATATGTATACTCTTAAGGTATCATGTGTTTATTCAATAAAGATATGAATTATTTGTTTTTACTTTTGTGTAGGTATCACATGTTTACTCTATAGGTATTACATGTATACTCTATAGGTATTGCATATTAGTTCTATTGGTGTTGTAAAAGAATCACTCTGTATTAAAAAAAAGATATTCTAATGTATAATTATTGTGTTGTGATTGTGGGTGTTGTAAGTTACCTCTATAGGTATTAATGCATATTAGTTCTATTGATATTGTAAAAGAATCACTCTGTATTCAAAAACAGATGTTCTAATGTATAACTATTGCGTTGTGATTGTGGGTGTTGTAAGTTACCTCTATAGGTATTGCTTATTAGTTCTAACCGTATTGTAAAAGAATCACTCTGTATTCAAAAAAAAGATATTCTAATGTATAACTATTGTGTTGTGATTGTGGGTGTTGTAAGTTACCTATATAGGTATTAATGCATATTAGTTCTATTGGTATTGTAAAAGAATCACTTTGTATTCAAAAAAAGATATTCTAATGTATAACTATTGTGTTGTGATTGTGGGTGTTGTAAGTTACCTCTATAGGTATTGCTTATTAGTTCTAACCGTATTGTAAAAGAATCACTCTGTATTCAAAAAAGGAAAAAAAAAGAAAGGAAATATATATATATATATATATATATAAGATCTGGTCACATATAAGTGGTGTGATGTACATTTCATTAAGTTATCCAAAAAAAAATGGAAGTTTCACTTTAAGAAATTATTCAACTTCAAATTACAATAAAATAGAAAAAAGAAATCAAATTCCAAATTAAAAAAATGAATTTATACATATAGAACTTAAAAAAAAAAGGTATAACCGTATAAGAAAATAAAGGCACCCAAATCTACATTTTTTAAAGGCCAATTCTATACACACCCCATGATTTTCTAAACACACCCCATTTATTTAATGTAAAATGAAAAGAATTACAAAAAAACTTAAATACCCTTATTAATCATTTAAAAAAAAAAGATATTATAAAAACATCATTTTCTAAACACACCCCATCCTATATCTACTAAATACACCTCATCCTATATCTACTAAACACACCCCATTTCATAAAAACATTCTTCTTCCTCACCATCCTATACACATTCATGCAACTCCATTAACGTAGTGAAAGAAATCCTCCAACAAATCACACACTTGTTAAAGTTACAGAAAACGAAGAAGAACTCGTCATTATGGATAATGTAAGTTGTAAACTTCGTTTCTACCGATTTATTTTGCTCTAAAAGTAGGTAATAGTTCATGAAAATTTTGAAATTCGCGACTTCGCAACGGAAAGTACAGGCTGAAATTTCTATGGCAGCTTCGGCCAGTACTGGCCGAATGAGCTAAGGAGATTTCGGCCAGTACAGGTCGAAGCGTAACCCAATTCATCGGCCTGTAGTGGCCGAAGACTGTAAGATGATTTCGGCCAGTTCTAGTCGAAATTTGTATTTTCAGTGTGTTTTGGCTTAATCGATCCAATTTTTGCTTTTGGACCTTCTTACGACGCACATCCTCTCCCATTGAATTGACATATTGAGCAAAGTATACTTATCTTGTTGTTATTTTGCATATGGATAGGAAAACGAATCAAATGGGGCGGAAAGGAGTATTATTAACCAACCTCAAGAGTCGAATGATGATCCGATGTATCAATTTATTGATTTCTCGGAGGAGTTCTTAACGACTGAAATTTTTGAGAGTCGTGAGGAAATGGTTAGCTGGGCTACCAAGGTCGGAATACGTCTCAAAATGGTTGTCCTTATTAGACGGAGTGACAGTGGTGAAGGTGGCCGGCGAGCTAGAGTGTTTTTGGGATGTGAGCGAGGTGGTAAGTATCGGCCACCAAAGAAGAGATTGGGGTCAAACAAGCAGGACTCCGTTGAGCAGCAGCCGGTATCTTCACGAAACACCGGCACCAAAAAGTGTGACTGCCCTTTCATACTAAAAGGAGTGCAGGTGAATGAGCTCGGACATTGGAGCTTAAAGGTGTTGTGTGGTTTGCATAATCACCCAATGGGTAGGCATTTGGTCGGACATTCATTTGCAGGTCGACTAACACCTGCTGAGGATCAACTTGTTCGTGACCTTTTACTGAACCGAGCAAAGCCCAAAGATGTTTTGAGCACCTTGAAGCAAACTTTTAAGGAAAATGAGTCTACATTGAAGACACTATATAATGCTCGTCAAAAGCATAAAGTTGTGGAGCATGGAGGACGAAATCAGATGCAGTACTTGTTGGGGAAATTGAAGGAGGAGGGGTACTACCACTTGAATAGGAGATGCGAAGGTACTGATAGGGTCACCGATCTCTTCTACGCTCATCCTACAGCTATAGAGTTGTTGCGTGCATTTCCGAGCGTGCTCTTAATGGATTGTACCTACAAGACTAATAGGTACAAAATGCCCCTCCTAGAGATCGTTGGTGTTACCTCCACAAACATCACGTATTATGTGGCTGTTAGTGTATTTGGAGAAGGAGCGTGAGGAGAACTATCGGTGGGCACTCACTACACTCAAGGGACTAATGATCGATGATGTAGTACCAAAGGTGATAGTAACTGATCGGGAGATTGCCCTCATGAATGCCCTTGCCGTGACTTTCCCCACTTCTACACATTTGCTTTGTAGATGGCACATTAATAAAAATGTCCTGGCCAAATGTCGACCACTCCTTGGTAGGGCCGACAAGTGGGAGTGTTTCATGCACGCATGGAATATTCTGATATCTGCTGAGGATGAACCCCGATTCATTGAGTTGCTGAGGAGGTTCCACATTGACTATGCAGATGTGCCCCGTGCCGTGACGTATTGCATGAAGACTTGGATTGAGCCATATAAGGAGAGGTTTGTGCTATGTTGGACAAACAACGTGATGCATTATCAAAATACAACAAGCAACAGGTACGTCATGTGTTATTTAACTCAAGTGATTGTTGATATTATGACGTTACTTAATATCTTGTGTTATGTATTCATAGGGCTGAGAGTGCACATGCGAAACTCAAAAGACAATTGGGCACAAGTCAATCAAACTTTGAGACTTCTTGGGAGAGAATACATAACTTGTTTATCACATCTCACACGCAAATCAAGGCCTCGTTCGAGCAGAGCCTTAATGTGGCGCCACATCGGTATTGCTTGCCTATTTTCAAGAACATTCGAGGACTTGTGTCTCATCACGCCCTTGCCTTGATGTTTGAAGAGATGAAAGGGGTTGACAGTTGTGGTGTCGACCCTCTAATGTGTGGTTGTGTGTTGAGGAAGACTTGTGGTTTGCCTTGTGCACATGAGCTTGCGGAGTTGAAACGAGATCACCAAGTCGTCCAACTTGAGATGTGCGACCCTTATTGGACAAAGTTGGATTGTGAGCCATCAAGGACTGAGGAGACTATAGACGAACATGCAGCTAATCGTTGGGACGAAGGGGTTGACAACTTATTGGAGATGTACAAATCTGCCTCCAAAGCAGAAAAATCCTTATTGTTCAAAAGACTTCGTGAGATCCACATGCCCACCATGAGCACATTACAAGAGCCAGTCGAGGTCGCTCGTCCCCGTGGTAGGCCGAGCAAATCGAAAAGCAAATCATCCTCCTCGACGAAGCGCAACCCAAGTCTGTTTGAGATAATTCCATCGTGTCATGATAGCAACTCCCCATCTCAAGAGCATAATGTCTACTTAGAGGATATGGCCCCAAGTAAACCGAGCTTCACCATGATGAATTTAAAGAAAGAGCCCGTGAGACATCGATCAGTCCGTAAGCTCGGGGACGACGTACACATTGCCCAACTTCCGACCATATTCCACATGCATGTGGAGAGTATAAAAAACCCCGTGGGAGATGGTCATTGTGGTTTCAGATGTCTCGCCCATGCAATTGGCTTGGGCGAGAATTCCTGGCCCCAAGTACGAAGTGAGCTCATCCGAGAGTTAAAAGATTACGAAGAATTGTATCAATGCATTAATGGGGTGCGAGATCGGACTTCGAAAATCCTCAACAACTTGCATTGCTTCAAACCATCCACATATGATGTGAATCATTGGTGGGCATTCCCGGAGATGACATATCTCACGGCCAATGCTTACAACGTCCCCATTGTCCACTTGTCTCCGCAACTCTGTGTGACGGTTCTACCGATGAGATTGCAGGTGCCATTGAATCCGAACCTAATATGCATGGCCCTCGTTGGGAACAACCACTGGATTGTGGTAATCTTCGACATTTTACTGTTTTCACACTAATGCTTTTACAGTCCTAAACTTGGTTAATGTCATTGTTAGGTGAATTTGGATGGGGAGGCACCGTTACCTCCCATCATTGAAGGGTGGTTTGGGCAACGACGTGATTGTGCATCCGGTTGGTCCGAAATTTACAAGCACCGAATCATGAAGTATGCATCGGAAATTCGGAGTGGTAGCTCTTCGGCCGGGGTTAACATGGTTCATTTGGATTGACGAATTGTAGATGCTTGGGGAGTTGTAAAATACTATAACTAAACTTCGTATATTTTGTAAATTAATGTAACTACACTTCGTATATTTTGTAAATTAATGTAACTAAAAATTGTCGAAACAGAGTGGCTTTGCATTTTTATTACTAGTACACTTGTGTAGGTGGGTTTGGTGGACATTTCATGATTTTCGTTTTTCAATTTGCACTTGGATTGCTACTGTTCGACCAGTTCTGGCTGATTTTACAAGGACAGATTCGGCCAAAACTGGTCGAGACCTCTTCACATGGTTCGACCAGTACTAGCCGAAGTTAATGGTGAAACATCGGCCAGAATCGGCCGAGTGTTTGTTTAAACTTTCGGCCAGTTCTGGTCGAAATTGTGTTAACCTTTTCAACCTGTACTGGTCGAACAGTAGAGTGTCTACCATTTTGGGTAACGATCCCGTCCCAAATCCCGTACGACACATGAGTCTTAAAACTCGGGATGAGACGGGGATCAACTGGACCACCGGGACAAGGCCCGGTCAACATATCATCATCTTCAGCTTCCTCATCGTCTTGTGGCTCTTCACCTTCCACCAGATCGTTTTGCGGGTCAACATCAGGCTGAAATTGAGGCTCAGGTTCAACCTCAAATTGAGGCTCAGTTTCAGGCTGAAATTGAGGCTCATCGACGTACTCAGAATCACCGCCAACATTCCATCCAAGCGTCGGAACCATAAGCTCGGGAAGGTGAGTGGGCGCCTCCTCCTCCTGAAAAGCTCGACGCCTTCTATTAGAGGCGGTCGGTCTCACTCTCGTATAAGTTTGGTCTGCAATATTCATCATAAGAATAAAAATTAAGAATGTACGAACAATTGTTGAATATCAAAAAACATAAACAAACGCTAGGAAGCTTCGACCAGTAGTGGTCGTGCATCTTCAGGCTAATTCGACCACTTCTGGTCGAAGCTACCTCAGGTAATTCGACCAGTTGTGGTCGTTGTTATTGAACAAGCTTCGACCAATACTGGTCGATTCTGCTTAATATGGTTCGACCAGTTCTGGTCGAATGGCTTCAGCGATTTTCGAAAAACCAGGGTCGAAGCGAGATCGATTTCAAGGTCCATTTTCACGCAATTTTCAACACAAATCAGAATTTTTTGCAATGCTTTTACCCTAATCTATATGCAATTCAACTCATAAACTCATCTACACTTGAAGATAACAAGAATTTAAACTTATAAAACAAAAACTAAGAATCGAAAGAAACTCACGACAATCACCCGGAGCTCTATGCGTCCTATCCATGCTTCGATTCAAAGTTGTTCTTCGAAGTTGAACGATGAGAATTGGTTGAAATTTGGTGAATTTCGGCCCTTGTTCTTCGAATTGCAATGGGGAAATCCGATCGAGAGAGAGAGAGATGGGTTTGGGTGGGGTGTGTATTTTATTGGGGTGTGTTTAGTATAATATACGTATTTGATATATTTTTTAGTTAAGGGGTAAAATGGTAAAGTAAAGGGGTGTGTTTAGAAATATTTTAAGTTGTAAATATTTAATTATGGGTACGTTTAGTAATTGGGGTGTGTTTAGAAAATCATGGGGTGTGTATAGAATTGGCCTTTTTTAAAATCTAATTTAGAGAACGTAAGTTTTCATAGTTGGGCCAAAGATATTTTTCAGCATATTGATGAATTAGGCAATAAAAGTGGCCCATCTATGACAATGGGAACACTGTTGGTTGCTCATGTTTGTTGAATGGAGGAAGAAAATGGGAGGTGGAGGAAAAGCAGCGATGATGATGGGATGTGGTGGTGGGCCCTAGTCCTAGTCCTACCCTACCTCAACCCTCCAGAACTCGCCTCCATTTCCTCTACCTGCAAAACCTTGCACCAATTCTCCAAATCCGTTACTCGTCGCAGAATCTCCGACGCTTCCAGAGGCTTCGAGAAGCTTCCGATCCCATTCATCGCCGCCCAGTCACAGCCCCCATACTCCTACTTCCTCTTCACTCCCACGCAGACTCTCCACGTCAGCCCCGACTTCCGCCAGCCATGGGGCTCCGATCCGCCGCTCCGTCCCTACCCGGACCCAGACCCGTTTCTGTTCCGGGTCGAGGGCGCTATTGGCTGCGGGTGCGCCGCGGGCTGCGCCGAACCGTGCTGCCCGTGCTTGGAATGCGGGCCGAGCTGCGAGTGCGGGCCGGGCCGGGGCAGGTGCGGTAACAGGGTGAGTCAGGGTGGGGTGGAAGCCCGTTTGAAGATTGTGAAAGATGAGCGAAAAGGTTGGGGATTGTTTGCAGCTGAGTTTATTCCTACTCGACGCTTTCTCTGCGAATATGCTGGTAAGTTTTCCCTTCTCTTTTAATTGGAACTCATTGATTTCGAAATGTTTGGTTAATTAATTCACATTCTACATCGCTAGCTATTGCCTTGATATCATTTTCATTGCAAATTAGTCTCGTTTATTGTGATGAAACATATGATTATGAACTTGTTACTCAAACTAAGAATTCAAGAGGTGATTCTTCTTAATCTTCCAAAATTGCTCATTTTTAATATCGTCCTCAAAATTTTGATAATTTTTTCCTTGTGATAAGTTGGTATTTCAGTATTTTTTCTTCACCTCTAATTGAGAATGATAAGATAGTTTTTATATTAACATTAGATAATTGGTAAGCACACCCTAGGGTTTCAATTTTTTTAATCATTGTTTTCTAAGGGTTAATTGCGGGAAAAAAAAAAAAAACTTTGCTTAAATTGTAATTTTCACCAACTTTTATTGTAGCATGAACTTTCATATTTTTTGCAATTTTAACGAACATATAGGTTTTGAATATATTTATTTTGAAAATAACTATCATCGTTTCAAAATAGAATAATGACTTAACATATAAGATGATAGTTATTTTGAAATGATTGAAGTTATTGTCGAAGTAAGCATATCCGAAATATGTTTGTTGTTTAAATTTAAAAAAAATGAAAATTCGTGTTATATTTGCTAATATTAAAAAATTAGTTAAAACTGCAAATTGAATAAAGTTTGTGTTTTCTCTTTCAATTAACCCTTTTCTAAAAGCTAAAACAGGTTTTTAAAAATTCACAATTAATATAAATTAGGTTGTGTTTGAGGTATCTTTAATCTTCGTGAGGTAAATTTTATTGCTAAAATGTAGTACCCTTTGGGGAAATATGATATAAAAAATGAAAAATATTAAGTTAAAGGGAAATATGATATAAAAAATGAAAAATATTAAGTTTACAATTTGGGAATAAGTTTGTACCAACGCTTTGGAACTTCGACACAGAAATGTCTCCATGGAACAAATGTAAATTATTGCGAGGTTTTGATCTATTTATGTGACAAAATAAATAGAGTCAAGAAGTATGGTCCCAAAAGATATGAGATAATTTGATATAGTGATGCATAATGAAAGGTGAGGTTTTGTGTACAAAAGAAGCTAAAGAAAGGCAGAAAAGATACGACAAAGAAGCATCAATGGGGGGTTTTAGCTCAGCTCTATTGGTTGTGAAGGAGCATCTTCCTTCTGGAAACACATGCATGAGGATAAACATCGACGCGACAGTGATAGGCAACGTTGCTCGATTCATCAACCATTCTTGCGATGGTGGAAATCTCGACACTGTCATTGTTAGAAGCTCTGGAGCTTTACTCCCTCGTGTTTGCTTCTTTGCGTCCAGAGATATCAGAGAAGACGAAGAGCTAAGTTTTAACTATGGCGATCTTAGGCTCAACCCTAATGGTCGTCTTTGTTTTTGCGGTACTGCTTCTTGTGCTGGTGTTTTGCCATCTGAACATACGTGATTCGTTCTGTGTTTCTATTTTTATTTGTAATTTGTGGATCCTTTTTATATGAGCATTTACCAAATGTTGTAATTGCTATTTTCGATTTATAGGATTTGGTAGGATAAAAGAACATGTGGATTTCGAATTCATATCAATTAAAACAACACTATTTGATTAGTAACGTCGAATTTTAAACCACCTTTCAATTCAAACACAATTTTTAGGTGAGTTTTCTTCCTTATATAGAGGAGGGGAAATCAATAAATCAAATTCCTGGAGGCTTCATTATGTACTTCCTTCGGAATTAAACTCCAATTAATTATTGAGTATTTGAGTTTAGTTTGATTATTATCAAATGAATCTGATTTTAAATTATCGAATACATTCATGGTTCATAAAATTACTCGAGCTTAAACGATCCCATACTATCCATCAACTCATTCACAAAATAAATTATATACTAATTTTTTTTATATTTATCGTAAGTATAAAAAAATCGACATATCAGACATTAGTATTATATTTTTGATGAGCTTGCTCACTAGCTATCGAGCCTAACGCTGTCGAATTTGAGTTTGTTGTTTATCTTAGTGAATCACATCAAAACGAACTTTTATCGAATCAAGTCTAACAAGCAACTTGATACGTTTCCATCCCTATTCTCGTTTGTCCATATTCCAGGTAGTTTTCACTACTGCAGGTGAAATCGATAGCTTGAGCGGTGAACTGCATGGATTTGCAGCATGACGATAAAACTGGTTAAAACTTCGAAAACCATACTTGTATACTTTTTGTGATTCTTCTCAAAACCAATTCCCCCTACTTTAGGAAGGAAAAATAAGCACACTTTAATACAAAGAGGAGATGAGATACCTGTTATCATCTAGTGTTTGATAGCGAGCTTGAGACGCGAAGATTGGAGAGGAGAAATCGGAGAAGTGTCACTGCTTTGAGAGTCGGGTCCCCATGAATCCTGAACCTGAGCAGCATACTGCAGATTCCAGAGTACGTCTTCAATGGAAGGCCTCTCAGATGGATCCTCGATCAAGCATCTGCAGCATATCTCCATCATCGTTTTCACTGATTCGCCCGAGCATGAGTTTCTCACTGATGGATCGACTGAACTCTTTCTTGATGCATCGTCAGCTGTTATGATGCTGTGGAACTGCATAACATAAGAGAAAATAATACAGATTTGTTATGCACATTGTGATTGCTTTCTATTTCTACAACTTCGTCCACTTTTTTTCTTTCTTTCTTCTTTTATTTTTCCAACTTTACCGCATTTTATTTTCAACGTTTTTCACAGAAAACATAGAGAATAAAATGCAGTGAGCGACAATAAGACAAAAAGTAGAAGAAAACTTCAAAGCTAGAAGTACATGAGGGCAAAGTATGTGTTCTCTTTTTCTTTTTTAGGTGATAGGCTTAGTAATCATCCTTTGTCTTCTCAAACTACGACTGTGTTTACTTTGCAAGTAAGGATTAAGTTATACTGATAAAATGTAGGATAAAATTATGTAATATAATTGAATTTCAAGAGACTATGCATGGTTACTTTCTTTGATTTAAAGTGAGAATGTGAATATCTTGTATCCAAAACCAACACTTACTTTGAGATATAAATTTCGGCATTAAGTGATAATTACTCAAATACCATGTAGAAAATAATATATAAACAAATATCCATAAAGCATGAGCAAAAACGTACTTCTACAAAAATTATCCGCCAATCATCACGGGCCAAAGGATATTGCTTACCTTTGGATAACAAAGTAAACTTACGATTATGTCTTGATTACTAATTCTTATTCAGGTTCAAACTTAATCCTAAAAGAAACAAAAGAGGTGTTAAAAACAAGAGCAGAAATAAACTTTAGTTTTAGCTCACAGAATACCTGATCTTTTACCACCTGCACTTCATTGGTGGAATTTATAGGCTTCCCTGTGATAACTTCCAACAAAATCACTCCAAAGTCGTAAATATCCGACTTATCTTCATGTTTCGCCCTGCCATTCAACACAACAAACATCATATCAATGAAATCTCATTCAACGATCAAAACAGAAGCTTTTGTTCATAGGTGTGCATCTTAAAGAATTGCTAAAGAACTAAGCAACTAACTTTGCGCGTTTAAGCTCTTTTGATCCACCAAAATTTTTTTTCCGATGATCCTGTAAAGTTGGAAAATATTTCAGAGTCGGTTTGTGCAAGAATCAGGTCAGAAACATGATATTGAAGGTTCTTTGAATACTTTTCCGGTATAGTCTGATAGCAAAGGCAGGTTGTAGCTGCTAATTTTGGCAACAAGGTCGTGATCCACTAGAATATCTGTTATTTTGATGTTATTAGAAAAAAGATGAGGCACAACCCCTGTATGAAGAAACTGGATGCCCTTTGCCACCCCTGTAGCAGCTGCTATTCGCTGAGGCCATGTAAGCTTTCGTCTACGCCTCTCTGCCAATTGCAATGGTCAACGACAAACCATCAAACGTGCTACTGTATAAAAATGACGTTTGGACTGGAAAATACTTGCCAACTGCTAAAATTAACATTGTTTGATAAAAAAATACTTGTAAGGGAAATATGTACATCAGTGTATCATGCAAACACAGGTAACATCACAAAAATCAACTCTATTTACTCACCAGATATCCAGCTTCTGAGAGTCCCATTTGGCACATACTCGAATACCAGCAGTAGTCTACTTACAGTTGTATCATCCAAGCAATAGTCGAAACAGTGTCCAAGAGCACTGACCAAATGCTGATGTCTGAGTTTCGATATCATTTCAATGTGAGGCATAAAGAATTGCATGCTGTGATTTCTTTTCAATTTAAGACATCTAATCGCAACATAGGACCCATCCCTCAGGTGACCTCTGTAAATCTGAGTCGAGGTAGAGGCAAAACGATCAGCACTTTTCCATCAACAATACTGTACTGATTAACTAAAGGGCTTTTATATAAATACAAGGCATCTTGTTTGATTACAATGTAACTTTTTATTAGATAGATTCCAAGAGGAATGAAGTAGACATGCTAAAGAAGATAAGATTCCTTGGAAAAGAAGTTGGACTGCATAATAAGCATACTCATTAGAATAGTTTTATTGCATAAATATGTGGGCAAACTTTGGCAAGCAACATGAGTTTCAGATTGGATTATTAACATGCTTTGGAGTGATCCTAATACCTAGATTATGTGGGACCCAATAGAAATACCTGACCATTAGAACCTTCTCCCATGAAAGTTGATGTATCAAAATTATTCGTTGCCTCCTCGAGCTCTTCCAGTTGAAAGGTCCTATAAGATGGAAGTCCAAGTGCTCCTAACTTCATTGCTTGAGTTATATATCCTATGTTCAGCAATCAGATCAAATTTATACGAAAAGAAGAGTTTTGCTTTAGGATGATGCATGTCATGCATCACCTAATAACACAAAAAGAAAACTTACTTGCATCTTTAAGAAACTTTGAGGTGTAGCCTGTCGATGCATTTTCTTCAGAAAATCTAGGTCGTGGTTTTTGTGCTTCTCTCTTGGAAAGAAACTTCTTGATTAGAATGAAGGATGCACTAACTAAAACTATTCCCACAATAACTCCTCCACATATGCTTAAAGCAAGAATGATTTTAGCTGCTCGTTTTCGCTTAGTAGAACGAGGTAATATTCCCACAGCTAAAGCCTCATTCTTACAGAAGGAAATTGGCTGTTGATTTTCATCAGAAGCTGCCAAACAATTTTCAGCATATAGCACAACCCTTTTCTTGGAATCATACAGTAAACATCTGGGCAGTTTCCCAGTCAACAGATTTGCAGTGAAGTTCACAAAATAAAGATCATCACTGCAAAGAAGATTTTCGGAAAGCATTCCAGTGAATCTGTTTTCTGCAATATCTAGATAAGTAACTGACGGCAGAGATAACAAAGATACTGGAAACCGCCCCACGAATCTGTTGGAAGAAATATCTAGAACTTTCAGCTGATGATAGGATTGAACTCTCTCTGGAATTCCAAAGGTGAACCTGTTGTTCCTTAGCAAAAGTCTTTCGATTTTGTCACCAACTACTGGAAACCGAGGCCCAAGAACATTGTTTTCTAAGTCGAGCACTTGAAGATTAGTCAAACCACTCAGATCAGGCACATCATGGGAGAAATTGTTACTAGATAGCTCAAGAATCCTGAGGTTTTCCAAATTTCCCATTGAGTGTGGCAAAGATCCATACAAAGAATTGTTCTTTACGTTCAGAACAGCCAAAGATGAAAGTGAACCTAAGCCATCTGGAACTCTACCAGTGAAGTTATTGCTAGCAAGTATTAGAGTTTGAAGGTGTTCAAACGACGATATCTTGTCCGGTATGTGGCCTTGCAAGAAATTTGAAGTCAAGTTAAGTATTTCAAGGGATGATAAACGCATGAATTTGCTCGGTAGTGGCCCCCACAAACCAAGAGAAACCAATGTGAGGACTTTCAAACTAGGTAGCCTCACAAGTGTAGAGACAAAGGAATCAATCGAGAAATTCGAGGGTAATCGTTGAGTCCCCATATCTCCCACAATGTGAAGCTGAGTTATGCTATTTTCATAGCAAACAACGGTGAGAGTGGCAGTCTGTTCACTATTGCAGAAATCAGTACCATAATTCCAGCTTTTAAGTAAAGGTGGAGAGTTTAAAAGGAATTTAATTCTTAGAAGTGTTTTTGCATCCCATGATCTTAGCTGCTCTTTACAGGAGACTGAAATCAACATTACAAACAAAAATACAAACATTGATTTGGAAAAATGAATCGCCATCATCTCTACGAAAATCGGCACAAAACCTGGTCGAAAAAACTCAAGCATTTAAGATACAATGAGGAACATAATCCATCAAACAGGTTAGAGCAAGAAAATCAGAATTTGGAGATCATCTTTGCTGAAATCTTTTTTTTTTTTTTTTCCTTCTTCCTTTTGGAATTTGGACAAAGACAGATTCCTTGAAATTGAACAAACTGAGGAATATGAAAATAAATTTTAACTTCTGAATTCTTTAAATGAAGAACTAGAAAGCAAATCACATGTTCGAAAAAAAGTCTGAGAAAGAAGCATACCCGTCTTAGCAAAAGAAACAAGCTTCTGGTTTTCCAAGAATTTTGTCTGAATCTGAACACAACTGAGAAAAATCAAATCCCAAATTACAAAATCAACAGTGAATTACCATCAAATGAAGCAACCAGTCATAATCACAAAAAGAATTCTCAAAATCAGGTGCCACTGAACTTCAACTACTAACCTTCAAATTAAGCAACCATAAGCTCCAAAGTGGTCTTCATTAACCACTCTAACCACAACATTTTAGTGGCAAATTCCAAATGCTGCCATTTTTGCTTCAATTTAAGGCCCTTAATAGAAGCCCACATATTATTTTCTTCTCTCACTTTTTATGTAGGCTTCTAATAGAGGATAAAGAAAAAGTTCACCATGCAATGCATTCAAGAATGACAGGGTTCAAAACGACACTTTAACTGCCGTTTCATTTGATACACCGACAATTCTCTTTCCACAGATTGTCTTTTGCTCTTTAAACTTTATTCCATCATAATTTTGCCAATAATATTACTGCTTTTGCTTAGAAGCCCCATTTGTTGAACTGAACCACAGAAAAAGCAAAAAAAAAAAAAAAAAAGGACAGAAAAGCAGAAACCACAAAGAAAGATTCTTGCAGGAGAGAACCCCTTTAATCTTTATTCTCCCATGGTGCCCCTCATAAATATCAATCACATTAATAATTCTCATAAAAATTCAATCTTTTTGGAAGAGCACACGACCAAACATTTGAAATAATATGGAAATCAACGTTTAATCTTGTCACTCCACACTCAGATGTCACTTTCCATCTCTCGTCGACGGTTTGGCCTTTGCCTTTTAGGCCCTCTCTCTCTCTCTCTCTAAAAAAAAAAAAAAGTTTCACTTCACTATCTTAGCTTAGCTGTGATTTGTTTGTGGTGTTTATTTATTTGTTTGTTTTAATGTTTTTGAAAGGAGAAGATAAAGAAATGAACATTGTTGCAGAATTATTGAGAAAGAAACATCGATTTGTATTATACCTTGGCCAGAGTTTTATTCAAACTATTGAGTGTAGTTATATTTTTGTTACGTGAATAATTTATTTTATGAAATTATAATTTTAATTATTTGTCTATTTGGATTCTAATTATATAGTTTAAAAGATTATGGGTTCCTAATTTAAGTAACTACAGTAATAAACAGATTAAGGTGGCATGTTGTTGTCTATTTAATATCCAAACTACATTAAATTTTTTTTTTAATAGTTATATGAATCAATTGATATGTAAAATTTGTAACATAAATTAACAAAAAGGTGTTCATATTAATTGATTTTTTATTTTTAGAAATAAAATAAAAATAGATAATTACTCCCTCCGTCCCGGTCCAAGTTACCACGGAAACTAAGAAAATGCAGTTGACTTGTTATTTTAGGTTATTTTTTGATTAAAAAAAATATTTTTTTATACTTTTTGCTCACCTTTTTGACTTTTTGGTTACTTTTTGATTAAAAAAATGTTATTTATTTACCATTTTGGGATTGACAAGTTTGACTGGGACGGATGAAAATGACAAGTAGGCAAGTTGGAACGGGACGGAGGGAGTATATTATTATTAAATAATTTCAAAATTCAAATAGGTACCATATAGATAAGGGAATTAATTGTCAACACATATATTTGGATGTCTAATAAACAGCAATAATCTTCACTAAACTTGTTATACCATGACAAATAGTGCACTAAAAATCAAAACATTTAAATTATAGGACTAAAATAAAACTAAAAGAAAGAGATGGATTAAGAACTACAATTCTAAGATGGTAAAGTTGGAGAACAAATAATAACTTGATTTCTTAAATATTTAATCAAATCTAATAAAATATAACATTTCATGAACTATAAAAAAATTTACTATAAATATGTATAAAGTATATATATATTTTCTTTAAAGTAATTTAAACATTAAAATATGAGTAACTCTTATATGAGACCGTCTCACATATCATTTTATGTGATATGAGTCAATCCTCAACCTACACTTTACAATTCACATAAAAATTTGTAAAAATGAATTTGGTTAATAGAAAAAAAAGATCCGTCTTACAAATTTATCTATGAAACAGTCTCACGCAAGTTTTTGTGTTAAAATATACATGCATATTACCTTCTTGTTGTAGCAAGTTTTTCTATTCTTGAAATTAATTACACAACTTTTCTTAGGATGATTACAACTTCAGTGTTTCTCAAAGGGGGGTAATGTTAGGGATGGCAACAGGGTGGGGCGGGGTTGGGGGAGCAATCCCCATCCCCGTCCCTGCCAACTTCGCGGAGAATTTTTTTTCCCCATCCCCGCCCCGCGGGGAAAATTTCCTTCCCGTCCCAGTCCCGTGGGGATTCCCCACCCACAAAATATTTTTTTATTTAATTTTTTTAATGTATAAAAAAATAATATTTTAATATATAAAAATAATCCACAAATTACATATAATTAAAATGTCAACAAAATAACAAAAAATTTATCCAATTTGTATAAAAGATAGTATATTATTTAATTATACTATCTTAAAAGTACAATAATAAATTATATTATTACATTTTCATTAATTTTTTCAATACTTAATGCATTTAAAAGAGCATGAGAAACGAGGGCTTTGTATTATTATTAATGTGTATATAAAAATATATTATTTATTTTATAATTATTTAATTAAAATATATTAATATATATATATAAATTGGCGGGCCCCCGCGGGGAACGGGGCGAGGAATATGATCCCCGTCCCCGCCCCACCCCGCTAGTCGGGGAGAAAATTGCCCCCGTCCCCGCCCCCGCGGGGGTATATTTTGGGGAATCCCCACCCCATTCGGGGTGGATCCCCGTGGGGAACGGGGATTCCCGCCCCACTGTCATCCCTAGGTAATACACTAATTTTGAGTAAGTCTTCACTCGAACCGATGCGGGTTGGGTTGGGCTAATTAACTCGACCCTATAGCGTTTTTTATTTTTTTTAAATTTTGCGTATTTTGGTCGTAACCTTCATGTTATGTTAGTGATACATTCATCTTATATTAGTAATACCCTCATTTCCAAATTTCATCATACTTTCATGTTATGTTAGTGATACTCTCATTTACAGATTTCATACTCTTATATTATGTTAGACATACATTCATGACTAACATAACATAAAAGTATGACTAACATATATAGCATGAAAGTACAACACACTGAGCAAATTTTTAGTGGGTTTGAGCGCACCTACCAGGAGCGTGGGAGCACGTGGGAGAGCGTGAAAATGCGTGTGGGAGGCGCGTGGGGCGGGTTGACTCGAGTGCATGGATCCACCAAATGCACAAAAGTTTTGGTGACCAATTTTATATATTTTTAATATATATATATATATATTTAATTATTTATGAAAGAATCTTAAACGTAATCTATATATATAATAATAAGGTTTTGAACTCTCCAGCCTTTGCCACATCAACTTTTGAGATGATTTAGAAACTGCCATTTGTCATCCATTCTGCCAAATCAGCTGATGAACTCTCCTTGGTGCTGACATGTGTCTTCTAAAATGAGATTATAGTTTAATCTATATTATATCATATGTAAAGATAAATGTGGAGTTTAATGTTGGAAGACCCTTCGTATCTCCCTCCCCCACTCTCTCTCTCCATACATCATTTCAAATGTTAGATATGAGTTTAATGTTGGAAGACCCTCCGTATCTCCCTCCCTCTCTCTCCCTCTCTCTCCATACATCATTTCAAATGTTAGATATTCCTCTTCAGTTTTAATTTTAGTTTCGAAATTTATCATGGATGAACAAATGGGAGAAGGTGAATTTGGTGAGTTTTACTTTAATATTCCTCTTTAGTTTTAATTTCAGTTTCGAAATTTATCATGGATGAGCAAATTGGAGAAGGTGTTTTAGTTTCAGTTTCACAAATTCCGTTACTTTCTTGATCACAACCATGAACCCAAAGGTCTTTCCTCTATGTATTTAAATGTGCCCACAGTTTTGAAATTGTTGATTGTTGTTCCAAAAGTTTTTCCAGCATAAAACTTAGAAATTTGAGTTGGAGTTTATATGGATTCCAAATCTCCTTATTTGGCTTTAGAAGAAGTGAATTTGAACAGTCGTTCGCAAAGCATTAAGGGTAGACTTTTACGTAAATGGGAGGCACGTAACTTCAAGCGTGGTCGAGAATTGATGAGTGTTGAATTTCTGTTACTAGATCAGAAGGTGGTATCTAATTTTAATGTAGTGTTGTTGATTTTATTTTTTTTAGTTTTTGAATAAAGTGAACTAATTGCTTTAAACATTTTTCATCTTACTTATAGTAGAATTCATTATTTCAATGCACTACAGAATTGTCTTATACAAGGCTCAATCCATCATAAGCTTCTTTCCCAATTTACTGAGCATCTAAAGGAGGGTCGAGTTTTCGTCATAAAAGAGTTTGATGTTTTAAAAAGTGGTAACCTATACAAAATGACTGATCATCAATTCATGATACGATTCACGGATGACACTTCGATTGAAGAAGTTGATGATGAAAATCATTTCATCAATGAAGAGAAATTCCGTATTCGATCATATAATGATTTGATCAAATTAGCTGATTCAAATGAAGACCTACCAGGTTGGAGTTTGAATGTTTGGTTATCTTTTTTTTTTCATTAATGGAAATATCTATCGCTAAGATTGTTTTCTTTCATTTTGCCATGTTAGATGTGATTGGATTTCTATGTAAGATCCACAAACCCTTAGTTGTGACTGCAAGTGGATCAAGAAGACTAATGCTTCGCATCATAATGGAAGAGTAAGTTGGACTACAACCCAGATTCCATTACGGATATATTTGCAAAAAATCATATTCAATTTTGAATTACATTCTTACAAAACATCAACTTATTATTTATTATCTACACTCTTTACATGCAGGGAGCTCATAGCCTATATAACCATTTGGGACGAATTGGCAGATTGCGCTAACGATAAATTGCATCAAATAAATGAGAAGACAATAGTCATACTGGCAACAAGTATCAACCCAAAGATATTTGCAGGTATGCATATATTAATCAATTAGACTTATTGTTTAATCTGTGTTTGCGATTGAGCACTATCTCCTTAAAAAGTTTGGACATAATTTAATATTTTTATGTTAAGGAAACCTCTATTTAAACACAACATCGGCATCGAAAATCTTCCTTAACAGTGAGTTTGGTATCGAGAAAGATTTTCGTGAGAGGTACTTATATGACCTTTTGAATTTAGAAGATCGCTTAATATGGTTTGAGTTATAATAAGTTTTGTGACTGCATATGGATAACAGAATGAGGAATGCACATTATTTTGATGGAAATGTCAATCAATCAGAAATTACTAAACTCGAAGAGAAGTGTCATAGCATCTTCGAAATGTTCAAATTTATCTCAGAGGAGAAAGAACAGGTAATAGGTCACATATAATTTTAGGTTTATTTAGTGATTTTAGAATATGAAAACTTATTCTTTTTTGATGATTTGCAAATCCAAATAGGAAAAAGAATTCATATGTATTGCAAAGGTTTTAGACATTTTGTCGCAAAAAGGTTGGAACTATATATCCTGCTCAAAATGCTCAAGGAAGATGGGCCGATCCGAGTCGAGGCTTAAATGTTTTAGTTGTAATTCTCCACAAGCTATTGGAGTATTGAGGTATTATTTCAACATAATCAAGCGTACATTTTTAGCTTGGAAAATAAAAGGTATTTTTATCTTCGTCTAAAAATCGATCTTATGTAGGTTCCGGATAGAGGCTGCGGTGGATGATGGAAAGGACATAACAACTTTTGTTATCTTCGATAAAGATGTGAACAAGCTGATAAACAAAACTGCTTCTGATGTAAAATCAATAGATGTAAGAATTAAAATCCATTGTCGTTCAACATTAATTTCACATATTGAACAAGTAAATCTAATTGTTTAATGTCTCTCTTTGCTAGGATGTGGATTCTGAAAATGCTGCCAATAATGAATCTATTCCAGCTTGCATACTTGGTATTGTAGAGAGAACATTCAAGTTTCATGTCCAAGTTACTCCATATAATTTCAAGGCCAAACATCAGACATTTACTGTCATGCGCATTATGGATGAGATTCTTATGAGTGGCTCAGCATTGTCAAATGAAAAGGTTGCATCATATATTGCATATAGGATATTGCATGCATGTACTTAAGAAATTGTAATGCTAAAATATTGACGACAAACTAACTTTATGAATTTGTAGGAAAAGATAGAACTTGAGAGCACTAAACCTAAGGAACGAACATTGCAAGTAGTCAAAATGGAGAAGTTAAGAACAGATTCAGAGGGAGATGAAGAAGAAACGCTATCCACCAAGAAGCGTAGACTGCAAAAGTTAGTTTCTATTAAACACATAAAATGTACATGAGTTTCATTTCTCACTTTGTATAATTGCACTTATATGAGTATTTTTCATTTCAACAGGAAAATGTCAAAAAGAAAGATTTCAGAATAGCTGAATGACTGATCATCTGCATCAATAAGCTTTCTTGCCGATGTTGTTTTCCAAACGATTCCTTTTAGGGAGTTTTTATGAGAGTTTTATCTTCTGGGAATTTTATTTTGATGTTTCTATGAATTTGTGGTTTCTTTTGGTTGGATTCTTTGTTTCTTGATAAGGGTTATTGGTTCTATGTTTAACTGCTGAATTAATTGCCTTTATAATGTTTTTTTTTTTTTACTATAAAAAAACTTGGTGAGTTGCTGGAAATAGATGTTATCTTTAGATGCTCTAATTTTGGTTCTCTTGAAAGGTGCAATTCTTGGTCTATCAAGGTTGAATGAAGTGAACACTAAGGCTTTGGTAGTCTCGGCAGTTTTGTTGCTTCAGTATATTCAGCTTCCATATGGATATTTCGGCAAATCTCAAGTAAATTCAGCAGGCAGCGTTTTGACAAAGGGTTGTCTCGTGCAATAGATGATTACCAAAAATATATCAGGAACACTCCAAAGAGGCAAAGTAGGTGCAATAGATGATTACGATGCACATCTTGAAGAGCTGAACAAGAGCAGATTCATGCCATTTGATGCCTGTGTCTAATGTTAGAGTTCATGCCAAAAATCACCTTATATTACTGCTCATAAGTTTTCTAGAGTAGTAAGAGATGTCTTTATTTTTTTCCCCTGAATGTGGAATGATGTAAAAATACCATTGTAATTTTACTTAGAATCTGAATTTGGATTGATGTGAAAATATTGTTGTAATTTTAAGTTAAATCTAGATTACTTATTGACTATTCACAAGATTATTTAACTTATTAGTCCATAAGAAATTGAAAGGTTAGTAAATGAATTTATTCATTTCGTAAAATTATTAAACAATACAGAAAGAATAAAATTAATTTTGCTGCAAACTGAGGATGAAACTATTAATTAAAGGTAAACATAGTGAAGAGCAATACTAGAAGTCAAAACTTTGAAGCATTTTCAACGTTTAAGATTAAGAAATCTGCAAAATTTTGTTAAATCAAATAATAATCTATATCTTCCAAATGACTTCGAATATAACTTTTTAATGAAATTTCAACTACATTAACAGAAAGGATATTTTAATTTCGCACATATATCCAAATTGAGATTATTTTATTAGTTTATAAATGTATTTCCTAAAGGATATAGTTTGAATAGAGATTCGCATTTTTGAACTCAATTATTATAAGATGAATTTTATATACAGAGTAATTATCTGACAAGCCATAGCAAACACATTAACAGAAACAGAGCAAAGACATATAGACAAACAAATGATGTTCTATAATATTTAATCATTCTATTTAAATGTTCACATTCCAAATTTTTTCTTCCCACACAGGATTGGACAAAATCTCAATCCCCAAATAGGCGAAGATACAAAGCCCACTTCTTGAACTGTTAATGACCAGCACACTTACAGTAAAGATAAATGCCATTTATAGTATTTAAAAAAAATTATTCAATAGGAGAAGAGAAACATTGGGAACACATGTATTTGTTCCAACTCTAACTGGACAATCTATAACAGCTGAAGAAAAAAGCAAGTGCGGTGATACTTTCGCTGTATTGTAAATTAAAGGCATTCGAGCGCCTTCTCAGCTATCATGAGTAAACTCACTATGTGTAGTTTGATACGGCTGCAAACACATTTGTATAGCATCTCCAAATTGGCTCATCGATCTTTCAATTGTCTCTGAATATCAAGAGAAAAAATAAGCAAGAAGCAGGATGACTAAGAACAATGATTGAACATTGACCAATTGAATAATATATGATCCCATTGGATACTCCTAAATAGTTCAAGTGATGGCAATCAAATATTTGATGTAGGGATGAATCATAAACATGTACAACATGTGTTATATCTACACAAAAATGAAGAACAATATATGGAGCAACTATTGGTTTTCATTGTTGAGCAAAACCTTATAGAAGATTAAAGGAAGATGCACTAATTAAGACTAATTAATTAACCAAGAGATTCAGGGGTTGTTTTGATTCTCAAAAGACAAGTAGGAGATCAAACATTTTCTACAATAAAGTAGCTCCCTCTGTCTCTTTGCTTTTTCATCATCAAAGGTCCAACACAAAATCAGCTTACACAAAAACAAACTTCCACAAAACATTGCAAGCGCAAATTATGGAAGAAGATTTTCTGAACCGGAAACGAAAACATGATTTACAAGATAGCAGTGCAACAGAAATGCAAGGAAAAACAAAACAACATCAACATGGAGGTAATAATGGCAGGATAAAACAAATTCACATTTACTATTTATTCAATATTACAACATATTCGATATGCGTATGAATCATTCATGACATATATCTAGAATTTCAAAATTTTCAGAAATAGAAAATCCCCTACAAAAAGCACTCAATAAAAGAATATATTTTCCTCCAAATATTGTATTCATTATTTGATATATGAATTCATAACAGAAAAATCCAGAGAGGCAAGGACCAAAAGGCGAGAAATATTGGAAAAAAGACGAGGTACGTTGCTGCTCCAAGGTATGCACAATTAAATTTTCATCCAAATTCTTTTTATAAACAAACAATAACATCTATTGATGCATGTATAGGGAATAACGCCAGCGGGGAAATTCCATTGGAGTCGACTACAAATATCGCATCCAATGCAACAAAAATGCAAGGAAAATCAAAACAACATCAAGATGGAGGTAATAATGGCAGGATAAAACGAATTCACATTTACTATTTATTCAATATTAGAACATATTCGATATGCGTATGAATCATTCATGACATATATCTACAATTGCAAAATTTTCACAAAAGGAAAATCCCCTACAAAATGCACTCAATAAAAGAATATATTTTACTCCAAATATTGTATTCATTATTTCATATATGAATTCATAACAGAAAAATCCAGAGAGGCAAGGACCAAAAGGCGAGAAATATTGGAAAAAAGACGAGGTACGTTGCTGCTCCAAGGTATGCACAATTAATTTTTCATCCAAATTCTTTTTATAAACAAACAATAACATCTATCGATGCATGTATAGGGAAAAATGCCAGCGGGGAAATTCCATTGGAGTCGACTACAAATATCGCATCCAACAAAGGTTATATTACAACAATAATAGTACAATACTCAAAAAAAATATTCATTTTCTTAATATCTAACAAATATAAAAATAAAACAAACCAATGCAGGGCAATGTAAACAGGCAAGAGAACTGAGAAGAGCTATTTTAAAACAAAAAAGATTCTCAATAAATGCAAGTTGCTGTGAACAAGAAGTATTTCAAGGGAAAATACATGCAATGGATCTCAACGACATGTCAGCTTCTAACGCAACACAAAAATCAACCAATGATCAGCGAACAACAGACACTCCATACATAATATTAAAAACAGGTAAGAATATTCTCTCTAAATAATTAAACAATCTAAACAAATTTAATCAACACATACAAACATTTTATTAGAAAAATCTGAAAAATGATATATTATATCGAAACAACAGAGCATGACCAAACACTAAATTGTTCCTTCTACTCATAACTAACAATTTAAAAATAAACAAATACAAATGCAGGACAATGCAAGAATGCAAGGGACACACGACGACATATAATGAAAGGGAAAAGAGCTTCAAGTACTACAAGATCTGATAGGCAGGATGACATGACAAAGTTAAATTCAGGAGATATATCAAGAAATGAAGTCCCACAGTGGGATCACTCATATCAAACATCAACAACAGGTAGCAAGCTTACTTTTCAATTGATTTAAAATTTTAAAAAGAATTCTTTTAAACAAGAGTTACACAGAAAAAGTTGTGCATCTTTTAACACACAAGAATTTCACTCTTCAACATCTGACATTTGTTAGAAAAAAATCATAATGTAGGAGAACATAAAAATGCAAGACATTGCAGACGAGAAATTCTGAAAGGGAAAAAAACTTCTACAAGGGAGGAAATAAGTCAAGGGAAAAGACCTGCAACAAAACTCAATATGTCAGACCCTGATTTGGGACAAACATCAACAAATGAAGTTCCAGAAACAAGCAATTCATATCAGCAATCAAAAACAAGTAAGAGATATCCCAAATATATTTATTCATCCAAATATTACTGTAGTGCACACATAATAGTTTGTCTGAAAATAACAATGCAGGGAAGCATGGTCAAAATGTTCTGACAGAAAATAAGTTGCTAAATTGCCCATTCTGCGACGCATTGGTCTGGAAAGCAGAATCCATAAAGAAGAAAGGCGAGAATGGAGTGTCCCTATTTTCACTATGCTGCCAACAAGGCCGAGTAACATTGCCCAAAAAACTCAAAGCACCTGAATATGAAGAACAACTCCTGGCAGAAACATCTTCATTCCGTCGAAACATAAGGTCTTACAATTCCATTCTAGCATTTACATCAATGGGAGCGAAGATAGACAAATCAATCAAGAATGGAGGTGGACCATATTGTTTTAGAATTCATGGGCAAAATCATCATTCACTCGGATCATTGTTACCCCCAGAAGGCCAAATACCGAGATTTGCTCAACTATACATATACGATACTGTGAATGAAGTGCAAAACCGTATAAAGTCTTTGCCACGCAGCCAAAATTCTGAACAATTGAGTGAAGACATTGTGAGGGGCTTAATTCAGATGACCAATGAGAATAATGAGCTTGCAAAAACTTTTCGAATGGCAAGAGACAGATATGAAGCACGAGATACAAATGATTTTTCGATCAAGTTGGTCGCACAGAACCGGAGAGGGAAACAATATGACTTACCAACAACAGATGAAATAGCGATGCTCATAGTGGGAGACATATCAGCATCAACTGGGGAGAGGGATATCATTGTGCAGCGACAGAATGCAGAGCTTCAGAGAATAAGCGAGCTACACCCACTATTTATGGCAATGCAATATCCATTGTTGTTCCCATATGGGGAAAAAGGATTCCATGATCAAATTCACTACAATGGAAACTCCAAAATAAAAAGATCATTTGTTACAATGCGTGAATTCTATGCATATCAAATACAGACACGCCTAAAGGAAGGAACAACACTTATTAGATCTGGTCGTTTGTTTCATCAATATGCAGTTGATGCATACACTGCTATTGAACAACAACGACTACGATGGATAAGGAACAATCAGAAAAAAATAAGGGCTGACCTTTATAATAATGTATGCGATGCAGTTGCAAAGGGGGATAGTGATGCAAAGTTGTTGGGCAAACAAGTCATTCTACCATCTTCACACACAGGCAGTCCCAGATTTATGGTGGAAAATTTCCATGATGCAATGGCAATATGTAAGTGGCTAGGCAACCCTCAGTTGTTCATCACAATAACAGCGAATCCAAAATGGAATGAAATAGAAGAACATTTACAACGATATGGCAATGACTGCTCAAATGATCGACCTGACATACAATGTCGAGTTTTCAAACAAAAGTTGGAAGAGCTTCTGGATGATATTCGTGAGGGATCAATTTTAGGAAAGACACGGGCAGGTAAACTGCATAAAAATATACTATAACATATGATTACGTTAATCTCTATTACAAATATAATGATATAAGTAAACTTTTTTGTGCAGTTGTCTATACTATTGAGTTCCAAAAACGGGGACTCCCGCATGCACACATATTATTGTGGCTCGAGGAAAAATTTAAAGATCCAACACCAGAACAAATTGATGCATTCATTTCAGCAGAAATACCAAATAAAGAAATTGATGGAGAGGCATATGCATTAGTCGAACAATATATGATGCACGGACCATGTGGTTTCCAAGGCCCTCAATCTCCATGCATGGTGAAGGGAGTATGCAAAACAAAGTTTCCAAAGTCCTTCAATGAAACCACTACAGTGGATGAATCAGGATATGTGAGGTACCAAAGGAGGAATGAAGAAACAAAATTTGTCCTAAAAAATAATGTTAGGTTGGATAACAGTTTTGTGGTCCCATACAATCTCTCATTATTGAAGAAGTACAAATCTCATATCAATGTTGAATGGTGCAATAGAACAGGAGCAATAAAGTACCTATTCAAATACATTACCAAGGGAGTTGATAAGGCTACCATGATCATCCAAAAAGCTCAGGATAATGCACATCAGAATGAAAATGACAAAAGAAAAAATAAAAATGTGAACGAAATCAAGGACTATTTAGAATGTCGTTATCTTTCGGCATGTGAGGCAATGTGGAGAATTTTTGCATTTGATATACACTACAGAAGGCCTGCAATCCAGCGACTGACAATTCACCTTCCAGACCAGCAAAATATCATATACGAGGAATCTGAAGATCTAGAAAGCATGTTAGAAAAGGATGGGGTGCAAAGAACTATGTTCACTGAATGGATGGAAATAAATAGACGAAGCAATGATGCCAGAGAGCTAACTTATATCCAATTCCCTACAAAATTTGTATGGGATGCCAAAAGAAAGTCTTGGAAAGAGCGAAAGCAAGGTTCGAGTCTTGGAAGGATTGTCAACATCCATCCAGCAGCAGGTGAGCTTTACTATTTGAGAATGCTGGTCACAATCATAAAAGGAGCAAGGAGCTTCGATGATTTTCTTAATGTTGGCGGCGTTACCCAACCAACATTCAAGGCTGCGTGCCACGCAAGAGGTCTACTAGATGGAGATTCAGAATGGCACGAGGCAATTGATGAAGCAACACAATGGGCAACTCCGAATCAGTTACGAAATCTGTTCGTCACACTTTTGCTATACTGTGAGGTGGGAAGCCCTTTAAGTTTATGGAACCACTGCTGGAAATCTCTTGCTGAGGACATAACTTATAGGCAACGAACAAAGTTTGATTTCAAGGACTTGCACTTCTCCGATGAAGAGCTTCAGAACTATACGTTGGGGGAAATTGAAAGGTTGTTGAAAAAAAATGACAAGTCCCTCACAGACTTTACTGATATGCCGTTACCAGACAAAAGCATCATGAAAGAGCTAACAAATTCACTCTTGGCAGAAGAAACATCTTACGATGTCAGCGAACAACAGGAGGAACACAACCGACTAATTCAATCACTGAACAACGAACAACAAGTAGTGTTTGAGGATGTCATGGACTCAGTGCAATATGAAAGAGGAAAGCTATTCTTTCTCTACGGGCATGGGGGAACTGGAAAGACATATCTGTACAAAACAATCATCACGAAAGTAAGAGCTCAAAAGAAAATTGTCCTTCCAGTTGCATCATCAGGCATTGCAGCTTTGCTACTACCTGGAGGTAGAACAGCTCATTCAAGATTCAAGATACCCTTGAATGCCACCGAGAATTCGTTTTGTGATATAAAGCAGGGTTCCATGTTAGCTGAATTGTTGATCCAAACAGATTTGATTATATGGGATGAAGCGCCTATGGCACATCGTCACACTTTTGAGGCCTTTGACAGAACAATGAGGGATTTGATGTCGCCTATAGATATAGCTGCAGGATTAAAACCATTTGGAAACAAAACTGTGTTGCTTGGAGGAGATTTCAGGCAAATACTGCCGGTTATACCTGGGGGAAGCAGACAGGACACTGTATTGGCAACGGTAAACCGATCATATTTATGGGATTCATGCATTGTGCACATCCTCACACAAAATATGAGGGTGCAACACAGGGATATGGAATTTGCCAAATGGGTTCTAGACGTAGGCAATGGAAATGCCGAGAGAAGTCATACGGATGAAGATGATGAGGATGAAACAGAGATGATCCAAATTTATAAAGGTTTGGTGCTTGAGGCAGTAGGCAATCCGGTGGAGCAAATAGTTCAACACACATATACTGATTTGGAGACATCAGGAAATGACATGGTATACCTTACAGAAAGAGCAATCTTGACCCCAACAAATGAAATTGTTGATGAGATAAATTCATACATATTGTCTCTCTCACAAGGAGACAAAAATGAGTATTATAGTTCTGATACTATTGAAGATGATGGAGAGTCCAACAACTCACTTCAAAGCTTATATCCTGTGGAATTCCTCAATAGCCTCAAGTTCCCAGGTTTGCCAAACAGCCTTTTAGAATTGAAAAAAAATGTGCCAATTATGCTACTGAGAAACATCAACCAAAGAGAAGGCCTTTGCAATGGAACGAGGTTGAGGATCACCCGTTTGGGAAACAAAGTGATCGAGGCAGAAGCATTAACTGGGACACACGTGGGTAACAAAGTGCTCATACCGAGAATAGTCCTTTCTCCCACTGAAACAAAATGGCCATTCAGGCTACGAAGACGCCAATTCCCTGTTAAGGTTTGTTATGCAATGACAATCAACAAAAGTCAAGGACAGAGTCTCAAAAGAGTGGGACTCTACTTGCCCAAACCAGTTTTTAGTCATGGACAGATTTATGTTGCACTTTCTCGAATCACAATGGCATCAGGATTGAAGATACTGAGCATCGAAAATACTGAATCAAATGCCATACAAAATATGGTTTACCGAGAGGTGTTCAACAACCTTCCATAAACAACAACTACATGACAGGTAATCCATTTGTTCATTACATTGATTCTATGTCAATAAACGAAAAAATGCATATCTCAGTAAAGTAATTCTATGTATTTTGTAAATTAATGATTTTCAAATGTTAGATATAATTTATTTGTTTCATATTTGATCCATCTTTAAATTTGTGTTTCTTAAATAATTTAAATCCTAATCTTTTCAATATTATTGTTTCCAAAATTTATTTCATTACACCTCGAGATTAGGATGCATCTTCTTTTTTATTCAATTTGGTAGGATAAGAACAAAGAATAACTTTTTTCCATACAAAAAAAAAAAAAAAAATCTTATGTGTTATAGTATTTTTTGGCAGATGGACAACATTTGGAGAACACAATTCTTAGTGGTCAACAATTTCAACGACACTTCACTTAATTAGATGGCTATAGCTTCATCTATTGCTTTGCAGGTTCATTTCTTCTACTAATTAGTTTGGTTGTTATTAAGAACAATGAACATTATTTCTTTACAATACTTCAAATGAAACATCATAATTTCATTATCAGTTATGACATATTATCCACTTCCAAGTTATCAAATTCCAGGACTTAATTGCTGGTAAATTGGGGCCTCTTCCTGAGGAAATTTTGCTATAAGTTTCTTTCTAAAACAAAGAAAAAAACACAATTTAATCACAAATATCATGACATAAGCTCAAAATCCAGTACCGTGCAACGCACGGGCATGTCACTAGTTTGATATGAAACGAAGGGTTTGAATGTGTGAATGTCCAAATTGGATGTAAATATCTCCAACTGAACAACTTTAGGTGTTGCTACAAAGCTATATATCATTAATACTTTGTCCTCTCTTAAAAGATGTGGTCACTGCATTTACAAATATTAATGGCTGAATACTTTCAACACCAAAAAAAAAAAAAAAGTTTTATGGATAATATTTGTGAAAATGATCCCATTATGTCTAAAGATTCTTGAATGTCGACGCGGTCAATGATCGATTAACATCCAATTTACTAAAATTGTTACAATCAAATGTTAAATTCATTTAAATTGTAGTGATTTTTATGTATATTATGTAAATAATATTTTTTTTTATACCATGTAATACTTCTACAAGTCAACAATATTGATGACTAACTGTTGATTCATATTGACCAATTGGTCAGCAGCATTGACCCACATTGATTGGGTTGAGTTAGCCTGTTTCATTGTATGAGATTTATGAGACTATTTTCCATAAAACCTACTCATTATCCACAAACAATATTATTATATTTACCACCATATATGTGACTTAATATAAATAATTTTTTACAAATAAATTTCATAAAATTTATTTCAAAACATATATTGAAAAAAAAATATTCAATTTCATTAATTAATAAGTTCAAAAAGCAATCATTTTCTATCAACTCATCCTTATTTTAGTTTTCTCTTTTTTATTTTTTGATATTTATTTCTCTAACTTTAAAATTATTTAATAAATTTCAAATATGTAAATAACGTATAATATTGAAGCTTAGGACATATTATTTAGAAAATTTAATTAAAAATTTTATTTTATTTCATAATGTTTTTAGTAATATAAAATTAGAAGTAATTAATTAGCTATATTACTAGCGTAAGTCCCGTGTATCACACTGGTATTTTAATATTAATTTAAAATTTTAAAAATTGTTATTTGTAGAGAAATTTAATTATTATTATTATTAATCATTAATTTTTATTTTAATTAGTATGAATTTGAATTTCAATTGTGTGAAAAATTTTAGTTTTCAATTAATATAATTGCAAATATCAACTTAATTAAAATGTTTCTCCAAAATTTCATAATTTACAATTTTATTATGAATCATAGTTATTAACTTATTCAATTATTATTATCTCATTAAATGTTCTATTATAATAGATTATAAATACTAAATGAGTTTATTTAAAATTAAATTATAATAAATAGCATTAACCAGAGAGTGACATGTGTCACTCTTGGTTATTCCTTTAGTATATATATAGATAGATAGATATAGATATGTGATAGTTTTATATGACTTGGCAAATGTAATTTTGTTAATAATTCTTTAAAGATGCCAAGTTACACGCATGTAATTATTAAAAAATAATTAAAAAGTCAAAACACATTTATTTCTATTGAAACCTAAATTGCAAGGTATTGGCCCTATTGGGGTGTTGGGACCATCCATGCTATCAAAATTGGTCCATTACTGTATCAAAAGATAGCTAGCTATTTACGGAACATAAAGATGGCATTGACTCGATTTGCTTAGGATATGTTTGGAGCAAGGATAGGTGAATATTGTAAATTTGGATTTGAGAGTCTGTTTAGTAGGGGTGTGCAGATTTCGGTAAAAACCGAAATAACCGATCGAATCGAATCGAAATACGTAGTTCGGTTCGGTTTTTGTGAATTCGGTTCGGTTTCGGTTTTTGTGATGGAGAAATTCGGTATTTCGGTTCGGCATCGGTTTCTGAAATTAAAAAACCGTATTCACCGAACCGAACCGAATAATATATTTATATATAATATAATATATATAATATTATATTATAATATAATATATTAAAGTGTGTAAAAGTAAAGCTGCTCAGCTGCTGTCCTAAATTCCTAATCGAAGACGAAGACAGAGGAAAAACCTAGCCTCAATTTCAAATCAATTAAAACTAAAGCAAACCACTGCAGCCACATGCCACTGGATGGCTCACGGCTAAGATGATGATTCTAGCATTCCGTTGTTAGATTGTTGAAGAGAACTCTTTGTTATATATTTGTCTTGTTGTTATTGAATGATTATTTCAATTTTCATGTTGCTTATGGAACTTAGAAGTTCTAGACTTGATTGTGTTTCCATTTGTTATGTTTCAAAAATTGGATGTTAGTGGATTATGTCTTAAAAACTAATTTATGTTGTTTTTTTTTTTGTTTGATCTTTATGTTGCTGTTTTTTGTTTTGGTTGGAGTATTTGTTCAAAAAATGTGTAATTCGGTAATTCGGTTTTGCACCGAACCGAAAAGAAATTTTCGGTTCGGTTGCAATTCAGTTTCCACCTCAATTCGATTATTTCGGTTTTTTTTTTTCACTCAATTCGGTTTTTTCGATTTTGGTAATTCGGTTCGGTTCGGCTACCGAACCGACCGATGCACACCCCTACTGTTTAGTAAGTGAGTTTAGGTTGGATAGATAACTGTTTCCAATCTAAACTCATGTTTGGTGTACTGGTTTGCAGCCCAGGTTTGTTAAAAGGCTCAGGTTATACCATGGGTTTGGGCTGCGTTATTTCTTGCTTTTGAACCCATCAATGTTAGTGGGTTGTATCTAAACCCAACAGTATTTCTTATGAAATGACTAAGGTGCCCTTATTGTTCCAATAAAATGACTGTATCCAGAGGATCAACAACGTAAATGGATGCTGGAGGAGAAGAGGAAAATAAAGTTTAGAGATGAGCAAGAGAGAAAGCTCATAGATGAGGAGAAAGTCATACTTAAACAGTTCATCAGAGCTAAGTCCCTTCCAATGTGATTGAAGGTTTCAAATCTCACTACATTTGCTTCTAATTTTTTTAGAAATTACACATCGAATTGATAAGAATTGTAGGCAACTAGATTGTACAAGTGATACTATTTTTGTTTTCTTATATTACTTTCCCCTTTTCTTTTCCACAATATAGCACGACTCTATCTCATAGATTTGTACCTATTGTCTTTAGATGATAATTTTGATAATTTTGTTTCTATTCTGAAATGAGCAAGTCTCTTGTGAATCAAGTGTATGGATCTTAGATCCATGCACCTGGGTCGGATCCGGGCCAGGGAGGACCGCCTCTTTTTTTTTTTTCGCGCATGATTTTTAAAACAATTTACATACCAATTGGATATATTAGATATACCTTTAAACTATGTTAAACATACCATACTGCTCAGATTTCATACCTTGTCTTTTTGGGGCTTGATTTTTGAATTTTGGCACATATCACTACGTTATGTCAGACATACATTTACATTGTGTTAGACATACCTTTATGTATACTTAGACATACCTTTGTATATGTTCGACATACCTTTGTATATGTTCGACATACCTTTGTATATAGTTAGACATAAATTTATATATGTTAGACATACCTTTGTATATAGTTAGACCTACCTACATAAGGTATGTTTAACATAACACAAAAGTTGGTCTATTGGAGCGAATTTTGGGTGAACTTCAGCACAAGTGTTCAGCGCGTGGGAGCGCGTGCAGGCGCATGGGAGGAGCGTGAAAGCGCGTTTTGGGCGCGTGAACGGGTTTAACCCGGTTGCACGGATCCCAGATCCGTGCAACCGGTGCATAAAATTTTTTGCCTTCTGAAATATGATTATAATTGAACTGTCACCATTACATTGATTGTTCAAAATAGATGTTATCATCGAATAATGTAGAAAATATAAATGCTGGAAATTATATATGATTATGAATATCTTATAACATCACATAACGAATATGACTAGAACTGTGTCCATCCCAAATTCGGATGAACATATCTTAGTCCAAAGCACCCTCAGTTATTATAAACAGCGATAGGTAGGGGTGGCTCAGTACGGTATACTGAAATTATATGTCATACCGAATACCGTTTCGAAATTTTCGGTATGAAAAAATTCTTACCGATACCGTACCCAAATTTTCGGTATGATAATAGTCTATACCATTCCATACTGAATTTACCGAAATTTTCAATATACCGAAATTTTACAGTTGTACCGAAAAACCTTATACCGAAATTTGCCAAAAATTACAATTTTACCGAAATTACAGAAACTTACCTTTGTTTTGAGTTTATATACAATAAATACAATATTAAATATCTTAAATATGTTTTTTTAATTAAATGTTTATTTATTTTTCATTATTAAATGCAAATAAATGTTATTAATGATTTTTAAAAATGGAAATATTACATAAATGAGAAATTTATTACAACTATTTTTGGCAGGATATCCTATTTATATGTGTGTGTATAGATTAAGCAGTGTTCTTATGAACTAGGTGTGGGCGTGGGCGTGTGCTAGTAGGGTCAAGTCATGTCTGGTTTGGATCCGTGCTCAGGTTATTTTATTTATTTTATGTCGTAACTTTTATATTGTACGAGTATAATTTTATATTATATTAGTATTATTTTAATGTATGGATATCATTATAAATTTTAGGGTTAATTGCAATAAAAAACACAAACTTTGCTCAAATTGCAATTTTAACCAACTTTTTGAATATTAGCAAATATAACATGTACTTTCATATTTGTTGCAATTTTAACCAATATGCAGTTTTCGAATATGTTTATTTTTGAAATTAATATCATAGTTTCGAAATAAAACAATGACTTAACATTCAAAATGATAGTTATTTGAAATGGTGAAAGTTATTGTCAAAATAAACATACTTGAAATATATCTGTTGGTTAAATTTGCAAAAAATATGAAAATTCATGTTATATTTGCTAATATTCAAAAAATTGGTTAAAATTGCAAATTAGGTAAAGTTTGTGTTTTTTATTGCAATTAACCCTAAATTTTAAAGTCATATTGCTTAAATTTTTTTCTATATAAACATTCATGTTGTGTAGTTTAGTGTGTATGTCATAATGACTTAACCTTTATATTATCTTAGTATATCTGTTATGTAGTTAAAGAATAACATAAATGTAATATATTATATTACTACAACATAATAATTCAAAAGATATTATAGGTTTTGTAATACATTGTAAAAAGCTAAACTAGCATAACACAAAAGTTATGTGAACATCATATAAAGGTTAGACACGTAGGCATAAGTTTGAACACGTACTGAGACAAGTCAAGTGTGTGTGGGGAGTGTAAAACACACCTTTGGATCGGGTTATCCCATTTACACGTTTTTTGACCCATGCAACAAATGATATAAATATTTGTGAGAGTGATTCATTCTAAAGTATTATTAATATGAAAATTAAAGCTTCTATATTTAACTAACCCGGTTACTTATTTATGAATATAGGCCTCTATGTACATTAGTATCCTGCTCATTTTCTACAGTGCAGCCTATATCAAACCACATGTATGTTGTCACTAACAACTCGTTAAAGACAAAATAAGTACATTAAAATGTAATAAACTTCGAAATTCTTAACATAGTAAAGTAAAATAGATTATTTTTAATAGATAAAACGTGGACAACATGAAAATTTGATAACCAAGTAAATATTTATATTCATAAACTCTATTAAAAATTTAAGAACTCGATTCATTTAATAAATAGGTTGGACCAATCTATGTTAATAATATGTTGTGTTGTAAACTGAATAGTCTGAACTATTCTCGGTCTAGAGTACTAAAGTGAATTGGATGTGGATTCTTTGTATTGGTTGGGGAATTGAGCAACAATGATGATTTTTTATTTAGAAACTATGAAGATGATATTTATTTCTCATCCAATCCATAATCTTGAAAAAACTGACCCCATTTATATAAAACATGCATTCTCTATTTTCATAATATTATATTTGTATTTACTAATTAATAATTTATCTTTAAAGTTTCAAATAGTTTGACATCTACCCCTCAAATAACTAATCTAATGATATTTGATGATAGATTGAATTTAATTGGATTTTCATTATGAGTTGGTTTTATTATTTTAATATTTATTTATTAAGAATTGTCTAAAAATAAAGCATTAGAAAATTAAATTTGGAAAACTCGAATTCCTATGATATATCTGATTTCTTGAGTTGGGAATCCCTACCTAGACACGCCCAAACGGTTCGGAAACCGGCGAACCGGTCCGGGACGGTTCGAACCGGCGGTCAACGGTTTTCCGAACCGTTGACCGGTTCCAGTTCCGAACCGTAACCGGAAACCGGATATAAACGGTTAGGTTCTGGTTTGCGAAATTTTGAACCGCTGGTTTTTTTTTTTTTGCGATCTGCCACGTGGACGGCTCTGGTTGAATCTGATATAGCCGTTGGAGATCGACGGCTCGGAAGAAGTAGCCGTTGGAACCGCCGAACCGGAACCGGAACCGAACCGCCGGTTTTAAAAATTTTCGAATTTGACAGCTCAGATCTACGAGCCGTTGGAGATCAACAGCCCAGATGCAAAACCGGATCGAACCGGCGGTTCGAACTGAACCGGAACTGCCGGTTCGAACCGGAGCATCCCTTTTTTTTTGTTATTTTTCGAACTCTATAAATAGAGGCTGTGTGATGGTGATTTTCCACACCTCTCACTCTTGCTCTACTACATTTCTACTATTTCAAAGAAGCATTTCAACTATTCTACATTTCTACCTTATAACTTTACGTTTCTACTTCTACATTTCTACTTTACGAGTTTACGTTTCTACTTCTACATTTCTACTATTGTATCATCATGCCTCGAAGAGGATCTTCATCTCGTGGGAAGGGTAAAAGTCCCATGCCTCCTCCTCAATTGCCACGAGATGATGATACTTACATCGACGAGCTTTTGGGCGAGGATATTGATTTGGGGGCCGATATCCATGCGGCCTTGGAGGGGAGTGAAGATGAGATGCCGCCTCCTCCAACAACACAAGAAAGTGCACAAGAAGGAGGTGGTGCCCCTAATCAAACCACTTCAACTAGAGCCGCATCATCACTTCGAAGTGACATTTTCTCCGTCCACTTCAAGAAGGAGCCGGTTCCTAATTCAAACATCGACTACATTGTGTCTTGCAACCATTGTTCGAACAAATACAAGTTCAAGCATGGAGGGGGATATGGAACTTTCACCAACCATATCGTGAAGAAGCATCCGGACAAGATGGGATTTGACCGGTCTCAAACGCAACTACAAGGATCGACCGGCTCATCACTAGGTATGGATTCTTTAACTTTTAAATTTAGTCAATTAGAATGGAGGAAAGGAAACTGTGATTTGATTGCTATGAAACATCTTCCACTAGGATATCCATGCGATGACATATATGAAGAACATATTAATACGTATTTGCAACCACCTGCTAAAGTTATATCTAAGAGCACTCAAACACGTGATATGGCTAAAAGAGTTATGGAATTTAAATTTGAAATAATAGAAGAATTAGCTCAACTTAAAACAAAATTAACTATTTGTGCTGATTGTTGGAAGGATCCTTTCAAATTAAATAATTATATGGGTATTACTTGTCATTGGATTGATAATGCATGGAATCATAAAAAACGTTTAATTGCTTTTGTATCATTTCAAGATAAAGCAACCGGATTTCATATTGCTCAAGTACTTATTAAAGTTTTAAATGATTATAAGATTTTAACTAAAATATTTGCCGTTGCCTTTGATAATGCGGCAAGTAATACCGCTAGCATACCAACCCTTGTTGAATTTTGTAAACCTCCAATCCAAGGTATATTTTTTCATACCCGTTGCATGGCTCACGTTTTTAACTTATGTGATCAAGATGGTTTAAAAGTTGTAGAGAAAGAATTAGTCTCGATTAGGAAAGCAATTAATTATATAACTTCTTCCGATGCTAGACGTAAACAATGGGCTAGGTTTTGTAAGGATAATGGTATGGAAGTTAGAAAATTTGCTAGAGATGTCGAGACAAGGTGGAACTCAACATATTATATGCTTCAAGATACTTATGATTATAGAGAAGTTTTATGTGCTTTTTTGTTGGAACAAAATGCTCATGATGTTATGTTACATAGTGATTGTTGGAATTCTTGCACACATTTGTTAGAATTGTTAAAGGTTTTTGAACAATCAACTAAGGACATTAGTGGATGTTATTATCCTACTTCTCCTATAGCATTAGATCAATATGTTAAAATTGCTTTAATTTTTCATGCCTTTGTTGAGTATGATTCTTTGAGCCATGTACTTATTTTGATGAGATCAAAATGGTTAAAATATTTTCATGAAATACCCCCCCTATTTTTGTGTGCTAAATTATTAGATCTTAGGATTAGAGAAGATGGGCTAGAAGAATTATTAACTATGTATTACAATGTCTTGTTTCCAAATGGACTTCTAAATGATTATGATGAAGTAGAATATGTGTCTAATCCTAGGGAAGTAGTTGCTAGAGCTAAAGGATATTTGTTTGATTTATTTAGAGAATACAAAACAATACATAGTGGTGAATCTAGTGAAAATATAAGTGCTAGTGAAAATGTAGGATCTAGTGGTTCTTCTTCTTCTTCTTCATCTCACTTTGGACCGGCCCTTAGTCAATTCTATAACTTTTACGACATTAGAACACAAAAAAGAGCTAGAAGTAACCCTTCACAAGAATTAGATAATTATTTAAGTGCCACTTTTGAATCAATTGCTTTTGACGACCCAATAGATTTATTGAAGTGGTGGTCACGAAGGGCCACCATGTATCCTATTTTAACCATTATTGCTAAGGAACTTTTTGCAAGTCCCGCCTCGACGGTTTCGGTTGAACATGCATTTAGTATTGCGGGCCACGCATTGGCTCCAAGACGTGCAAACTTGGCAATTGAGAATGTGCAAAACCTTATGCTCCTTGAAGATTGGTGCAAAGCCAAAAGACGTTCACAACATTTGTTCAACGAAACAACATTCGAAGATGGTGGTCCCGATTTGTTTGGCTACGACTCGAACACATCATCCTCCGGCGGCGGCACACCAACCAACTTCGAAGATTATAACTTTTGGACCGGCGGGTAAGTTGAGGTAAGAGAACTACATGAGCTTTGATTCCTTAATTTTATAAATTAAGGATACGTAGGCAATTTCATTATAAATTTGGAAATGAATTTCAATTCCAAAATTATAATGAAACTCAAGCTCTTTCAATTTTTTTTTCCCCTTCCCAATCTTTTATTTACAAATTTATAGATAGAATTGAAAACTTGTAAACTTGTAATAGATAGAATTTTTTTATGTAAATTTGTAATAGATAGAATCTTATAAATCAAATACATTTTTTATGTAAATTCAAGTTGTAATTTTCCAATTTTTTATCAAAAGTTTGTTCAATTAATCATTATTTGTTAGATTTCATATTTTGTATTCTAAAAAATCAATTTAGTCGAAAACAAGTATTAAAAATCAAAATTGGTGATAAAAAAAAAAAAAACCGGCCGAAACCGACGGTTCCGGTTGAACCGGCGGTTTCGGAACCGGAACCGGTTTTCCCCTCCCCCGGTTCGATCATTCCGGAAACCGGAACCGGCAGTTCCGAACCGGAATCGGAACCGCCGAACCGGATGAACATGTCTATCCCTACCACCAAACCACATTCACAAGGTGGATGATAGTTGGAATGATATTTGATTTAGTATTTAATTATGAGGTGTTATTATCAATGTCATCCACGAAATTGTTCGTTCACATCCCTATAATTCATATATAAAACATCCAGTTTAAAGATATTTTTTTTTTGGAGGTATTGTCTAATTATTTATATTTCAAAAGAAAAAAAACTATTTTTCTTTTTTTGAAGGTATTTTATGAAATATTTTGGTATATGATATAATTAGTGTGAAATTTGCAATAAGTGACTAAACCCTAAAATATATACTAAAATAAAAGCAAGCAAGTTGTCAAAAATTACTAATTTGTCATTTTCCCTCCTAAAAATGTCACATCAATTTGATGATGTGTAAATATTTTTTTTATTTTAGTTTTTCAAGATTTCATTTTATTTTTATAAATTAATTTAATCATTTTAAATTACATGACTTTCTTGATAAACTATCAAAATTGTAGTAAAAAAATAAAAAAAACATATATAATTTTTGAATCATCATACGTTATAATAAAAAAAATAGAAAATAAAATCTTTTTTTATATTATATTACATTCTACTATAAAAAAAATTGTTTTAAATAATTATAAATTGTAAAAGATTTAAGTTATAAGTTTCTACAATGTATGAATCTACATAATATAATTTATTGCAAAAAACTAATTTTTCATATCGACATACTCATGTGTCTTCTTTTAAAACATCTTTTTTATTTTAATACAAATTTTGTGATAAAAAATTTTAATAGAAGAAGATTACTACTTTTTGAAATTTATGTACTTAAACTTAAATGTTTATGATATAATTATTTAAATTTAATTCAAAAGTATCTTATATTATTAGAAGTATATACTTTGTTATGTGTAATGCAAGAAATAACTTTCTATACAAATAAATAATTATAAGTGTCCAATGTTCTTTACTATTATAATATACACAAAAAAATGCATAAAATATAATTATTTATATTCATATCTTTTTAACAATCAAATATTTAATATATTCATTTCTTACATTTAAAAAATATTTTAGCTGCGCATAGCGTGGATGAACTACTGGTTAAAAGTAAAATAAAGAGAGAAGGAAATAGGAACAGAAGTAAAAGAAAAAGAAAAAAAATTGAGATCGAGTGAAGGGTTTTCAAGTCGCAGTGAAACCCCAATTGTCACCAGATCCATCCATTTGATCTACAATGTCCGCTGCTTCTTCCGAGCCCGCTTCGTCAGGTGGGTCCATGGATCCGATCTTCCACCTGATCCGGGTCCTGCCGTTCTCCTTCCTCCGGCCGCCGCGCCTCCGCCTGAAGCTGCCGTCCTTCACTCTCCCATCCGCCATGACAGTCTACTGCCTCATCCTCGTCACCTACTTCATGGTCGTCTCCGGAATCGTGTACGACGTCATCGTGGAGCCCCCGGGCATCGGATCCACCCAGGACCGCCACACCGGGTCGGTCCGACCCGTCGTGTTCCTCCCGGGCCGGGTCAACGGTCAGTACATCATCGAGGGCCTCTCCTCCGGGTTCATGTTCGTGCTTGGTGGCACTGGGATTGTGCTGTTGGATCTCGCTCTCGATAAAAATCGGGCCAAGAGTGTCAAGGTATCCTACGCTTCAGCTGGGGTTGCTTTCATCGTCATATCTTATGTCATGAGTATGCTCTTTATTCGCATTAAGATCCCTGCATATCTTCGCTGATTCACTTCACTTCTTTTTTTTTTTGTTTTCTTCCTAATTTTCGAAGGTTTTTTTGGTGTTGTATAATTGCAATATGAGATCTAGCAACTTGGCAACGCTTTTGTTGATAAGACTTATATTATGAGATATATAATTCTACGAATTAGGAGGAGAAATTGGCTACTTGTTCATTGGCTACTTGTTCATTGGCTGTGCCAATCGTTAATTGGGTTTTCCTGAGTCGATTGTTTTGATTGATTTCAAGAACTCATCCATGGGTGCCTTTCCTTTTAAGCTATAAACCTGAAATATGAGAATTGAAAGAGACTAAAGACATTGAATGGGGACACACAGATACTACATGTCAGAATAGTTTTTCAATTTCTCATGACAGTTGGAAAGTGATAGAATCGTTCTGTTTCTTTGCATGTGAAATGATTCGATATGATATGTGTTCCGAGGAAATCATTGCCTTTCTCTGTTCCACATAAAGGAATCTGTATGTTTTAGTATCTGCCAGATATACTGTCTTACAGGATCATTTCTGAGGTTTTGAAGTGTGTCAAAGAACATGGGTGGTAGATATGTTTATTTCCAGAAAACACATGATAATAAAATAAGGGTTTACAAGGTTATTAATTAAGCTTCACTTGGGTCTTGGACATTGAAGATCTCTAGTGCACAATTGTTATGGAATCGAACAAAAAAGCTCGTTTTCCTTTCTCTACTTTGTAGATTCCAGTTGATGGATGTGCATTCTTTTTCTTCATTACCTAAATATTTAATTTAGTATTCTTTTTGTTTCTCTCTGTTTTCTTAGAGATACGGATATATCTATCCACAATGATTTTTTTGCTTCCATAGTATCAACTGTGTTAAACCTCCTTTTCATTTTGGTGGATTCTGTAGTTTAACCAATTTTTTTGCTTGGAATTCTGCTAGTTAAGTTTAATTGTGTAGATTTTGATCTAGTTAAATGAAATAGCATTGTCTCTGGAAGTTGTGGGAATGCTCAGTGTGCTTGATTTGCGACTGCTTTCTGACATGCATCCATCAATGCAACTTGTTGAGGGAAAATTCCACCCTACACGTGATGGTATAACCATCACATCTTAGGATGTAGCCATGTTTGCATTTTGCATTTTTAAATGATAGAAAAAAGAAAGAAAGAAAGTTTGCATTTTAAGGTGTGATGGTAATACCATACATGTAGGGATGGGATTTGCCCTTGCTTAGGTATAGGGACGGAACAAAGTTTTAGCTGTCAACGTGTTGATTGATCCTTTACATTCCCGTCTTGTAAGTTTCATAAGGGGATTGATACACAAAAGGAAGTGGCTTATTTATGTCTCTCTGCCCAGAATTTACGAGATAGAAATGTAGAGGATTCAAATGAGGTGGTAGAAATGGGGGTTTAATGTTAAGTTCTTGTAAAGATGAATAGATTGTGGGTATGGAGGACTCAATGCTCACAACCTTCCATCATCAAATGACTCATATAAGCTTTTCAGAATGTGAGTGAAATTATTTGTGAACTTGAGTTTAATGATTGCTCTTTCTTGTGTTCTCGTTGACCGCCGGTTTGAACCGGCCGGGTTCCAGTTTTTCAAACCGTTTGCCCATGTCTATGTCTAGTGAGACGGGTCAACATACACTTCAAATTAACTGACCGCGCTATCGCGACGCAATAAAATTAATTAATCTTTCCTATCCTAACCAACTAGTAGTTAAGATAAGTAAGAGTCGATCTTACGGAGAGTGACAATTCAATTATGCTACCTATGTCTAATCTATATCTATATCTATCTATATATAAAAGGAGGATAGTTGACAAAATTTGCAATTTTACCATTTTCCCTCCTAGAAATGTCAAATCAAGATTTTAGTTAATAAAAAAAATGTAAAAACTAATAGTTTTTTAAGGAAATTAATTATGATATGTTGTAATATTTTTAATTAACATATTATTATTATTATTTTATTAATTATCATTACTATTATTAATTAATTAATAGTATAATCATTATTATTGTTATTATAGATACATTATCATTATTATTATTATTTGTTGTTGTTGTTGATGAATAATGTTTAATGTTGAACTATAATTTAATTCTTTTGTATTAACTATCATTACTTAATGTTTAAAATTATTCACATTCTCATTTAAAATTAAAGAAATTTTAAGATATTTTTGTAATTTTGAAAAAATGTTGTATATAAGTAAAAATTTCAAAATTTATATTGTTGATTGATCAATTTTGACAAATTCCAAAAATCATTAGTCTATCAAATTATTTATTAGACTAAAAAAATATATTCAACACAAGATAAAAACAAATAGAATGTAAGTTTTTAAAATATTGCTTTTTTTTTTCTTCTAATTTTAATTACTTAATGTTTACAATGATTCATATTATCAGTTTTAAACTTAAATATATTCTAAAATGTTTTTTGTAATCATGCCACATGTTGTATATAAGTAAATATTTTTAAACTTATATTGTTAATTTGTCACTTTTAACTAATTTCGAAAATCATTGACTTATTAAATTATCTATCAAGCCATGAAAAAGTTTAATGAAAAACAAAAACAAATAGAATGTATTGTAAGCTTTCAAGTTGTTAATCTTTTTTTTTTTTTGTTAACTAAAGTTACTTAATGTTTATAATTGTTAATATTATCAATTTTAAAGTTAAAATAAATTTTAATATAGTTTTTGTAATTATGATAAATTTTGTACATAAATAAATATTCAAAACTTATATTGTTAAATGGTCATTTTTAACTAATTTCATCATTGACTTATCAAATTATCTATCGAGCCAACGATCATAATTTTTTTTTCAAAAAACAAATAAATAGAATATAAGCTTTCAATTTCGTTGTTTAGATTATTTATAATTTTGTGTTCCAACCATTTAATATTGTCAAATATAATGTAGAATAACATATATAATTTGTGTTATTAAAATTTAAAATAACAAGTCCCAAGAAAACGAATGCACAGGGAAGTTTGAAAAACACACGGAGATAGGGTCAACCAAATTCTACTTTCTTCAACTGAAACCCTATTTTACCCAATAATTATTTTTAAATAATAAAATATAACTTTAAAATTAATAAAGATATAGTAAATATATTTCTATATCATACAACATTTGGAATAATAAAAGATATATAAATAACTTTTAATATAACAATCAGAATAAATAATAAACCGCGCATCGCGCGGTTGAAATACTAGTATATATAAATAGTAGACCTTCAATAAAAATAGCATAACTAATTTTCCCTCCTAAATTTACATACTATAATTGGAAATAAGTTAGTTAGAAGAATTTAAAAAAATCAAAAATAAAAGGATTTATACTTTTAAGAATGGTAGAGTCCTCTAGGTTGGGCTATAGTCTATTGGTAGGTTATGTAGGTTATTTTTGTCTTTCTTTTTTGTATTTTATAAATCATAATCTTTAAATTGTTTTGGATTTCATAGTGGCTTAATTGATAGGATATTACATTTGATGAATAAAGACTCTCCTACTCCCATAATTATTGTTCTTCAAGTGTGTAGAGCAAAATTTTGGAAAAGTAATTGATTTTTATTTGGTTATGAAGTTTATTTGATCTACAATATAGTTTCAATGGATGCTTAATAATTGTTTCTTTATCAATCACTTTTGAAAAATTTAAGTTCCTATTCTTAATTAAATTTGGAGATGAATGTTTTTTTAATGGTATTGCATATGGATTATTTTTATTGCAATTGTTTTTTCTTTTTACTTACATTATGCAGGAATGCAATGAAGGAACTAGACTGCCATATTATGTGGAGAAATGATAATGATTTTAAAGATTAGAGATTTACACTACAAGATTTATTTGCTTTTTTGTTTTTTAAATAATAATTATTGAAAATGAATCCAATATTTTGTTTTTGTATTTGTTTTTATTTTTTGAGATTTTTATCATACAGTTTATTAGTTTTAGAGATAACAAGATTATATGTAATTAGTTGAATTATTCCTTCTGGATATAAAGAATAATGTAATTGGTTTGTTCACATTTTGTGATTCTTTTATATAAACATTATTCCTTTTTCTTGAATACTATACTTGATTGTAATAATCTCTTAAAATTCATATCCATCATATTTGTTACTGTTAATTATATATTATTAGGTTTTCAAACTTATAAATTAAGTTTAAAATTACAATATCTTATTTTATTACCATATCTAAAAATAATCTTCAACAATTAAATATTTAAAATATGTAATATATAAGTAGCTTAATTTTATTATATTACATTTATATACTTTTATTTCAAATCTCAAATAAAAATATTATAATTATATTTTATAAAATTTTATCCCGTGCATCGCACTAGTACAAAACTAGTTAGCCATAAAAATCTTTAAATTGACTTCTGACCAAAAGTCGTTCTTCTATTCATTTTTAATCGACTCGCAAGCAACATCGTGGTAAATACTTCAATCATTAATTTTCTTTTATTTTTTCTTTTGACTAATTACGAATTCATGACTACTTTTCCAGTGCTATTATCCTCAAGTGGATTTTTTTAATCAATAATCGATATAATCTCAAATTTTCTTTATTGTAATTCAATAACATCAATACTTTCTAATTAATTTCGATCGACTTTTAAAAGTATATTAGTTCATTAAGGTTGCAACTTGCAATATTATATCGTAGGCACAAAATTTAAAAATTCTATGTGTGTGTACATTTACAAAGTTACAACACTTAATACATATTTTTACGCTACAGACTATATATATTCAGGTTTGGTTAGTTGGCCGGGTTTTGCTTATAATAAACACTGGTATAGAAGTTAGAACCCATGCGATATACAAGATTTATAAAATAGTTAATGACCAAAGTTTATGAATTGAATTTAATAAATAATAATAGTTAGTAAAAAAATAGTGTAACTCATTTGATATTTGAATATAATATGATTTGATATATTACAAGATTTGTAACCATGTATTATTTCATTAATGCCAAAAGAATAAATTTACAAAATAGATTAAATAAAATAAAAGTTACGTAGAATAATATAGAAGTAGATTTCACACATGATTAATTTAAGTGGATATTTTAAAGAAGAATAAATGCATATAAAATGGAGTTGATACACGAATTTTTTGAATAAATATATTATATTATATTGATGTATGTATCTCTATAGATTTTAATTTTACTTAACATTACTAAAATCATGTAATAAATGAAAGAGAGTGCTTATGAAAATGAATTTTCATTGATTAAGACTTAAATTAGGATAATTATACAAAAATAGATAAATTAGACACTACTAGAAATCACTCAAATTCCAACGGAACAATTCCGTTGGAATTTTGTGAAATACCGTTGGAATTTTGCAAAATTCTGTTGGAATTCTTCATTCCAACGGAAGTGGACCGTCGGAAAAAGGGGCGTTGGAATTTAAATTCCGACGAAAATTCCAACGGAAAAACGATTCCAACGGTACTTTTCTGTTGGAATATACAATCACAAAAAAAATTCCAACATTATTCCAACGGAATTTCCAACGGCATTGAATTCCGTTGGAAATTCCATTGGAAATTCTATTGGAAATTATAAAAATTCCAACGGAATTTCCAACAGCGTTGAATTCCGTTGGAAATTCCGTTGGAAATTCTGTTGGAAATTCCAACGGTTATTATTTCCGTTGGAATTTCTGTTGGAATTTGATTGTTTTCTAGTAGTGAGACATGACGATTAAATTTAAGTGGAAAAAATATTTAATCATAATAAGTTGACATGTATCAAAGCTTGATTTCTCGTTTTAGTATAAATATATTAAATTCAATTTCTAAACCTATGAAATTGGACCGAATTAACTTTGCTACCACGTCAAGAGATGATCTATATATCTAAAAGTTTAGATGTTAGAGAGAAATATCATATATAAATTAATTAATATATCTTCATTAATCATATATAATTTCATGAGCTCCAATCTATATTCAAACACAAATTTTACCAAAAAGATAATTTTGTCTGTGAACTTTGTCCAAAAATTCAAGAAAGAGGAATGTAGCTAGCTAGATTGAACCCTGATATCATCTCATCAAACTTAGGTTTAATTAAACACACTAAACAAAGTTCAGAAACCAACATTACATGTAGCTAATAAATCAAAAGTGATCAAATAAAAGAACTCACTCATTCACTCTATATATAGAGTATATACACACACTCTAGAGCAACAAACTAAGGAAAAACTCTCACTTTATACTAGAACTCAAACATATCTACTTTACAATTACACTACACAAAAACTGAGCTGGGACAATATATCTTCCAAATAAAACTCAAAAGGTGGTGATCCAATCTGCAGTAAAGACATGAAGTGTATTCATCTTGAGAAGTAGGACTTGGGAGAGAAGAGTCGTCTGGGCGAAAACATCCCCATGTATCTAGGAGAAGTGAGGCCATCAATGGACTTATAGCTAGGCATGATGTATGCTTCTTTGTGATCATCTCTAGGTAAATTTGCACCATTGAAGGTTCCACACTTAGCCAACTTGCCAAACCACGAGCTCTTCTTGGGCGAGCTCTTATTGGTCCCGTTTATCCTATCACATAGATACTGCTTAACCATGTGGATTCCTTGCTCCATAACTTCAGGTGGTGGTGAAACCAGTGGATTCCCTTCTACACTCAGCTTTTGGAGCTTTTTCAGACACCCAATGGAGTGGGGTAGGCTTGTGATCTTGTTGTAGCTAACATCCAACTCAACTAGAGAGATGAGAAGCCCTATGGAGTATGGAAGTGTTGCCAAGTACTGGAAGTTTTGGCTCACATTTAGGGTTTCCAGGTTGATTAGGTTTTCAAGGTCGTCGGGCAGGGTTCGGAGGCAGTTGAGACGAGCGTCGAGGACTCGGAGATTTGTGAGGTGTGATGTGGAATGAGGGAGGTATGGTAGCTTGTTTGAGTTCACACACAGTTTCTTTAGGTTTAGTAGCTCAAACCCTAACGTTTCTGGTAATTGGCTTAGCTTGTTGAAGTTGGCATTCAATTCTTGAAGTGATCTGCAATGTTTGTTTACATCATGTTAGTGTATATTGTAATTCACAATTAGTTATTTCAAAACATCAATACCTAATCTTAACTTTCTGATATCATATTTTATTAGTTTCTTAACTTTTTCGTGTGTTATTTTATCATCGAAATATCAAATTTCAGTCATAATTCGAAGGACTATAGTTTAAACCTAAAATGTCACAATCAAAAGAATATTTAGGAGAGAAAATTATCTTGTGATAAAGCATCACAACAAAACTATTGGATGAAATTTTCAAAATATAAAAAAGTGTCAAAAAAAGTATTTGGTAAATGTCACAATATGATGGTTTGAAATTTGAATAGCAAAAAGTGTGTCTTCTCGAAAGAACCAATAATAAATAAATAGCAAAAGGTATCTTTCCAAAAGAAAATTAATATTATAGATTGCAATAGAGATTTAGTTTGAAACTGAAAGGTGGTCGACATGTTTATAAAATGTCCAATTATAAGGGCAATTTGGGTGCCTCACTTATTTCAGGCTTTACATGATGAGAGGCTGTATATATATTTGTATTTATTAAAGCACAAATGCTCATGTGCACCAGGTGCACGGATCTGGATTGGTGCAATTGGGGCAATCCGATCCGGATCCGCGCACCTGGGTCACCTGGGTTTTTTTTTCGCTTAAGTCTGTTATCTTTATGTTATAAGGATGTGACATTTATGTTATATAAGTGTGACCTTTATATATAAATGTTATGACCTTTATGTTCAGTAACTTAGAAAAAAATGAAGATTTTCAGGTTTTTTCGCTTCAGATTGAGACCTTTATGCTGTATTGTTGTGACCTTTATGTACAATTCTTGTGACCTTTATGTACAAATATTATGACTTTCAGAGTGTAAAGTTCTTCCTTTTTTTCTAAGTTATAGTATATAAAGGTCATTATATTTATACATAAAGGTCACACTTATATAACATAAAGGTCACATCCATACAACATAAAGGTAACAGTTTGAAGCGAAAAAATAAAATTAAAAAAATTTATAAAAAAAAAAGTGCACAGATCCGGGTCGACCCGAACCCGATCCAAATTGTATGTTCACCAGTTACACGGGAGACTAACTCTTATTAAAGTTGAAAAGTTGACTTTTAGTGATAACTACTTGACAATATAATGAGATAAGATCACATAAAAACTATTTGATAACATTTGAAAATAAGCTAGACAGCTGTGCCAAATTTGACAACAAATCTTTAAAAATGACTAAAATATAACGTTATGATCATATGATTTACTAACATCTAAACCAATATTTGGTTATGTACGAATTTAATACTATTCAAACTTAATATTCTCTCCGTCCCATACACATAAACTTACTTTTATTTTTACATAAATTAAAAGAATATTTGAAATTTCAATTATGCTTTTATCCTTCATTAATAATTGATCGAAGCATCTTTGTGTTTCGAGAAATACATATAGAGTTGAAGTATGACGATTTAATATATATATATATATTTAAAGAGCATATATAAAACTTCAAATTACAAATCATACTAAAATAATAACGAGTATATCTTTGTGAGACGGGAAAGTTATGAAAATACTATATAAGCATATATATATATATATATATATTTTTGTGGGAGAGAGGAGTAATTCTTATTACAGATAATAACTTGTATTTACTTAAGGGACAACTAATTATCAAGAAAGATTTGGGTTGCAAGAAAAGTTAAAAGTCCATAAATTATTTAGAGGAAAAAATCATTAACAACAAATTTCCTTTCAAAAAAGTCAAACCTGCAATTTTCAATGGTGCGAGGAAGAGACTGAAGAAGATTGCCAGAAACATTCAAAACCTTGAGCTTTGTCAAGCATCCTATTGAATTCGGGAGGCACTTTAGCTGATTCGAGTGCACGTCCAAAACGATGACGTTTAGCAGCCTTGCTGTCAACGACTCTGGTATTATCTGTCCAATGCACCATTAATCTCATATTCATATCCATGTCTTAATACTAACATGGAAATTTCATTTTATTACAGAAAAAATCAAGAAAAAAAGAATGAATATGAATACCTGGAGATTGTTGTTGGAGAGGTCTAATTTGCAAATGGTGGCAAGATTAATGGGGGGATTAGGAAGAACATCTAAAGACATGCTACTAAGATCCACGATTTCGAGCTTATTAACGTTGTTGTTCCCATTATGATCGTGGTCATGATCTTCCTCATCTTTTCTTGCAGTTCTGCTTTTTCTTCTGTGATTTCTCATCTGCATCTTCAACTGGGGTTGCTCTTCGTACATCATCTTGATTTGAATGAGATATGATGAAGCACGTTATTATCAAACGTGCAAGTTTAATTTGGTGATATATAAAATGGATGGGAGAGAGAGAAGAGAGGAGAGAGAGTGGAGGTTTGAAATAGGGAAATATGTAGAAGGATGTACGGAAGATGAATGGAATGAGAAAGTACAAAATCCGTAGGTTGCGTAGTGACGTTACCTACTCTTCTTTAAAGTCAACCCCTCTTTGGTAATATCCGCCATTTCCGCTCCATTTTCCCTTTTAAATCACTACTTCTAATCTAGCTAGGGTTCATAAACAAATAAATTGAGTGAAACTTGTAACATTGTGATTTTTGATATTTTTTGAGGTTTAATTAATTTGGTTTGGAGGGTAATATCGAAATATTAAGGTTATCATATCGAAAAAAATGTTGGGAATTGATTTGAAAAATTGATATTAATCGATCTTTGATTAACATTTTACATGGTGTTTAGTTTGTTTAAAATGAAAAGAATAACCTATGTTTCTCTATATAAATTTAGAGGATTTGCCTTCAATCAAAACAAAATTATCATTTATAAAATAAAAAAATTATTATATGAATTGTAGTATTTTAGCCACTGGTCTCCTATTGTTTAAATTAGTTTGATCTGTTAACAGAGTTTTATTAAAAGTCATGCTTGAGTTGTAACTTGTACCAAAGGAGTATTTTCTTTTTCTCTTATTTATTGAGTTGAGAATTAAAGTTTTCAGACATATAAATTTATTTCAGATTTGATTAATATTTCTTGATTTCCTTATTCAATTAATTATCTTCTTTTTTTTTCTTCTTCTTTTGTTTCCTTTATTATTATTATTATTATTATTTTTTGTGATTAGACTTCTTTTGTGTTGTTTGCTTGCTATTTGCTAATTAATTTCTAGTAGCTCATTAATACATGGTACTTGTTGTTTCCCTTTTTCGATTTGTCGTGCCAGATAATTGAATCAATTAGCAACTGGTTACAATTATGCATATATGTTTTATTCAGTTGAACTATATCTACATTTTTTTAAGGAAAAAAAATCAACAAAACAAAATACATTCTAAAATAATCACTCTAAAACAAAATACTTGTAAGTGTGACGCTGTACATGTTTACAGGATAAGAATATATATATAGCAAGCTCATTTTCTGGTTGTACGTACGTTGAAATGTAAAGTTGTACTTTGGTCAACATTTTTTTCGTTTTGTACATGAAACAATTTTAAATTCAATATTCTAAAGACTTTGGATAATGGTTGAAGAACTTTGAAAAGCATATGTGTTACATTCATGGTTTACTTCTGCAAAAAAAAAAAAAAATATATTATAACTAACTTAAGATTTAATTAAGCAAACAAAAAATATTTAATGATGACCCACATACATATTAATTTACATTTGCACAAAATAAAAAGGGCCATGTTGCTATTAATGAAATAAATATATAAGATGACTTGATAAGTTAAAACCGCCCTAGGCTCCTCGTATTTTCAAAGAAGAGAATTATACTAAACAAAATACCACTTGGAAAATTTTATTATAAGTGGCAAGAAGAACAGACCAAAAAATCGTACTCCACATTATATTATATAAATATTAAAAATGGTGGTCTAGATTAAGACAAAATAGGATGACTAGTTATAAACTCAAATAATGATTGTTTAATTTAATAATAATGAAAAAGACAATTGAGCAAACTATTGGAAGTCAAGGGCTGCACACGATTTCTTTATGGGGACAAACAATTTGGTGGCTTGTATATATGTTCTCCTTAGTCAAGATATTAATTATGATTTAAGTATCATCATGATGAGAAATATATATCCCCAACTCATCATGCCTAGCTATGATCAATATTACTTTTCAAAATGTAATGCTACCCATAACTAATTCGATTAATTTTATTCATTCTATTTTCAAGATTACATTTGACTAGTTAAAAGGATAGACCCTAATTTAAGTACATACACAAACTATAATATTGATCTTGTGTATTCTTTGAGTTTATAAATTTTGTAATTTTAATTGTTCGACTTTTAAATGTACATTAGATTAGGTGTTTGTAAATGGACGTCATACAAATATTTGCAAATTGCTTATAAATTATTTAAGGGATGAAATTATAATTAGGCAACTATAAAAGAAACATTTTAAAAAACTAAATTTAAAAATATTTTTTTTAGTTAAGAGAATAGTTTTTTGATGTTATAATACAAAATACAAATCAATCTCGTGTGTTGCACGACTGATCTCCACTAGTTAAATATTTTTAAAAAAATCATATAACATCAAATTAAGAAATTTTAAGGTTATTATAAGGAGAATAATACATAATTAATCTCCAATACTAGGTGGGAAAATGTGAAGTGGAAACCTCAAGAATTTGAGTTGTAGATTTAGTGGCAAGCAATGACCAAATTGTGTAATGTAATGTCCTTATCACAACTTGTTTGAATGATATATGAGGATGGAAATCACATAAGAATTAAATTCATCACAAATCACCATTCAATTGCTTTGATAAGCATTAGAGAAGTACAATTTGCATACTTGTAAGTTTTGCCAATGGTTGTAGATAGTGGGGAGAGATTTTTTTTTCCTTCCTTCTAATAATTAGTTAGGGAAGTTGAAGAGACGGAACAAATACTAGAAGAACTTGTTTGATTTAGAGTTCAAACTTTTATCATCACATGATCTGCACATTTATAAAGATGAGATATCACTTGATTTATAAGACTCGTGATTTGTGGAGAGACCTTATTAATAGGAATAGGGAGATAATCCAATTAACCTTCACCCACTTAGTTCACATAAGAGATCCATCAACTTGATCCCAATTAATTATTGCAAACAAATGTCCTTAATATTGATAGAGATTGTGCTTTTGAACTTCAACAAGAAGTTAGAGTGGCTTTGGGCTCGCATGATTAAGAGGTTGTTTGGCTAAGCTTATTTTTAGAGCTTATAAGCTATCATAACTTATAAGATATTTAATTTAAGTTTAATATAAGTTGTTGAAGTGTTTGGGTAAATAAGATGGTGGAGCTTATAAGTTGTTAGTAATGACATTTGTGTAATTTCAATGATTAAAATTTGAAGGTGTTTTGAAAAATAAGCTCTTATTTTATAAATAAGTTGGGATTTCTCAACTTTTCAAAAAATAGCTTATAAGCTCCTTACATCTTATAAGCTCATAAAATAAGATCTTATTTTTAAAAGTTAGCCAAACACTTTTGAGGGGCTTATAAGCACTTAACATCTTATAAGCTCTTTTAAGGAGCTTATAAGATTAGTCAAACACCCTCTAAAATTGCTTCAAAATTTGAGATTATTTGACACGGGCCAATTTCTAATTAATCTTCAATTACAGATGATTTTACATTCGGATGTGAACATTAATTTAAATTTTGTTAGCTATATATATTATAAATATATATTAAGTTGTTATCTGCAGGTTATTGGTTTTGAACTATTAATTATTGATTAGTAGTACTTTAATTTCTTATGTACTTATTCGATCGATTATTTGAATTCAAAAGTAATATAACATATAAATTAATAAAGAAAGGTTCCTTTCACGATTGCTGGTGTTATGAACGTGCACCCATATTATTGAAGCTCCTTTATTATAAAAGTATTAAATGGTAAACAAAAAAAAAAAAATCTTAAAAAGAAAGAGAAACTTGCTTTTATTCTTAAGGTTTAACATAAAAATAAATAAATAAAAAATATTATTAAATATTATATATGAGCTAATTTCAATTCTTGTTATGTCTATAAGAGACTCTCCATTTTTTGACAACTAAATATCTGTTTTCCAATTTTGATCATCTATATTTTAATTTTTTTTCAACTTTCAGTTCTTTTTTGTCGAAACTTTCAAAATTGTTGACATGACAATCAGAAAATCTGAATTACCAGCGGATTCCACCAGAAAATCGATTACCCTTTCCGGGAGCTGATTCTCTGATGTTAAGCGACGCCGTTTAGGCACGGCCTCCCCATTTAGACAACAACGTTGCAATTTTCAGATGAAGTCACATGTTCACGTTTTTACTGGAAAATGGTTTAAAAGTTGCAATTTGATGAATTTTGGTAGTTCAGTTTGTAATGTGATTAAAAAAAAAAAGATTTGAAAAAAAAAACCAATATTTAAGACTTTTTTTGCATTCAACCCATAATTTTACCAAGTTGCTATATCTATATTTCGCATATTAACAGGTTGCATCTTCATGGAACATCTGAAAGCAGTGGCTTCAGGCATTGACTCTAACTGAGTGAAACAAAATCTGAGTGCTAGTTTTACTAGTATAACCATTCAGGATCTATATCCATATATATGTTGTGATGAGTGGAAGAGAATCTCAGACATGTAAGTGAATTCTTTACTTTTATTGAATTTATTTATGATGATTAAAAACAATAGAAATTTACATGAGACAAAGCTCTTTCTTGTCAAGGGTTCCATCCAATGCACATTGCAAAACCAAGAACCAGAGATAAGAGAGAATCCAAACAAAAGGTTGATAAACTAACTCATCTGAAAAATACAGCAACATTAAGTCCAAGTATGCAGATCAAAACCACACCTAAGTTTGAACCTGACCACAAATATAAAACATATAAATTGCAAGAAATCACGTTTTTGGCGAGGGTAACCACCATAACATATCAATTTTAACAATCCAACTCTGTCAATGCAAGCGAACCCAAGTACCTGTTCTGCCTAACCTCCTTACGTGGCCAGGCTCAGGCTCAGGCTCAGGCTTTGGCTTTGGCTTTGGCTTTGGCGTGTAGGTAATATCAACTTGAAGCAAATTGTTTCCCAAGTCCTCTTGTTCCTCTTGTATTAGTCTCACAGACTTTTCAGCTTTTCTATTGCAGACTGCGATGCTCAATCTCTCGAGAGTTGCTATGTCTCCCATTTCCAGTGGAACCTCCTTCAGATCATGGCAATGACTGATATGTAACATCTCAAGGCGAGGGAAATGTGTGTTGTCCGCATCCCATATACGAAGGTCCAAGTCACTCAATATGAGTTGTCTCAGTTGAGGGAATTCCCCTTCCACTGCCTTCCATATTCCTCCTGATCCCATGAATGCGTCTCTTCTCAAAAATAGCACTTCAAGATTTGGCAACGAACCAATGGCCGACATCTTCGTCCATGGGATTCCAGATCTAATCAGTGTTAACTTCTTAAGTTTTTTAGGGAAGCTAGATAGGTCTTTGGGTACAAGGTGTTTGCTAGTCGGCACATACCCTGGATGAAACCGAAAAGTCAGTTCCTCAAGTTCATGAAGATGGACAAGGTTGTGAAGATGAGCTTGTGGCCAGTTTTTGTAGTCGAAATCATGACTGTAATGAATCCTCAGTTTCTTCAGATTTGGCATCCTTTGGACTGCTTTTTCGGTGAAGCTGAAATTTTTAACTTTGGTGAGGGTTTGGAGATTGTGTAGAACAAGAGCAGAGCGATCATCTCCTGCAAGCCATGTGGTGATTCTAATGAGGACGAGATGCCTCAGATGTTTCATGGTCCACATTTCAGAAGGCAGAATCAGTTGACAATCTTCACTCCTAACAGAATCTCCTTTTAAGAGAATTAAGGTCTGAAGATTGCTGAGTTTGGAGATGGATGAAGGAATCCGACAGTACTTACCATTGTAGTCGTAGATTACTTCAAGGTGTCTCAAGTGAACTAGTTCAAAGATTTCAGTAGGAAAAACCTTGGATTTAATGATAAGATTGTCCACCACCCTAAGTAACCTAAATTGGGAAATGAACCATACATCTCCAACCCCAATCATGCTATCAAAAAACATTACAGAACGAATAGGAGAGGTGCGGTAATAGTGTTTAAATGAGCTGAGGCCATCTGTATGCATACTTACATGATGATGATCTCTGATGATCTGAGGAAAAGAAAACTTGTCTGTGGATGTGTCATTGAGATGTTTAACAAACTTCTCCTCTTCACTTTTTCTCAAGCTCAATTCTCTGAGCACATCATGCATGCTGCAGCCTTTGATTTTGCTACCACTCCGATTCTTGCTCGTCACCATAACAAGACTTCTGTCCACAAGATCTTTTAAGTACTCTTGGCCCACCTCTTCCAAGCTTTTAGCTCCGTTGAAGGTCTTCAGAAACCCCTCAGCTACCCATAACTTGATGAGCGTGTAGGCAGGGATGTGATAATCTTCTGGATAAACTGCGAAAAACAGGAAACATGGTTTCAAGTGAGGAGGCAAGTTATTGTAACTCAAAGAGAATATCCCCATTATTGATCGGTCATCATCATCAGCAGCATCAACGACAACAGCATACACATCTTTTGCAATGCTCTCCCAGTACTCGTGGGCCTGGTTTCTCTTGAGCAGCCCTGCAATCACTATAATTGCAAGTGGAAGTCCTTTGCAACTTCTGGCAATCATTTCTCCAGCTTCTTGTAGTTGAGGAGGACAAGGTGTTTCTCCAAAAACCTTGTTTCTGAGCAGACTCCAGCTCTTATCCGCATTCAACAAACGCATACGATGAATGGAAGCGGATGAATTGACAAAGGCAGCCACCTCCGAGAGCCTCGTGGTTAAGATAACACGACTGCCATTATGATCATCTGGGAAAGCCCTCCTCACTCTCATCCAAGCTTCTCCATGCCACATATCATCCAATATGATTAAATACCTCCTGCCTTTTAACATTTTGTACACTTGTTCGATCAGCGATTCAACACCTAATTCATCTGAGTTGTTTGGTTTGCTATGAAGCAACAATAGGAGAATATTTTTGGTGTTGTATGACTCAGACACTGTGGCCCAACAACGAAAAGCAAACAAGTCCACAGCCAGTTGATCTTCGTAAACACTTCTAGCAAGAGTAGTCTTGCCAATACCTCCCATTCCAACAATAGGGATGATTTGGAGGGTCGGATCTTGATCAGCTACTCGTAGCTTGATTTGATTCAAGTCCTCTTCAAGACCCACCACAGTATTGCTATCTTTGACACGAGGTGCATCTCTTGAAGAATCAGAAGAAGAAGAGTGGATGGATGGAATTTTTTTATCAGTACTCTTCATAACCTTGGTAGCCTCTTCCACAACGGACTCAATACTTTGAGTGCAACTTTGGAATGTAGATCGAAACCCATCATAACGCTTACCTTCTTCATAGTCACGAAGAACTAGAGTGGAAATGAAGGACTCAAGCACATCTTGCATTTCATACGCTGCATCTCTGATTTGAATTTCCAAGGGACCAATAATAGGCCGATCTTGAAGAAATGATTGCAAGAAGGTAAGATCTTTTTGGAGTGAAATAATCTTCTGTTTCCTACAAAGAACAAGGTATTGATTCTCAACACATAATTGATCTACTACTTGGGATAGGGAAACAAGAGCAGCGTACGCCATTGCCATCTCTTTGATTGAAGTGAATATTCTTCACCTTCTTGCCTTTTCTAACTTCATTCATCTCACTTATATATACACTCATACATTACATCCAACTTTTCCTTTATCCTATAGAATATACAAGGTGTCACTCTCTTAGTATGAATACCTCCACAGTCCCATGCATTTGCACACCTACCTAACCAAATAAATTAAGGATTATATTCATTTATAACAACCCCTCCATTTCCTCATAATCTAGAAGACCAAACAACCATTTTTGTCTTTAATGATTTAAAATTAGGGTTCATATCTGAACTATAACCCATTTTCACGGTGACTATATAACTTAAAATAATTCCCATCACGGGTCATACTTTACGAAATTTTTGTATTGCTACTCAAACTATTTTCAGGCCAAAACAACCGTTGAAAAACTCGAGAATGCTATTCACCTTCAAATATAAATCAAAATACAGGAGTTGTATGCCAAAATAACCCCTTTCCAAGTAAATCATAACACAAAGTCAATTAAGGATTCTCATTGACATTAATTTTTAAACAATTTTTTGTAACTAAAACGATATTTATTTTGGAACCCAGGATGATAGAATAGGTACATATACTCACTAAAATATATACAAGGTGTTAATCTCTTGGTCTAATGCCTCCTTCCAATTCAACACCTACCTAATCCTTGAAAAAGAATGTATTTTGTTCATCTAGATTGCTCATTTGTTTACTATTTCTAGAAGACCAAACAACCATTTTTTTTCTTTACTAATTTAAAATTCCTTCATAACTATCAAAAGAACTAGACCTTGTGATCCCACAACCATCCATTCTCCTCTTCTAATTCAATATAATATGAATTCGTAGGTTTAATAAGAACGTCAATAAATTATAGCAAATAAATTACTTTTTCACATGGTATATCCTATCTGTTTGCTTGTGAAAATGGTGAGGAAACTAGCAAATTTTTTTCTAAGTTTGCAAATGTTGGTGTAGCCAAATTTGATGCCAACAAAAAGCACTTGAAATATGTAGAGTAAAGAAAGCTTACTGTCAAACATGTCCTCATCTTCGTCGCCGAAGCTGAACCCCATGGCCCCTGCTCTTAAAAAGCTGGGTGTTTAGCTCATTATGATTTATGAAGAGGTTGAGGATGATACAAGTTTTGGGCCGGGCTCTAAATTTAATGCGGGCTTAAAATATGTCATTTTTAATAATGGGTTTTCAGAAAATTAGGATTTTAATATAAAATTATTCAAATTTGAAAATTTTAAGAGAGAAATATCACCCGGTTTGATTAGATCAATGCGCCCAAAAAACGCGTTCCCATGCGTGTTTCATGCGTCCCCACCCGTTTGGATGGATGCGCTCCAAGTGTCTTACATTTACGTTATGGTAAATATACTTGTATGTTACATTAGACATGTTTTTATGTAATGTTAGTCATACATTTATGTCCTGATTTCTGATCTTTAGAATTTTCAACTATACATTCATACATTTTATTAATATTAGACATACCTTTAGTTATATTAGTAGTACCTTTAGCTATATTAGTCATACATTTATGTATTATATAACCGTCTAATATAATATAAAATTATATACAACATAAGTTATGACTAATAATACTACGTAAAGGTATATGTACAAAGGCAAAATAATTTGTGCAACTAGTGCATGGATTAGGATCCATGCACCCGAGTCAACCCGCCCCATACGCCCCTGACGCGCTTTTTCACGCGCCCCAACGCGCTCCCACGCGTCTGCGTGGGAGCGCTCAAACCCACCAAAATTTGCTCCAAACAGTCATACCTTTATGTTATGTTAGTGTTACCTTCATGTTATGTTAGTATTACCTTCATGAAGATAACACTATCATAACATGAAGGTAACACTAACATAACATGAAGGTCAGTCTAACATAACATGAAGGTATGATTAACATTGTTTTTTACATTCATGTTATGTTAGTGTTACTTTCATATTATGTTAGTGTTACCTTCGTGTTATTTTAATTCAATGGTTTTAAACTAAGGGTATGAAATCTGGAAATGAGGTAACGCTAACATAACATGAAGGTAACACTAACATAACATGAAGGTAACGACCAAAACACGCGAAAAAGTAAAGAGGCTGGGGCTGGGCTGGCCAGCCACGCGCTGCCCGGTTGCACGGATCTCAAATCTGTGCAACTGATGTACAAGAAAGCAACTCATGTACAAAATATGCCGACGGTATGTCTAACATAACATAGATATCATGACCAAAATTAAAAAAATCAACATGAAAAAAATAATAAAAAGAAAAAGAAAAACGGGTCAGGCAGTCTAGACCGACCCAGTGCATGGATCTGTGCGCGGGATATCTTCTCAAATTTTAAATCTCTTTTATGACTTAAATGATACTCCCTCCGTCCCAGGAAATTCAGCCTACTTGCAGTGTAAGGAGATAGATATTTTGGGTGAAAATTTTGTATTTAAATGAAGTTGATAGAAACCTTGTTTAGCTATGATTATTAGTTAGAAACACACATTTGGACTTTGAATACAATGTAATAATAATTCGTAAAATATTTTGTATAACTGGTACATGGATTCAGGCATCCGGGTCGATCCCTCCACGCGTCTAGTGAGTGCGCTCAAACCCACCAAGATTCGCTCCAGTCAGTCATACCCTCATGTTATGTTAGGGTTACCTTCATGTTATGTTAGTGTTACCCTCATGAGTAGTGTTAGGGTAACACTAACATAACACGAAGGTAACCCTAACATAACGTGAGGGTCACTCTAACATAACATGAAGGTATGATTAACAATGTTTTTTATCTTCATGTTATGTTAATGTTATTTCATGTTATGTTAGTGTTATCTTCATGTTATATTAGTGTTACCTTCGTGTTATTTTAGTTCAGTGGTTTTAAACTAAGGGTATGAAATTTGGAGATAGGGTCACATTAACATAACACGATGGTAACTCTAACATAACACGAAGGTAACACTAACATAACATGAAGGTAACGACCAAAACACGCGAAAAAAAATAAAGAGGCGCAAATTGGATGGGCCAGCCCAGCCCACGCACGGCCCAGTTACACGTATCTCAGATCCGTAACTCATAATAATTTCATGGTGCATGATCCAGTACTATATTGTTAGTTGTTGCATGATATTCCAAGTAAAAGGGGAATACGTAGAGGCCTATGGAACCAAACTTCTCTTTTAAATTTTCCAATTCTTAAAATATCGTAACAACTAAACAAAAAACTTTAATTATGAAAATATATAAAAATGGAATGAGTGTCATGACTTTGTACATGTGATCAGTAGGGGTGTGCATCGGTCGGTTCGGTAGTCGAACCGAACCAAATTACCAAAACCGAAAAAACCGAATTGAGTGTTAAAAAAAAAAACCGAAATAACCGAATTGAGGTGGAAACCGAACCGAAAATTTCGGTTCGGTTCGGTGCAAAACCGAATTACCGAATTATATCATCTTGATTTTCCAAACATATTTTCAACTATCAACCAGATCTGGAATGTGGAAAAATGAGGAAGGATAATCATTAATCAACACGATTATGAGTCAATCCTGGAAAATGAAAATTATTACAATGAGAATAACACTCAGCTTTCTTCACACAAATACAGGAAACAGAAAACCACTTGACAGAACTATAGCCATATCAATATCCAGAAAACAGATGGCAATACATCTCCATCCAAACAAATGGACACAGTAGAAGAAAATTGAGTAGAAGAAGCAGGTGGTGGGCGCCGGGCAACGGGCTGAGTAGAAGAGGCCGAGAGGGAGGGAGTGGCGGCGAGTGGAGGGGCGGGCAATGGCGGCGAGTGGCGGAGCAGGCAGTGGCTGCAGCGGAGTGGGCTGAGTAAGATTTGAAATTGAGGCTAGGTTTTTGGACTTCGATTAGGAATTAAGGACAGCAGGAGCAGCTTTACTTTTACACACTTTAGTATATTATATTATAATATAATATATAATATTATATATAATATATTATATATATTATATTATATATAAATATATTATTCGGTTCGGTTCGGTTCGGTTAATACGGTTTTTCAAATTCAGGAACCGATACTGAATCGAAATACCAAATTTCCCAATCACAAAAACCGAACCCGAACCGAATTTACAAAAACCGAACCGAACTGCGTATTTCGATTCGGTTCGGTCGATTATTTCGGTTTTTACCGAAATCTGCACACCCCTAGTGATCAGTCACAACCTTTCCAACTCCACCTTATTTTTATTCACTGATCATATATGTCACCATTTGAATCTTTGATAGGTGGTGATAAGTTTTTTAACTGCTAATACTGAAACAAACATTTATTAAAACATTATATATAAAAATATTATCTACCAATAGAGTCCAATTGCTAGGCAAACACCATTATTCTATAACATATATGCTCATCATAAATATTTTACTATTTTATTAAAACATTAGAACCTTTTAATCTTTTTTAAACTCTAAAGATTATTTGAAAACTTTCATTTTCTTAAGATTTAAATCAAGTTCCTAATCAAACACCATAAAATATCTCTTGATTAAACATATATGGCAAAAAAAATGCAAGTGATAACTAAATATATGATTTGTATCTTTTATATTTGTAGTTTAGTTTTATACATCCATTTATAGCTTGATTTTTAAAAAAATTAAATTGTATTTCAACAATAGTAGTTTTAATTAGTTATTGTGTTAGTATATATTATTTTAAATGTATGGTAAACAATTTCCTTGTTATATTCCAGAATTTAAATAGTAAATATTTTTTCATCTCTTTCTTTTAAATATAATTAAAAAACCCAAAATTATACGCAATAATGAGAAAAAATATTGGATTGTGTTGGATTAATATCACTAATAAAAGTATAACTATGGCAAAATATTTTGTTCAACTGGTGCATAGATCCAGGCACCCAGGTCGATTCGCCCCACGCGCCTCTGACACGCGTTTTCACGAGCCCAACGCGCTCTCACGCGCCCCCACGCACCACCAGGCGCTCAAACCCACCAAGATTCGCTCCAGGCAGTCATATCCTCACGTTATGTTAATGTTACCCTCATGAGTAGTGTTAGGGTAACACTAATATAACATGAAGGTAACTCTAACATAACGTGAGGGCCACTCTAACATAACATGAAGGTATGATTAACATTGTTTTTTACCTTCATGTTATATTAATGTTACTTTCATGTTATGTTAGTGTTACCTTCATGTTATATTAGTGTTACCTTCGTGTTATTTTAGTTTGGTGGTTTTAACCAAATGGTATAAAATCTAGAGATGGGGTCACATTAACATAACTGCGAAGGTAATACTAACATAACACGAAAGTAACAATAACATAATGTGAAGGTAATGACCAAAACCTATGAAAAAAAGTAAATAGGTGCGGGCTGGGCGGGCCAGCCCAGCCCGCACGTGGCCCGCAAGCTGCCCAATTGCACGGATCTCACGGGAGAGTAACTCTATAACTATTGTATGTGGTTGATAGAGAAATTAATAGTTCGTTAGAAGGTTGGATTAGATTAATGTCCCTATAAAGATAGTTTGAGATAAATGTCCAACATGTCCAAACATTTTTGCTGACTTGTAAACTTCTGGTAAAATTAATAGTTTGTCAAAAGGTTGGATTGGGTTAATGTCCCTATAAAGATAGTTTGAGATAAATGTCCAAACAATTTTGCTGACTTGTAAACTTCTGGTAATCGTAAGCAGGTCATTTTTATCAACATTACAAAAGTTACGAGGCACTTTAAGAAACTCGAAAACTTAATGTATACGTTTGTAATTATGATATAGAGTTGGGGGAATACTTTTATCAACTTTTTTCCTAAGAATAACTCTATGAAACAGGTACATGGAGGAAACAGGTGCATGGGTCCAGACACGAGCCAGCAGGCTTTTCTCTTCTTCCTTTTTGTTTCGATCTTGATTTTTGAATTTTGACACCTATCATTAGGTTATGTTAGACCTATCTTTCTGCCCAAATTTCATACCTTAAACTTATAAAGAAAAAAGAAAAAAAAATTAATTCTGACACATTTTGTACATATACTATTACGTTGTTAGTAGGTTTAACATAACACAAATGTAGATCTAGCATAATACAAATGTAGATCTATTGGACAAATTTGAATGAGTTTGAACACGATACCAGACGCGTGGACACGTTCACGCGCATGGATTCGCGTTGACCGGGTCAACTTTGTTGAATGAATCCTATGATCCCTGTCTTTGACTTAAATAAGTTTTTGTCTTTCCCTAATCATTTTCTATTTCTTTAACATGATAGAGTAAACCTGCAGAAGTATTTCTAACTTGTCAGCAAAAATGAGAGAAATCAACTGAAAATATACAAGATTGCATACATTTTTGTTTCAATACTAGGTATAAGGTAGAGCACATATTAAAAGCCCACACATAAAAGTTTTTATATAACAAGTCAACTACAATTTTATACATTTCTTGCTACCAACTTTCTTGGTAAATAAATTCATACAATTTTTATATGATGAATTAATACAAATGGAATATGCACATAAAGCCCTTTTCTTCTCAAAGGTTCCATCCCATGCACTTCAAAACCAAGAACCATAGACAGAAATGAGAAGCATTATACCTAAAATCATGTGGATGCAGAATGAAAAACCATGCACCCATCATATGTCCCTTTGGCTTACAACTTTGTGCAGAAAAGCTTCTTCCATTTGTTGAGCAGCATTAGGCATAGAGCAGTCAGGATTAAGTCCCAGGCAATGTACTACTACTCGTACTCGATAAAATGATGAAAGCACAAACCACCGATAGTGAAAAGACAGAAACCCAAGTGTTTTCTGTATACATTTCTATGGCATCGGTGAATGAAAAACGGGTTCGGCTTTCAGCCCAGTTACGGAGTCTATCGGCCTCAGCAGCATACAGTGCTCGCCCCTACAAGATTCATCGTAGTAAGGTTTATGGACTTTTTCAACTGAAGTTATATTTTGAACCAAAGATTTAACCTAGGTACCTGGTCATCGAACCAGCGACCTTGTCTGAGCCATGCGGTGACTAGAGCAAGTAGAATCCTTGGAGGTGTCAAATAGTTAATGGCCTTTCCACTACCTTTGACAACCCTCATTCGTGGAACTAATGTTCTAGCAACCGTCTCAGGAAGTTCACAGATAATATTGAACATCTGCTTGTTTTGAACACTTGAACCGCTGCCACAAGAATATGAAAAATTCCCCGCTTTATAGTATAAAAGGAGATCATTTCTAGTGAAACTACTTGGCAATAAAGATTATTCAACTTATAGAAAGATAATATAAATGAAGATAAAACTAGCATCCAAAAGCAACTTAAGATTTAGCCTTGTAAAGTGGTTTTTTCCATCTGGCTAGTGGAAATTTGTTAGCTCAGTTTAACGATTTCAGGCCCATGGTAGCATCCCATTTTTCCACCGTAAAGGCTCCTAGGTTGAAGGTGAGCAGTGGGAACTACTATTATATTGTGCATTTGCACTCACACCCGTAAAATCAATATTTAAATTACCATTTGATGGGTATTTGAATGAGCCCACCTTCTTAGCAATCAAATTAATGATATGATAACAGAATGTGATATCTTAACTCAGCCTTATATAAAAGCAGTCGACTATGAATAACAGAAAAAAAATATTCTACATTGATTAATCCTTACCGTTAATGGTCTCATCACACCCAACAAACGAGCTTCTAGAAAAGTTAGGAATGGAATGCATTTAAATAATAGAATACCTTAATAACAGGTCTGTCAGGACCATGCCTGGGGAGGCTGTGTGGACACCGACTTTTGATTTTCTGCTCTCCTTCAGAAGTGATGAATGAAGTTGCCTCAGACCACATTTCGTTGACCCATAGCTATGTTTTTAAAACACATAAGAGATTGAATTATCAGAAGTAGATTTCGGTCGTTTAGAAGAAAAACAGAAGTTACTAGGATTGCTTACACAGCAGTTAGTGGGGTGCTAGATCCCCCAGATCCTGCACCATCCATGTTAAAAATATGACCTCCATTTATCTGGCTGCCCATGATCTGGAAGGCTTCACGAGTGCAAAGTATTGATCCAACCAAATTTGTAGATACAATCTGTCCATAAATTTCATGCAACGTTGATCAGGTTTGTTATACACGAAAGGACTTTTTGACGAGACAATTATATAACTTCAACTCTGTAACCATTCTTGTCTCCCATGTCCACAATAACAATTGCTCACATAAATATATGCAAGGTAACTATTTGCATGAACATCAATTCATGTATTTTTGCATCCTCGCACACATATTTGGTGCTGTATGCTTTTATGTGAATTCAACTTCTTTTTATCCCAGGTTGTGATTTCAGAATCTTGTTGGAATTTCATATGTAGATGGGTTCATAACTTTGTAATTATTTACCATTTTTTATTTTTTTATTCATCATTTGTGATTTTCAGAGTCCAGTTGGAATTTCATATGTAGACGGGTTTATAATTTTGTAAATATTTACCATTTTTTATTTTTTATTTATCATTTATGATTCCTACCATGGTCTAAATCATATCATTCATCTATGATGATCTTCTCAAGGACTGGTGACTAAGGCACATTATGAGACAGTAAGCCCTATATAGCAGTGATGAAGGCACCCTACACCATGTATATTGTAGTGTAGCCATCTTCGGGTTTACTTGTGTAGAAAAGTTGTCAACTTAGTAGTTGATACATCAATTGGTGAGTACATATGTTTGTGGGTCATCTAATTTTCCTAGATTCTACAACACATGGAACTTAATTAGTTTTAACTCAATAGAAATATATCAAAACATATTTTTGGCATGTCATTTTCCAGTGACCTACACTGCTAAGAGAATAGAGAGAAATGACGATTCATTTTTCCACATAGACTTACAAATCACTTCCAAGCCATCAAATCAGTTTGAAACATGCAGATGCAAACTTATATTGTTACGAGGCAAACCTGTTGTATGTCATCATCACTAAACTGAATTAATGGCCTGAATCCCTTGTTCGCCCCTGCATTGTTCACCTATCCAAGGGATAAATAAAGAAGTCACAACAAAAGAACCACAGAAATTCTCTGGTAACATTCCAAGTCCATGAGACTCCCCCATGCCAAGTGAAGCATGCTATAAATTACAGTAAGATGGTGTTAAGACATGAACCTCATTCCATGGGTTTCATTAAAACTTTTTTTACACCTTTTTTTTTAATGTAACCTCACAGAAGTAAGCCTAGCAAGTTGGTAGGAAAGGTGCGTCCAGTTAGGACATTCCAATTTTTAATATACTCTTTACCACCAAAAGAGAAATTATATCTATAGAACAGGAAGCATCAAGAAAGTAATCATTGGCAGGAAATATAGGGTCTCTTAATGGTCAACTCTATACTAACTTTGTTTAATGTTATCAAAAGTCTAAACAAGAGTATAACAACAAAAAACACTGCATGAAAACTATAGCATCAGAAAACAATAAATATAAGAAATGACAAATGTGCAATTTGCTTTTACCCAGATATCAATAGACCCAAGTTCATTAACAGCAAAATCTGCCAACTTCCTAACATCTTCAGGTTTAGAGACATCACATGGAATTCCCACTACTTTTGCATGCCGTAAATTTGATCTAGATGAGCCACCTGTAGCAATAATGATCTGCTTCAGATTCTCTGCTAGTTCCTTGATGGTCATGTCCACAGTTTCAGGGCTGTATCCATAAGAACCACACATTAATATAAGAGTCAAAAGCAAGGAGTTTTACATGAATATACAAACTTGAATAATATTAATTGTGAAATTACCTGCGAGAAGTAACGACGACCCTATCACCTGAAAGTAAAAACTCACGGGCTAAAGCTTTTCCTAGTCCTCGTGTACTGTACAAAGATAAAGTTGATGAGTGAAAATCTAAATCAAGTTTGATCAAGCAAATGTAACTTTTCTTTAAAAAGTTATGAAGTTTCAGATTTACATTTTACAATAAAACACAAACCTTCCAGTTATTACGACATTCCGAGGACCAGATCGACTGACTTCCTCCAACACCATGTTAGAACCAATCATTGTTCCGATTATGATCCCTCCAAGCCAACTATACCAAACTAATGCATTCATTTGATCATCACCACCTGCAAATTATTTTAAGAAATTCAAACCTTAAATATTAATTGTTGGATGCCAAAATGACAATCATTAGCAACACCAAAGATAAAAAAAAAAAATAGAACACCATAGACTAACCTGACAACTGAAAGCCAATCAGCAATATAACTCCAGTACTTAACATTGTCACAATATACCTTCCAATGTGCATAGAGAGCTGTAAAGAAAGAGGTCAGGGAGCTAATTATGGGCTAGTCAAAAGTATCAAAGTTGAGCACCTAGAGTTTTCTCTACAACAAACTATAATTAGAGAGATATTTAATCCCATTCATGTGGACAGAAAATAAACCACCGGCATTGAACACTCATTATCCATGAAATAGTTATTTATGACCAAGCTAAGAGTTATAACATGAATCTGAGTCTATGAGGATTTAAAATCTAGTGATTAATAAGAATTTGAAGATCACTTCAAATTATAAAATATGAGAAAATGATCGCAAAAATGATGGGATAGTAAGACTGACATCTCATGCTGAAGCTATAAGCAGAATGGTCCTTAAGAATTACTTGCTCTATATTGTTTATACAGTGGACATAAATCAGAATGATCAATAACAAACTCAACTGATCTAATAGAAAATACATTACTAAAATTTGTGGATAAAGAAGGGTTATTATGGCTTTGCAAGTAAAGCATCCTGTTAGACACCAGTCACTGCATGGATTAGGCAAACATAAATTTAATGGAGATATGCTGATAAATTGAGATTGTATATAGTTTCCTACGTGCAGTCAAAGCTTCCAAACATAATTTAGTCGGAAAGTATAACTAAGTAAATCTCTTCAAGTTCTTTACAAATACTGTCATGATATCAGCAACTTCGCCAACTATGAGAGAATTCGCAAATTGATAAACCTGATTGCCAAATTTTTCATCCCTACAGACAAACACTTAGGTTTCCTATAATAATCAAAACTATACAAGGTATGGTAATGATACATAAGCAAGTCGAGAGATGGTTTCTACAATGCATGTGAAGAGGATATACATTCTGAGGTTAAGTCATTATTTTGAAGAATATAAAGATAGCCAATTCAAGTCACACTAAATGAGGATTGAACATAATCAAGATGGTCAAAGCACATGCTAGTTTGGATCAAATCCATCCAAGTAGAGAGCCCTATTCCTTCCTTTTACTGTTGATCAAGATTAGAATCCTCACAATTAAGCCACTAATACCATTTGGATGAAGGTTTATGTACCAAGAGATTAGAGAACTACTTTATCCAATTAAGGTACATGAAACTACTTCAAATTTCTCTACAAAGTGCTCATTTCAACTAAATCAACCACCCAGAACAACATACTCATCAGTTTTTGCGATCTCATGAAATTACATACACATAAATAAAATAAAATTTCAAGAAAAAAATTGTGTAAACTTACAGAAAATAAAGTTTCTTCCAACTTTTCAAGAGCTTCTCTGAACTCCACTTGTGATCGCAAACTGGGCTTCGAAACTCTCCATACAGCTTTCCTAACCACATCCACAAATTTATTCACACGTTTTCTATCACTCTCCATTATTTCACCACAAATATCTTCGCGTTTCTTCTCTCTCTCTCTTAACCCATCACCCTGTTCTGACCTGAAAGACCTGCATGGTCGGTTCCAAATCCTTCGTCCACCACCCTTCTCGCCAACTGGGTCCCACAAAAGACGGTGGCGGAGGAATTTCCGCGGCGGGTGGGCGGTGTGGCGATGGCAATCTAGCGGTGGAAGGTGCAGCTTTGGCACCGTGGTCATTGTGGATAATGCTGAGTAAAGAAATGTAGGTCTATCTATCCAAGGGAAAAAAGGAATGGGAATTGCAGGAATTGGATGTGTTCCGATGTTTATGGAGACGGGAGATAAATATCTTTGGCCACGATTAGGACATCAGAGTTGGGCAGTAGAAGAAGAGAGATAGAGAGAAAAGAGGAGAGAGAGAGAGAGAGAGAGAGAGAGATGGAGAGTGTGATTACCACACGTTACGGCAAGATATGATCTCCACGCTTCGTCTCCTACGTGGCACTCTTCCACGCCCATCTCTTTGGCAAACATCTATTTTTCCAAGCAACACATGTGATCTCTTCTGCCTAAAAACCAAAAACCAAAATTTACTCTTTATCTCAATTAATTTTTAATACATAAATTAAGTAACATAAAAGTTGGAGCAAATATATTTTTAATGAATTAAGTACTTCAGAATTCAAATTATAAGAAAATTTAGTTAATTTTATAAAAATAATCGTATTGAGTTCCTAAGTATTAGTTGACGAACATTAATTTTTATAGATATGAAAATTAGAACATTGTTAAAAAATAAAGCAATTATTTCTGTACACCAAATGGAATGGGTCATGACTCATGACCCATGCAAACCGGGTCATATGACCCGTAAGGTGATTTTCATGCTCAAAACGAGCTGGAACGCTGCCCCAAATCGCGCTCAAATCCTAATTTCGCTTCCTGACCTTTTAATTATTTCACCTAACTTTTTAAGTATGCTCGCATAACCTTTTAGTCATGTTCACATAACATTTATTTTATGTTCGTATAACCTTTATACCCTAGTAGTTTAATATTTTACAGAATAATATAAATCTATATTACCTTTTAAACTTTTATATTATAATAACTTATCCTCTACGTTGTAATAATTTCATTTTTATATTATAATAATATAAATTTATATTTTTCAGAAGTTATAATAGTTGTATATAAAAGTTATATCAATATAACATAAATGTTAAAATATTATAACATAAAAAGTTTTCAATAATATTACATGACTAAAACAAGTCTAAGTATACAAATTTAAAGTTTATCACAAAAACTTGTATGAGACGGTCTCACGAGAGATTTACTCAAGTTTTAATACCTCTTAAACCTTTAAGCTGTAATAATGTAACATTTATGCACAATAATATTAAACTTTATGTTGTATTAACATAACCCTTATGTTATACTTTATGTACAAAAAGGTTAAGATATTTATATATAAAGGTTATGTCAATTTAACATAAAGATTAAAATAATATAACATAAAGGTTTTCAACTATGTTATTTATATTTTATGTTGAAAAAAGTCTAAGTATGCAACTTAAGATGCTATGATATTTGTATAGAAATGTTATACTAATTAACATAAATGTTATACTCATATAATATAAAGGTTACCACATAAATAAATAAATAAAAACATGGATGCGGATCCAGATCGGACCCGCGGATGCCCAGTTGGATGGATTCACAAGAACAATACTCAAAAAATAATATAAGAATTTTCCCCTCCCCCCTTAAACTACATTATGCTTTTGGATGGAAAAACAAATATATATGTGTTAAAATTTATATACATGAATTTATTAACACAAAAATTTGCGTGAAACAGCTTCACAAATGATTTTCGTTAGACGGGTCCTTTTAAATTATCAACCATACTCATATTCACGAATTTACATGTGAATTGTGATGTGTGAGTTGTGGATTGACTCGTCCCACATGAAGTGATCCGTGAGACGGTCTCATATGAAACTAAGAAATTGGAGTTAGTCTCCTGTGCAACTGGTGTACATACAATTCGGGTCGGGTCCGGGTCGACCCGAATCCGTGCACTTTTTTTTTTGAATTTTATTTTTTCGCTTCAAACTGTTACCTTTATGTTGTATGAGTGTGACCTTTATGTTATATAAGTGTGACTTTTATGTATAAATATAATGACCTTTATATACTTTAACTTAGAAAAAAATGAAGAATTTTACTCTTTGAAGGTCATAATATTTGTACATAAAGGTCACAAGAATTGTACATAAAAGTCACAACAATACAGCATAAAGGTCTCAATCTGAAGCGAAAAAACCTGAAAATCTTCATTTTTTTCTAAGTTACTGAACATAAAGGTCATAACATTTATATATAAAGGTTACACGTATATAACATAAAAGTCACATCCTTACAACATAAAGGTAACAGATTGGATCGAAAAAAAACCCAGGTGACCCAGGTGTGTGGATCCGGGTCGGGTCGCCCCAGTTGCACCAATTCAGATCCGTGCACCTGGTACACAGGAGCATTTGTGAAGAAATTGGCGTAAATCATGAATGTGGTGGTTGTATATGTTACGATATGTATTTGTGGTTATCTAGAATTATATTTATAAATTGGTGTTTTAGCTTTGATTTAAAAAAGGTAAATGCTGCTATGCACCAGGTGCACGGAATTTGGATTGGTGCAACTAGGGCGACCCGACCTGGATCCGCGCACCTGGATTTTCCTTTTTTTTTTTCGCTTCAGGTTGTTACCTTTATGTTGTAAGGATGTGACCTTTACGTTGTATAAGTGTGACCTTTATATATAAATGTTATGACCTTTATGTTTAGTAACTTAGGAAAAAATGAAAATTTTCAGGTTTTTTCGCTTCAGATTAAGACCTTTATGATGTATTATTGTAACATTTATGTACAATTCTTGTGACCTTTATGTACAAATATTATGACCTTTATAATCCATAACTTTGAAAAAAAATTGAAATTTTCAAAATTCAGTGCATTTTAGATATGGATATATGTGCAACTAATATTACATAAACGTAAATATGTACAAATTTTGCTAAAATTCTTCATTTTTTTTCTAAGTTAGAGTATATAAAGGTCATTACATTTATATTATAAAGGTCACACTTATATAACATAAATGTCACATGCATATAACATAAAGGTAACAACCTGAAGCAAAAAAATAAAATTCAAAAAATATAAAAATAAATAAAAGTGTGCGGATCCGGATCGCCCGGACCTGACCCAAATTGTATGTGCATCAATTGCACAGGAGACTAACTCTTTAAAAAAACGATTTTTAACTGTGGAAAGCTCATTCATTCCTTTTCTAGCCAACCAAACCAATTCTGAATTCTTTAATTCTCTAAAAGTTAATAAAATGTTCTATTGACCATTTGTTCCAATATAATTGCTATATACCTGGAGAGTGTGAGTAGTGGGTTTCTTTAGGGTTAGAATTATAAAATCACATGCTAATGACACAACCTAATAATAATAATTCCTAAAATACAAGAAGGTAAACACTTGGGGTGGTTTGGATTGTGGGTTGGGATGGTTAGATTACGTTAGATCGGATGCTTTTTAACCCTTGATTTGATGGTTTTTGTGTTTGGATTGAATGTTTTATGTAGTAGGATTATTTGTAGTTGTTTGTTTGGATTAAATGTTTGCTCCTTTTTGACATGATTTTATTTATTATTATTGTGTTTGGTTTGATGGTTATTATCCACACATGAGTTTATATACCTAAAATGCCCTCAAGATCACCAAATTAAAATTGGAATTTTTTATTCCAATATAATGCCATCATTATAGCTAATTGGGCTGAATCTTCAATGAATCAAAATTATACCACATATTTCATCATACTACAAAAAAACAACATGGTCCAACACCAAACAAAATAAGGAGATTTGAACTAAAATAGCATAACATAAGATTCGATTTAGAATGACGGTGCTCTTATTAATTGTGTACGGTCCAATAAAATAGCATACCAATTGGTTTTTTAATGGCACCTGTAATTAATGTGGCATTTAATTTACAGCTGAACAAATATGGATAAAAGATTCACAAATCTATGAAGCTTATGTATTTATGGCACCCACTAACTTATCATAAAACCAAATTGAACGTGGTTTAGTAGTTGAGTAACTTTAGTTCATACATGTAACATTAAAGTGAAGTTGTTGGCCATGGTGGATTGTATATCATTTTGGATAATACACTTAACATGCATGTAAATATTTACTCATCAAGTGCAATCTCATTGACATGACCAATATAGAAAGAAGAAGATTTATATTAATTGATAATTCTTGTTGAATTAATGTAAGGATTTTCATATCCTCAACACTACTTTATATATAGACTGGACCATTGCATGTTAATATATAACAATGGCTTTCGTAATTGATGAAACGAAACAAGCCGACTATATTTTCAACGAGGAATGGGATGCAAATGTGAGTTCTATGTTCATCGATGTGTTGGCCGATCACGCACGCATGGGCCACTTCGAGGATGGTAGGGACAATTGACTTACCATTCAAATTGCTATGTATTTTGTGAACAAATTCTTTAGCAAGGATTTCACACCTAGCTCGAAGGTTGTAATGGCTTCGACTAGTTTGTTTGATTCGCCTACGACGGTTTCTTCGATGAATACGTATACTGGCTACAGTGAGTAGTACTATAAAAGCGTTCAAATAAAGCGAAACACTCTCTATCACGAGTAACATATCGGGAATTTGATTGGTGTCTGACATCTTCATACAAGAAGAAGAAAATTTTCAGATTAACACATTCTTGGATACAACAAAAATGACCACTAGTTAGAGCCAAAAACATCGTCTTCGTCACATGAATTTCAGATTTCCATTTAACACTCATTTATCTGTTTAAATAAATAAAAATGCTAGAAATGTGATTTTTATTCAAACATATATTATAAACATTGTAGACAAACTAGCAAAGTAAAAAGGAAGCATATATAAGCATTCTGAGCATTCTTCACAACCCGAGAAAATACCTCCAATGAAAGAAAAGAAAAACAAATATATCAAAGAAAGAATTAAATTGTGTTTCATTAGCAATAATTATTTTATGTCTGAATTCTATCTTCAATCATAATATTTAAATTCAACAAATTTTGGATACATTACAGACAAACTTTATCAGAAGCATTTCAAACAAACTTGCTTATATTCAGAAAGTGCTAATCAGTTCCAAAGATAAAAGATTTGAATTATGGAGATTAAATTTCAAGTACTAAAGTTGTCAGAGATAAGAAATATATCTATCAGATAGACAACATCAGTGAAAATCAAACCCCATCATAAAGCTGGGAAATTCAATTAATATGAGTCAATTTAAACAAATGAACATCAACAAATTTCAGTAATTACAGGAAGCTAATTAATCAAAATTTGTCGTAAATCATCTAATATTAGAGATGAACAACCAATTAATTCTTGAAATGGGAAATTCAAAAACGAAATATGTAATCCACTACCCTGTCAAAAACGAAAATGAAACAACAAATTCAAAAAACGAAGATGAAAATTCAAAAACGAAACCCACTTACGTTTTTTTAGCCTCCACCAATTTACTAATCTTCTAATATTCGCTCAATAACTGTTACACATCATCATTGTTGATGCCACTACTCTGGAAATATGTAGATGAAATGTTCCACTTTCATCAAGTTCACCAATATTTGAATTTGCATTCGACAGCTAGGGTTTTCAGTTTCAGAGAAGAGGGTCAAATCTTATCAATCTTTTAATTATGATGGGTATTATGGGTATTTTAAATATGAGTTTGTAAAAGTATTTTAAACCCACCAAAATTGGTGGGTTGGGTAAACCCAAGTCTAAGGCAGGTCAATCCAATGACATATCCGGAAAATAAAACCGGGCCCTTTAATCAAACCCACATGTCAACCTACAAAACAAACAAAAATTAAGGTGGGTTAACTTGAGTTTATTTTCCCAACCCAGAAACCAAACTACCCTTAACTTATACAAATCTGAATCTGAAATAAATCATATCAGAAAGATTTTCCCTATCTGAACTATATATATATACACTGTTAATTAGCACCCCATTAATGCAACAATGCACATGCTATAATGAGGGAAATAATAATATCACTGAACCGCACCTATCACCTAAATCCCACCTAGATGGCCTTTTAGAACACTGACTTTAAGCAATATACAGCAAAGGTGAATGTTAAAAATATGAAACTCTCACAATGTATTAAAAGAATAAAGTCTTCACTATATAATCAACCAGTTCTATGGACGAAGTATTGTATTTGTGGCTCAACAACATACAAAATAATACATAAATTGAAACTCATGAACAACAAAATGAGAGAAAACTACACACACATTAAAAGAATACACACATTTTTGCTCCATTTATGTCTACCTCAGATTGATCATGAGAAAGAATGCAGATAAAGAATGAACTAAAGATATCGCCGATCCTATTTAAATCTTACTGTGTTCTCCTTTTTCTGTGGCTTTCGAAACTCAGCACGTCAACAACATAAGTCCAGCGGTTAAATCCTCTAAGGTGATCGTAAGCAAAGAATTTTCATCTATACAATCAAAATCGATCCTCAGATCCAAATTCTCGCGAGCATTTACTAGCATCGGATCTATTAAACCTCCATTCATCTCCTTGCGTTGTTTTTCAGTCGTTTCTTGTTCTATCAATGCTGCAACAGTCTCTACACTGCATGATGGGTCCAACTTGAATCCATATAATAGACTGCTTTCATCCTGATTAGACATTTTAAGGAAAAGAATCTTCGCAAGGTCCTCAGAACTGAAGTCATCGAATTGGAAGAACTTAGTCACTCGCCTACAGAAGCCTTCATTTGAAGATATTACGCGCTTCATTGGTTCACTATAGCCAGCAAATATTACAACTACTTTTCCACTGTCCATCACAGACATGATCTCCTCTAGTGCTTCTAATCCGTAATCTTTGTCGTCTGATTTCTGCATTGGTATTAAGCGATATGCTTCGTCCACAAACAAAATGCCACCCTCTGCCTCTTGGATCTACAGATTTGTATATGATTTAATTGTTTGGAAGTAAAAATATCTGCTTTATACTACTCAAAATTTAAAGAGCTTGAAGCCTTACTTTTTTTCTTGTTTTTGGCCCTGTATGACCAACAAATTCTCCAACCAAATCCGTTCTCTGCACTTCTGTTACCCTATCTGTTGGAAGTATGCCCACCATGAACAGTAGCTTCCCAAGAACACGGGCTACCATAGTTTTACCTGTAAAAGAATATCAATGAGATCATGTAGGATTAAGAAAATTCAGTTACCTATATAACCTTAATACAACTCATATAAATTCATACCTAAAACACATGTTGCATAGAAGTTGCATACCAGACAATGGATTAAGTCAAGAGGAAAGAGTTAAGAGTACCTGTTCCAGGATTTCCAAGAAAGGCCATATGAGGAGGTCTTCTGGCACCAACTTTAAGCCCAAGGGAACGACGCCTCTCATCCAAGAGCATTCCCTTTGCCCACTTTCGAAGTTGTAATTTAAGTGCATGCAAACCCACAACATTTGACAATTCCTTTTCAAGTGCTTCCATTTTAGTTTTTGTTTCACTACAAGCTTCAACGGCTTTTCGTTTTCGCTGCTCTTCAAGATGCCGGAGAAGGAGATCCCGCAATTTCTCAGAACCTTGGCCTTGTGACAGATGATTTAAAGGAGTCATTCCCTCCTGCACTTAAGAATGTTTATAATGAGCATCATTGAAGAGAAGAAACGGAGAGCAACGGAACACTCAAAAGAGAGCACACGCAATGAAAATATACTTAGAACAAACCATACATTATCTTTAGCACTGCAATCAGCATTATGTTCTAGCAGTGTATTAACAGTTGAGCAATCTTCAGCTCGAAGCGAGTGCCAGACAGCAAGGTGTAGAGGTGTCATCCCATTCTGCTAGACATAATCCACAAATGCAATGAGGTGAGAAAATAACAGCAATCTGATCTAAAAGAAAACTTAAAAGAGACAAGACTTAGGAAGCCAAAAACTCACATTTGCTTTGGCCTCAACAAAAGCACCATGAGCAAGAACCAACTTTGCAGCTTCACTACACCCATTCTTTGCTGCCATATGCAATGGAGTTTCTCCATACTGCCAGTTGACAGAATAAAGTATGAGAAATGTGAGTTAAATAAGATTTAGTTGGCTGAACGCTTGAATAAATTTCAAAGGCAGTACTGATTATTAAGCAGTAATATACCATGTTCTTGGCCTCCAATTCCACTTTTTCAGGTCCTCGCCAATCAAGAAGAAACTTCACTATCTCAATGCTATTATAACCAGCAGAAACATGAAGGGGTGTCTGAGCCATCTGTACGGCAGAGATTGTAAAATTGTCAGGCATTGATGAGAGAGTTTCTGCTACAAACAAACTCTTATGTAAGAGAAGTAAAATCCTATCATCAATGTATCAAACCATTATACCCACAGAAAACGCATTTCTGTTTTTGGAATATTTCATATGAACCAAATGTATCAACGAAACTAGTGGGGAAAATCATTACAGTTTCCTTTTAAAGAAATTATAAGAGATACCAAACATGGAGTTACTGATCAAACTATGTTAAAATCAAGATCAGAAAATTCATTGAAAAACAAGTGGGTGTAAAACATCTAATTAGCATCTATAACATATACACTCATCACTTCACCACAAATTAACCGCTAAATGCACTTCAGTTGCAATGCTTCCTTAGATACCAAGAGCACGTAAATTTTTACCCAATTATTAACAAGAAACCATAATTTTCACTGAATCACCTCAGAGTTCCTTTAAGAGACATTAATTATCAGCTCAATTTCCAATTTCGCAGAACCACAAACCTACATTTCGCATAATTAACATAAATAAACCAAACCCAAGGAAGCAGTTTCTTGAATGTCACCAAAGTGATGAATCTCCAATAAGAGAGAGAATAGAAAAGAACGTCTTTCACAAGGAATTCCTGAGATCAAAGGAAATGGGCATTCATTTCAGAAAAAGAGAGAGAACAATTTGCTTACAACAGGGTTGCGATCATTGAGAAGAGATGGGTTGTCGCGAAGCAACTTCTGAAAGGCATTGATGTCCCCAGATTGAGCAAAGCCATGGATTGTTGTAGGCTTCGAAGATCTGGGCCGCTGATTCTTCATCTTCTGCATTTACGAAGCTGTTTTAGGGACCCAAATCTGAGGGGCCTAAATCGAAGGAAGTTGAGAGGAAGAGAAATAGAAGGAAAGAGAGATTCGGATATGAAATGGTTTTGTTTTCATGGGAAAAGAGTCAAAAATGGTGACTGAATTTTTTGTCGTACAGGATGTGCCAGCTTGGACACTGCTAAGCCATCGCTGCCAACAGCTTTACTTTCCTACTAATCAAGCTGTTCTTTCTTAATCACTGCTTTTCCTAAATTAATTTCACAAAAATGATTGTGATTTTTTTTTTCATTTATCAAACTTATTTTAATAAATTCATATATTTATTATATAGTCATGCTATTCTACCATCGATTTTCATAAGTTAGGGGTTGAGGTCATTGTTATTATATCACAGTACATATGTTCATTACTGATATATCAAATATTCAACATATCAATTAATTTAATTTTTCATATAATTAGGGGATGAGACCATTAACGTCCGTGTACATATTAAGGTTGTCCACCATAATATTAAAATATTTTCTATGAATTGTGAGGTGTGGGTTCCACATGAAATTTAATTTCCAATTTTACTTGACCTTTTCTTTTCCCTATTATTTTGGCAAAATTTTATGTGACATGGTCTATCAATCGAAATTGCTCCAACTGCAATGAAAAATGTTGACATATGTCAATGCCGATTGGCATAATTGGAGGAGCAAAATCAAACCATAACTGAAAAACCTAATTGAATTGAACAAATCGGGTCAGTTGAGTTGAGAAAATATGAACTGAGTTAAAATTTGATTCTTTTCAATTTTATATTTAAAAATTTTCAATTGACTGAACAGATCCACTTATCTATTCTTTATATACACGTGTAATACACGAGTTTAAATAGACTGAATTTAATAAATGAAGTAAAAATAATTTATATAGAAAAAATATTTACGATTTTGTATCTATCAAAGTTAATATGAAAGATAATGTAATTTTAATCTATATATTATTTAACGGTTAAAATAAATATTTCATAATGTGTGTAAATAAATTGTATTGGATACATATTAAAAATATTAAATAAGTTTTAAGTATATTATTTCAAATTACATATTTCTAGTGAAGAAAAATTTTACATGTATAAAATGATAGATTTTTCACATTTGAAAAGGGTTAAATGTACGAAACCCCCTTGTGATAAGGAAATGTTGCGCCGGACCATCCTCTGATATGGAAATTGCATGGGCAACACGTCGAAGTTCAAAACCAGACGCGAAACTCCCAAAACAATTACACTTCACAGGATTGATATGCACACGCCAGAGCTACGATTTCTCTTCATTTTTTACCGTTACTAGTATTTCACCCGCGCGATGCGCGATTTATTATCTATTTTGATTGTTATATTGAAAAGTTATTTATAAATCATTTATTATTCTAAATTTTGTATAATATAGAAATATAATTTTCATCTCTTTTATTGATTTTTTAAAGTTATATTTTATTATTAAAAACATTATTGAGTAATGTAGAGTTTTAATTGAAGAAAGTAGAATTGGGTTGACCCCTATCTCGCGTGTGTTATTCGAACTTTCTTGTGCATTCGTTTTATTGTGACATGTCATTCTACATTATATTTGACAATATTAAAATGTTGGAATACAAATATTGTAAATAATCTAAACAACAAAATTGAAAGCTTATATTCTATCTTTTTTGAATAAAAATATATTTATGGTAGTTGGCTTGATAAATATTTTGATTATTATCATTTAACAATATAAATTTTGAAATATTTATTTATGTACAAAATTTCTCATAATTACAAAAAATATATTATAATTTCTTTTAACTTTAAATTTGATAATATGAATAATTATAAATATTAAGTAATTTTAGTAACAAAAAAGGAGAAAGATAATGAATTAACAACTTGAAAGCTTACATTTTATTTGTTTTATTTTTTGTTGAACTTTTTTCACGGCTTGATAGATAATTTAATAAAATAAAGATTTTTAGAATTAATTAAATGTGACCAAGTAACAATATAAGTCTTGAAATATTTATTCATATACAATTACATTTCTCATAATTACAAAAAATATCTTAAAATTTGTTTAACTTTAAAATTGATAATAAGAATAATTATAAGCATTAAGTAATTAAAGTTAGAAAAAACAATTAAATTCAGAAAATTTGAAAACTTACATCTATTTGTTTCTATCTTTTGTTGAATTTTTTTTATTGGATCAATAAATAATTTAAGCTAATGATTCTTGGAGTTGGTCAAAATTGTTCAATCAACAATATAAATTTTGTGATCAACTTTGAAATATTTACCTTGCACACAACATTTTGCAAAATTATAAAAAAAATATCCTAAAATCTATTTAACTTTAAATTTGAGAATGAGAATAATTTTAGACATTAAATAATGATAGTTAATACACAAAAATTAAATTATTGCTCACTATTGTACAACATTAATCAACAACACCAACAAATAATAATACATAATAGTAGTAGTAATAATAATGATGATGATTATAATAATTTTAAGTATGAATAGTAAAATATATCATATTGAAAAGATCATGCTAAATGATATGATTAATTTTATTGAAAAACTATTATTTATATAAATATTTTATTGCTCATTGATGTGACATTTTTAGGAGGGAAAATGACATTCTTGTAAATTCTTCAAAAGGTCTTCTTTTTATATATACTAGTAGTATGCCCGTGCGATGCACGATTTGTAATATATGATTGATTAGTTTTAAAATTTCTAATACTATAATGTAATAATATTATCTCAACCTAAATTATATATTAATAAGAATTTAATTTTTTATCTTTAATGTGTCACATCTTAAATAATATTATAATTTTAAAATGTAAACAATAATATATAAATGTATATATATATATATATATCTATGTTTAACAATGAATTTTCAATTCTATTTTTGAAATATGAAGTTGTTAAATAAACACCAATTTTGTACATGCACATATTAATATTGTAAATTAAAATAAATTTTATCAAATTTATAGTATTGAGAAACTTGTAAACAATAATTGATATCTAAAAAATATGTTACTTCATAAAGATATGTTGTGCAAGTTACAGATTAATATAGATATAAGTATCATGATTAATATATTATTATATTTTTTGATTCATAATTATTAACAAATGTGTTAGTAAATAATTCATTTGTATTCACAATTATAGATATCTTTAAAGAAAATATATAAATCCCATCAAATAACTAAAAAATCTTGATATGTATTTTAATAACTTAGCTATTTCAATATTCAACCCACTTGTATTGGCAAATATATCAAACAATTATACCAAAATGTTTTTCATTGTTATTAATTTCTCAAAAAATTTAAGACTATTTTTTTTAATTTCCTAATTTATAGTTTAATTTAGTCATTTATCTTTGTATTTGTAATCTTGTTAAATAGAATTTTGCACTAAAATGTAAATATAAAATTTATGTTTCTCATAAAATAAAACAAAATTTAAAATAAAAAATAATTAATTTAAAATTTTAATCTATAGTAGTATGAAATAGAGAAAAAAGATAAAATATATTTTATAACCTACCTACCTATAGCCTATAGGTATAGCCTAACTTAGTGGACTCCAAAACCTTTAAAAATATAAATATTTTTATTTTTGATTTATTTAATTTCTTGTAACTACTTTCTTTCCATTTATAGTATGTTAATTTGGGAGGGAAAATTAGTTATTGTCATTTTTATTGAAGGTCTTCTTTATATATATATATATATAGATATATAGATATAAGATTTGTTGGGGAAATACATAATTACCCCCAATTTTTCATTATATATGTTTAGCCATAAAATCCCCTTTCCCCTCCCCCTCATTCCCCATTCGAACAAAATTGCCTCTGCCTTGGGCAAAAACAGTCAGTTTTTTTTTTAATTTTTAATTTTTTAATTCATATTGATTTTGTTATATATTTAGTTCATCATGTTTAGTACAAGTTTAGTAGTATATAGCAGTTTTGTGTATTTATGTTTAGTGTATTTAATTTTTATATTCAATATACTTGTGTATTAACTCAATTTCTTACAAATCTTTTAGGGTAAATGTCTTCCACATTTAGGCCAACCATGTCAAAAAATGAAGAACTTTTAGATTTACGATATAGTTATAAGAAATGCTACTGCCGTAACAATGCTGAAATTAAAGTTGTTGGTCCGTCCAAAGCTACTGTGGGTAAATTGTTTTGCATGTGTCTATCGTCCCAATGTGGGTATTTTGCTTGGCTTGAACCCACATCGATTGGAAGGAAGAATCATTCGATTGAAATGCAAATGCCGGATTTTGACGAAGAAGTGGACTCTCCCGTCAATAATAATTCTAAAGAATTACTTTCCAAATGCGACGATCTGTCATTGAAGATTGAGAGGCTTGACAAAAACCAAGCAACTGTCAAAACAATTATTTCAATTGTGTTGGTACTTCTTATCGTTGTAATTCTCAAGTAGTACTTGAACTTCGTAGTAATTAGTTTCGATTATTTGTACCCAACATGTGGCAATTTTCCGCTATTTGCCACCTATGAATATGCATATGCAAATCTTTTATTTTGATGAAATTCACATGAATAGATTGTGATTGAAACTAACTAAAAATCAAAAAGCAAACATCTGCCTATGTTATACAAGAAAATAAAAAAATGTGGCTACTCAATATCATAAGATTCAAACAAACACAAATGAGGAAAAAAAAAAAAAACAGCTTAATGTAAATAAATTTAACAAGTTATCTTCAAATACATGGCAATATGTACCCAAAATGTAACCAAAATATACCCAAAACAGAAATTGGTATCCCCAAATTAGCCCATATGTACCCAAAACCTATTGTCAACCATGTACAAAATAATCAAGAGTGTTTTTCAGCAAAAAGTATAAGCCCAAAACACCCTATTTTAATTGCTTCACAGCCTGCACAAAATGTACCAACTAAATATAAACAAAACAGTCATTCTCATGCATTCATTCATGTCCTTCTCTTGGGATTCTTCTGCTTCCTAGTTGATTTTAATGAAAGAGGCCTAGACTGATGAACCTGTCAAAACAGTGAAGAAATGTGAGCAAGATCCAAAATTCAGAATGCAATCAAAATGTATACATAGTGTTCTTTTCCTACCTCAGCTTGTACATTAGAGTGTTGGGAGGGATTTTCAACTGTTGAGGCTTGAGTGTCCTGCTGCTGAGTGAGGTTAGGAGGGGGCTGTTACATAGAATGAGGGGGTTGTTACACAGGAATAATGAAGAACAAGATATAGGCAGTTTGACCATTAAAATTAACCTGATCTTCATGGAGAGCCCAACCAAAAAGTTGTTCAAAATCTAAATCAAACACAACCTCAACCTCTGGATTTACACCTGTGTGTTCCTGTAGACAAAAAATTCAAAATGCAAACAAATTAAACAATGAACCCCAACAGAAAGTACAAGAAAGGTAAAGCAAGTACCCTTGCTTCTGCAGGCTGCTCACTTGTGGCCTCATCACCATTTCTTGGTCTGTTGGGACAGGATCTTTTGTTATGGCCCAACACTTTGCAGACAGAGCATGTATGAGTAAGTTCCTTTCTTGAAACTTTCACTCCTTGCACCTGATCATTTCCATCAGGCCTTCTCCTCTTCTTTAGTCTTCCCTTCTTCACCCCTCACATCAGGAGGAGCTATTGGACCCAATGTGGACTCTTCAAAGTCATGCATACCAGGGACAGGGTTGACACTATGACTATACACCCTCATATACACTTCTTTTTTGAATCTCTCTATTAGGAAATTTCATTCCAACAGAGAGCTCAAACTCACTCATATGCTGCCCTTCTCCCCACTCTTTATTCCCCTCCCCTAGCTGATCACCCTCATCATCTTCCTCACTTACCAATCTGTCTTTTCCCTCCTAAAATCTGCCCTATCTTGATCCCTCATTTCTGAAATTTTCCTCTTCTTTCTTTCCCTTAACAATTTTCTACATTTACTAAACACTGACCTAGCATGTGTTGGAGACCTAACTGCAAAGATGTCATCATCTTCAGGACCCTCAAAGTCCTCTAGCATCCAAGACATGCATGAAGATGATGCATCACTCTCACTACCTTCTTTGTATGACTCATCACTTGAGTTATCCAAATCAGTGTCAAGACCCTCCCTATCCATTCCCTCAGTCTCTGCCTCAACCCTCACACCCTTAGCCCCTGTCATACCCTCTCTCTCACCCTCAGCCCCTGCTTGCACACCCTCTCCCTCAACCTCATCCCCTGCTTACACACCCTCTCCCTCAACCTCATCCCCTGCTTGCACACCCTCAGCCCCTATCACACCCTCAGCCCCTGCCACACCCTCTCCCTCAACCCCTGCACCATCTCTCTGACCCTCAAGCTCAGCAGACACACTTTCTCCCTCATAACAGATAGAGGGGACTGACTCTTGTATGGATATCACATTACCCTCACTATCCACAGCAAGCAGAGGGCCTGGATGGTCCTCAAAATAAAAAGGAATCACAGACAATCCCTTGTAATCATTGAACAATGAGATCAAACTTTGATCATCTCTAATAACCCTTAACCCCCCATCAAGATCTACCCCTGGTGTACATGAATACACCTCTACATTTGAACTTTTCCCATTACACTGACCCCTATAAATCTCTAGTAGATTGTTGAAGAAAAACCTATCAACATTAACAGGTGGTATAACTACCCTCAACCCACCCACATATTTCAGTTTACTGAGCTGCCTAAAACTACCACCCACCCATGCATCAAATATGAAGTAATCAGCATCATCATCAGCCATAATCTAGAACAACAATAAAACAAACACATTGGAATCAAACTAATACCCTATTCATAATTAAATCATTTTAATCTCATACAATCAATTTGATCTCATAAAATCAATTGACCTTATAAATCAAAATGCAATCAGAAATCCCTAAATCCTAAGCATAACTTAGCATAAATCCTAAGCATGAATAAATCAGAAATCCCTAATTCCCTGTATTCAGGAAACCCTAATTCTGTAATTTAGAAAACCCTAATTCTGAAGCCCTAAATCCCTAATTCAGAAAACCCTAAATCCCAAATCCCTAATTCCCTAATTCACCCTAATTCGCTACCTAAAACCCTAAATCCCTAATTCTCTAATTCAAGAAACCCTAAACCCCTAATTTCGGAAACCCTAAATCCCTAATATAGGAAAGTAGAAATCCCAAAGAAATTGCCAAAACCGCAGACCTAAAAATCATCTAAATATACCATCAACTAAATATTTTAGAGTTTGGAACAGAAAAAAAAAATGAAAACACAAGTTTTAGGTTGAAGCATTCAAACCAAAAATCAACCCACAGTTTATTCAGAAACCAAAACCATTTTATGTTTACACCCCCAAAACAAACGAAGAGAAAATAAAAAAAATGCAACATACCTTTTCGACAGCGACAAACCCACATTCACAAACCCTATCCCGACACACCTCCACTCACAGGGCTTCCTCGCACACTACAACTAAACGGAAATATGGGAAGATAACAAAAAACGATGAGATTTTGGCAGAAAAACGACGGGATTTGGTGGAGCCCCAACCTTTCTCTCAACCCTCTAATTCGCGATGGAATAATTCAGAATATTCCATTTAGGTTATATCAAGGACATAACGGGAATTGCAGTGTCAAAAATTAACACCGTTAACTCCTGTTAAATTACGTGGGACGTGTGTCGAGTTTTTGAACTTCGACGTGTTGCCCATGCAATTTCCGTATCGGAGGGGGGTCCGACACAACTTTTTTAAATCACAAGGGGGTTTCGCGCAATTAACCCCATTTGAAAAAAATGTTCATTATGGCACAAGTTTTTTTTTATATATTGTTTGTATTGAAAAAATTATCTATAATCTTTTTTGGAAATTTTAATTTTTTAATTATATATATATTAATCTTTATATATATTTAAAAGATATCTATATTTATAAGATAATTTATTAAAATAGAAAAAAGAAAAAAAAACATTTCATGTGAGAAATAATTGTTCGCACTTAATTTGTATTAGTGTCATGTGACACTTTTGGACATTTGGTCCTTCTTTTATATATAGATGTGTGTGAATAACATATTAAAAATACAAAATAATTTTAAAATATATTATTCGATATTACATATTTCTAATTCTAGTGAAGAAAAAATCTAACATGTATAAAATGATAGATTGTCACATTTGAAAAAAAATGTTCATTATAGCATAAGTTTTTTTTTTGGTTTGTATCGAAAAAATTATCAATAATCTTTTTCAATCGATTTGAAATTTTAAATTATATGTATAAATATATAAATATGTGTATATATATATATTAATTTTTATATATATCTAAAAGATATCTATAATTATAAGATAATTATTAAATAGAAAAAAATTAATGTGAGAATTAATTGTTCGAGCTCTGTATGAGTGTCATGTGCCACTTTTGTTCATTCTTTTATATATATAATAGATGTGTGTGAATAAATTATATATATATATATATTGTCTACATAGTAAAAATATTAAATAATATTTAAATATTACATATTTCTAGTGAATAAAAATCTTACATGTATATATAAAATGATAGACTGTCACATTTGAAAAAAATGGTTCATTATAGCACAAGTTTTTTTTATAGTTATTTTTTTTTTTTGTTTGCATTGAAAAAATTAACAATAATCTTTTTGGATAATTTAAAATATTTAATTATATATATATATATATTAATCTTTATATAATTTTAAAAGATATCTACATTTATAAGATAATTTATTTAAATAAAGAAAGAAAAACATTTAATGTGAGAATTAACTGTTCATGCTTTGTATGAGAGTCATGTGGCAGTTTTGATCTTTTATATATATAATAGATAATAGATGTGTATGAATAACATATTAAATATATTAGATAATATTTAGATATATTATTCAATATTACATATTTCTAGTGAAGAAAAAATATAACATGTATAAAATGATCACATTTGAAAAATTTTGTTCATTATAGCATAAGTTTTTTTTTTGTACTGAAAATATTTTAAGATATTTTGAAATTTTAAATTATATATATAAATATACATATATATATATTTAATATTTATACACATATATATATATCTAAAAGATATATCCATATTTATAAGATAATTTTTTTAAATAGAAAGAAACATTTAATGTGAGAATTAATTGTTCAAGCTTTGTATGAGTGTCATGTGGCACTTTTGGTCCTTCTTTTATATATATAGATAGATAGATTACATATTTCTAGTAAAGAACAATTCTTACATGTATAAAATGATAGATTGTCACATTTGAAAAAAAAAAAAAGTTCATTATGGCACAAGTTTTATATATATATATATATATATATATAGTTTTTATTGAAAATATTATCAATAATCTTTTTCGAAATTTTAATTTTTTAATTATATAAATATATATATATATATATTAATCTTTATATATATATCTAAAAGATATATATGTTGACAAGATAATTTATTTAAATAGAAAAAGGAAAAAAAAAAACATTTCATGTGAGAAATAATTGTTCAAGCTTAATTTTTATTAGTGTCATATGACACTTTTGGTCATTTTTTATATAGATGTGTGTGAACAACATGTTAAAAATATTAAATAATTTTTAAATATATTATTCAATATTACATATTTCTTGTGAAGAAAAATCTAACATGTATAAAATGATAGATTAACACATTTGAAAATATTTGTTCATTATAGCATAAGTTTTTTTTTTTTTTTGGTTTGTATTGAAAAAATTATCAATAATCTTTATCGATATATTGAAAATTTAAATTATATATAAGTATATACATATATATATATATATTAATTTTTATATATGTGTAAAAGATATCTATATTTATAAGATAATTTATTTAAATAGAAAAAAAAATTTAATGTGAGAATTAACTGTTCGAGCTTTGTATGAGTGTCATGTGACACTTTTGATCATTCTTTTATATATATAATAGATAATAGATGTTTGAATACATTATATATATTGTCTTCATATGAAAAATATTAAATAATATTTAAATATATCATTTCAATGTTACATATTTCTAGTGAAGAAAATATCTTACATGTATAAAATGATAGACTTTCACATTTGAAAAAATTGGTTCATTATAACACAAGTAGGAAAATGTTTTCTTTAGTTTGCATTGAAAAAATTATCAATAATCTTTTTTGATATTTTAAAATATTTAATGATATATATATATATATATATATACACTAATCTTTATATAAAACTTAAAGATATCTACATTTATAAGATAATTTATTTAAATAAAAAAGAATAAAAACATTTAATGTGAGAATTAATTGTTCAAGCTTTGTATGAGTGTCATGTGACATTTTTGCCCTTCTTTTATATATATAGTTTTTACTATATCAGTATAGAACATATGTCAAAATATTAAAAAATTAAATAACAATCTTTTATTATGATGTGTAATTTATATTAAATTAGAGTTCTAATAAATGGAGTTCTACTCATAATAGAATTATATATAATTTTGGTTTAGAACTCAAATGTAAAATTATTAAATATGAAAAATCTTAAATTATTATTATAACATTAAATATATTCTTATTATTATTAGACAATCCATAATTTGTAAGAAGCATCTATACTTTTATATAAGTAATAGAAATCGATATGTATTATGTCATAAATGAGTAATCCTTGTGAGACCTTCTCAAATCTTCTTTTGTATGACGAGTCAACTCATAGTGTACATGAGTTTATTGATTTAAATACCACCTAAACTCATTTATTTAAGCCAGCACTCGGTCAATTTGTACCATCATATCTGGAGTAGAACACCTTGGCTTCGATAGTCAACTGTGCACCAGAACAAACTTCTCTGATAGTAAGGGTAGGTGATGTTTGGACTGGACTTGGCTCATCTGAATTTTGGATGGGCTCAATTCAATCCATATTTGGATACAATTTGAAAAATCCTAAAAACATACTCTATTTTTCCTACTTTTTCTACAATTCCAATAAAAACATCTATTTTTTAAATTTTTTCTATAACTAGTTTTGTACCCGTACGATGCACGAGATTAAAATTTTAAATAATAAATATAATTTTATATTTCAAATTTGAAATATATATATATATATAAATGTAATACAATAAATTTAAATGATTTGAAAATTTTAAATATTTAATTAATGAAGATTAACTTGAGATAATATAAGTAAAATAAAATATTATAATTTTAATTTAAACTTAACTTATAAGTAACAATGATTTTAAAAAATATTACACTTAGAATATAAAAATTTGAAACACTTTGTTCACCTATTTCTTTAGGCTACTACCGCAAGTGTACGGTGTAGATTGCAGAAAACGGTAAGCAAGGTCGATCCACAGAGACTATTATCTAGGAATAATCGATTACCCAAATTCAACCCTTAACTTTATCTAGACTATCAGATATCAAAGATGAATACAAGGAGACAAACAGATATAACTGAGACAGGTTCTAGAACATGCTTTCATCTAATTCTCATCACGATATCACTTGACCAATCCAATTCAACGATTAATTATCCTATATGAGCAATCACGAATATCAAATTAAAAGCTCTCTCGAGTTAATTTAACCGGTTGATTATTATGCTACCAGAGGTATCTCTACTCGATCTGATATCACATAACAACTCCCAAAAGCACCTGGGATTGAAAATCTCATCACATATGTCATTTATCTCTCGATCTCATGCTGCATATATGTCACGTGTTTACTATTCTGTAATTAAATATTCTCTCTCGAATTTTGACTTAATTACTTAAACATGCTCAATTAGTGGTCACACAATCAAACAAACAATCAAATCATAAACACATCAATAGGATAAAGAATCAAGAAATTGAATTGAAATCAAAGATCTATCAAATTCGAATTAAACTACTAACAAGGCCTAGTAACCTATGGAAAACTAGCCAGACATGAATATCAACAAACTCATAGACAAGATTGAAAATATCATATCAAACTGAAATAATCCAACAATAAAAGAAAGATAAAGAAAAACTCTATATGAACGATGATCTCTCGATTCTTCGATCTTTGAAGTCTTTTTTTCATTTCCGGATGCTATCAGAATATGTGTTTTCTCTCTATGAATATTATTCCTACCCTCATGATTGATTCCCCATCTCAATGCCCTGGGACAAATTTGGGTATATATAGCATCTTGGAGGTCTCCTAGATGGTTTAGAAGTGTGAGCACGACTGTGCCCAGGACACGATCACATGTGCACCATTGCTAGTGTTTCTGCACAGTGGGACACGACCATGTCCCAAGACACGGTCGTGCGCTAGTGCACAATTCCGAATTTGACTTCCATGTCTTCATGAAAGTTGTAGGTCTTGAAGTTAGATTTCAAATGCCATAAATTTTACCTGAATAGCAGGTCTTCTAGAAAAAGTTATGATCAAAATACTAGAGCCCTATCACGACGAAGAACCGAACGCACAACTTCCATCTTTCCTTAATATTCTGCTTTCTTGGCCAAGGCAGCCGAACGGATTTGGAGGGAGGGGGGCTGAAGAAGGAGAGCTGCTGGAGAAGAAGGGAGTTGCAGCGGCGGGGGCGACGACCGGATAAGAAGAGCTGCTGGAGAAGAAGGGCAGCGGTAGGGACGGCTGCTCAACGGGGGTGGTAGCTGGAGAAGAAGAGCTGCTGGAGAAGAAGGGCAGCAACGGGGGTGGCAACTGGAGAAGAAGAGCTGCTGGAGAAGAAAATTATGTGGTATTTTTAGTTCTTCCCATTTTATTTTATTTTAATTTATTGGGGTGTGTTTAATATATGATGGGTTGTGAATAGAAAACCCTTTTCATTATTGGGATGAGTTAAAAACTGTGAAACGTGGTGAGGAATTTTTAAAGAAACCGTGGCCTTCAAAAGCTGTGATGTGATGTGATGTACTCTGACTTACACTGATTCATTCTTCTTCACATCACAGAATTTTGTTGCTTGAATCTCGTTTTTGCAATTACCTCGATGGTGAAGGAATTCGCCTTTGACCTCTGAGTCCCCGATCACCGGCGGGAAATGGAAGCGCCGATCCTTCTCGAAGATTTCGGCCAGAAGGTCGATTTGACGCGCAGGATCAGAGAGGTTCTGCTGAACTATCCGGAGGGTACAACTGTTCTCAAGGAGCTTATTCAGAACGCCGATGATGCCGGCGCCACCACCGTCCGTCTCTGCCTTGACCGCAGGACCCACGGCGGCGATTCTCTGCTTTCCGGTACCCTCGCTCAGTGGCAGGGACCCGCTCTCTTGGCGTATAATGATGCTGTTTTCACCGAAGAGGATTTCGCTAGCATTTCCCGGATTGGTGGCAGCGCTAAACATGACAAGGCTTGGAAGACCGGTCGATTTGGGTAGTTATAATACCTGTTTCTTCCTTTGTTTTTGCTTTATATAGAATATGTTAGCCTGTTCTTTAATTTGGAGTGTGTGTATGAGTTGGGGTTTCTGTTGATTGTTGAGCACATTTGCATGAAATTGGCTTTATGACTGCATTTGCTTACAAGTTCAAAATGTGAAATCATCGACTAATGGCTTCTGGTGCGGTACATGTTGTGATTTAGTTTAGTTATTCAACCAAAATTCTGTCATCAAATTTGATCATAATTTTAAGCAAGTTCGGTTTACCAATTGTTTCTTTTCCTTATTGATTGCTTTTTATGTGGTTGAGTTGCTAAATGTACTTCATCTATTCATGTATCTTATTCATCTATTTATGTATCTTATTAAATATGATATCTCTATCATCTTGTAAGGATAGGGACATCCAAGAAGTTGGTACATTCTTGATGAAGGGAAAATGTGTCTGTGGCTTAACATTTTGAGCTGCAGCTATCCCTATGATGTTGTACCGTTTCCCTCAATTATTAACGTGGTATGATGACTTGATTGATGCACAATCAAATTTGTATAGAAACTAATGCTTTGTTGTTAACCTAACTGCCCCCTAAAAAAATTTCCTTTCCTATTTCTCCCAATATAGAACTCATCACATTGAGGTTTTCCAATGTATTTTCATCTCAAACTTTCACATTTCCAATACACATTTTCAAATTCTCCTCCCTAAAACAACTAGAAGCTATTCAACATTGCCTAAGGATTTTGGAAATATTGAAAATAAAAATGAAGTTCTTCAAAATCCACAATGTGCTACCTGCTTTTACATGATTCTATATTGTGATTGTACTTTGTATCTGAGCATTCTATCACTCTTCTTTCTAGGGGATGTTTTGTACCGTTCACCTTCTACGCCCAATTGTCTGCACTGTATTCATCACCATCAATACAAAATAGAAAAACAAGCATAGGGTTATTGTCCAAGGCTGTTATTTTGTTCATTGGTGATTTTATATGCTGCCCATCTTTGGCTTTATATTGGTTGTTTTGTAGTTATCCTTTATAGTTTCCTCAAATATCTATTTAGATAGCAGAGTAAGATTCTTAGATGATATGTTCTGTTATATGAGACTTTCTAATACCACCTCCAATAGCTCATCAAAGTGGCGCACAACACCATATTTCTTCCTCCAGCAGAGCACTAATTGCTGCGCGATAGTAGAATTAATACAGTGCAGTGCTAGTGGTGCACAGTTCTGGTGCTATTATTCTTGTTAAATTATTTTGGTGTTCCTATTAATCTAACAAAAAATAATAATATATTTAGTTCTATTATATGTGATAAAAAATTTAAACGAAAATAGTGTGCTAGTATTGGAGTAACAATTAACATGGATGATAATTCTTGATGGTGGATGGTTAATGCAGAAATTTTAAATTTATACGGGTGGTAATTTCTCAAAATGGGTGGTTAAGATAAACTTTTAAATTAACATTGGTGGTATAAAATTTTTAAACTAACACAGGCTATAATTTTTTACATGGATCTTAACATAATTTATTGACGTGAGTGGTTAGTATATAATTTAAAATTGATCTGGATGTTATAAAAAATTTAAACTACTAGGGCTGATTATCTCTCTTTAAATATTTTAGATTGATACCCCTATGTTATATAAATAAAAATTTTCAAATTTAATATTAACATAATAATATGAAATTGAAATACATCTCATAAAAAAACATAAAATTTACAAAACTATTATTATGAAGTGTTATTTTAAGTTTGCATTAATTTCATTTAACTATCATATGTTTTTGATTTATGATATTTAAAAGTATAAAGTGAAAATAATATTTATTAAAAAATTATAGTAAATAATTTTTATGTCTGTAAATATGTTGATCAATTATAACACAATAATTAATAAGATTATATGGATACATTTTCTTGTGAAAGAAGATTTTATATACACCTGATAAACAATATAGCAGAATATTAATTTTAGTGTACATTTTACTGCAAGCTACTTTAGATATAGTGTAGATTTTGCACGAAAGTAGTGCAGACTGTTGTAAATGTTGTAATACTAAATAGTAGGGTGTGTATTTAAATTTATGCCTCGCATCCAAGGTTGCCTATGTTATCGTGCTTTATAAAATGGCATAGGTGTAATGTATATATATACACATACATATATATATATATATAAAATATTGTATAAAATAAATTCATGTATCAGGCATTGTAGGGTAACTCGGCAACCCCATTAAACCATTGAATCTAGTATGTTTAATGGTAAAACCTTGAAGCATGCCTCTTTCGGGATGTTTGAACTAGGCTTTGTTGGAATTCAGAATTCTAAATGTCGGTTAATAGTTAGAGTCCTCATTTGTTGTAAATGAGATTATGTAATTTTTATTGCAGATGTCAAGTCACGTCATGTTAGGAAAATAGTGCATTATATAGGAGCAAATACTCACCTCTTTTAATATATAAAAAAGTTGTATCAAATACATGATTGTATTAGTGTGTGGTGGGGTAACTTGTAATCCCATGCAACCCCATTGAAGCTTGAAATGTAGTCCATTTGATGGTTGGACCCAGAAGCATGTCTCATAAAATTGTTACCCCGGCCAGATGATACTCTAACAAAATCAAGTTTCAACTGCACGTTTCTCGTTCTTTTATCGTGTAGATCTTACACAATACATACATTTTCTTAGAGCTATATAATAGTTCTGCTATGAAATGGGTACACACCTAGCTAATATGCAAACCTTAAGTTCAATGCTGTAGAATTGTTAGCTTGGTCTACTTAATCATCAGGCTGTCCACAAATACCATACGTTAGTCCATCAGTGATTACGATTCATTCCCTTTATTGATTGAATTTGAGGATATTGAGCTTGAAAATGGGGTAGATTTTCTTAAAGCTACATTTTAAGTCTTTATATTATGGAATGCTACCATAGCCACTGATCCATAATTAATACAATATAGTAAATTATTTTCCTTTTCACCTTGAAGATTGTGGGTCTATTCCTATATATGATAAATATTCAACAGTGTCTCTTGAGATTTTGAAGTCCGTACTCATACAGTGATATTTCTTGATGATGTATGTGATTTGTAAATTGGAATCCCCTTTTATTTGTCCTGCAACTTAGTATAAGCATTTGGTTTTATTTCATTATGTTGTGGTTCTATAGTGTGTCTATTGGCATTGTGTTCATTCATAATCAGTGGTGAAAGACTCTTGGAAGTGTTGTATCGGAATGCTTATATTAGCTAATGATCGTGGAGCTTCTGTTTCCCTTTAGATTGTTTTCTTTTTCGAAATGGATGCTTCTCTAATTCTTATTTTTTCTAGGGTGGGCTTTAATTCGGTATACCATTTAACCGACTTGCCTTCTTTTGTGAGCGGCAAACATGTTGTTCTATTCGATCCTCAAGGTTCCTACCTTCCCAATATATCCGCAGCAAATCCTGGAAAACGAATAGAGTATGTTAGTTCCTCAGCCATCTCATTGTATACAGATCAATTTTTTCCATATTGTGCTTTTGGTTGTGACATGAAAAGCCCTTTCCATGGAACTTTATTTCGTTTTCCTTTGAGGAATGCAGACCAGGCTGCAAATAGTAAGCTCTCAAAGCAAGCCTACCTTGAAGAAGATATATCTTCCATGTTTGTTCAGCTTTATGAGGAAGGAACTCTATTGCTACTTTTTCTTAAATGTATAGTTTCTATAGAAATGTATGTGTGGGATGTAGGGATGCATGAGCCGAGGAAGATGTACTCTTGCTCAATCAGTTCGGTAAATGACGATATATTGTGGCATCGCCAGTCACTTCAGAGACTCTCTAAATTGAAAGATGCTTTTGATTGCAAGCTGGATTCTTTCTCACTCGATTTCTTGAATGAGACAGTTATTGGGGATGTCTCACAAATGAAGGCCCATAAGTTTCACATAGTGCAAATGATGGACTCAACATCAAGTAGAATTGGTACTTTTGCAGCTATGGCAGCGAAGGATTATGACATGCATCTGTTGCCTTGGGCATCAGTAGCAGCATGCATATCAGATGAGTCACCTAATGTAATTCTCTCACACTCAGTAAGGCATTGTGTGATATAGTTATATTCCATGTTTCTTTCTGTCTTACTAACTATGTTGATCTTTTCATGTGCATTTTTATATGTGTTAATATACATCTACTTAATGCTGTTATGCATTGGGATTCATTTACATATGCATATACTAATGGCATTTATATTCTGGTAATTATTTACATAGCTATGTAAACATTATTGTACTTTAAGCATTTCGTTGATTTTGCTGATAAACTGATCTTTTTCTAAATTTTCCGCACTGGCTGTTGTTGCTTTTCTTTTCAGTGTCTGAGTCTGAATTTTCTAAGTTTAAAATTTCTGTTGTTTATAAATAATGCATGAGATATATTGCCTTCTTTTACCTTTTATCAGTTTGCAAATTACAGAATTTGGATTTGGTACCCGAAGGATGCTGTCCATTTTTTTGTTTCACCAACTAACATTAATATGCATATTGGGTGAGATAGCACAGAGATTCACCCCTCCAAAAAATGTTTTGACCCTCAGAATTTTCTATTGCTCAACTTTCACGCTTGTTATGGGTTTAGGAGATGAGCAATGGAAATTTTCTTTTTGCTCAACTGAAATTTGCTTCTTGCTCGGTGATCTCATGTCTTGATTAGCTTCAATTGGTTCTTATGTGTATAATATGCATGCAATTTTATGCTTCCAACATGTAGAAGGTTAATTGAATTACCTCGAGGAACCCACTCTTTGTTTGCAATCATTCTCTGTCGTGGCTTTTTTTTTTTACTGGAAAGGGAAAGGAAGAAACTACAAGCTCATATCCCAAGGTGTCACTCTTTTTGCCAACTCATACAATGCAATTTCCATTTGAATCGTGGCAGGATGATGTTTTAAAGCATGGCCGAGCATTCTGTTTTCTTCCATTGCCTGTAAAAACTGGTTTCCGTGTTCAAATTAACGGATACTTTGAGGTTTCTTCCAATCGTCGAGGTATTTGGTATGGTGATGACATGGACAAATCTGGAAAAATTCGTTCTATCTGGAACAGGCTTCTACTGGAAGATGTTATTGCGCCTAGTTTTGCTAAATTGCTGCTTAATATGCGACAACTTCTTGGCTCAACAAAAGAATATTATTCTTTATGGCCTGTTGGTTCATTCGAAGAGCCATGGACTTTGTTAGTCGAGCATATTTACAGGAGTATCTGGGACTCCCCCGTCTTATATTCAGATGTTGAAGGTGGAAAGTGGATTTCACCTGTGGAAGCATTCCTTCATGACATGGAAGTTTCTGGGAGTAAGAAAATCTGTAATGCTCTTGTTCAGCTTGGAATGCCTATTGTCCCTTTGCCAAGTGATATATTTGAGATGATATTAAATTGCAAATCTGTCAGGCATCAAAAAGTTGTTACTCCTCATTCTGTACGCCATTATTTGAGAGAATGCAAATATTTAAGTGTAATTGACAGAACTGACAAATTTGTGCTGTTGGAGTATTGCCTTGAGGATTTGATTGATACAGATGTCGGTATTCATTCATCTCAATTGCCCTTGCTTCCATTGGCTAATGGTGATTTTGGATCATTGTCCAGATCCTCGGAAGGGGTCGCTTATTTTATTTGTAATGAGTTGGAATATATGCTGCTTCAACAAATTTCAAATAGGATAATTGATAGGAGCATTCCTGTAAAACTGCTAGACAGACTAACATCCATAGCAAATGTCTCAGGAGCAAATTTAGTTATTTTTACTGTAAATGAGTTCATTCAATTATTCTATGAGCTTGTACCTGTGGAATGGAAATATAAGACAAAGGTTCTTTGGAATCCGAATTGTGATTCTACTCATCCTAGTTCGTCTTGGTTTTTGCTTTTTTGGCGTTACCTCTTGGAACAATGTAAAGATTTATCTCTTTTTGGAGATTGGCCTATAATTCCATCGGTATCTGGGCATCTCTATCGGCCTTCAAGGCAGAAAAAGTTGCTGCATATGGATAAATTGTCTGAGACATTGCAAAATGTCCTTGTTAAAATAGGATGCGAGATACTGGACAGCAAATATTGTATCGAGCACCCCGATTTGATTAAATATGTCCATGGTTCTGATGCTGCTGGAGTTTTAGATTCAATCTATGATGTGTCTTCTAAAGACAGCATTACTCAGCTTCTTCAGTGCCTGGAAGGAAGTGAAAGGGATGAGCTCCGTCAATTTCTTCTTAATCCTGCATGGTTTTTTGGAAAAATGGATGATTCTCACATACAGAATAGCAAGTGGCTTCCAATTTATAAAGTGTATGATAAAGAATCTGCTGAAATTTGCAAGTATTCTGATTTAGTAAACCCTCGCAAATTCTTACCCCCTTGTGACTGCCCAGAAAGCTTGTTTTCTGGTGAGTTTCTCTTTAATTCTTCAAGCACCGAGGAAGAGTTGCTAAGGAGATATTATGGTATCGAAAGAATGAGGAAGACACAGTTTTACAAGATGCATGTTTTCAATAGGATAGGGCGATTGGAAACAGAAGTTCGAAATAAGGTTATGCTTTCAGTTCTTCAAGAACTACCACAACTATGTTTGGAGGATGTATCTTTCAGGGAAAACTTGAAAAATCTGGAATTTATCCCAACTGTTTGTGGCACCTTGAAAAGTCCCACAATGTTATATGATCCAAGAAATGAGGAATTGTATGCATTACTGGAAGATTCTGATAGTTTTCCTTCTGGGATTTTCCAGGAATCAGGTATCCTAGACATGTTACAAGGATTGGGTCTTAAGACAACTGCATCTGTTGATGCAGTCATACAGAGTGCTCGACATGTGGAACACTTAATGCATGAAGATCAGGAAAAAGCTCATTCGAGAGGAAAGGTACTTCTCGCTTATCTGGAAGTGAATGCTTCTAGGTGGCTACCTGATATACCTGAGGATGATCAAAGAACAGTGAATAGGATTTTCTTGAGGGCTTCAAATGCATTTAAATCTCGTCATTTCAAATCAGATATAGAAAAGTTTTGGAATGACCTCAGGCTGATTTCATGGTGCCCAGTTCTTATCTCTCCTCCACACATGTCATTACCATGGCCCACAGTCTCATCGTTGGTTGCACCTCCTAAGCTTGTTAGACTACACTCGGACTTGTGGCTTGTTTCTGCAAGTATGCGGATATTGGATGGAGAATGCTCCTCATCAGCATTATCCTATCAACTTGGTTGGTCTAAACCTCCTGGGGGAAGTGTAATTGCTGCCCAACTTCTTGAGCTTGGGAAGAACAATGAAATGGTATCTGATCCCATTCTCCGGCAGGAACTGGCTTTGGCAATGCCAAAGATATATTCTCTCTTGATGGCCTTGCATGGTTCAGATGAAATTGACATTGTGAAGGCTGTTCTTGAAGGTAGCCGGTGGATTTGGGTTGGAGATGGATTTGCCACCTCGAATGAGGTTGTCCTCAATGGCCCTCTTCATTTGGCTCCCTATGTACGTGTCATACCAGTTGATTTGGCTGCTTTCAGTGACTTGTTCTTGGAGCTAGGCATTCAGGAACATTTGCGGCCTTCTGATTTTGCAAATATATTATATCGAATGGCAACTAAGAAGGGTGCTGTTCCCTTGGATTCTCAGGAAATATCTGCTGCTACTTTTATTGCTCAGCACCTTGCCGAAGCTCATTTCTATGAAGATCATACCAGTGTATATCTTCCTGATGTATCAGGCAGACTAGTGCATGCGACAGATTTAGTCTATAATGATGCTCCCTGGTTGCTGGAGTCCGAAGGTTCAGACAGATTATTTGGCAGTGGAGTTGCACCTTTCAGTTCCAAACAAGCTGTTCATAAATTTGTTCATGGTAACATTTCTCACGATATTGCTGAAAAGCTTGGGGTACGATCGTTTCGGAGGATTTTGCTTGCAGAGAGTGCTGACTCCATGAATTTGAGTTTGTCTGGAGCAGCCGAAGCATTTGGGCAACATGAAGCATTGACAACCAGACTTAGACACATACTTGAAATGTACGCTGATGGGCCTGGTATTCTCTTTGAGTTAGTACAAAATGCTGAGGATGCAGGAGCCTCAAATGTGGTCTTTTTATTGGATAAATCTCACTATGGGACATCATCTCTTCTTTCACCTGAAATGGGAGATTGGCAGGGCCCAGCTCTGTATTGTTTCAATGACTCTGTTTTTAGCTCTCAAGATCTTTATGCTATATCTCGTATTGGCCAGGAAAGTAAACTAGAGAAACCGTTTGCAATTGGAAGATTTGGTCTTGGATTTAATTGCGTTTATCACTTCACTGATGTCCCAATTTTTGTTTCTGGAGAAAATATTGTCATGTTTGACCCCCATGCCTGCAATTTGCCTGGAATATCTCCTACTCACCCTGGGCTCCGGATTAAATTTGTAGGCAGAAAGATTTTGGAACAGTTTCCTGATCAGTTTTCTCCATTTCTGCACTTTGGATGTGATTTGCAGCAACAATTTCCTGGCACTCTCTTTCGTTTTGCACTTCGGACTGCTAATGCTGCCTCTAGAAGCCAAATAAAGAAAGAAGTATATGCACCCACTGATGTTCTATCACTGTTCTCTTCCTTCTCTGAGGTTGTTTCTGCAACTTTGCTATTTCTGCGTAATGTAAAGACTATATCCATTTATGTTAAAGAAGGGCCTAATAGTGAAATGCAGTTACTACACTCTGTGCGCAAGGAATGTATTAATGAATCTGAAGTTGAAAAGGGTCCATTTCATCACATTTTTAGCTCTATGTATGAGAACCAACGAGATGGACTGAGCATGGATCAGTTTTTTAACAAGTTAAGCAAATCAATCAATATGGATATTCCATGGAGGTCTCAGAAGCTTTTGGTGTACGAGAAGAACCTTTCAGGTTCTAGGTCATGTTTGTGGTTAACTAGTGAGTGCTTAGGTAGATTCCACAGGAAAGGTGAATTTGCTACCTCTAACAAGAAATCTTACAAGTTCATTCCATGGGTCTGCATAGCAACACCTATAAACTCTGTGGAGGTTGAAAAAGGAGCTGGTGGGAGTGAGGAAGTTTCTGTTGAATCTTTCCCTAATACTGCTGACATTGTGCAAATCCTTCAAGCTTCTACTCGAGCCACATTTAATTTTGAGGGTCGTGCCTTTTGCTTCTTACCTCTTCCCATTAATACTGGTCTTCCGGTTCACATAAATGCCTATTTTGAGTTGTCATCAAACCGAAGGGATATATGGTTTGGTGATGACATGGCAGGGGATGGGAAGTTGCGTTCCGAGTGGAACATGCACCTGCTTGAAGAAGTTGTTGCCCCTGCTTATGGTCATCTTCTTGAGACAGTTGCACTGGAATTTGGTCCTAGTGATTTATTCTTTTCCTTATGGCCAACAACAGGAGGTTTTGAACCTTGGACATCACTGGTACGGAAGCTCTACCTGTTTGTCTCTGAGAGTGGCCTTCGTGTGTTGTACACCAAAACCCGTGGAGGGCAGTGGATTTCAACCAAGCAAGCAATTTTTCCTGATCACAGTTTTGACAAATCATGTGAACTCTCAGAAGCATTATCTGATGCTGGTTTACCTGTGGTCAATGTTCCAAAGGAGATTGTTGACAAGTTTAGGGAAATTGGCCAATCATTGCATTTTCTCATGCCTCAGTTACTGAGGACACTTTTAATTCGAAAGCAACGGGAATTTAAAGATAGAAATGCAATGATCTTAACCCTTGAATATTGTCTGCTCGATCTTAGAAGTCCGGTTGTGTCAAAAAGTTTCTATGGCTTACCTCTGATTCCTCTTTCAAGTGGTGCATTTACAAAACTAAATAAAAGAGGGTTGGGTGAACAAATTTATATTACAAGAGGGGATGGATACAGCCTTTTGAAGGACTCTGTCCCGCATCAACTGGTAGACTGTGGAATTTCTGATTATCTTTATAATAAGTTGTGTTCTCTAGCTGAAAGCGGAGATTTTAATATATCTTTTCTGACATGTCACCTGCTTGAGAATATACTTCAGAGACTAGTTCCTGCAGAGTGGCATCATGCTAAGCAGGTAGCTTGGGTTCCTGGCAATCAAGGCCATCCCAGTTTGGAATGGGTTAGACTATTATGGAGTTATCTGAGATCATCTTGTGAAGATCTTTCATTGTTTTCTAACTGGCCAATTTTGCCAGTTGAAAACAATCATCTGATACAGCTTGTTAAAAATTCTAATGTGATCAGAGATGGTGGGTGGAGTGAAAACATGTCGACATTGTTGCAGAGAGCAGGTTGCCTAGTACTGAGACGTGATATCCCAATTGAACATGCGCAATTAAAACTTTATGTGCAGGCCTCAACAGCAATGGGTGTTCTAAATGCACTGCAGGCAGTCACTGATAAACCAGATGCTGTTGAAGAGCTCTTTAGCGATGCTACTGATGGGGGACTGCATGAATTTAGAAGTTTTATTCTCCAATCAAAGTGGTTCTCTGATGGTTTAATGGGCAGCACTCATGTACATATTATTAAGCAGATACCAATGTTTGAGTCATTCAAGAGTAGAAAACTTGTATCTTTGAAATCTCTCAAATGGCTTAAACCAGAATTTGCACGTGAGTGTTTTTTAGATGATGACTTTGTGAGATTAGACTCAGAGAAAGAAAGAATAATCCTTGATAAGTATTTAGGCATCATAGAACCTTCAAGGTTGGATTTCTACAGAGATTATGTACTCTCTCGCATGTCAGAGCTCATTTGCCAGGAGGGTTTTCTCTTGGGCATTTTATGTGATATTAGATCCTTGATCGAGGAGGATAATGCTTGCAAAGCAGCGGTCTCTGAAATTCCTTTTGTTCAGTCATCTGACGGCGCTTGGAGAGAAGCATTCAGGTGTGTTTTTATAAGCATTTACTAATGGTCAAACATTTCATTCAAATGCATGTGAAGTGATTAAAGGGACTTGGATTTATACTTACCTTAATTTAATGGTTTCTAATATTCATGGTGTGGATTAAAAAATCATTATCAATTGTAATTGATATGCAAGGTCGTATGACAACTTCATTAGGGGCATAGACATATATTCTGTAAGCACAAATTCTCAGTGGCTTGGTAGCAATTATGAACTCGACTGCTTTCTGGATTAGCAAGTGAACATAATGGTGGCAGTCAATCTTTAGAACTTCTTATTTTCTTTATCAGATACTTTGAATAAATTCTTGGAGTCTTTGTATATTCGATTAACTGAAAGTTCCTTTTGGTGTTCTACAATTGGAGAACACTTTGCTTCATATAATGAGCTAGATTGTGGCAGAGGGAAAAAGGCCTCACAGATCTTTCTAGAAAGTCTATACATAATCCTTGGTCAGAGATTTTAATTTTTATGGGTACTGATTCATCTTCCGCACCATGATTCTAATATCCTCTATCACAGGCTTTATGATCCTCGTGTACCTGAACTAAAGCTCTTTCTCCATGAAGGAGCCTTCTTCCCATCTGAAAACTTTTCTGACCCTGAAGTTCTGGAAATTTTAGTCACCCTTGGGCTAAGACAAACCTTGGGTATTGCTGGTTTACTGGATTGTGCCAAGTCGGTCTCAATGTTGTATGAATCAAAAGATTCTGAAGCAGTAACTCTTTCAAGGAGGCTGCTTTCTTGTTTAAATGCACTATCATTGAAGGTATCCCTTGCAGAAGAGAGTGAGCATTCTTATGGTACTACTGAAACTCAGGAGGATGCACTTCCTGGGGATGAAGAAGAAAGGTTATCTATTGATAGTTCTGTGGATCTCTTATCAAATTCATTGAATGTTCATTCAGCAGCCATCAATTTTTTTGATGATATGAGTAGAGAAGACTTTTGGTCAGATCTGCGGTGTATCAGCTGGTGTCCAGTGTTTTCTCATCCACCAGTTGAGAATCTTCCATGGTTAACCTCAGCCCAGTACAATAGCGGCACCAGTTACCACCAGACCCAAATCACAGATGTGGATGGTTTCATCCAAATTGCATATATTGGATGGTGAATGTTCCAAGTACCTACAAGATAAGCTTGGTTGGATGGATCCTCTTCCTGTAGGTGTATTGTGTGCCCAATTAGTGGGTTTATCTAACTGTTATAATGAAATCAGGTTGCATTATGATGAAGAATTGAAAAGGCAAATACCACTGATGTATTCACAATTGCGGAATTATGTTAAGGCTGGTGACTTGGAATTTCTTAAATCTTCGTTGGATGGTGTTAAATGGGTTTGGATTGGAGATGATTTTGTGTCCCCAAATGTGCTTGCATTTGATTCACCTGTCAAATTTAGTCCCTATATTTATGTGGTACCATCTGAGCTATCAATATTCGAGGATTTGCTTCTGGCATTGGGAGTCAGACATAACTTTGATGTTTCTGACTATATTGATGTTCTCAAACGATTGCAAAATGATGTACAAGGTGGCATTCTCTCTAGTGATCAGTTAAATTTTGTCCAATGTTTACTAGAAATGATTGCAGATAACTACTTAGAAGAGTCAGAACTGGAAAGTCCCAGTGCACTTTTGATTCCAGATTCCACTGGAGTGCTCATGGGTGCAGGGGATCTTGTTTACAATGATGCACCCTGGATGGAGACCAGTTCTCTTGTTGGTAAACGTTTTGTGCATTCTTCAATCAGCTATGACCTGGCCAACAAATTGGGTATTCAATCACTTCGGTCTCTCTCTTTAGTCAGTAAAGAATTGACTAAAGATTTTCCGTGCATGGACTATAGCAAAATAAGTGAGCTATTGGAATCACATGGAAACTATGAGTTTCTTCTTTTTGATTTGCTTGAGTTAGCTGATTGCTGCAAAGCCAAAAAGCTTCACCTCATCTTTGACAAGAGGGAACATCCCCGTCAGTCTCTTTTGCAGCACAATCTTGGTAATCATTTTTGGGTTTGTACTTTGGAAAAACTATTTTAAGATGTGTAGATAGGATAATAGGATGTAGTCAATCATTCCTCAGGTCTGGGGGCAAGCAGTGAATGTCATTACATATTTGATACCTGAGGTTCTAGGAAATGGCAGCTTTTGATAGTTCTTTAATGTTTTACATTTTTTCTTTGGCATGTTTAATGTTGAGCTCGGGCATTTTACTGATTGTGGATGTCTCTCAACTTGTATTGATGCCATAACTGATTTCAATCTATGCAGCTGAATTTCAGGGCCCTGCCTTGGTGGCAATCTTTGAGGGAGCCTGCTTAAGTGGAGATGAAGTAGCAAGTCTCCAGTATCTTCCACCATGGAGTATGAGGGGTGATACTATAAACTATGGCTTGGGATTGCTTAGCTGTTTCTCCATCAGCGATCTGCCATCAGTGGTATCTGATGGCTTCTTGTATATTTTTGATCCTCAGGGTTTAGCAATTGCCACATCTACAACACATTCACCAACTGCTAAAGTTTTTCCTCTGAGAGGTATATGTACCTAGATAGACCTTGCTTGTGATCATATGCACTTATCACTTTTGCATCACAAGTATCATTTGGTTCATTTAGTTTATGTGATGCCTCTTATGACAAGTCTAACAGATATTATCATTTGAGAAAATAAATACCTGCATGGTGCTTTGAAATGCTTATTTTGTTTTATCCTTTTTCTATTCTATTAATATCTATTATCCTCTGTGCTGATAACTTCAAAGTTCAGTTTTATGCACTGAAAGGTAGTTAGGTGAAATATCTCATGGAATGGTGGAAAAGATAAACTGCTTTTGCTTTCCATAGAATGATCATATATGCCATCAGGGAGTTTAGATTATTCATCACTTACATATTTTCTACACGCTGGTGCCTAGCTTTCTGTTGTACTCTATGGATGAAATTAATGAAGAGAGTAACTAATGCCTTCCTAAAGCTACCTCTGGAAGTGCTAAAGATTACTATCCAATAATTTTGTTTTTTTTTTTGCGTTACATGTGTGTGTACATCTTTAAGCAATTTCAGTTTACAATCACTTCCATTCTGGCTATTGCTGTTGCATTAGCTGCTGTGCTGTATGATACAAGGGCACTCTAAAACGGATCTGTGCTGTTGCTGATTACCTATATTATGGGTAGGACAACCTGATTGATTACTAAATGGATACTGGAGATCTCATTTGAGATCTTGCTTTGTAATTTGTCTGACCTTGCTTTAATATTACATATTTTCGAGGAGTTAATAATTTTAATTGCATCAATGCTCTATCCTAAAATTTTGATTATTGTGATATCAGTGCTAATGTTATAATTTGCGCTTCATTTCATTATACTTTAGTGGAATGTGATGAATGACCACCTCATTTAAAAGCTTGAGCTGATGGAGAGTAGTTATCTCTTTGAAATTAAATTAATATCTTCAATACGCTACCTCACCTGTAGGTGGGTCAGTTTTTGTATTAAATCCTTGCATGTTAAATTTAGTTTCTTAATATGGATGGGTGAGTTTCAAACACAGGCCTTTGTCTTGCCCACTGAATGGCCTCCTCATCTAAAAGCTCAGCTAATAGAGAGGAGCATGATTTTAACATTAAGTTAATATCTTCAATAAAATGTTTATCAGTAGTCAGCTACTTCTAAATATGGAATACCTGAACTAATTTATTTGAGCTTATGGATGTGCAATTTATGCTCTATGTTATTTATTTTATTTTTTATTTTTTCCTCTCTAAGCTGCCTCCTAATATTAGCTACTTGGTTGTCTGCTAAGACTAGTTATACTGAAACTGAGGAAGTGATGGACTAGCCTATGTTCTACAGATTCAGCATGCACCTTTTCTCTTACTGGTGAACATGGGAAAACTTGACAGTGGCTTAGTTGACAGATTCAATCCTGTTTATTCATCTTTGTTCTGCATCCTTACAAAATGGTTTCTTTTGTTATACTACTAATCTTTGTCAAAAGAATAGAAACTTCAGCATATTTGATTTGTATTTTCATCATTAACTATGAGAAAGCATGTTTTGAGGGTCTTATTGGTGTATATGCTGTCAAACATAGAGTACACTAATGCTCCCTTTCTTCATATCAGGTACAAAATTGACAGAGCGATTTCGTGATCAGTTCAGGCCAATGATGATTGATGAAAATATGCCATGGTCATCAGCTGATTCCACTGTAATACGCCTGCCACTTTCATCAAAATGCATGAAAGATGGAGCTGAGATGGGTTTAACTAGAATGACATTGATATTTAACAAGTTCATGGAACATGCCTCTAATCTGATCCTATTTTTGAAGTCAATATTGCAGGTAAAAAATTTTAAACTAAAAAAGTGAACAACTGATCCATCAAATTCGGAGAATTATTTAAAATTTGCAGACTAGATTAAGAAAATGTGTTGGAGCTACCGTAATATCTGAAGTTCATCATTGAAATTTTCGGTATTATTTCCATCATGAGGTCAAACCTATGATCTGCTACATTTAGTTATAATTTTAAACTGAATAATGGTTAGTGGCATTAGCCTTATCTACATATCTTGGATCAATGTTTTTTTAATTTTCTATGTTGTCCTTTTCATAATAGGTTTTGAACCCTGTTGCAACATTGGGAAAATTATGTAGTTGAAATGTTGCATGTGAAGATAAATTTTTTCGTTGCAAGGAAGATTGTATTTCCTATCCTATTTGGTTAATCTTAAAAGAAATCAGAACCAAATATTGCAATTTGAAGTCAAGAACAGACTAGCTGCCATATTGGAAGAAAGACTGGGGGAGTTTTAACCTCTTCTTTTCTTTGGGTTTTTTTTTTTTTCTTTTTTGTCAAAAAAACAATGAGCTTGTGGTCCTGCAATTTTCGCAGTTTGCTATTTTTGATTTGCAAGCCTATTACAAGTTTCTTTTGGCACAAACAAAGTTTATATTTCCAGGATTTTTTTTTGAGATGTCAACCTTTTATAAGGAAAATGCACAGACGAAGCATGATAGCCTAGTGGCAAAAGACATTTGCTACCTAGGCACAGGTGCTGGGTTTATGTCACCATGGAGGGTAGAAATGAAATCTGTTGATCCTCATTATAAAAGGAAGAAATTTCTTTTGACATAATTGGCTGAACCACTGAAGTAGACATTCTATTTTTTTTTATATAATCCTGTTAGCTAGAATATTATTTATAGTCAATTCTAAGGTATGAACATAGAAATATTAAATTTCTTAATCAGTGAAAACGTGCATTTAGTTATTAATTAGAAGTGCACTTGAAACTTTATGGTGAAAAAAAGTTATTGTTAAATTGGACTGTTATAATAAGTAATCAAAAAGTGAGTTGTCTTCAAATTTCTAAAAATAATTTGCTAAAGGAAATGGCAAAGGGTTCAGTTTTAACAATGAAACAACAATATAAATTGGGTGCTGAATGCTAATTAGTGCTCCACTACACAGGTATCTTTGTCTACATGGGAGGATGGGAGCCCACAACCGTGCCTTGATTATTCTATAGATATTGACCCTTTGTCTGCTGTTGTTAGAAATCCGTTTACAGAAAAGAAGTGGAAGAAATTTCAACTGTCAAGTATTTTTGGAAGTTCAACTGCAGCAATCAAATTGCATGTTCTGGATTTGAACTTGAATCATGGGGGAGCTACATTTGTTGATCGATGGCTTGTTGTGCTCAGTATGGGTTCTGGTCAAACAAGAAATATGGCACTTGATAGGTAAGTAAAGAAATGAACATATAAAGTAATTTTGTACTATAGTGAGACTGCTCAAGCATGTTATTATTCCATCTGTTTTTGCTGCTTTTAATGACAGCAAGAAATAAGGTTTCTCAATGAGTGGGAAAAATCTGGGCAAGAAGATTTTCTTAGTGATTGTTTGAGATGGTTCTTTGAGTGGGGTGTATATTCACCTCCCTTCATTCATTATACTGATGTTCGTTTTTGGTTTAGTTCTGGGCTTAAAACCTGTTGTTTATGGAAGTGAGATGATGCCTCTAACATCATTCACTACTCTTAATCTTCAGTCTGCTGGAATTATGCTTGTTTACCTGAATCCATATCCTTAACCATGTAGTTGATGTTGTTGAAAGGCATGGTGTCCGTGAGTCCACTTGTTTCCTAGTGTCTATAAAATGTTTAGATTGCTAATTTTCCATTACGTTAAGAAAACGAATTATTGTTTTCATTGTCTTACCATATAATTGGGTCGTTCTTTTCAAGGCATATGTTGCTAATCTAACAAGCTTTTGATTTTGCACATTCCAAGTGAAGATCTAAATATTATTCGGTTAGGGTAATAGTGAAGATTTCCAGGAGAATTGATTAAAAAATGGAGGTAATTCCATCTGGATGTGAATAGTTGTCTTTGGATTTCAACTAGGATTAAAGATCATAGAACATGAATGAAGTATATAGGAGCCAAACAAGGAGTTCCAATGTTGCTAAAAGCCTAAACATTTACAGAAACCTGAACCATGAATACTTATTTCACAGGCCTCATGTAATGTGACTATAGATGTACTCCTAGCTGGTTGATGTTTCAAATGATATGGATATGTCCTCAAGATTAATTTTTTTTTCTACATATCTGTGCTACATAACTGATTTCGGTCTATGCAGGCGATATCTTGCATACAACCTAACACCTGTTGCTGGAGTTGCTGCTCACATATCACGAAATGGCCGTCCTGCTGATAATCATCCATCAAACACCATTATGTCCCCTCTTCCTCTATCAAGCAACATAAATATACCAGTAACAGTGGTGGGGTCTTTTCTAGTGCGCCATAACAGGGGTCGCTATCTTTTCAGATGCCAAGACAGTAAAGTTGAATCGGCAATACAATCAGATGCTGGAAGTCAGTTGATTGAAGCTTGGAACAGAGAGCTGATGTCTTGTGTTCGTGACTCATATATTAAATTGATCCTTGAGATGCAAAAGTTACGGAGGGATCCGTTGACGTCTGTTCTTGAACCAAACTTAGGGCGTTCTGTGAGCTTCATTTTGAGTTCTTACAGGGATGAAATATATTCATTTTGGCCTAGGTCATGTTGGAATCCCATGGTCAAGCAGTCTATGGATGATGAAGATTCAACTTCTGTGAAACTTGTCAAGGCAGACTGGGAATGTCTAATTGCATTAGTTATAAGGCCATTGTACACTCGGCTTGTTGAGCTTCCTGTTTGGCAGCTATATTCTGGAAATTTGGTGAAGGCTGCCGATGGTATGTTTCTTTCACAACCTGGAAATGGAGTGGCCGATAACTTGCTACCTGCCACTGTTTGTGCCTTTGTCAAGGAACATTATCCTGTTTTTTCAGTCCCATGGGAATTGGTGAGTGAAATTCAGGCTGTCGGCATATCTGTTAGAGAAATCAAACCTAAGATGGTCAGGGACCTCCTTCGGTCATCCTCACCATCTATTGGTAGTTGGTCGATTGAAACTTACATAGATGTACTTGAATACTGCTTATCTGATATTCAGCTTATGGAGTCATCTGACTCCAAGGAACTGTTTACATCAAGAGACTTCAAGAATCCTGATTCTGGTTCTCTAAGCATGAGAGAAGATAGTCAATCCCTTGCTGTATCAGGCACCAATCCACACGTGCATGGTGTTCCCCCTACTTCAGTCAATTCTGGAGGAGATCCAATTGAAATGATGACTAGTTTAGGGAAGGCTCTATTTGATTTTGGTCGTGGAGTTGTTGAAGATATAGGCAAGGCAGGAAGTTCTTCATCTCACAGGCACCCTTTGACAGGAATTACCAATTACGGGCCTTATGGCTCCGGCACAATTGAGGACCAGAGGCTTTTCCATATATCTTCGGAGATCAAAGGTTTGCCTTGCCCAACTGCAAAAAATAGTCTGATCAAATTGGGGTTTACTGAAGTTTGGGTTGGAAACAAAGAAGAGCAGTCTTTGATAACTTCTGTAGCTGGAAAGTTCATTCATCCAGAAGTGCTGGAGAGATCAGTCCTGCAAAATATTTTTTCAAATTGCTCCATCCAATCATTCTTGAAACTCCAAGCTTTCTCCCTCCGCTTGCTTGCTGGCCACATGAGATCTGTTTTTCACGAAAACTGGGCAGATCATGTAATTGACTCAAAAAATGCTCCCTGGTTCTCCTGGGAGAAATCGGCCAGTTCTGGTAGTGAAGCAGGTCCTTCTCCAAATTGGATTAGACTTTTCTGGAAGATCTTCAGTGGCTCATCAGAAGACATCTCTTTGTTCTCTGATTGGCCCATTATTCCTGCTATTCTTGGTCATCCAATATTATGTCGTGTGAGAGAACGTCATCTTGTCTTTATTCCTCCCCCCATTCAGGATTTGGTTACTCTAAATGCTGCTTCTGAAGCAGTTATATCTGAAGTTAATGAACCTGAATTTTCTTCGGAGTCTCATGAAGTTCAAGCGTATATGTTGTCATTTAAATTTATAGAAGAGAAGTATCCTTGGTTGTTTTCACTGCTGAATCAGTACAATATTCCTATTTTTGATGTTAGTTACTTGGATTGTGCTCCTCCATCCAAGTGTTTGCCTGAAGGTGGACAGTCACTAGGGCAAATTATAGCATCCAAGCTTGCAGCAGCTAAACAAGCTGGATATTTTCCTCAACTTGCATCCTTTCCAGCTTCAGACCGAGAAGAACTCTTCAGTTTGTTTGCTTCAGATTTCTCTTCTAGCAGTTCTAGTTACAGAAGGGAAGAGCTTGAAGTGCTACGTGATCTTCCAATATATAAAACAGTTGTGGGGAATTATACCCAATTGGGAAGTGAGGATTTGTGCATGATCTCTTCAAACACATTTCTCAAGCCATCTGCTGATCGTTGCCTTTTTCACTCTACTGATTCTACTGAGAGTTATTTACTTCGAGCACTTGGAATCCCTGAATTGGATGATCAGCAGATTCTTGTGAAGTTTGGATTGCCTAATTTTGAACATAAACCTCAGGCTGAGCAGGAGGATATCTTGATATATCTGTACACAAACTGGAAGGATCTTCAATCGGATTCATCTATAATTGATGTTGTTAAAGATACTAATTTTGTGAAAACAGCTGATGAACAGTCTGAAAACCTTTGTAAACCCAAAGATCTATTTGACCCTGGTGATGCATTATTAACGTCTGTATTTTCTGGTGTGAGACACAAATTCCCAGGAGAGCGATTCATTTCTGATGGATGGCTTCAGATTTTACGGAAAGCAGGTCTCCAAACTTCTGCTGAAGCAGATGTTATTCTGGAGTGTGCTAAGAGAGTGGAGTATCTTGGAGCTGAATGTATGAACCAGGTTGAAGTACCTGATGAACTTAATGTTTGGAACTCAAAGAATGAAGTATCTTTTGAGATTTGGGTGTTAGCTGAAACTTTGATCAAAACAATATTCTCCAATTTTGCTGTACTTTATGGAAATAACTTCTGCAATCTCCTTGGAAACATTGCTTGTGTTCCAGCTGAAAAGGGATTTCCAAATATAGGTGGCAAAAGAAGTGGGAATAGAGTTCTTTGTTCCTATTCTGAAGCTATAATCATGAAGGATTGGCCTCTTGCTTGGAGTTGTGCTCCAATTCTGTCGATACACAGTGTTGTTCCTCCCGAGTATGCTTGGGGACCTCTGCATTTGTCAAGTCCTCCTGCCTTCTCAACTGTACTTAAGCACCTTCAGGTACTGTTACATTGCGGTTGTGATTTGAAGCTTGTAACTGACTTTAATTGGGATTTCTAACCAAATTCTGCAGATTATTGGAGAAAATGGTGGTGAGGACACGCTTGCTCATTGGCCTGCTTTATCGGGAATTAAGACAATTGATGAAGCTTCGATTGAGGTGTTGAAGTATCTTGATAAAGTATGGGGTTCCCTCTCTTCTTCAGGTAATCTTTTAGTCTGTTAAGGCATACAGGAGGATGTTCATGGCATTAATTGGTAGACAAACCTCTTTATCTAGATGCTAGTGTTTGGCAAGATTGATTAATGTCTTTGTCTTTATTTTCATCATTTTACTTATAAGGAATCTTTTTCAGCTTTTACTTAGGTTTGGTTGGATAAATAACTTAATAACATTTCTTTGTTTTACAATTATTTGTTCAGATATTTTTTCTTCCCCCCCCCCCCCCCTTGCATTGGAGGATAGTGGAAAGAGAGAGTAACCCTTATGATGTTTTTTTCCATATGCATGCTATTTGTACTTTCAATGTATTTCACAACTATTGCATGAATTAAATCTTCAGTTTGATTGTGGTATTACAGTCTCAAATAATTTATTATGCTAACCTTCAAATTTTAGATATGATTATAAGTTTATTCATCCTGTATCAAGTCTATAAGAAATTTATTCTGCTGAAAGTGCAATTACTAGGGTAGGTCATGAATATGTTGTCTTAGTTGTTTATATCTATCACCTGATGTGTGTCTTGATCGAGTTCCTACATGTAATATAATTACCATAAGAGGGAAACTAATTTGTTGTTGAATCTCAGATTATTCTTACTAGCATCTAATATCTGGGTGAGGGTTGCAAAAAAAAAGCTGGTGTCCCTAACAATGAACTAGTTTTGTTCGGTCCTTGGAAGAAGTTTATCAAGAATCCTCTGTGGACATTTTTGTTTTTGTTTTTGTTTCTCTGATTCAGAAAGAAATATAGAAATAATCCATCGATATGAGCTCTCTCTTACTACAATTCATGCACACAGGCTTTCCATCAGTTGAACCTATTAATTTTATATCTGTTTTTTTTTTTCTCTCTCTCTCTTCCCTTCTGTTCCTGTCTCAATGCAGATACTTTATTTTTCACCAATAGAGTTTTTATCTGGAAATGCTTGGTATCTTGCCAGTTAGTGGGGTTATCTGCATTAGTATGTGGGTTTAACTTTTTCTTCTTATAGTTTAGTGTGTTGGTGCTAGGTTTTGTGTATGAAAACTTGTATGTTTTAATTTCCGACTGAAACTAGTTTATCATGCTTTCCAAGTTACATGTAAGAGAGAATAGGAGCAGATCTGATAACACAAATGTTTCTATTTTGACTATAATTAGAGGTGGGATGTTTTAAGTTTTAACTATGATGGTTCCTAATTCCCATGCCTGGAATAGAGGACATGTGGACTGATGAAACTATGGAGTTAATACCTAAGTTATTAACTGCTGAATTTTTAGTTGTATATTTTTATCAACTAACTTCTGATTTATAGTTGTATATTTTTATCAACTAACTTCTGATTTATAGTTGTATATTTTGTTCAAACAACTTTTAAGTGTCTAAAAAATTTACTAATTTACTGGGTGTAACACATTACCTGTAGTGTTATTACTTCCATGTAGAAGTATGATGGCCGAAGTGGAGCCAACTGATTACACTTTATCTGAAACAATTAAATGTATTGCTGAACAAATGTCTAAGTATGATGGCCAAAGTGGAGCCAACTGATTACACTTTATCTGACATAGTTAGATGTATTGCTGAACAAATGTCGTAACGGGTTGTGGAGTACAATGTCTAAGTATGATGGCCAAAGTGGAGCCAACTGATTACACTTTATCTGACATAGTTAGATGTATTGCTGAACAAATGTCGTAACGGGTTGTGGAGTACATCTGCTTTAAGAGAACTTTTGGTGCTTTGCATTTCAATTTTAATTCTGACCAGCAATCATATTTTTCTGCGTTGACAGACATCACAAAGCTGCAACAAGTGGCTTTCTTGCCAGCTGCAAATGGTACTCGTTTGGTTACAGCAAGCTCTCTTTTTGCTCGTTTGACTATAAATCTGTCTCCATTTGCATTTGAGCTCCCTTCCACATATCTCCCTTTTGTGAAGATTCTCCGAGACTTGGGCCTTCAGGACTCACTATCTGTCACTTCTGCAAGGAATCTTCTTTCAGATCTTCAAAAAGTTTGTGGTTATCAGCGTCTAAATCCAAATGAATTTCGTGCTGCAGTTGAAATTTTACATTTCATTTGTGATGAGAAGAACAATGCAGGCATCTCCAACTGGGATTCGGGTGCAATTGTTCCTGATGATGGATGCAGGCTTGTCCATGCAAAATCGTGCGTATATATTGATTCTCGTGGTTCAAATTATGTCAAACATATTGATATTTCCAGGCTAAAGTTTGTTCACCAAGATCTTCCAGAAAGAGTTTGTGAGGCCCTTGGTATCAGAAAGCTCTCAGATGTTGTCAAAGAGGTACTTGAAAGCTGGAAGCTTTTTGACTTCATAACTTTATGAATATCAAAAGTTTTTCTCTCACTGTATATTCACTTCTGTAGGAACTGGATAGCAGTGCAGATTTATGCAGTTTGGAGTGTATTGGTTCTGTAGCACTTGCTGCCATGAGACAAAAGTTAACTAGTGAATCATTCCAGGTGGCCGTGTGTAGAGTACTAGTTTCCATGAGTAGTACAAATCCTGGATTCTGTACGCCTGTCCTGGAGAAGGTCCAAAGTTCATTGGAATCTATTGCAGAAAGATTGAAGTTTGTTCAATGCTTATACACTCGTTTCTTGCTGCTTCCTAAATCCGTGGACATTACCCTTGTTTCTAATATATCCACTCTTCCTGAGTGGGAGGGCATATCCCGACATAGGGCCCTTTACTTCATAGATCAGTTAAAAACATGTGTCTTGATTGCTGAACCACCTAAGTACATAGCAGTTACTGATGTAATCGCTGCAGTGATAAGTCACATTCTGGACTCACCAGTTCCGTTACCCATTGGATCTTTGTTTCTTTGTCCTGAGAACTCTGAGACTGCACTATTTGATGTCCTGAAACTTTGCTTTCATACAAGAGACACGGAGTTTGGAGGTGGAACTGACTCTTTGCTTGGCAAAGAAATACTGCCTCAAGATGCTATTCGAGTGCAATTCCACCCTCTAAGACCTTTCTACAAGGGAGAGATAGTGGCTTGGAGGCCTTCAAATGGAGAAAGATTGAAGTATGGTAGGGTTCCAGAAAATGTTAAGCCATCGGCAGGACAATCACTCTACAGATTTATGCTGGAAACTTCACCAGGGATGACTGAGCCCCTCCTTTCTTCAAACATTTTCTCTTTCAAGAACATTTCTTATAGTGCTGAAGATTCATCATTTTTCATACAAGATGGAGATGAAATGGTACACGAAAACACCAGGCCAGAAACTTCTGGAGGAGTCAGCTCAAGCTCCTCTCAGGTATTTTTCTTGTTAGCTTTCTCTATAGGTCATGGAAGTACATCAAACAAAATGAACTCTGTTTTTGCATGACATGAGGAGGTCTGCAATTCATGATTGTTGAATGGTAATGAAAGTTGTGTGTTGCTGTAAGTTTGTTTTGATCATGTATTAGAAGTGGTGATGAGGTGATTCACTGATATTTTTTTCCCCTTGGGATAGAAATAAAATCTCACCCATCTCCTGTCTTGAAAAGACAGAAGGAAAAATGTTCTTCAATCCTACCTTACAAAATTCATCTGATTATAATGAGCATTTGCAATCCAGAATGGACAGAGGATGTAAAGATTGTTACTCTTATCATCATGGAACTTTCCTTGTTGCATGGCTAAATCATAATGTGTATTTCCCGGCATGCTATGTTAGAAAGTAAAGTGACAGAATTATATTGCTATTGACTGCTGAGTTTCAGGAAATAAACCTCCAGCCACTCTGCTTTGTCTTGTTTATTTGTTACCAATTCATGGAAATTGCCACTGTAACAATTATTGATGGCTGTTTTTTTGGTTGTTGAGCTTGTTTCATGATGTCCTTTGACTCAGAGTAGATCTTCTTACTGAGGTTTTCCAATGATATTGAGCAGTCCGATTTGGAGTATTGGAAAAAATTAATTTTAGGGAGGTTTTTCATATTTTCAAGATGGAAAGGAAATGGGTTGACTCTAAGAATGATGCAGCCATAACAATACAGACAAAAGTGATTAAATATCACTGAAATAATTAGTCACTGCTCTCACCTAAAATTAAATAGTTAGAACTTCAAAATGAGGTGAAATTTGTTCTGCATAGGCTTACAATCATGTCAATTTCAGAATTACTTACACATTGAATGCATTCATTTATAATTTGGGACATCGACAAATAATACTTGTTCCTGAAATTTAAATAATATACTTCCAGAAATATTATTCAGTTAAAATAGTTGTGAGATGCCACTAATTCTCCACGACAATAGTCACATTACTGTTAAACAACTTTGAACTATAATGTGACTTTCTTATTGTTTCCTGGTGTCGAGTTTCTAGACTCCTGTCAGCTTATGTCATTTTTAATTGACCATGATCACTTCAAAAGTTCTTTTACAACTCATTCTTGCTATTCAGATGTATGGACCATGTGGCTTAAGTGATAATGATAGTGAATACTCAAATGGAAATTCATTTATAATAATCAAGAACCTGAAGAAGACTTGAGTTAGAAATTAGAATGAGATATATATGCTGCCATGCAAGTGAATTCTTCAATAATGAATAGTATGTTGATTGCAGTATATTTGATAGTTGAATAATGCCACCCTGACTTTATGGTGTTACAAGAACCACTCCTTTTGGTCCAGTCATGCATCTTGTTCAAATTGCATGTCTGATTGCTTCATTCGTAAAATCAAATCTATTTCATATGCTGTCATTCCTATTTCTGGATCAGCTGCTATAAGTTTAAGTCCAGATTAGGAGGTGCTTAAAAATGCCCAACTTGACTCTTTTTTTTTTGTTCCCTTGGTAGCTGCAGCCAGTGCAAGACCTCCAGCATGGTCGAGTATCAGCTGCAGAATTTGTCCAGGCAGTTCATGAGATGCTTTCTTCAGCTGGCATCAATCTAGATGTAGAAAAGCAGTCGCTGTTACAAACAACATTAACACTGCAAGAACAGCTGAAGGAATCTCAGGCTGCATTATTGCTTGAACAGGTATTTTATCTTTTCCTTAATATGTGCCTTATAATGTGCAGAATTGAAGGATAAATAAAAATCTTTTGTAAAATATGCTCCAAATCTGGATAAGAAAGTAATTTGGTTTCATATCTTGGAACACCTATATGCAATTTCTAAAATTCAGCAAGTGTGGAAGCTACATACTTTTGATGTTTGAGTGGAAAATGTAGACTTGATCATAATTCTCCTGAGTGTTGTGCTTCTAAAGCTGTAAAATTATAAGCAGTACCATCTTAGCAGTTGACTGGAGCTTTATTTGTATGTTTCTTCTCTGTGTAGTACTATAGTTTTCCTTTAATTATAGGTGTGCTTGTATAGTGATAGTTAATGATAAATCCTTATTGAGTTGACCCATTGTATTGATCTGGATTTACCTGAAGGTTCATATTTTCCTGTCATCAACTTGATCACAATAGATTAAAGAATCATGAAAATACATGCACCTTGTTGAACTTTCCCTTATCAAGTGTGTTTTGATTTATACTAAACTATAGTCTTCAACGTTTATGGAATTGGCCTACCAGTAAAACTAAATATTGGGGTTGTAGCCATGCTTTTCCATGAACATTGTTCTTATCACCTTTCCTCAAATACCCCTAAAGGACTACATAGTTGAGCAAATAAAATATTTTCTTCTATTTAGTAAGTGGTCACCTTCAATTACTGTTTCTATTATGTACCTACTGGTCATATTCAGAAGACTTTATACCCAGGATCCTAAAAAAAAGTTGTGCATTGAGAGTCTTGGCAAAATTTCAGTCCTAAAGCGGATCAATATTTTTCTTCAATTTTATCGTGTTGTAAATCTTGTCATCCTTGCAGAGCACCTGAGTAAATACTTCATCCTGAGTTCTGATTAATCTCAATGCATGTTTATATCGGAAAATTATAAAATGCCCACGGTGGGCAGCTTTTGATGTGCCCACCGCTGACGTGTAATGATCTCATCCCCTAGTTATATGGAAAGTGAAATTAATTGATAAGCTAGGTATTTGATGCTTCAGTAGTGGGCACTCCCACGGTGGGTAAGATAGCTAGACTGTGTTTATATCTTAGGTCTGTTATAGTGTAAAAACTTCCAAAAAATCTTCAGCAATTTAATACCAGTAATATTTTAATGGAGATTAATTATAATGGTAAACTTTTCAATGGGCTATTAGGAATATCTGTAGACATGGAAATCTTGATTTCTACCAATCTGAACTTCTTTGATAAGCAGCAGAACTGTCAACTGTGTAATGGGGTTCGAGTTATGCTATCTTTCTTGCATACAAGTTCGTAGTGAATTTTCAAGCCTCTATCTGTGTATCTGAGAATGTCAGTCATGAACAAAGGTTAAGAACAGCGCACTTCCCTCCTCCTGGGATTTTGGCATGTTGTGCTGTAAAGATAGAAGTAATCAGAAATGATGGCTTTTGAGAAAGGATTAAAATAATTCAATCCATTGACTACTTATTTTCATTTGTGCATATTTTTTTGGCTGTATTTATATGTTATAAAGTTCTTGTAGTATGCACAAATATGACTTTATTTTCCACTAGCATAATGTTCTGTCATTTAAGAATGTTCGGACTGCCATCTTCCGGGACTTAAAAGTTTTCTGATGTTGAGAGTATTGGTGAATAGTATGAATTCTAGTTGTAGGATTGAAAGTTCTAAACTTTTACTTTGGATGTAAAATGATGTCGGAAAAAGTGGGTATCGTGTAACTATGTGGAGAGAGAGGTAAAAGGATCGGTGAGGACTCAAAAATCGACTTCTGAATCTATACAGTCTGAATTTGGGACTATGAGTGCCAGCCCAAACATCCCCTAAGATCTCTTGAATTGTCCTACAATCAATTCTTTGTAACTCATGCATTTTATACCATACATTAGAGAAGAATATAATAGGATTGACGTTCGTTTATGCATCATTGTACAGGAAAAGTCTGACATGGCAGCCAAAGAAGCTGAAATAGCAAAAGCAGCATGGTCATGCCGAGTCTGTTTAAACAACGAAGTTGATGTCACGTTAATTCCATGTGGTCATGTACTGTGTAAGAGATGCTCATCTGCAGTTTCAAGGTGCCCATTCTGTCGGCTCCAAGTATCGAAAACAGTGAGAATTTTTAGACCTTGATCATGAATTAGCCAAACCAGGTTTTGGCTTTACTTTTCTCCACAAGAATTGTTCAATTTTTTGTCGCTGCATCTGATCGAGGAAGTAGTTATTGTATATATTGTTCCTCTCAAATAGCCTTTGCATATATGGAGGTGGATAAAACAAATCAGGGTGTGGAGTTTTTGCAAGTTGTAATTTTTCTGTGTGCAGAAGAACTGTGTTCTAATGCAGGGAGGATGCTTATTGAATTGGTTAGCATTGTAATTGTTTTATTCAATATCAGTTTTATTGCAGAATTACTTACAACTCAGCAACTTCTGTTTTCTTGTTTTACCACTTCAATATAGTCGGTGAACTCTTGTTCTTCTACTACTACTATTACTATTATTATTATTATTATTATTATATAAAAATGACCCATCAATTTCTACACACACCTTTTATTTAAATAAAACAAAAATAGATAGATATTGAAAGTCAAATAACCTTAATTTACTAAATGATTTTTATTTTCGTTTTCTTTAATTTTACTATCATATTTTTCTCCATATCTACTCAAAAAACCTAATTTTCGAATTTTTTGAATAGATAACACATCAAATTCAAAACTCATTAGATCTATTGTTCCATAACCGAACACTATGCTCAATGTTTGATTTGTATTAGTCGTACACGTTTGATGTCGTTTGATTGGAAGGAATCAAACATTCCAACTATGTTCGATCCTATTGTTCGATCTTTATGATCGAATTGCATAACTACTAGAGAGAAGGCACCAGCACATTCCACTGGACAAAGAGAGAGGATGATATCAACAGATTGAGAGAAAAGGGGTAGCAAGTTATGTATTTATTTTACAAGTACCCCTCCCATCGTGGGTCTCTAAAAGTGATAATTTTCATTTTATTTAAAAAAATTTGAGCCATCAAAGATGTATTGCAATTTTAAAAAAGAAAAAAGAAAAACTATCTTTGTTACCGAGACTTAAGTCTTGAATTTGAGTCACCAAAGATATGAGTTGGATTATTTGATCTTTTTTAATTCACAATTATTTCTATACACCAAGTGCATGGGTCATGACCCATGCAATCCGGGTCATATGACCCGGGAGGTGATTTTCACGCCCAAAACGTGCTGGAACGTGCCCCACGCGCTGACACGCACCCCCAAATCGCGCTCAAACCCTAATTTCACTCCATGACCTTTTAGTTATTTCGCCTAACCTTTTAGTTATGCCCGCCTAACCTTTTCATTATGTTTACATAACCTTTATGATATATTCGCATAACCTTTCTATCCTGATGGTTTAATATTTTACAGAGTAAGATAAATATATATTACCTTTTAAACATTTATGTTATAATAACTTAACCTTAATGTTATAATAATTTAACTTTTATATTTTCAAAGGTTATGATAATTGTATATAAAAGTTATATCAATATAACATAAATGTTAAGTTATAAGAATATAAAAGTTTTCAATTATATTACATGATTGAAATAATTCTAATTATATAATTTTAAAGTTTTAACATATTGTAAACCTTTAAGTTGTAATAATGCAACATTTACGCATAATAATATTAACCGTTATGTTATATTAACACAACTTTTATGTTATTCTTTAAGTAAATAAAGGTTATGATATTTATATATAAAAGTTAAATCAACATAACATAAATGTTAAATCATCACAACATAAAGGTTTTCAGCTATATTATCTTACATTTTATATTTAAAAAAGTCTGAGTATATTAACTTAAATGTTATGATATTTGTACAAAAAAGTTATAGTCATATAACATAAAGGTTATACTCGTATAACATAAATGTTACCACATTAATTAATAAATAAATAAATAAATGGGCGCGGATCCGGGTCAAATCCGGCCCGACCCGACCCGTGGGCGCCCAGTTGCATGGATCTAGATCCATGCAACTGGTGCACAAGAACAATGCTCTTTTTAATTTAAGAGTTACTCTCTTGTGCACCAGTTGCACGGATCTCAACTGGGCCACGCGCGGGCTGGGCTGGCCCGTCCAGCCCGCGGCTCTTTACTTTTTTGCGTGTTTTGATCGTTACCTTCACGTTATGTTAGTGTTACCTTCGTGTTATGTTAGAGTTACTTTCGCGTTATGTTAATGTGACCCCATTTCCAGATTTTATACCCTTAGTTTAAAACCACTGAACTAAAATAACACGAAGGTAGCACTAATATAACATGAAGGTAACACTAACATAACATGAAAGTAACATTAACATAACATGAAGGTAAAAAACAATGTTAATCATACCTTCATGTTATGTTAGAGTGACCCTCATGTTATGTTAGTGTTACCCGAATTCTTGAACAGCGAACAACCAGTTCAGATATTCACGACCCAGAAGTAACTGGATTCTCTTTCGGATAGGCCTTGAAAGGAGAAGGAAGGGTGGAATGCCAATAAGCGTCTATTATTGAATTGACCCGACCCGATGTACCCATTTTGGGAACGTCCAGTGCCAAAGTCACTGAATGGGTAAGTCACCAATCCCTGGACTATGTAATGTACTTTATCCGCTGGGTGACTGGCGAACATTTTACCAGAGGTCTCTAATCTACCCTTGTGTGATTCCTGTTTCACTAACATAACATGAAGGTAACCATGAAGGTAACACTAACATAACATGAAGGTAACCATGAGGGTAACACTAATATAACATGAACGTAACCCTAACATAACATGAGGGTAAGACTGCCTGGAGCGAATCTTGGTGGGTTTAAGCGCACCCACCAGACGCATAGGGGTGCGTGAAAACACACGTTAGAAGCGCATGGGACGGGTCGACCCGGGTGCATGGATCTCTAGATCAATGCACCAGTTGACAAAATATTTTGCCTTAATTTAATAGGAGAAAAAGGGATTGACGATTTCTGCATTGAACTATGTTTTGTGTGAGACGTTAAATCAGTCAACATGAGTTAAATCTAAGTTTATATGGACCTAAAAAAATCAAGTAATATGACATGCAATATTTTTATGTCCGTTATATGATGAAAATAAAAATGTTATTTGTCATATTATAAATCTCAGATTAATAATGAATTTGAATTGATTAAGCAAATTAAGATATATGACATGAATAAAAATATTACTTAATATAAACAAAAATATTTCAGAATATTATTTGTTAAATTATAATTTTTTAAAATTATTACCTGATGAGAATGAAAGTATTACATGTCAGATTACAATTTCTCAAATTATAAAGAATTTGGAGTTATGAAACAAAAGATACTACCTAATAGGGGCTAATACAAAGAAAAAATATTGTTATATATACACACACATATAGTCTTACCTATCAAAATATGATTTTTCAAAATTGTTACATGATACATTCAATATATAATATGATAAGAATAAAAGAATACTAGTCAAATTAATCATGGAGTTAAAATTTTCAAATCAATGCATGACATGCATAAAAGAATTAACATATAAAAGTACCACACGATATTACCTGTCAAATTATATTTTTTCAAAAGTATTAATTGATACACGTAAAAGCAATCAAGATAGAAAACTATTACACAAATTACACAATATATATAACACTTGACCGATATTAACCTGCGTTGACCTACAATAATTTGTTTTTATCTGTTAGAGCCTGAATTATTGATAAAGTCATTTATCCTTACACAATAAATCATGTGCATTCGTCGCACCGTTGTTGCGACCTATTGTAGAAAAAGACATACTTATAGTTTAAAAAAAATACTTAAAATATATATGAAAACCATACTTATGAAACACATAGTTATAGTTGAAAAATACATACTTATATCTCATCACACTTGAGACGGTCTCACAAGACATCTACTCTTATTCAAGCTTGCAAAACTTCTCATTAATTAGTAGGTTGAAAGTTTTAATAATATTTGGAGTCACCCCACCTTAATTTTCATTTTCTCTCTATAAATGTTATGATAAACTTAAAAGGCAAAGTCTTGACTAAGACCATTTCATGAATCCATTTCATAAGAGTGGTGAGGTTGATCAAAACATTAAAGTTATGTAATACTATATAATATAATATAAAAGTATTACATAATATGATGCATGAAACGGTGTCACACAAGATTTCATCGACTTAAATTATTTATACAATTTTGAGGATTTTGTGAATATGCAATGGTCATACTTATATATATACACGTGTATAAAGTACGTGGGTCAAATGTGGAGGAAATTTTTTTAAATAAAAAATATGAAATTACTATTAAGACCTTAAACAGTACTCTTTTATGTGGATATATAATCTATGTTAAATTAAAATTCCAATATAATAGAATCTTAACATAATAAAATTTTATATGATTTTAGTTTAGAACTCTAATGTAAAATTATTTAAATATGAATATCTTAAAATATGAATATCTTAAATTACTATTATATCTTAAATAATAATCTTTAATAAAGATATATTAGTCAATCCATATTTTGTACGAAATATACATACTTTTAGATAGGTAATATGTAATAGATAATAGATAATAGATAATAGATAAGAGAAGATATCTCGTGCAACTAGTGCATGGGGTCGGCCTAACCCATATCCCCTTTTTTTCCGCTCATAAATTTTGTGATTTGGTCGTGATTTTTATGTCATGTTAGTCATGCTTCTATATTATGTTAGTCATACTCATACATTTATGTTATATTGATCATACATTCATTTTTAGATTTCAGCCCTAAGTTCAATATTTTAACTTTAGAAAAAAATCACAGACCTTTATGTTATACTACATCCGTCCCAAAATAAATGACGTTTTAGTCTTTTGCACATAAATTAAGAAATATGATTAAAAGTCTGATGTACCCCATTTAAGTTTAATTAATGAAGAATCTTTTTCTTATTCCTTTTTTAACAACATTTAATTTGGGAGAAGTAAATACGAGCATTGCATATAAATATGCCTTGAAATCCTAAAAGGACAATTATTTTGGGACAAAATTTACTTGCTAAAACGACATTTATTTTAGGACGGAGGTAATATTAATCATATGATATTACTTATACTTTTATGTAATATATAAATGTACAACTAACATAACGGTAAGATATGACTAATATAACATGAATGTAGAGTATTTTGAGCGAATTTGAGTAAGTTTGAGCACACCGAAAAACGTGTGGGAACGCGTTTCTAAACTCGTGGGCCGGGTTGATTCGGGTGCATGAATCCATGCAACAAGTGCATAAAAGTTTTTGTCAATAGATAATAGATATACATAAAATTTATTTATTAACATAATCAATATCATCTATAATTTGTTATTTTAATCCAACTTTTATCTCAATTCTTTTATATAAATTAATTAGTTTATCTGAAGTTCAAATCTCTAAGACAGAGAGGGAAGAATTCAGTATTCAGTCCAGTGTGCATAAGAGGAAAATTTTACGCGCCTTTTTCGTATTCTTCCCAAAATTGAAATCTTCAATCCCCTTTCTCTCTCTAAAGAGTTAGCGAAATCAAAGAGGGGAGAGAGAATGGCGCAGGCTGCAAGATTGAATTTGCGAATGCAGAAGGAATTGAAGCTCCTACTCACCGATCCGCCTCCTCGCGCCTCTTTCCCAACTCTGTCCGGCGACTCTTCTGCTTCTTCTTCCTCTCTCACCTCCATCGATGCGCGTATGTACTCCTATCTCTATATGCATATATATCTATGAGCAATTGAATAATGGTGTATTGAGAGGCTATTCTATTTTGATTTACAGTCCTTCAAGGACCTGAGGGAACAGTCTACGCTAATGGCGTGTTTAAAATTAAGATACAAATACCCGAAAGGTATTGATTTTTTATCCTTAGAGATTGATTAATTCATTATATATGCAGCGGGTTATTGAGTTTGCACTTTTCTGTGCTTTTGATGTTTGTGAGATGGATTTTTGTTTTTGCCATGTGTGAAGGTACCCATTTCAGCCTCCAATTGTGACTTTCTCTACGCCTATTTACCATCCGAATATAGACAATGGGGGCCGTATTTGTTTGGATATCCTCAATCTCCCACCCAAGGTTTGTATGTTACTTGGTTGTGGCCGTGGGGATGACTATTTGTTGTTTCTTTTCGTGAGATTGTGAATCCGTTTTATCCATTTGATTTTACTTTAACTATCAAAAGAAGTGTAACGTTGAATTGAATATAAAACACAGAATGCTTTGGACAAGCATTCTTGCAAGAATTGATGGTTGTTTTGGGTTTTTGATTAATTTCAAGTTTGCCTGGTGCATAGGTGTCAATGAAATTGGAAAAGTCATATTTATTTGTAGTGTTATTGGAAATTGCCACCCTAATTGTGAAGTGTTAGTTAATCCGTACAGTTGATTTTGATTTGTGATCCATCATGTTAATAGTAACTTGCCTTCTGTTGTGGTTTCATTAGGATCAAATTTTAAAACGAATCTGTTCTTGACTGGGGAATGGTGTGAAGCCATTTCTGGTAGACTCGGTTTACAAGGATTGGGTTTATCCAGTTCACCTCATGGAATGATTCTTTAAGCTCTCGTCCTTCTCATTCTTCATATCTTGTTTGATTAGTGAAAGAAAGAAATCTGAGTCTATATGTCATAAAGAGTATGATACTCGAATAGCTCTCTCATATCTAAGATCAAATTCCATTTGATGCAGGGCATGTGGCAACCATCTTTGAACATTTCAACTGTTTTAACAAGCATTGGACTGTTACTAAGTGAGCCAAATCCTGATGACGGTCTTATGCATGAAGCGGTGAGTAAAGAAGTCATAGTTCTCAGGTTGAATCCACCAGCATAAATGGTTTAAATGACATCTGTTGAATATCATGCAGAGCAGAGATTACAAATATAACAGGCAAGCTTTTGATCAGAATGCAAGATCCATGACTGAAAAATATGCCAGAGCTGGAGAAATCGACAGTGCTAGGGGCAGCCATGGGACTCTCACTCATACGGGTCAAAGCACAGGACAAGTAAGTTTTCCCTATGGTTAAGCAATGGGTGTTTAAAATATATCATGCTTCTATTAACTCACTTCCACAGACTGAAATTGAAGGATCAAATGCATCCATAACCATTCCCAAGCATAGGAAGCTGTCGTTGGAGTTTCTGGGTTCCGTTAGCAATAAGGACAGTGGCAAGGAGATGCACAAAGTGCCATCTCAAGATTACTCAAACAACCATATCAAACGCGGGCCCTTGAAAAAAGTTAGTAACGATCCAACCAAATACTCACTCAGTCTCCAAAAAGTTCATGCCACAACAAATAAGCTGTCTCTAAAAGGTTCAGTAGCTTCTCATAGTAGAAATGATGAGAGTGACAAAGAAAACATGGTTCCAGCCACATGCCAATCTTCTGCATCAACTATCATATCACACAATGGTGTGTGTCAAACAGACAATGTCATCTCTGATACGAAACAGCAGATAAATGGGGTTCATGATAGGGAGAGTACTGATCAGTTCAAACAAGTGGCTGAGGCTGTGATTGTGCTGGATAGTGAAGATAGTGAGGATGAAAATGTCCCCGTCCGAGTGAGGTCGAAGTTGTCATTAGCCAAAAGATGCTTGTCGAAGAAGAGGAAACCTTCTCACAGCTGAAGAACCCTTTCCTACTCATCGTGATAACATGTTTGGAGGGTTCTCCTACAAAACCATCTCATAATAATATGTTCAAACTGTCTTTTTTTTTAAATTTCAATATTGTCTGCTACTAATGTTGCATTATTTTGCTAAGGTAAATGCATTGTTTCATAATTCGATGCAATGAATCTCTAATATATAATGGTGTTTTAGGAATACAATATAACTGCATTTCCAATTAATTTTTTAATGAGTTAGAGAAAGTAAAAAGGAGAGAAACTCATAAAACTTGTGTTACTACATTTGAATTTCAGATGATATGTGATTCATGTTTGAACTTTGATCACCACAATTTATATAAGATGGGGTACCATTTGAACTACAAACAAGATTTGTGGTCATATCCAATTAATCAAAGGGTAAATTACAAAACTCAAACAAAATTATGATCACTTTTACATTAAAATAGCCAAACTTTGAAAGTTTTCTATATAACCGCTGACCTTTGCAATTTACCACATCTAAAATGTCTACACAAGTGGAATATGCTTGGAGTATTTCTTCATGTGCATATTCTAAGCAACATACACATGAAGGAATATCCCAAACATACCTTGGTGGATAGAATTATAGGATACTAATATGATTGATGCTCAATTCAACCACCAGAATTCAGCTCTTGTAACTTGCACAACCACTAGAAACACAAGAGTAGGTTTTCTGTAAGACCGTCTTACAAATCATTTTATGTGAAACAGATCAATCCATAACTCACACTTAACAATTCATATGAAATTTTGTGGATATGTATTCAATTCATGTGTAATAAACACCCGTCTCATGGAAACTATTCGTGAGACTGTCTCACGTGAGTTTTTGTGGAAACACAAAACACAAAATAGGAAAGAAACGAGAATGAAAATCAACTCAAAACCCTAAAATTATAAAGCTCTCAACAAACCTTATCTAGTCTCTAATTGCTTAGCATGGAAAATTAAACAACATCTGAAAGTCCTCAACTAATATGCTTGCTTGAAGAAAAAAAGTACATCTGAAAGTCATGAGCATATATATTACATACCAGAGGAATAGGTTTCCTCTATTTAGGATATTAATATGCTTGCTTGAACAAAAATTGTTCTTCATTACATGCGGGTTTTAATTTCTTAATCGGTCTTGAAGATACCATTCGAATAATTGGTCTTCATTACATGTTAATCGGTTTCCATTTCTTTTCATTTGTACGTGAAGAATCGAGTTTTTATTTGTTGAAAAAGAGAACATCTGATCATAACATTAAGATACGAATTTGAATAATCAATCTTCATTACATACTAATCGGATTTCATATTCATAAAGATACGAATTTGAATAATCAATCATCATCCCATAATAATTGGATTTCATTTCTTTCCATTTGTACTCGAAGAAACAATTTCATATTAATATCAAGCATTTCATTTAATTTTTTTGCATTTGTACTTAAAAAACAATTTCATATTTGTAGATGGAATCAACTCGGAAATTAAATAAGGATTCTGGAACCGGTTTCGGGTTGTCAAGAACCGGTCGAGAACGGGTCGAACCGGGCGAAGCAAAGCAACGCTGTAACTACCGGTTCAAGGTAGTTAATTGGTTTGGGAAAGCTGTTAGGGCTCGGGCGATGGTTTTGATCTTCAAACAGAAATTCGTTCAAGTCCAGAAATCGGATTCACAAATTGACAGAGGGCTTTGGCCGCTTATATATAGTAGAATACTCAGTTGTAGTTTTACTTTTCAATTTCTGTGTAATTTGTGAGATTTAGCAGAATTAGGGTTCTTAGTCTTGAGAGTGAAAAGCCCTAATTCTGGGCAGATTTTGTAATCACGATTTCTCCTTCGATTCTTAGTGAAAACGTTTGATTCTTTCTCCGGTGGATGTAGGCCGATGTGGCGAGCCGAACCACCTTAAAATCCCGGTGTGTTGATCGTAATTCGTAGCTGCATTTTCGTTTTTCTGAAGCTTGGTAGTTTAGGGTTTCTTTCACAACAGTTCTTAGTGTTGTGAATTGAGTGTTGTGGTTTGTGCCGGAGTAAAATTCAACAATATTAGTATCTAGCAAACTAATATGCTTGAAGAATCAAGTTTTCATTTGATCTGTGTTTTCATTTCTTTTCATTTGTACTTCAAGAATTGATTCTAACTTTCAATTGTAATGGATTCTTCCATCTGGATACTAATATATGTTTGAAAAATATAGTTTTGGGTTTTCATTTCTTTTCATTTGTATTTGAAAAATCGATTCTTCCACACGCTAATCGGGTTTTCATTTCTTTTCATTTGTAATCAACTCTTCCATCTAGATACTAATATGCTTGAAAGTTCGAGTTTTCATTTGTTGAAGAGACGAATCAATCTTCATTACATAGTAATCAGATTTCATTTCTTTGCATTTGTACTTGAATAAACAATTTCATATTAGTATCTAGCTAGCATTTCTTTGCATTTGTACTTGAAGAAACAATTTCATATTAGTATGTAGCAAACTAATATGCTTGAAGAATTGAGTTTTCATTTATTGGAAAAGAAAACAGTGTTGCTAATCGGGTTTCATTTCTTTTCATTTGTACTTGAAGAATATTCTTCCATCGGCTAATCGGTCATTTGTAATCGATTCTTCCATCTACATACTAATATATATGTTTGAAAACTCGAGTTTTCATCTGTTGAAGAAGAGGCAAATTTGAATTATCGGTCTTCATTACATGTTAATTGAATTTCCATTTTTTCCATTTGTACTTGAAGAAACCATTTCATAGTAGTATTTAGCATACCAATTGGAAAAGAGAACATTAGATTTTCATTTGTTTAAGAAAGAAAACATTGTATGTATAGATTTATCTGTTGAAGAAGATAGCAGTTCAGTTCTTGAATATATGAACATAATAATGGTCTTCATCACAACTAATCGGATTTTCATTTTTTTCATTTGTATTCAAAGAATAGTAAGAACTTGAGTCTAATTTACTATGGTAACTAAATCTACATCTATTTATAGGATTAGTCTTACTCATCTATTTTTACAACATTCTATATGTGACTAAAACTTTCTATTTTTTAAGGACGTGTTCACTAAATTCCTAGGATAATTTAGGATTTTCTCTAGCAGTATAAGATACAGAAGACTAGTATATTCTAGAAATTTCCATCATTATGAATAGGGTTAAATGTAAAAATCAAATTAAAATATTTTCAGATTCATTATTGTCGGAAAATGGCGTTTCAATGGTATTAAATGATCATTTGCAATTGTACAGAGATGAATTTGTTAGTTGCAATTGAAAAAAATTACACAATTCAATGCAAAAATGAGTATAGTTTAGATGCATATTTGTAATTAACCCATATACTCACTATATTAGTAGTTCAATGAATATAATGTATATATTAATTAAATGCATTCGCTTTTATAAAAATAAAATTTTATTCAATAGAAAAAGATTCTTTAATTAATAAACTATTAATCTATGCCTTTCTAGATAATAAACCTTTCAATCTTTTTATAATTGACTAAAGAGTAATTCTCCTGTGCATGGGTTGCATGGATCTTACGGGCTACCCGATCCGCTTTTCCATTTTATTTTTTTCGTGCTACTTTTTAAAATTTTGGTCATGATTTTTACTTTATATTAAAGATACCATTAGGTAATGTTTAGGGATACCTTTAGATTATGTTAATGATATCTTTATGTCCAAATTTCATTACGTTAGACATACCTTTAGGTTATGTTAGAGATACTTTTATGTTATGTTAGAGATACCTTATCCATAACATAGTTGTGTTACACATTTTGCACACAAATGTATCTCTAACATGACCTAAATGTATCCTTAATATAACGTAAATGTATGTAACGTGGAACGAATTCTAAGGGTATCAAATCAGGATTCAAAGGTATTGTTAACATCACATAAATGTATCTTTAACATCACTTAAAAGTATCCTTAACATAATGTAAATGTATGTAATCTGGAATCAGGATTTTAAAGGTATCCTTAACATCACCTAAATGTATCATTAACATAACGTGGTATGTAACCTGGAATCAGGATTTCGAAGGTATTGTTAACATCACCTAAATGTATTTTTAACATAACGTGGTATGTAATCTGAAATCAGGATTTCAAAGGTATCCTTAACATAACCTAAATGTATCCTTAACAATACCAAAATGTATCTTTAACAAGCGAATTTGAGTGGATTTGAGCACATCCACTCAGGCGCGTGGGAGTGCTTGAGGGCGCGTGGGAGCGTGTTTTGGGGCACGTGAGCGGGTCAATACATAAAAGTTTTTGTGTTGACTAAATTGTTAATATTTATATACTCTAATCTTAAGCTGCAAGGTAAGAGAAGTTATTGATATATATAATTCACAAAAACTTTTATGCATCGGTTGCACGGATCTGGGATCCGTGCAACCGGGTCGATCAGTCCACGAGCCCCAAATACGCGCTCCCACGCGCGTCCCAAGCGCCCTCACACGCTCCCACGCACCTGGGTGGATACGCTCAAATCCACTCAAATTCGCTCGTTAAGGATACATTTAGGTTATGTTAGGGATACCTTTAGGTTATGTTAATGATACCTTTGAAATCCTGATTCCAGGTTACATACCACGTTATGTTAAGGATACCTTTAGGTTATGTTAGGGATACTTTATGTGATATTAACAACACATTTGAAATCCTAATTTGATACCTTTAGAATTCGCTCCAGGTACCTTTATGTGATGTTAACAATACCTTTGAAATCCTAATTTGATACCCTTAGAATTCGCTCCAGCTCACATACCTTTACGTTATATTAAAGATACCTTTAGGTTATATTAGGGATACCTTTATGTTATGTTAGAGATACCTTTGTGTACAAAATATGTAACACAACTGTGTTATGGATAAGGTATCTCTAACATAACATAAATGTATCTCTAACATATGTTGGAAAAATTCTGAAATTTTTGCCCATTTTGGGGCTGATTTATGGCGGGTCCCATTTGGTAAAAATGGTATCCGTTTGAAGAGACGTGTTCTCCTCCGTGAGAGCTTCGATTCGGTATATAGCTCACCCAAAATGGATTAAGGGTGAATGAGAAATTGGGAGCCGAAGTAGTGGTTTTGGATCATGGTTAAAGCTTGGAAAATGTGGGAAAAGCCTTTTTGTCCCACATAGGAACTTTAGCAAGTTTTGTACTTGTATATAATGCTTTCCACCTTATGAGGTGAGTAAGATGTAAACCAAGAGGCTCCCTCTCGCGCGCGCGCGGGGGGGTGCAAATCATTTCCAAGCAAGCTCGAACCAATGGACTCGTGTGCATGCGCGACCTGCGTACACGAATGTCGGTCCGGAAAAGAGCGGGCCTAGCCCGGTTCCTTTTGCCACCGACCCGGTCCATGCCTCTTCAACTTCCGGCGACTGTTGGCCTTTCCTTTCCTTTCGAATACACACCATTCGATCCTCCTTTCCTTTCCTTTCCGTTCGTTTTTCCTTCGTTCTTCCGGTACAAGTCGGGCACTGTTTTCAGTTCGCCGTGAGCAGCATTCTTGTGCAAGTCTGCGTGCTCGTAATCATTGTACCCTGGGAAACAGACGTCATTGTGGTCTCGTGCACATCGGTGAGACGACGAATCTGTTTTAAGGGAACTGTGCTCGCACAGGCCTCGATTCTCAAACGTTTTTCTACCCATTTCTCGCACATTTTCCCTACAAACTTAAAACAGATTGTTCGTGAGAAATGGCTTCAGGAAACCCACCTTCCGATTCCTCTGGAAACACTACTGCCGCTGCCGTGATCACAACTACCCCTGCCGTGCCTCCTAGTGTGCCGATCAACCACCTTGACAAGCCGGAAAAATTCAACGGCTTGAACTTCAAACGGTGGCAACAAAAGATGCTTTTCTACCTCACTACTCTGAACCTTGCGAGGTTCTTAACTGAAACTGCACCCGTCTTGGGCGATGCAGCAGACGCACAAGCGGTCCACGCGTTGGACGCTTGGAACCATTCTGATTTCCTTTGCCGGAATTATATCATGAATGGTTTGGCTGATGCGTTGTACAACGTGTATAGTTCTATGAAAACAGCCAAGGAGTTATGGGATTCTTTGGACAAGAAATATAAGTCCGAGGATGCTGGTGCCAAGAAGTTCATTGTTGGCAAGTTTTTAGACTACAAGATGGTCGATTCGAAGACTGTGATCAGTTAAGTGCAAGAGCTTCATGTGATCTTGCATGAAATTCACTCCGAAGGTATGCAACTTAGTGAATCTTTTCAGGTTGCTGCCATTATTGAAAAATTGCCACCGGGGTGGAAAGATTTCAAGAACTACTTGAAGCACAAAAGAAAGGAGATCAACGTCGAAGAACTCATTGTTCGTCTTCGTATTGAAGAGGACAATCGTGGTTCTGAAAAGAATTTGTTTGCTCCTGAAGGCGCTAAGGCGAACGTGGTCGAGCATGGTCAAGGCTCGAGAAAGAACAACAAAAAGGCTGGTCCACCTGGCAAGGGGAACCTAGGCCCGAGGAAAGAGAACTTCAAGAGGAAGTTTGGTGGAAATTGCTTCAATTGTGACAAGCCGGGTCACAAGGCTGCGGACTGTAGAAAGCCTAAAAAGAAGCAAGAGATAAATAATGTTGAAAACATTACTAAAAATGTTGACAATATGAATTTGTCTGCAGTGGTGTCCGAAGTAAACTTGGTGGATTCCAATCCGTTGGAATGGTGGATAGACACGGGGGCGACTCGTCACGTGTGCTCTAACAAGGAGCTCTTTAGTGAGTTGGTGGAAGTTGGACCGAATGAAAAGCTGTTCATGGGTAATTCGGCCACGTCTGATGTGAAAGGAAATGGGAAAGTTGTCTTGAAGATGACCTCTGGAAAGGAGCTTACGCTCAACAATATGCTGTTTGTGCCCGACATTCGCAAGAATTTGGTGTCTGGCTCGCTGCTCATCAAGCATGGTTTTCGCATTGTTTTTGAATCTGAAAAAGTTATTTTAACTAAGGGAGGAATGTTTGTGGGGAAGGGATATGTGGTTGATGGGCTTTTTAAGCTCAATGTAATGGTTGTTAAAACCAAAGTTATGAATAAAATTGGTACCCCTTCTGTTTATTTGCTTGAGTCTTCCATTTTGTGGCATGGTAGACTAGGACATGTCAATTTTGATAGCCTGCGCAGGTTAATGAATATGAAAAACATCCCAACATTCCATATTGATTCTAAATATAAATGCGAAACATGTGTTGAAGCAAAGTTAACAAGGTCATCCTTCCAAACTATTGAAAGAAATAGTGAACCACTAAGTTTAATTCATACAGACTTGTGTGATTTAAAAATGGTACAAACACGTGGTGGTAATAAATATTTCATCACTTTTATTGATGATTGTACCAAGTTCTGTATGGTATACCTTCTAAAGGTAAAGATGAAGCTATAGAGAAGTTTCAACTCTATAAAAATGAGGTTGAAAACCAGTTGGATCGTAAGATCAGGTGTTGCGTAGTGATAGAGGTGGTGAATATGAATCACCATTTACCGATTTTTGTGCTCAGCATGGAATAAGGCATGAAACTACAGCACCTTATTCACCTCAACAAAATGGTGTTGCAGAACGTAAAAATCGGACTTTAAAAGAAATGATGAATGCAATGCTGTTAAGCTCAGGTTTACCTGCGAACTTGTGGGGGGAAGCCGTGTTATCGGCTAACTATCTTTTAAATAAGGTGCCCCGCAAGAAGGTAGACAAAAGTCCGTATGAATTATGGCATGGTAGGATACCTTCATACAATTTCTTAAAAGTGTGGGGGTGTCTCGCCAAGGTTGCTATTCCCCTACCCAAGAAAGTAAAAGTTGGGCCGAAAACTGTTGATTGTGTTTTTATTGGATATGCACAAAACAGTAGCGCGTATCGATTTCTTGTGTTTAATTCTCAGGTTCCTGAGATCCATAAGAATACGATAATGGAGTCTCGAAATGCTTCTTTCTTTGAGTATGTGTTTCCTTATAAACCCCAATTTGAAGTTGGTACCTCGAGTAGGGTTGAGGAATCGAAAGAGGAAAAGGAACACGATGAGGAGGCTATCGAGTTTGAGCCTAGAAGAAGCAAGCGAGCAAGGATTGAAAAATCATTTGGTAACGATTTCCTTACCTACATGATCGAAGGAGAACCACAAACCTTTTCTGAGGCTGTGAACTCCTCGGAAGGACCTCTTTGGAAAGAGGCTATTCAAAGTGAAATTGATTCCATCTTGCAAAATCTCACTTGGGAACTAGTGGACCTTCCTCCTGGAAGTAAACCATTAGGATATAAGTGGATCTTTAAGAGAAAAATGAAAGCCGATGGAACAATTGATAAGTACAAGGCTAGACTTGTGATTAAAGGCTTCAGACAAAAAGAAGGTCTTGACTACTTTGATACATATTCTCCTGTGACGAGAATAACCTCCATTAGAATGGTTTTGGCAATTGCAGCCTTGAGAAATCTTGAGGTGCATCAGATGGACGTCAAAACTGCATTTCTAAATGGAGATCTGGACGAAGAAATTTACATGGAGCAACCTGAGGGTTTTGATGCTCCCGGGCAAGAAAACAAAGTGTGCAAGTTAGTAAAGTCTTTGTATGGCTTGAAACAAGCACCGTTACAATGGCATGAAAAGTTTGATAATGCCATGTTGAGCAGTGGGTTTAAGATCAACGAGTGTGATAAATGTGTTTATGTGAAGAACACGGAAAATGGCTATGTCATTCTATGTCTTTATGTAGATGACATGCTAATTGTTGGAAGTAATGACAAGATGATCAAATCCACTAAGGATATGTTGAACGCAAAGTTTGACATGAAAGATATGGGCTTGGCAGATGTGATTCTTGGAGTTAAAATCCATAGATCACAAGAAGGTTTAGTGTTGAGCCAATCACATTATGTTGATAAAATACTTGAGAAGTTTTGCAAAGATGATACGTCTGTTGCAAGGACTCCAATAGATCCGAGTCAACATCTTTCGAAAAATCGAGGAGATGGGATATCTCAAATCGAGTATGCTCGGATAATCGGCAGTCTTATGTACTTGATGAGCTGCACGAGGCCTGATATCGCTTATGCAGTGAGCAGACTAAGTAGGTACACGAGCAATCCAGGAAACGATCACTGGAAAACGATTGTAAGAGTGCTCAGATATTTGAGATTTACTCGCAGTTTTGGTCTGCATTATGGGAGATATCCAGCTGTAGTTGAAGGCTATAGTGATGCAAATTGGATATCAGATATGAAGGACTTGAAATCCACCAGTGGATATGTTTTCACACTTGGTGGAGCAGCTGTTGCGTGGAAGTCTTCAAAACAAACTGTTATTGCACGTTCCACTATGGAGTCCGAGTTTATAGCTCTGGACAAATGTGGAGAAGAAGCAGAGTGGATTCGTCAGTTTTTAGAAGACATTCCAATGTGGTCGAGACCTGTGCCTGCAATTTGTGTTTATTGTGACAGCCAGTCGGCTATTGGAAGGGCACAAAGTCACATGTATAATGGTAAGTCTAGACATATACGTCGAAGACATAATACCATTAGACAACTACTCTCTACAGGAGTCATCTCACTTGACTATATAAAGTCAAAAGACAATCTTGTCGATCCATTAACCAAAGGGTTAAGTAGAGATATAGTTGCAAAATCATCGAGAGGGATGGGGTTAAAGCCTTTTGGGAAAGAGGTTGAGACAAAGGAAAACCCAACCTAGTTGACTGGAGATCCCAAGATCTAGGTTCAAAGGGACAACCTAGTTGTCGAAGCCTCACATGCCACTGTGGGGGAGTTATTCCCGAGAACCCGTTCCTAGGATGATACAGTGGTGTCGTAGGAAATAAGGGTAAGCTTAAAGCTTTTAATGGTTTCAAATAGAGTGGAGCTCGATACTCTAGAAGAAATCACCTATGTGAGAAAGAAGTGGGGCCGCTTCAAAGGGAGTTGTGGAAGGCTCAATTCCTAGAAAATCTCACAGAACCAGGTAGATGTTCATGGCCTAAACGAACATACCCATGAGAACTGAGAAGTGTCAGGAAGAGTTCTGAGTGTAATGCATCATCGTTTACACCAATGGGAAATCAGTTCAAAGACATCGCGTCTACTGATTGCCTAGTAAAGTAAATGTGTTTCACAAGGGAAGGTTCAAAGGTTACACCTACCTCTCCTATGCAGAACTCAACTGTTGACTTGTACCTTTTCCTGTCTGTGTCAATTTCCATTCATGTGGGGGACTGTTGGAAAAATTCTGAAATTTTTGCCCATTTTGGGGCTGATTTATGGCGGGTCCCATTTGGTAAAAATGGTATCCGTTTGAAGAGACGTGTTCTCCTCCGTGAGAGCTTCGATTCGGTATATAGCTCACCCAAAATGGATTAAGGGTGAATGAGAAATTGGGAGCCGAAGTAGTGGTTTTGGATCATGGTTAAAGCTTGGAAAATGTAGGAAAAGCCTTTTTGTCCCACATAGGAACTTTAGCAAGTTTTGTACTTGTATATAATGCTTTCCACCTTATGAGGTGAGTAAGATGTAAACCAAGAGGCTCTCTCTCGCGCGCGCGTGGGAGGGTGCAAATCATTTCCAAGCAAGCTCGAACCAATGGACTCGTGTGCATGCGCGACCTGCGTACACGAATGTCATTTCCAAGCAAGCTCGAACCAATGGACTCGTGTGCATGCGCGACCTGCGTACACGAATGTCGGTCCGCGCGCGCGGGGTGTGCAAATCATTTCCAAGCAAGCTCGAACCAATGGACTCGTGTGCATGCGCGACCTGCGTACACGAATGTCGGTCCGGAAAAGAGCGGGCCTAGCCCGGTTCCTTTTGCCACCGACTCGGTCCATGCCTCTTCAACTTCCGGCGACTGTTGGCCTTCCAGATTCCGGCAGTTTCGAAACTGCCGGCGGTTATCTTTTTGGCCTTAATGGCTCGTCTCTTCAGCTCCGTTTTGGAGCCTATAAATTGAGGTCCTCCCATAGTTCGAATACACACCATTCGATCCTCCTTTCCTTTCCTTTCCGTTCGTTTTTCCTTCGTTCTTCCGGTACAAGTCGGGCACTGTTTTCAGTTCGCCGTGAGCAGCATTCTTGTGCAAGTCTGCGTGCTCGTAATCGTTGTACCCTGGGAAACAGACGTCATTGTGGTCTCGTGCACATCGGTGAGACGACGAATCTGTTTTAAGGGAACTGTGCTCGCACAGGCCTCGATTCTCAAACGTTTTTCTACCCATTTCTCGCACATTTTCCCTACAACATAATCTAAAGGTATGTCCAATGGTTGGGATAATATATTAGTTAATTTATGCATTCTCGTAAATTAATTGAGTTTTGGTCGTTGTGTTCCTGTAATAGAATAGTTGATTATTTTGGACGAGAGTATCTTGTTAAGAAATTCATTTAATCTAGTAATTGTCTTAATTTATTTCATGTTGTATAATTGGATTAGTTTTAAATTCTATAATCCGCAAGATAAAATAAAAACAAATAAAAATTAATCTTTGGAACTGTGGTATTGACGATTATGAAATTGAGCTTGCTTCCATGTTTCTAGTTCTGGTATTCGAGGGAAATATGAGTTATTGTTAATTAGGATATACAAGTAATTAGTTAGGTTTACTAAACTTTAAGAATTTTCCTAGTAGTTTAAAATGTTCTTTTTTATTAAAAGTTAATTGTAAAGATGCTGACCGCACAAAGATTAATTGGTAGGAATGAGACTAATTGTGTTGATGATATTTACAGTCACGCATAGGTCTGTAATACATAGTGGTATAACCTTTAGTTTAAGAAATTCATGTTGTAATATCAAGACACCAAAATATTTATATTTAGTATGTATTTGATCGATAAATTCTCAATTATTGATTAATAATGTTCTAGATCAGATTGAGAAATATTAGAATGCGTTTTAAAGTCTTGTTTTAAAGTCTTGAGGTATCATAAACTTTGGAAATACATATCTCACTTGCAGTATGAGTAGTTCCAAATTATTTGTTTATTATTGATGTCATTTTATGTATATGTTGTGTTCTGTGAGTATGCTTTAATGATTTGTTAAGTGACGTGTTTGATCATGTACAAGATTCTAGTAAATCATGTTATACATGAATTAAGAAAGTATATTATGAGAAAATATGTATATGTATATAGTTTTATTTTATATATTTTAAAGACTGGTATCGGGCTCTCAGACCGCCTACATGAAGAAGTTAAGGGCTCCCAGATCGCCCTACAGTTATCAGTTGCTCCGTTTGGATTCGGTGGTCTGGACCCACAATATATTATTTTCAAGTATAAAAGTATATTATTTTCGAGTAATAAATTATTTTGATTTTGATTAGTTGATGTTTCCAGTTTTCTTTAAAAGTTGTAAGGAAAAATGTTTTATGAGATTATGTGATGTACTTGCTAAGCGTTTCGCTTATAGTATTACCTCATACTGCAGATCAAGGCAATGATAATGTGATACAAGAAGGTAGTAGCGCTGAAGTGTGATTGGTGGTGACGGCGGAACCTTGGAATTGGTTTTAAGAAATTTTCTAAGTTTTCATTGCTTTTAGAAATAAAAATAAAAAGAGAATGAATTTATATGAATGCTTCCATTTGAAAAGTTAAGCATGCTTCTTAAGAAAATTTACTTCCGCTGTTTATTGAAAACAAATTTACAAAACAAAAAAAATTATGTCATGACAGTTAAACATGTTTTAGTAAATGTAATAACTCTACTAGAAGGTGGTGTTACACAAACTAATATCAAAGTTAAATTAGATATATTAAAAACAATAAAAATAAATTATGAATTAAAAATCAAAGTTAATTACTTAAATTAAATATGTGTGTGTGAGTATGTATATATATAAACAATACACAATAAAATTAGAAATTTTATGTATGAACTTGATGCAAGCACAATCAATTATATATTTTCAACCTTTTATTTTAAAATAAATTGAATGATATTAACAATATCTTAGCCTTTTATATTTGTATATTTAACAATATTTTCAATTCGTCATTAGAATATATCGATAAAGGATAAAGTGTTGAATAATATTACATATATACAATACAAATATTAATTTAAGTAATACTTAGGATGACATATAATTTCACACTAAATACATATTATATATATACATATATGTATGTACACACATCTTTAAAGGTGTTACATTTATTTATTAATTTTTATTAATTATGATATCAATTATCCCTAATTATTCTAATTATTGTTTGGACAATATCTATTATTGGTATTTAAGAAATTATTCAATAAAAATTAATTTAATTAAGATCAATAAAATAAGCATAAACTAATACAATATTTATATTAAAATCAAATCTATATATAATATTAAATACAATAAAAATAATAAAAAATGTAAAATAACAAAAGGAAAAAATATTAAACTAATATATTTGTATTATTAAAAAATATTTAAAATATGGATTAAATGGATTAAATAAAAAAATGCAAAATAAGAAAAAAAAATATTGATGTGACACTTTTTGGTGAAGAAAATAATATTTATGTAAATACTTCCAACTATTCCTCTATTATTATAGTATAGATGAATTATATGCATGTTGTGGTAAAATTGTAATGTTTATATTAATTTGGGTAAATTGGGCAGGTGTCTTGTTGGAATCGTGGCCACCCTAATTAAAACTGTAAACCAGTGAAACTAAGTCAAATGTGGGGGTGTGGTGGGGTTGGGTGGGGTTGCGTAGCAAATAAAGAAAATAAAAAGTTGAGGAGAAGTGGGTGAGAAAGTATTGCAAAGTAGTGTTCGACTGAGTTGAGTTGTGGCTCTTTAATTCAAGAAAAAGAAAATATTTCCCGTTTGACAATTTTATTATTATTGAAATATATTCAATTTAAAATAAGCTAATATATAAATTTTAAATTACAATAATTACATATTTAATTGAGTTGGATATTAAATACTAGTAAGTAGAGAATATTTAATTAAAATTTTTAGTACAACGCAGCTTGGCAGTTACTAACGTACAAAAATCCATGTGGATATATAAATTCGCCAATCGTGCTTCTCTGAGCTCAATTTAAATTCGTGCTTATTGCTAAATGGCGGACCCATTTTCCTGATCCTCTCTCTCCCCTCTCTCTCTCTCTCATTGGTAAAAGCTAGACTTCACTCAAAAACCTTTCCACTTTCATATTCAAATAAACACATCTTGCTTTCAACGGAAACAAAATTCGAAATGCTTGACGGAATATTGGGCCGTGGATTCAGCGGAAAATGGTGCGATATCCTAGCATGTTTCTCCTTTTTTAATCTGTGAGTTGTTGGAAGTTAAATGAGGTTTTGTTTGTGCAGCAAATCGCTGATGAAAACGACTGGGGCGAGGATCGAGGTGGTGAGACGGAGAGCGGAGGCTAAGCAGAGGTACCTGAATGAAGATCTGGCTAAGCTGCTTTCGAATGGGCTTGATATCAACGCCTATGGAAGGGTACCACATTCACTCCTTTTCTGATTTCGGTGTTCATATTTCATTCTATCAAAGCTGATTTATGAGCTGTCTTTGTTGTTTTACCCAACTAATTAGTTTCCTAGGATCAACATAGAATTTGATTTTACTGTAAGCCGAGTGTTTCTGTGCGTGTGCGCTTTTTTATTTTAATTTTTATTTTTTAAAATATTTTTAATTTTTAATTAATGTGATGTTTGTATTGGTGAAGTGGTTAAACTTTGCTATTGACGAGTTTCTGAGTAAAACCCTATTTAGGAAGAAAGATCTGGAGCTATTTGTTTCTGCTTGAAACACCATCAAAGGTTCTTGTTAATCTTTGTTAGCGAGTGAAGAACATCCATTGTGAAAAGATCCATCTTAATATGCTTTTAGATAGGCACTCCTCAGGACACTCTAACAAGTATAAGATGCCATCAAATGGAAGTGATAACAAATAGAAATAAATTTAGGCTGATGAAGATCGAAAATATAAATGTGTTAGCAAAACACATAGCTCCGTGTGAGATGTATGTTTTAGATGCCATCAGATGAAGTGAGATGGAGTGAAAAGTTGAAGGAATTATTATTTTAAACAAATGACTACCAAAAAGAAGAAGAAGGCTTGCAAAGTACGTAAATATTTGTACGTTACATTATTGAAACACGGGACAGTTTGTAATTTCAGTTCAATTTCTTTTATCCTTCTGGTGAGTTCCTCTTATATACATATACATTAAATGAAGGAATTGGTATCACTGACCCTTTTGGCTTTCCAGGGAATTAATCTATGATGGAATGTTCCCAATAACTTTTATGCTACGCAAAAGGTGTGTTATAGGACAAAATGAACTGTGCTAAGAAAAACATAAGAAACAGAAGGATCACATACACCATAGGAAATTGATATGACCTTTGAATCAAGAATAGTTTTTGAAAATTTTAACTGAGAGGTTTGAAGCATGTGCTTTCAGTTACCAACCAAAGATAAGTGATGGATAAATTTGAGCTTGATGATTTTGAAATATTGTATTTAAGTTGAGGATTTTCCTGTCAATGAGAATTATGTACACCAGAGTACTATCACCAAGAGCACCCCCATTGGTTTGAACACCAATGCTTTTAACTGTTTTCTTTTGGTGTTCAATCCAATATGGAGGAGCAATTAACCAACCCCCACCTACCCCCTTCCGTTTAATACATCAAACATGCACTCTGTCCTTTTTGTTTGCTTGTTGGCTTGGTTGAGACCCCCCCCCCCCCCCCCCTAATTGGACCATTTGTGTTTTTTCTTTTCAAATTAATTTTGTTTGGGTGCTATTTCTAAGGTGGCAGTAGACCTTTTTTTCTTAATTTATGTAATAGTTCATTTCTATGGTTGTACTCCTTAATTTCGAATTTATACTATCTATTATGTATGTTAAAATGTTTTTCGTTAAGTTTTTAATAAATTTATATATTAATATACAAATATCGACAACTATAGATTGTAAATAGAATTATAATGTCATCATTTAATGTAAAATATTCATGAAAACAATGAATGAGTGGATGGTGGGACCCATAAATAATGGCTTGAATTAATGTGTGGGTTTGTTAAAGAAAAAGGGTGTTTGATGAATGATGATGATGATGATGATGTGGAGGAGATAGTGTGGTAGGTGATTGATCAAATGAATACAAATGAATTGATTACCAATGTGGATGCTGAGGGCGAATATATAGTTCTATATTTTGTATTTCTGAAGTAGTGTAGTATAAATGAACTTGGGCAAATGGTGAACTATGAGCAATATGGAAGTTTTTTTTTTTTCTCTTCTTTTTTTCTTTTCTTATGCCTCTTATTGACCATTGATTTATTTACATATATAAATGGCTTACAATTCGTGCTTAAAATGTTTTTTCATTGGTGCTTTGTATTTAAATGTGAAACAGACTGAAGAGTTCCTTGCTGGAATGAATCTCTTGTGGTGCTATGACTTTGTTGAACAATCTTGTGAGTATATAGTAAAGCAACTTACAAGGATGCAGAAACAAGGGTATGACCCAATCACATGACTAAATCAGCTTATTTCCATTTATTGAAAGTGTTGCATATGTTTGTATACCTGTATGCCTATGCACTAGTAAGTATTATATTTTCTGTTCATATTGCTTTTAGCCATGGTTTATACAATTTATAGCCTAAATCATCCTTGTTTATTGAAGTTGAAAATATGCAAGCCAATCATCAGTTCCATGGTAATGATATACTAATTTAGTTACTAAAAAATAATATAATATTTGAATTCTGTCTGGAAAATATTAAGATACTAGACTTGCATGGTCTTAATTAAAAATAAGATTATGAGCTCAGTTAATATGCACTCTTCCTACTTGGTTTCTTATAACAAGAAGCAAAAAATTTGGTCCCAAATGAGAAAGGTATCAACATATAGGGATAACTAAGCATAGGCTTAGGATATTTGTGCGCGATGCACCTCTTTATGATTTAAGTATATGATACTGTGTGAAATCAAGCACACAAGAAATACTCATCTGAAACAATTAGTATCGTGTTTATGGACATTTAGGTAATTGTGTTTATGGAAATTTAAGGTTGTTGCTTCTGTAACTATTATTGTTTTTGTGAAAAGCTAGAGTAAGAATACAGAAAGAAAGTACCAAATAAGTTACGAATGCATTAGAAAGAAAGTGGATGGAGTCGGAATAGATGAGAAAATTAGATACACATGTTTAAGATGGGTGTACATAGGAAGTGGAGGGAGACCCATTGCATGAAGAATTTAGATTAACACATGTAAGATGGTTTTGACATGTCATTGGAGATCTTTAGATTCTGTATGATGAAAGGTTGAAAGTAGAGAGTTCATAAATCAAACTTAAATGGGAAGCGGAAGACCAAAACAGACCTAGAAAGAAATGATTAGAAATGATATTTTAAATCTAAATGAGAACATGTGTGTTGAGCAATTACTGTGGCAGATACGATCCCATATAACCGGCTCCACACAGTGAGTGATAGCTTAGTTTGGTGTTGTAGTAGTTATAGAACTATGTTACTATAAAAATATTTTTCACTAGGTTGTTTTTTTTTTTTTTTTTCTTGTGAGGATAAAAGCATATCTTTCTGCATTGTTCCTTCACTCATTATACTTGGAGTATAGTATTAAACGAGCATAGCTTGTTTTGGGTTCTCAAATTCATTTAAAATTCTCTTGTTGGATTTTAGAGGGTTGTGGTGGTAAGGATTTAGATGCGGTAGAGGATCATTATATGTGCTTTGTGTTGGTCAGAGAGGGTAGAACAGAATTAAAGAATTTTTTAAGAGTTTCGGAATCAAAAGATGATGTATGGCTATAGGCTGAAGTTTAGAACACTTTTGTGGGCTTCCAAGGTTAGAGATTTTTAAGGAATATTTTTTTTGTTTGTGAGTGAAACTGGTTCCTCTAGTGTGGACATTCTGTTCCCCTCTTGCACCTTTGTTTTATTAGTACAATTTCAGTTTCTTATCTTTATCTCTCTCTCTCTATATATATATCATCAGTGGGTTTTCACTAATAATATGTAGAAGTCAATGCTCTAAGGTTTCTAGCATTTATGTTCTGCAATGCAGCTTGATGTTTCTGCAACTTCAGGCTGTATCACAGAGCATGATATTGACTTTATCCTGTCAAATTGCATTTGTCAACAGGGAATGCCCTGAAGAATGCAGGGAGGCAGTTGCATCGCTCATGTATGCTGCTGCAAGGTTTTCCGATCTGCCTGAACTGCGGGAACTCAGAGATGTATTTCAACAGAGATATGGAAATGGTTTAGAAGCTTATGTTAATCAGAAGGTAATGCCCCTGCATAATCTGTGGAAATATATAGTAATCTTACAAGCTTATATCAACCACTAACCTGCTTCATTTCTAATTGCTAGTTTGTAGAGAAATTATCTTCTAGGCCTTCTCCAAAAGAAAAGAGACTCCAGGTACTGCAAGATATAGCTTCAGGGTTCTCAATAAAGTGGGATTCTAGGGGGTTGGAACGGACAATGGCCACTCCTTCAATAGTTGCACAGGTAAATTTCTGATCATTTACAATCTTCTTTTAGATATAATATAATCCATGCCATAACTTCTTTAATTTTCTTCAATGCCTAAGCCTTCTAACATGACAAAACAAGTTTGTCAAACCTTTTTATCTGGCCATTTTTCGTCGGATTCCGACACGTGACATACACAAGACCATAATATGCATCAAAAATATCTCTTTAAAATATGTCATTGTCCAAATAATTTATTTAGTGAGGTAAAACCGTAAAAGACCATAATATGCATCAAAAAATACCTCTTTAAAATATGTCATTGTCCAAATAATTTATTTAGTGAGGTAAAACCATAAAAGACCATAATTTGCATCAAAAAACACCTCTTTAAAATATGTCATGTGTATGTCATGTGCCGGAATCCGGCCAAAAATGACCGTAAAAAAAGTTTAGTGGTTTAAGTGTCAATCACGAACAGTTTATGTATATCAGTGCAACAAAAAAAAAAAAAGTTCGGTGATTTATGTGCAAAATCATTGATAGTTTGGTGATGTTAGTGCAATTAACCCTAACATTAATGATATAAAATACATTTAAATGTAATACAATTGTAATTTGGGAGGGAAATCGAATCCTGGATAGAGCGACATGTATCATTTAGTGATTATTACTTTAGTATATAGTAAAGATTGACTTACATAGAAACACAATGGACAAGATGTCATATTCATACAGAGAAAATGAACCATGGAGAACTCTTTTCCACTTATAACAAAATTGGACTTCAAAAAGTAAAATAAAAATCCTTGATATCTCTATGGATGATACCCCAAAGCAACTTTAACCTTTACCCCGTCCCATACTCTCTAGGACTTATTAGCATCCTCAAAGATTCTCAAATTCATTTCTAGGAAATTGACCAATACAAAGCAGGCATGATTGCACCCATAGCACTTGGCCTTATTCTTTATGAAACCTCGAAGACTTGAAGAGAGCAGCTCAATGACAGAATCCAGAATAATCCCAACTCATTAAGTTTTAACACTATTCCATAAATTAAGAGCATAGGAGCAGTGCAGAGGACGTGATCAAGATCTTCATATCATAATTCACCAATTTGAAGATTGAAGGACTAGTGGAAAATGTCTCTGCAAGACTGCAACACATCTCAACTAAGCAACTTACCCAACATGATCAACCATGAAAATAATTTCGTAGGTACATCAACCTTCAAACAGCTTTGAACCCAGTTTCAACCGAGTAGAAGAGGAGGAAGAAGAATAGTTTACTTGTGTGTGATGCAGAGAAGAATGTCATTGATATTGAAAGAGAATTTTATCTTCAAAAAGAAGAAAATGCCTTTGAAGCATTGGGTGAGAATTGGTCACTATCTTACAAGGGAAGGCCTATGTTCCACTAACAATAATACACCCAACTTGGTACATGGATACATAGGAGGGTAGGACAATGTTTACAAGAAATATATTAGTGGTTTCATCATTTACTCTCGGATTGTCAAAATCAAGCGCTTACCACTGGACCAAAAACTATAGCTGATAGTTGAGGTGCATCTTTATTTCCTTAAACCTCGGTAGTGCAGACCACCATCCATTGATCATACAACACTGCTTATTCCATGGGTGCAATTGTTGAGAAATCCAACAACAAATCCTTTGATCACACAGCCCAGAGTGCTTTTGAAACTTGCACGAAAGACTTGGGAGTGAGGCTACATGATGGAGGTCACCATAATAATAAGTGTATAATCAACATTCTAAAAAAATGAGAGCTAATATAAAAACCTAGATGTGAATAATATCTTCTAATATATCTAGGTTCAGTTGTATAAGTCTGTCTTTTTGTATTTTGTGACAAGTTGACTACCTCATATATTGCTCTAATTTTAAACTCGTCGTTGTTAGCTTAATTTTGAGTTCAGATTGTGAGGCTTTCGTAAAGCACCTTGCTTAATAGTTTGCAAGCTGAAGTCACTCTAATTTTTATGACCTCTCCTAGAAAGATATGACCAAACATCCATTAAAAATTACTTCTTCTTGGATTATTTTGTTATATAACCTTTTAGGTTTGATCTACTTTTAAATTCCCAAGTCATAAATTAAAATAATGTCTTGATATTTGTTACTATTTTATTGACATTGTGTCTTATTTTATATTCTATTTGAAATAGGACTTTACATTTTGCTAGTGATAATTGTGAACATATTTGTAATCACATGCAATTTGTGAGATGGGGAAAAACCTCTCGGTGGTATCTACAATTTGTAATTTTTGTAAATGGGTGCTACTGGGGTGATTTCTATTGTTTACCATTCTTCTTTAGTTGAGTTAGTTTAAATATGATTGAAGCTAATTATGAAAAAAATGAAAGTCCATTATATAGCCGAGTTATCCTCATTAGAGATGAATAACTTGTTATGACATTTACTGAGCATATTTGAAAGGTTCATTATATTGTTATGACTCGTATGGACCTCCATGTTTTATGACTAGTTCTTAATTTACATGATTGTCAGGTAGATAAACAAAAAGTGGATATAGCGAAACAAAGGCCTGGACTTCTGGATGAGAAAAGCAGAGTACAAAGCTCTGGTGAAAGTAATAATATCTGGAGAAGAGATGGAGGGGATCTTCACATTTCTAGAAGGAAAGATGCTATTGAGTACAAAGAGAAGTCACTCTTGAAGAGTGGAGGAAGTAGTTCTGAAGGTGGTGATGATGCCGTTTTCTACCATGGAAGACAGGGGTTTACTGAAAGCAAGCGTCCATATCCTATTGCGAAGAGTGATGCTGAAATGAATGCAGAAAGATCAAACATTTCATCTCATGGGAAGATACTGGATAATAATGCACGTATTGGATACACGAGACATAGTAATGGTATCCATAATGCAAGGAAAGGAGAAAGCGCAGAAGCATTATTTCAGGATAAGACCAATTTTGCTCCCAGTTCTGTCGAACATTTGGTAAATACTGAAAAGGCTGTTTCTCCCGATAACTCAAGCAAAGGACTGGATGAAGGATCTAACAGATTGAAATCTTGCTCGAGTTATGGCCTGCCTCCACCATATACCAAATTGAACCACAAAATCTCTCAGCCTCCATATATAAAGAAGCCGAAAGAAGACAAATACGAACTCAATGGAGACTCTCAACATGCTTTGCCTAGTCTGGATAAACACTTGATTGATCCTAACCCCTGCAACAGAAGTAATGTAGCCAACAGCTCAGGCGGGTCCTGTGGTGATCCCCATGAGCATCAAGAACAATTTCTTGGCCCTGATAAAATAAAGAGTTATGGGCACGAAAAAGAGCTTGATTATCAAGATCAGAAAATCCCCTTACCAAAACCACGGTCAATTCGAAGGAAACACCATAAATCATCATCAGCATCCAGCCACAATGTTGTGGATGCTCTTGAAGATGTTGGAGGTAGTGTAGGTAGGAGCTCAAGTAGTAGGAGAAAGGATCATTCTAAAAAGGGCTTGCATATGCTATTAGACGAGGAGCACCATAGAAAATGCGATGAGGAAAGGATGATTGATAAATTGTTGATTCATTACAGCAAGAAACCATCAAGTTATGATGAAGCAAAGTTGAGGAAGAAGTTAACTGCTGATGGTGAATCATCTGTGCATGATGGGAATCGTGAAGCGATTCCACTTCCAAGTCGATCAGTTTCTCTTCCTCATGAACAGGTAGAATCAAAAAAGGTCTTTGCTCGTTCCAACACGTTCCAGCCAGATCACCAGGCACGGCACGTGCATCCCAAATTACCCGACTACGATGATCTTGCTGCTAGGTTTGCAGCCCTCAAGGGTAGATGAATGAGTGACAGAGGGCTAATAGAGTGTGATAAGGTGATGAATGTCTAACTGTTGTATTGCATGACTGCATGTGATCCTAATTCAAGAGTGTTAAAGACAGATCTATAGATTCTTCTAATGTTAAATTGGAGATACAATTAATTCTTAGGCAATTATGATTTAATGCCAAGTAATATATACGATTTATTACTGTAAAACCTTAATTCAGCCCCTGAACTATATGATTTAAGATGTTATATTAATCACTGCAGGTTATGTTATAAATGTTATTCTAATTAATCAATCTGCTGCAGCCATAGCCGAACTATTTATAGTAATCCAATGAACATAATCCTTGTGCTTGGAAATATGTACCCAAGAAGTCATACAATTATTTTGTTTTAACCTTATAACCATTTAATGAATTCTGTATTTGTCTCTTGATCCAACTTTATATTTCCATTTAAGAATCCACTTGGGTTACCACGACCCCTATAGCTCAAGTGGTATAAGATGGAAATTGTGATATGATCTTACCATGTAACCCTAATGTTTTTCATAGGGTTACAATATATAATCGAGTAGGTCTTATATGTGACAATCCCACGAGCTCTTTTACATATGATCACAACATTATGATCTAACCTCCTGCACTAAACTTTTTTTTTTTTAAACAGAAGAACAATTTTATCAATGGACAATTCTATACACACCCACTCAATACTAAACACACCCATAATTAAATCAAAATATTTCCACAATTTCTAAACACACCCCACAACATTACAATTATACCCTTTATGAGTAAAAAAACAAAATAACATCAAATACTTTATACACCCCACCCACCACCCAAATCTCTCACACACCCCATCTATCAAACAAAAACTCCAAATTTTTGAATTTGAGGAAGAAACAAAAGTTGATTCAAATCTACCGAACATTTGATAGTGCGTACGGCGTGTAGTCGAACGGGGGTGAAGGAGTTCGATCAATCCAAGTCTACAACTTACCATGGATCCTAATGAAGTACAAAACCCACAAAGTAAGTGTCATGCCATTTTTTTTTAAAGAAATTTGTCATATACTATGTTTAATGGGGTGAAATTGTATGAAATTTGTGTGGAAATCATATTTGGGTTATGAGTTTAGAGTTTAGATACTTTATGTGTTCAATTTGATGAAATTTGAGTTGAAATTGGACTTGAAAATTTGAATCCCGTAAGTTTGAAATTCTGGGTATGTTCGGCCCTGGTTAGCCGAACACTGCTAAGTGTGTTCGGCAACCGGCCGAACGTGTGCAAGTGTGTGCGGCCACCCGCCGAACAAGTTCTTCAATGTTTGGCTGCTTGCCGAACAGGTATGAAAATGTTCGGCCACCTGCCGAACACCTTCTAAGTTGTTCGGCCTACCACCGAACACTTTGAGGTGTGTTCGGTTGTCCTCCGAAAAAAATAGTGTTTGTTCGGCCACCTGCCGAACATGTTTCGTATAAGTTTGTTTTCCTGTATGTTTTTATCAAACTTACTACACTTGTATTATATAAATTGGCATATCTTGTGGATTGACTTTTACAACTTTCTTTTGTAGTAGTGTATCGAAGGAGACGACCTACTGCGTCTAATAGAATAAGACGTGAATTACAAGAAGAGAGAATCGAACAACCAGTGCCGTCTTCTTCTGCTCTTCCTCTAATTGAGTATAATGTGGAGGAAGCAAATACTCTCCCTGAAGTTCCCCAGCCAATGGAGGATGAAAATGTTGATGATGAAGGGGGATTGGAAGATGATGACGAGGCCGACGATGAGCTATTGACTGGTCCTTGTCCGGGTGGTCCTATTGACCATCGTTTGATCCCCAGTTTCAAGACACATGTGGCATATGATATCTGGAATGGGGTGGAGAGAGACGTCTTGAAATTTCACTGTCACACAACGAAGATAGAGACGTGGAAGTTTGTGAACATGGTGGATAACTTCAAAGATATGATCGAGCGAACATAAATCTCAGACCTCGGATGGATTTCGTATAAGACTCCGAACAAGAATCTGCTATGCACTTTCGTGTAACGTTGGCAACCAGAGACTAACACGTTCCACATGTCATTCGTCGAGATGACTATTACGTTGGATGACATATATTATCTGACTCAGCTTTCGGTCACTGAAGACCAGTTATGGTGCCCCAAGGCAGAACCCGGCCAGAGATTCCAATTCTTCTCATGTAGAGGTTATTGGGGACCGGCACCGATGAGAGCTATGAAGCCCTTTCCGGTCACAGGGGTAGCTCGGTTCACTTGGAGTGGCTTCGTTTTCGCTTTGAAGCGGATTCGAGCTCGCCGGATGAAGACGTGAGAACGGCTGCTGCACGTGCATACATCTGGTTTGCTTTGGGATGCACGATCTTTTCAGATAAGAGTGGTTCTAGAGAAGATTCAAAGATCTTAAGACTATTGGATGGTTTCGATCATGTGCAAGAGTATGCCTGAGGTGCAGTGGCCTTGGCCTTTTTGTATCGACAGTTGGGCCTGGCTTCGAGGAGTGGTGTGAAGCAGATGTGTGGATATTTGACTTTACTTGAGGTACTACCGTTTTTCTATCTTTTTATACTAATGTGTGGATGTTTGCTATCTTTTTATACTAATGTGTAGCTTGGTTTTAATTGTGTTAGGCTTGGATATATGCACATTTTCCAGTGTTTAGGCCCACCTAGAATGGACATTACCGGGTAGATGAGGCCATTGCACGAAAGTGGATCCAGAGAGCTCATGCTGGAGGCAACCAAGAGCGTGTATTTGCTATACGTGAGGTGTTAGACAACATGACGGCCCATAATGTAAGTGTATACAAATCCTTATGCATTTCATATCAACAATGTAGGTGTATATTTGGATGTAATTGTATTTTTTCGTATTTTGAACAATATAGGTTGATTGGACCCCTCATAACGATGTTCGAGATCACCTCTCTCGACCAGATGTGACTTTCTTCCACGGGTGTATACGGGTATTCGACTGCGTTGAGCCTTTCCATCCGGACCGAGTGCTTCGTCAATTCGGCTACATTCAAAGGATACCAGTAGAACCCCTTGTGCCTAGTGTAGTCCGATATGGTAACAACGCTTTGAAGTACAAGATCACTTGGGATGCTCTTGGAGCTTACTTCCGGGTATGGAGGAACCATGTGCTTTCCATACAGGATCGTGGACGAGCTGCTAATCCACCATGGGAATGCGTGGATGAGTACATGGATTGGTGGAACACGGTGTCGCACCCAGTTATCTAGAACCCGTTGAATGTGCCACCGAAGCACGTTCAAAGTAGCCGGTCAAGAAGGCCCGATCCCTGGGCAATGATCGCTGATGCCCGCAGACATTTGGATCCCGTCTACCAACAATGGCTAGAAAATGCCGATGGGATGGACCTTTCGAGTGTCATGCCAGCCATGGTGGGAGCATGTCGTTCGTTAAACATTAAGTATCAACCGGAGAGCTCTAGACGAGCGGCAGGCATGACTCGTAGAGGTCGTAGATCATAGTTTGATTGATGATGCTGATTTTTAACTATGGTTTAACCTTATCTTCTAAGTTTTATGGTTTACGTTGTTTGCATTGAACGAAACACAGTTTATTCGAACTTGTTGTAAGAATTGCCTTGAAGTCTTTATTTGTCTTTAGTTTGATTATTCGTACCTATTTGCGTTGGAATACTTATTTATCGTTACAGAATATACTAATTGGGTGAGAATTCCGTATATCCACAAAATCCGAGCAATTGTGTGTACCAAAATGTGACTGTTCGACAACTACCAGCCGAACATACTGTGCAGTGTTCGGCAACCAAGAGCGTGTATTTGCTATTCAAGTGGTAGTACCCCTCCTCCTTCAATTTCCCCAAGAAGTACTGCATCTGACTTCGTCCTCCATGCTCTACAACTTTATGCTTTTGACGAGCATTGTATAGTGTCTTCAGTGTAGACTCATTTTCCTTAAAGGATTGCTTCAAAGTGCTCAAGATATCTTTGGGCTTTGCTTGGTTTAGTGAAATGTCAAGAACAAGCTGATCCTCAGCAGGCGTTAGACGACCTGTAAATGAATGTCTGACCAAATGCCTGCCCATTGGGTGATTATGCAAACCACACACCATCTCTAAGCTCCAATGTCCGAGCTCATTCACCTGCACTCCTTTTAGTATAAAAGGGCAGTCACATTTTTTAGTGCCGGTGTGTTGTGAAGATACTGGCTGCTGCTCAGTGGAGTCCGAACTATTTGAGGCCAATCTCTTCTTTGGTAGGCGATACTTACCACCTCACTCACATCCTAAAAACACTCTAGCGCGCCTGTCACTTTCACCACTGTCACTTCGTCTAATAAGGACAACCATGTTTAGACATATTCCAACCTTGTACGCCCAACTAACTATTTCCTCACGACTCTAAAAAATTTCAGTCGTCAAGAACTCCTCCGAGAAATCAATAAATTGATACATTAGATCATCATTCGACTCTTGAGGTTGGTTAATAATCCTCATTTCCACCCCATCTGATTTGTTTTCCTATCATATGCAAAAGAACAACAACATAAGTATATTTTGCTCAATATATCAATTCAAATCAAAAGGATGTGCGTCGTAAGAAGGTCGAAAAGTAAAAATTGGATTTGTTCGGCCAAAACCATCCGAACAACATGCATTGCGTTTGGCCATGACAAGCCAAACGTGCTTCAACATGTTCGGCCAAGCCAAACGTGCTTCAACTTGTTCGGCCAAGCCGAACGTGCTCCATTTTGTTCGACATCGGCCAAACACCGTGTGATATGTTCGGCGTGTTGCTGAACACTCTTCAAGGTGTTCGGCCTGTGCTAGCCGAACGATTGTCGCGAACCTTTTTTTTTTTTGCTGTTTTTACGAAAAAATCAAACCATAGTAACAAATTTAAACACTTACATTGTCCATATTTTGATCTCCTTATTCCTTTCAAGATGCTTTGAACTAAGGTACTCCCTCCGTCTCCCTCCGTCCCACTTAAAACTGCCTACTTTGACCGGTACAGAACCTAAGAAAATACAGTTGACTGTGATTGTAGAGAAAAGTTTATGCTTTTTTCACTTTAATTAGGCAATTGATTAGTATGTTAATTGTAAAAGCAGTAAATGAATATAAAATGAAAAATAAAATTGATAATGCAATATTGGAGAAACACACCTGCGCTACTTAAAATTAAAATTTTAAGGTGGGAAAACCTCCCACCAAATCATAAAAAATTACAACATAGGTTCTTTACAGAAAATGGACAAAATTCCCACCAAATCATCACACATTCAAATCCTATTGTTCTATAAATACACTAACAGATGCATTCAATGCATTTTCAACAACCAACAACAAATTTACAAGTGAAAATTTCAGATTCAAGGAAAATGACAAACAACCGAAAAGGTACAACACATTTATCTCCATCAGCACGACTTCTCATAGCTCAGCGGCTTCTTGTAAACAACAACAACGGTGTTTTGAATAATGGCATCACTGCAGAGTAAGGCTACGTCAACCTTCATCTCAACTTAAAAGGTTTGATGAGGAAGCCATTCCCTTCTCCAAGAGATACACAATCAGGAGGTTAGCAAAAGAGCTTGAAATCAGTAAATCAAGTGTGGGCAGGTGGGTAAAAGAGGGCAAGCTTAAAGCACACACAAATGCAATCAAACCAGCCTTGACAAAAACAAACAAATTTAACAGAATCAAATACAACATCTGTTTCTTGCACAAACACATGAACAACAACAAGATCACTTTTGAAAGCATGCACAATGTAGTTCATATAGATGAGAAGTGGTTCTATATGCAACGGGCAAGTGAAAGAGCTTATAAACTGAGCTCAGATGATGAACCTTACAGAACATGTAAAAGTAAGAGATTCATTCCTAAATGTTTATGGCTGCTGTGGCAAGGCCACAATACACAAAGCAAGGGGAATTGTTGTTTGATGGGAAGATTGACATCTTCCCATTCATACAAGTCCCAGCCATCAGAAATTCTGCAAACAGACCAAGGGGTACAATGGTTACAAAACCAATTGACTCCATAACTAAAGATGTCATTAAGAGATGCATTTTGGAAAATGTAACTCACAACACTCAGATTTTTCATCATTTAATGTGTTTAGTAAGTCTCCTAAAACTGCCCTAATGTTATGAATAACTATTGAGCTAATTGTGGCATTACTAACACATTTGTGGTGAATTGTTTGCTGTTTTTTTCATCACATGGCACATCATAGATAATCCCAGCAATAAAGGCAAAGTGGCCAGCAAATGCAAGTAAACAAATTATCATTCAACAAGACAATGTTAGACCTCATTTAAGCAACATAAATTCAGATTTTAGGAGGGCTGCCACAGAAGATTGATTTGATATTAAGTTGATGTGTCAACTACCAAATTCACCAGACACAAATGTGTTGGATTTAGGCTACTTCAGAGCTATTCAATCATTGCAGATTGAAACCCAATCCTACAATGTTGATGACTTGGTTGCTAATGTTCTTCAATCATATGAAGAACTAGAGCATCCAAAGTTGAACAAAATTTTCCTCACACTATAAGCATGCATGGTTGAGATATTAAAGGTAAATGGAGGTAACAATTACAAGCTGCCTCACATTGGAAAGACATCACAAGCAAGAAATGACTCATTGCCAATGACAATTGAAGTGGATGAGGCACTTGTAAGGCAAACAATTAACTTTCTGATTGCAAAGGAAGATGCCACAGAAAGTTATGACATTCATGGCATTCTAACAGATTTAGGTTACATGTAAAGATATGTTAGAAATCTTTTGTCCTTTTGGTTTTTTGTTTACAGTGTAAACACACATGAAGTGTTCATTTTGCTTAAACTGTAAATAAAGAATGATTTCTTACTTTGGAATGCATGTTTTATCTCCCTCAGACAAATTTCATCACATGGATGTACTTATTGCCACATTTAGGGTGAGATGTCAACTTTAATATAGCTTAATAACAGACTATATCAAGCCACTACATGCAACACCCTATCTCACTAATCATTTTGAATGAGATCATGTTGGGCATTATCTTGAATGAGCTACCATGCAACTAATCATGCATTAAAACTCACTAATCATGTTGGGCAGCATCTAAGTTCAATCAACAAGCAAAACATCATATTGAATGAGCTACCATGCAATTAATCATGCATTCAAACTCAGCAGTTTTGTCCTCAATCACAGAAATAAAGTTGGACAGACTCCAGTAGTCATCAAGCATAAGAATAAAGCTGGACAGACTCCAATAGTCATCAAGCACAAAAATGAGCTTACCTTAGAACAGATGTGTCATCAAGCTGGACAATAGCAAGGGTCATCAAGCACCAGAACAGAAATCAGCAGAATCATCCAAACATTCAACAAAATAAGCCTCAGAATAATCATAAATCATCAAAATCATCATAAATCATCAGAAACAAGCAGAATCACAGCTTTTCCTTAAGCTTTACACATGATAAGCCTCAGAATCAACACAATATAGAACAGAATCATCACAAAAACATCATTGGACTCAAAAATCAACATTATTTCATCATGAGCCTCAGAATATACACTCAACATCATAAAGCAGCAAAATCATAGCTTTTCCATCATCATAACACAGTTTACAAGCCTCAGAATATACACTCAACATCATCAATCAGCAGTATCACAACATTTCCATCATCATAACACAGTTTACAGCCTCACAATATATATTCAACATCATAAATTAGCAGAATCACAGCTTTTCTAGCTTAATAACACATGAACAGCCTCAGAAACATCATTGGTCTCAGAAATCACACATGCATTTCATCATCAGCCTCAGAATATACACTCAACACAGGAAATCACAGAAATCATGCTTCCCATCATAGCCAACACAGGAACAACCTCAGAATCATCACAATATACAACAGAATCTTCACAAAATATCATTTCAAAAGGAACAGAAAAATAACCTTTCAAACACTGGGAACCCAGATCGCCAAGCATTCGTAAAAGAACCGAAGCATTTCAGGATCCAGCTGCACCGATCTGAAGAGGGGTCCCTCAATCCCAAAAGGGAGAGCATCCCCACCTTTTGTGAACTCACTCTCCGGGACGAATGAATCCTCCGAATCTGGAATGAAAGCCTCATGAGCCTCAGAATCAGAGAACTCCATCCGGACTTGAATAGAGGCTTCAGACAGAACCCGACGAGGGTTAATCAGAGAAATAACAAGGGTTAACAAAGCGAACGGGTCTAGGGTTTTAGATCGACGAGAGTAAACATGTGCTAGGGTTTCAGATCGACGGGGGTAAATATGGGCTAGGGTTCCAGTATGTCGAGGGTTCGGCGAGGGTTTCAGATTAGCAAGGGTAAAGATGGGCTACAATTCCAGATTGGAGAGGGTCTTGGCGAGGGTTCCAGATTGGCGAGGGTTACAGATCGGCGAGGAATCCAGATCGACGAGCAAACAACAAGTCCAACAAACACCGATCGATTAGGCCCTAAACCCATTCCATCATGAGAGAGAAAAAGAGAGCAAGGGTCTGGATTCAGAAAGGGAGAGAGTTTGATATCGAAAGATCGAAGACGACGATCAATTAGGGTTGAGGGAGAGGGAGTCAAGGATGAACATTTTAGATCACACAAGAGGTAAATGGAGGGTCGATTAGGGTTGGGGGTATTGGGTGGGTAGATTAGGCTGTTGTAATTAGGGTTAGGGTTTTAATTTAGGATTTAATTAAGGTTTTAATTAAGTCATTAATGACATTTTTGTAATTCTGTTGAAATTTAAAGGTATTTTCGTAAAATTTTCTTTGCCATTTTAAGGCTGACAAATTAGACTGGGACAAATGAAAATGACAAGTAGGCAGTTTTAAGTGGGACGGAGGGAGTATAATTTTTTCTTGTTGCTTGTTAAAAGTAGTGTTTTGAGAGTATGGGGAGTAAAGAAGGTGATATATATATATGTAGTGTATGAAAGTGAGGTGTGTCTAGTTGTTGTAGGAAGTGGGTGTGTGTAGTAATGTATTATTTAGGTTTTGAATTATCTTAATAATTGGGTTAGTAAGAGTAAATTGATAATTGTGTAAATATTTTAATTTTATATTATTTAATTGGGGTGTGTTTATTGAGTGTGGTGTGTATAGAATTGCTCTTTATCAAATTTCTTAAATTACTGTAAGAATTGCAATTCCTTTATGCTCCATTTGGATAGAGTGATTTGAAATTCTGGATTTGAAATGAGTGGATTTCAAATCCTCTAAAGTTTGAATGGATTTGAAATCCACCAAAATGACTCCAAAATTAGCTCAAAATGAAAACCATGGATTTCAAATCCACATCCATCCAAACACTACCGAAGAATTTGCTACCATGGATTTCAAATCCCTCCTCAAATCCACCCATCCAAATGGATCCTTAATGAATTGTGACATTTCAAGTATTATAAAATAATAAATACTATAATATAAAAAGAATTGTAGAGAATGATAGTGAGTCAAACTAGAAATTTATCATGTGGATGTGCTTTCTTGAATTGCAGTCATAGAAGAAGATCAGAAGAGGGATATTTTTTAATCTTTCTTCATCATTGATCTCACACTCTCTCCCATGGCGACTTCTTCAATTTCCATCGTCTTCACTCTCTCTCTCCTCGCTTTCTTCATCTCCTGCGAGGGAATCACCACTGCCCACGATGAATTGATCAAGTACGGCTTCCCAATCGGTCTTCTCCCCGCCAACATCGAATCCTACACCCTCAACCAAACCTCCGGCCTTTTCTCCGTTCTGCTCGGCGATTTGTGCCGCGTGACGCTGCCGCCGGACAACTACTTGGCCACCTACTCCCACAAGATCACCGGCAGGATTGTCGAGAACCGAATCGCCGAACTTGATGGAATCAGTGTTAGGGCATTCTTCAAGTGGTGGGGAATCACCGGCATTAGATCCAGCGGTGATAATTTGGTCTTCGAGGTCGGCGTTGTCACTGCTAAATATCCTTCCAAGAATTTCGACGTGTCGCCCCCCTGTGAAGGCAGCCGCTCTTCCTCATAGAGGTCCACGATTTTCATCTTCTGTCTTATGATTGATGAATTGCTGCGATAACTGTGGTTTTTTGTTTAGGATTAGTTGAAACCCTAGGAATTTGTTTACTTTTTTATTTGTTTATTTATCTGTTTTGTGTATCTATTTGATGATGATTATATATGCATGAAGTTGAATCACCACAGTTGATTTTTGACTATTTTTTCCATGTTATAGTTGCAATGTCCTTGTCTTAGTTGGTTCTCTACTTCTCTTCTTTTTTCCCCTTCTTTTTTCTCCAGTTGTGAATTGCCATTTGCAAACAATGAAATATTGGTTGGTGAAAAAGTTTCTTTTAGAGGTTCTCAGTCTTGAGCTTAACATATGCATACTTTTAAAATCTAGTAGCAGCTACTTAGTGCCTAAGGTAGTAAGGTCCTAAACGGTGTTAGCTAACATATGTTACGAGATTGCAAAGTTCAATATACCCAGAATCTATCTCCTTTGATGCCATTTGATGATGGCATGTTGCCCCCTATCACTATGTCCATCTTCATCTCTTGATCTTTCTCTTGCTAGGGAAAAGTTATGTATGGCATTCGAAGCTGGACAACTGTAACATAATAATATCAGGGGATTACAGGGTTTTGAAAGATAATCAATGGATGAATATAACTTTTAGCTTCTAATTTTCGTAAAATCTAAATCGTTGCCCTTCTTTCTCAAGTCAGCATTATCACTTCTTGCTTTACTTTAGTTTGATTGTAACTAGTGATCCAAAAAATGATTTGACCTAAAGTTTCAGGGTATGTCTGACCAAAGATTTCACCTACCCAATAGTGAAATCCTGCAAACAAAATGTTAAAGTCAATTTTTGAACTTTCTTTATTTCTGGAGTTTTCAATTATTTCCGGAACACTAACATCTACCCAGAGTCTTGTGTTTTATATTAAAGTCATGTTTTTGTCTTGATAGGTTCACTTGTCAGAATCTTATAGAATACATTTGAAGTAGGAGTGTTTTGGAGCCAACATGTCAACATGGAACCTTAATCATCGCTCAATTATTTATAAGCTTAAATTTATTTACATTTATAGGCCCTTGGGTGATGCCTTTAAATTGTCTAACTTCATTTCTTATTCTCTTATATTACTTATAAAAATCATGTATATTGAGTCCATACTTTACTTATATTTCATAAACAAGTAAAATAGGATTGCAAGCTCAAGACTGTACATCAATGCTGTTAGAAAAAAGTACCCATATCAAGGTTGTTTTTCAACAAATTGGTATCTTAACAGGCTTTATGTATTAAATTTCCTTTCTACTTGTACAAAGTTCAAATTGTTGTACTTGATCCTTCCCCTGTGCAACTGCACCATTTACGGCTGAAGTTTGGTTTCAGATTGTAAGTTTGAAAACTTTTCTGGACACAGTATAATTCTGTTTTAAATAATGTTCTTGATTGGAGTTCCAAATTTTCTTCTAGACTACTTTTGAGTGTCTGCAATTCTTAAGATTATGATTGTTTCTACTTTCTAGTTTTCCCTGGATGGATATTGGATGTCAAATTTCCAATCTCTGTTTGTGATTATCTCAAATTCCATCCACCAAAATCTAACCTATAAATTATACCTACAACAATCATTACCAACAACACATTTTCACAATAAAATACTTACACCAATCTTCAACCACAATACATTATTACAATAAAATATTATAAACATCAACCTTTTGCATGCATAAATTGACATGTACAATACTATCTTACCCAATAAAATCTCAAAACCAACATACAGTTTTCTTGGTATTTACCTGTATTACACAATCCATGATTTCTAAGTCAGATTTCCCCCAACCCACTTCTGCTAGAAATAACGTATTCTAAATGTAGCTTATTTCATATTTTCTAGAGAAAATGTGTTGTGTTCTCTTGACTAAAGGATGCAAAGACAATATGCTAGTTTACACTCAGTGATGAAAAATCTATCTAGGCATTAGTAGGCCTTTTGTTGTCTTCGTTTATGTGTATTGTGTCTCTACCACGAACCCCTTTTTCTCTTGTGGTGGTCAACACTTTCTTTTACTTTTAACTAGTGGAGGAATGAGTTGCATCCTGTTACTTTTTCATCAAGTGGATTATTTGAAGAGGTAAGAGATTCATGAAAATGAATATGAAGACACCCGTTAAGCTGTTTTAAAAAATGGTAGAAATATGCTTTCATAGAAGTCTGCCAAAGACAACAGTCTCAGAAATATAGAAGTTACTAAGTTATGAGACAAGAACCACAGCCTTACACATCTAATGCAAACAATTTTTTATAAATATGGAGGTTGGGCTAATCATTAGTATAAATTTTCTTTGGCGAACTCTTATTGTTCGCTTTTATGACAATTCTATTAGCTTAACTTATTTCAACTTGACTTTTACATCTGAGATGTCCTTATTATTCAGCAGAATCCATGTCTGTTACAATTGAAAATATCAAATTTCTTTCTCAAAAAAAAAAAAAAAAAGTATATATATATTAAATTTGTAAAAACACAACCATATGACTTGTATGCTTACAACTGGTATTTGTCATTTTAAGCATACCACAATCACATCTCTTGCTATGTTGTGTTTTTTTTCATATGGATATAATCTTTTTGCAGTAGAGAAAATTTTACCCCATCTTATTTATATAATTAATATTTATTTTGGTATCTGTTTGCTCTGCTTATTACTACAATGGTTGAAATTCGAGATGCTCGAATGTAATGTTATATAGCAATTATGGTTATTCCATTTACTTTTATTTGTGAGGCCATGCAGTTGAGCCAAGTTGATTTAGGATACCAAAAAGATGTCTTTATTTTTTCTTTTCCTAAACTACTTCATGATTCACAATACATTTACTTTTTGCATAACTGTGTTGGTGTGTTTATTTGTCAAATTGTTAGCTTGTCTATTCTCATGCTTTTCATTTTCAGCAGTTCAATGACTTAAAGCATCAGCTGGCACAAATTTTCATCCAATCCATTCTTTTCTTGTGGTGCTCTCTAAACTATGTTTTGTTGTACTGCAGGGAATATTATCGATGCTGGGAAGGAACGGGTTGATGCTCTCAGACAACACTGGTTATCATATCTCTCGCTCTTAGATTGAATAAGTATGTAAATATTTGGATGCTGTAATCGACTTGAGATGACTATGCAATATCTTATCTTATCTTTATCTTTATCTTTATATAATAAAACACAAACATTGCCAGAAAAAGTAATGTGCATATTTTCCCGCCAAAAATACCTTGCCAAAACTAGAAATTTTTTTAAATTTATTTAATAAATATAAATCATATTTGATGTATACATATAAATATATAATTAAGGTAACTTTATGATAAAATTCAATGTATATATATAGTAATTATAGAATGATTTTGTGTGATTACACTATTACGCACTAATTATGATAAAATCTAATTCAAGATATATACTAATTATATATTTTTTATGCTTCTTATTATACATAGTTTTATAATTATATATTTAATAAATATAAATCATGTTTGATATATACATACAAATATATATATATATATATATATTTAAGGAAACTTTGTGATACATTCTAATTATAGAATGATTTCATATGATTTCACTGTTACGCACTAATTTTTTAAATTTGTAAGTAATTCTAATCAATTAATCTTTGATTGGTATATATTTTGATATCTATTAATTGACTTTGATGAACTAATTATCTTTGATTTTTTTTTTTGTAAACAATGTAATATATATTGTATGTATAATTTAAATTGAATGGTCTTATATCAAGGAAAAAAATAATATTACGTACGTGATAATAAATAATAAACGATAATAAATACCTTTTCCTATTTTTGAAAATTAAAATTCTAAAAATTAAAATAAAATGATAATAAATAATATTACGTAGACAATTACTTTATTAGAGTATTCAATTTACATGCTTTATAATTAAATCAATTGATATGACAAATGTGATTTAATTGGAGTAAAAAAATGAACATGATTTATTTCCTGCCAATGTATTTAAATATATTTAGAAAAAATATTCTATAAATTAGGAAATAACCACATTTATGCCACACATAATGCACTAATTCCATATCCATTAAACAAATTTCAGACTATAAATTTAAGAGAATAAATTTAAAATTCACTCACATTTTCTCGTCACAAATTCTCAAATTCAATATTTTGTTCTTATCGACTCATGAACGATGAACGGTTCTCTCTCTCTCTCTCTCTCTCTCTCTCAAGTTTTTTAAGTACTTTGAGATTGGAATTGTTCAATGTGTGATTTATTTTATTGAATTTTGCATATAAATTAATTATTCTTACTTCAATATGTAGTTTTATTTTTGCTCTACTCTAATTATTTTTGTTCTGCAATGTAGGAATTCAATGATGAAATTTGAGTAAGAATTGTCAACTTTTGAACAAAATAAAAGTTGTAAAGCTTCGGAAGATTGAAAAGTTAGCTCTACAAGGTGGATTTTAATTTTTCTTAGATTTAAAAAAATGAATCTATATAGTTTTTTTTTTGGGGGACATTTTTGTCATGTAATTACTTATCTTATAGAGATATCAAAGACAATGTAATTAGTTGAATTAATTATTCTCCATACATATATAAATTAAGCAATGTAGTTGATTGGTTTTCATGTTGGAATTTTTTTATATAAACATTATTCCTTCTTTTCTCTTACATTATTCCTTCTTATATAAATGTGTATATATAAATGAAAAAAGTAATAGTTTCTATGTCCAAAAGCCTCATCTTAGATATGAAAAAAAAAATGTCAAAAAACTTATTTAATGTCGACTAATTTAAAACGAATCCGATTCACATAGATAATGAATGTACGAAATTGCCTACCAAAAATCATGTGATTATTACCAAAAAGTGTGGTGATTGATTGGATGTGATTAATTCACAATTTTTTTTAAAAATAAATGTATTTTAAAATTACATGTATTAATTCAAAATGTAAAAATGTAGTTGTTACCGAAGATTGTGGGAACTGATTAGATTATATATACGAGGCATATTATTATACAACTACTTTATTCTTCTAATAATATATATTGAAAATTTTGATTTTGTGATTTATAAATTAATGAATTAGTTGATATAATATATATTTAAATAATGACAAAGTACGTGTAACTATTTTGAATTATATCGGCATTCAATATATGAATCTATCGTCAATAATTTTTTCTTGAATTGTGGAGTTTGTACTTTATTAATTGATCAATTTGTTTTCTATTTATTAAGAAAGTTAGTTGCACAATGGCAATTTATGTCAATATTTTCAAAACTAATTGTAATTACAAAAATATCTTTAAATTTGTCATACATAGTGTATTGTAATACCATTGGTTTGTCACTTTATATGCTTATTAATTGATATCAAAAGAGATCTGAAAATTGGGAAATGTGCATTTATATTAACTATGAAATCATGCAATCAGAATAGCTAAAAAATTAATAAATTTTATGTCATACAAATTATACATATAATCATACAAACAAACCATACATTATAAATGAGGGAGAATTAACTTATAATCAAATAACTCTCTTTGATGGACTCAATGATGAATTATAGATTTTCTTGGCAGGTATGTTATTTATTTTGATTGTATTTTAATTAAAAATGTTTATTAGTATGTTGATTATGCAAAATCTATTTGAAAATAAATTGTATATATGATGTTTCAAATTGTATAGATTTTATTAATACATTTTTTGTTAAAAAAAATGGTTATTTTAACACGTTGATTACATTTGGCCAAAAGTTTAGACATCACTTATCAAATGAGAGATTAGGACAATAAAGTTTAGATGATTTTGAGTTAAAGATCGTTATATGTGATAGGTTCATAAAAAGATTATCACGGCAAGTGTATCAATTTTTTGAAAATTATTTGATTTTGTTAATCACTCTTACTTTTAATTATGTATCATTTAATTCTAAATTTTTTAAATTAAGTTGAAACATTATAATATTTACTTTTATTGACAATATACAAAGTTAATCTTCATTACCTATATATTTATAATATCTAATTAATAATTTTATTGTATTAAATTTATATCTTATTTCTTTTTCAAATTCTATATATTTATAATTGTATTTTAAATATAAACTTCATCCCCTGCATTCACGAATGCAGGGGTACAAAACTAGTGTGGTTAAAACCAAGGATAAAAATATCCTGATATATCTCCGATATATCCTCGATATTTCCATTTTTTCACGTGACTGAAATAAAAACGGGCTGTCACGATATATCTCCGATATTTTCATTTTTTGATAAAAAAATAAATGAAATATTAATAATTATTAGCTAAGTATCTATAAAAATCGTTATCGATTTCAATATCAGTGACTTCAAGTAAAAATTATAAGAGAATTCATGAATATCAAGGAAATATTGGTAAATATCACTGAAATATCGATAAATGTTGGAAAATATCGATAAATATCGGGAAATATATCGTTAAATATCGAAAAAATATATATACCGATATTTCCACCGAAACCGATATATCCATCGATATTTCCGTAAAATCAATGTACCGATATATCCATCGAAACTGATATTTTCATCCTTGGTTAAAACTAGTGAAGACTATTGGATGGAGTTGTATTCATGTACTGAAAGCACCCTAACATGGTGGTTGTTACAAGGAGATTTGTTTTTATCCATCAATCAAGTGAAAGTGTTGCACATAATGTTTAGTACATGTACATGATATAATGATATGGTGTACAAGCATATTGGTATATCGTGTACATAGTACATTGTACACCATATGATTTTATCGTGTACACGATATGACTATCCACATGCGCGTCCGAATCCACACTTAAACTCCAGCTCGTGCCCCTAACTTTTCTGTTACGTTCACCTTATAACCTTTTAGTTATATTCGTATAACATTTATGTTCTTCTAGTTTAAACTTTTGCAATGTATTACAAATCTATAATACCTTTTAGACTTTTATGCTGTATAATCTTTATGCATAATAATATAACATTTATGTTATTATTTAAGTACATATATGTACAATATTTGTACATAAAAATTATATTAATATAATATAGTGGTTAAGGGAAAAAATGTTTTTAGTCTTCTATGTTTATCTCATTAGAGTTTTAGTCCTCTAACTTTCAGCTTTTGATTTTTAGTCATCTATGTTTACTCTTATTAGATTTTTAGTCCTCTATCTTTCAACTTTTGATTCTTAGTCCTCTATATTTATTTCATTAGATTTTTAGTCCTCCAATTTTAAACTTTTGAATTTTAGTCCTCCATGTTTAAAAAATATAATTGTTATAAATTTCAAAACTAGTAAAATATGAATAATGTTTTTTTTTTAATTTTGTATTATCCATTTTCGACACAAAATGTATATAATTTATGTGAAATAAATTATTAGTTACTTAGTATCAATTTCATGCTAATTCTTTTTATTTTTCATATTCACAAAACTCTAAATCAATTGTAACAAGATGAAAAATAGAATTATCAATTACTAATAATTTACCATGGTATATGAAGGAAACTTTTGTTTTCTTGTGAGAAATAATAAATTGTAGCTAAATTAAAAAGTAAAATATGATATTACAAGTAAAAGGACAAAAAAGAAAAAAAGATATCTATTTTAGCTATTGAGGACTAAAACTCAAAAGTTGAAAAATAGAGGACTAAATGTCTAATGAAACAAACATAGATAACTAAAAATTAGAAGTTGAAAGATAGAGGACTAAAAATCTAATAAGGGTAAACATAGAGGACTAAAATTCAAAAGTTGAAAGTTAGAGGACTAAAAATTTAATGAGGTAAACATAAAGGATTAAAAAACATTTTTTCCCTTACTATAATATAAAAGTTCTGCTACATTACTTTGAATTTTTATATTGAAAAAAGTGTAATTAATATTACTTAGAGGTTATGATATATGTAAATGTTATATATCATAAATGTTATAATCATATAACATAAAAGTTACGACATAAAAAAAAGGCACAGATCTGTACCTTAATCTATCTAACTTGTTGCACGGATCATGATCCGTACTCCTAGTTCATAAGAACACTACTCATTGTTTAAATCTAGAAAAAAAACCAACTTACCTAATTGGTTAATATAATTGTTAAGATATATTTTAAGGAGAACAACCTTAAACTTTTTAAGGTGAGGATATCATCTCAATTGTTTTTTACATATATAAAGATATAAATTATATATATTTTTAGCAATAAACAAAAAAAAAAAAACTATATATATAATCAATTTGGCATATATATCGATCATCGAGATTTCCTATATTAAACAACCCCAACTTTGATGCTGAGAGAAAAGCCTCAAGAGTGATATGCTCCTATAAGCATGCTTCTTAATTTGTGGACCAAATCTGTAGAACGTGGGTTTAATAAATGAAATCTTGCATTATAAGATTGTGAAAATCATAGTTAAAAAACAATATTATGAATTTGAATTAGGGTCAATTTCTAAATTACTCATTTTCATACGTCAAGAAACTTATCTACTCATTTTTTTGGGAAATAATTTTTTACCCAATTTGGATAATGAAATGTCTATAATACCCCCCAACTTAAGTTATATTTACATAAGAAAGGTTCAAAAAATATCCTGGACTCGAGTCAACTTTTCAGATAAGGTGAACATGTCGTGAACACGGAATATAATATCCTGTTCACGAAATGCAACAAGGTTCAACATGTCGTGAATACGAAATATAATATCGTGTTCACGAAATGCAGAAAGGTTTGCATGTCGTGAACACTAAATATAATATCGTGTTCACGAAATGCAGAAAGGTTCGCATGTCGTGAACACGAAATATAATATCGTGTTCACGAAATGTAGAAAGGTTCAACATGTACTGAACACGGAATATAATATCGTGTTCACGAAATGCAGAAATGTTCAACATGTCGTGAATACGGAATATAATATCGTGTTCACGAAATGCAAAAAGGTTCAACATGTCGTGAACACGGAATATAATATCGTGTTCACGAAATGCAGAAAGGTTCAACATGTCGTGAATACGGAATATAATATCGTGTTCACGAAATGCAGAAAGGTTCACATGTCGTGAACATGGAATATAATATCGTGTTCACGAAATGCAGAAATGTTTAACATGTCGTGAACACAGAATATAATATCGTGTTCACGAAATGCAAAAAAGTTCAACATGTCGTGAACACAGAATATAATGTCGTGTTCATGAAATGAAGAAATGTTCAACATGTCATGAACACGGAATATAATATCGTGTTCACAATATGCTGATATATTTGTGGTTTATGTAAATATAAACTTAAGTTGAGGGCATTATTAACATTTCGTCCTAAAATTGGGTAAAAAGGTAACTTCCCGGAAAAATGGGTAAACAAGTTCCTACACTTGTCAAATTGGGTAATCAGAGGTATTTCCACTTTGAATTATGGGCAGGGCACCTAATAATATTTTGGCCTGAGTCCAAATTTCAAAATGGGTCCCTAATTTCTTTATGATTTTTTTTTTTTGCAAATTTAAAATGAAATAATTTTTTTTGAAGTATATTACAAAGATATTTATATTATGTTAAAAAAAACTTGAAATAATTACTTAAATACAACTCGTATCACAATTTAGAGATAAAATGTTAATCAAGTCCGTAGAATCAAGTTGTTCAGTAATTTAGTTTTAATGAGCTTCACCTTTGAAAACTTCTTTCTGCACTCGTTCCTGTAACGAGTATTGTTAACAAGATCTTGTAAGTAATGTAAGCATTTCTTTCTGCACTCGTTACTGTAACGGGCATCTTTAATAAGATCTTGTAAGCAATGTAAGCATTTGGAAAACACCCATCTATTTTTTTCAAATAATTCGTCATTCCAATCACAGATTTTATTTCTTTTGGCAAAGAACACTTCAACTAAATTATCTATTCTTTTCTTTTTCCTCGTATTCGGACTCATACTTAGGAGGAATTATATGAGAAATATATCCGGATTCTAACTTAGGCAGCATTATACAAGAAATGTAAAGTAAAAGTCAAAATTTTAAATAAATAAATGATCAATTAGTTTATCGATGAAATGCAAAAATTGAACATTATTGAATAAGTTACAAATAAATCGGTGAAGAACCATATAAAAAAAAAAATTATCTATTTCTTAGATGTGGTGAGCAATTTTCTTGATGTCAAGGAATATCTCTCCAATCAAAACTTATATATATAGTAATTGAATTAGTTTAAAATTTAATATATTATTTGTGATGGATAGTATTTATAAATTAGGAAGGGGGACTAGAATTCAAACCCCCAATTTCATTGAGTGGTAGACCACAACAACCACAACGGCACTTTCACTATTGTAATAAAATGTGACAAAAGATATATATACACATATATAGATATATAAAATAATCCAGGGTCCCTAAAAAGTCGCAAATTTTTCGAGCATGAGTCGATCGACTCACTTGACTCATATAAGGTCCGACCCTGATTATGGGGTTGGTTCTTTTTATGAATAAGATATTGAAACTGATATTAGTTCATCCAATCTACACTTGACATGCAGTACGTGGACAATCCACATCTATATCTTCGTCTTAGTCCTTGCGGGAAACCCAAATAAACTCTTTTATTCAGTGTTTCATCTTATATTTTAATATAACCATCTCACTGTCATATATAAAAGATGACATTATCAATTTATACATGACATGAATTGAAAATATATAATAAAATACAAGATGAAACACAACCTTAAAATATAGAATCATATTCGAGAAAACTGTGTGCTCACATTGATGTATATAATAAGAACAGACCCCATGGGAAACAGTAACTGCAGGGTCAGACCTAAGTTAGGACGAGAAGGTCGATTGGCTACGGCCCCATTATTTAAGGACCCCATTTTTTTTTTATCTATTATTATAAAGAGTATTTCATTTTATTAAATCATAAAAAGTTAAAAACAACACATCCAAATAATTAATCGTTATTACATCTCCAAATTCTTCTAGTTTTATGCTTAGGTCAAATGTTTTATTGATGTTTTGCTTCTCTAAATGCTAGAAGATTTAGATATTTTCAATGGTATATTGAAATTTAGTATTGTGTTTATATTTACTAGTATTGCATTTTTCCAATGTTTTAGATAGACAAAGAAACATATTGAAATTTGATTTATATACACAACTTTTTTGAAAGGAATAACTTTTTTAAATAATTTTGTAAGTTAAATTTATTGCTTAGACAAAATTATTTGATCTTTTCCAAGAGATCTATTTTTTCTACTCTGTCATGGACCCAAAACTGTCTAGACCATACTGGACAACTGCAAAATTTAATTCAATTTCAAAGTTGATTATTCAGACAAATCACATTATACATTGTTGCAAATATTAAAATAATCGAGTTCATGTTGTCCTCAAATTAATAGTAAACTTCAGATGGGATTATAAAAAACTAAAATAAAATAAATAATTGATTCTTGCTTGCTCAACATATATATCTCTGATTTGAATCATTTGATATAGCGTAGGCCATAGCTAGTAATGGGGGAGTGTGGGCAAATTTACAATCTATTTATGATGATGCTTTAAGTTGTCACTTAAATGTTGGATCCTAATTTTAATTACATGAAATATATTTTTAAATACACATTATTTATGTATGACTTATTGTCCTTTCAGGCCTTCTTTTATGTATTCATAATTAGTAACTATGGAGTAGGTGGATTAAAAATTGGATAGTCGTCTCTGTCCCAAAAGATTGGTTTAATAATCAATTTTAGTGTAATAATTATTATAATACTCAAATTTAACTTAATCCGCTAATTTTATCTTCAGTTAATTTGTAATTGTTCAGATAAATAAAAAAATGAATTTAATATATAGTTCTTCAAGATAATTGTATTGTACTTTGTATAGTTAACGTTTAAATCTCACAATAAAATATATTATGATGCATTGAATATTAATTTATGTTAAATTTCAATTGCATATATATTGGAGTGAGTTTTAGAGAAAAAAAAATACAAATCTCATAACACTTTGGTTCGGGGTTAGGACAATTCTCCTATCATAAAACAACCAAAAAGTTTGTTTGGTTAGGTGGTCAGACCCGATTAGAATAAACAGGCCTAGAAGAAAAAGAAAACGGTCCGGAAGACATCATGCTGATGTGGCGGGTTTCAGGTGGGTATATCATGAGTTTATTAACCCACCTCAAATGGTGGGTTTACAACCCCTAGAAGATGTCCTAGTTGCAACAATTGGAAACTACAGTAGGGGCCTCATTACTTATGTTGATACACACTTTACCCCTTGTTGTTCAAATATTTACAGTAGTGCCCCATATAAATAATCTTAAATCACACTCATTACAACTCATCCAAAGTTGTTTCCAAACCCCAGTCGTTCCCTTTCCACATTAAATTTTGGAGGAGTGTCGATTCGAAGAACTTGGCTGAAGAAGAATTGGCAGATTCTCCGTGTGGATGGATTGTCGGCACAACTCTTGAAGAACTCGATGCATGTCCTCGGCCTAACCCAATTTCACGTCTCCCAAATTCACCTTCATGTCTTCCACCCTCCTTTCAAGTCCGATCACTCGAAATTTACACCCGAGTCCGCTGTTTTGTGATTGATGTCCTACTTGGAGAAATCGATGTTGTGATATCTCACAATTGTTTGTGCCTTACCATGTTGGTGATATCTTACAATTTCGGGAAGCCATGAAAATGAGACTTATCCAAAAGGTTATAGTCTCTATTGCAATTTATTAGGGGCAATTTGAGTCATTTTAGGCATGTGGTGTAGTAACCTAGCAATCCAAACAAATAGTTGTGTAATATACCAACCCAAATAAATTATCATTACCCCAATCCAAACATAAATTTAAACTCTCTCAATTGCATCAAAACATACAATCCAAACAATCCAATACCTATCACATCATGAGTTATTAATCCCTCATGTAGCAAACCCAAACTGTCCCAACTATCTATCCAAACTAGCCTTTAGGTTCATATTTCTGGAAATGAGTGAGTTGAAAGATTTCAAATATTCTTCCAAATTGCTCAAGCATCAGTTTCAAACGAAAGTGCCGGATTTCAAATGCATCTCAAACCCAAACAACACAAATGAATTTAGAACTATATATGAATTTCAAATATTTCATCAAATCATTCTATTTAAACACACTTTAAATAGCTCTGTTAGGGAGTAGATCTTATATCAGACCGTCTCACAGATCTTATTATGTGAGACGACTTAATCTATAACCTACACTCAATAATTTATACAAAACCGAATTTGTGGAAAATGGTTCAATTAATGGGTAATAAGCATCCGTCTTATGAAAATTATCCATGAGACCGTCTCACTTGAATTTTTTTGAATATCAAAAGGATAATAATTTATAAGATAGATTTGAAGGAAAGAGATGGATACATGCATGGAGTGAGGAGCAAAGAGGGTATGGTATCTCATAAATGTAGAAAGGTGGAGAGCAGTTTAGAGAAAGACAGCTTTTGGGTTTTGTCATTCAATAGAAGGGAAAAGGGCCCCAAACATTTGCTTCTTTGCCAGAGATTGTGAGTCCCAACTTCTCCAAAACCACATGACTTGTCTTTCTATTATAAATAACATTACTATTATTCTTTTGAATAATTCATCCACATTTTCAATTACACTGCTCTATGAATCTATTCATGTGCCCTACTTTGTTATCTTTTTTCTCTTTTTTTTTTGTATTCTTCTTCTTCTTTTGCTAATATATGGATATTAGGAATTTGTCAATCATACAATCAGTGTTTGGTTGGTTGTCAATCAAAGTTCCATTTCATTATTAGAGAGCGAATAAAATATTTTCTCATCTAAATTAGATATGATTGATGTTTTTTTAAATTTGTATAAACTCGTAAATTTGGTGCATTTTACGCTTGTATACAAATTCTAATTGTACACATGTTTGAAACCAACATCCAAAACATGTTTGATAACGTGAAATGCTTCGAGTATAAAATTTATACAACAAGTGAAACATTATAAACTTTTTAATGAGATAGGGGGAGTGGAAGGAAAAGAGACAACAACTAGAAAACTTGAATAGTCTAGGTTCAAATCCCGATCTTCACAATTCGTATCTTTGTAAAAGTGGTGTACCATTTGAACTACATGTCTTGTGGTTTATGTAAAAAAGTTTTACACCACACTATAATTCGGATGGTATTAATTCAATGTTTTTAAGCCTATGAAAGATGATTTTGCATCTATAAGTGTGAATATTACTTCAATTAGTAAAGTGTCTTTGGGAAGAGCCCAATTACAAAAGTGTAGTGTAGAGAAGCTCAAAATGAACAACCATATATATTAATGTTGAGATCTAGGCCATAGATATTGAGGTTGCAATACAATAATGGGTACTATATATATTTAAGGGAAATTTTTCAAGGGAAGAATAATTGTTGTTCTACTAAAGTCCCAAATCAATTACACAATTATATTGGTCCACCATATCTAATTTATGACAAGACCATTAATTACTATGGAAATAAACTTTATCTTTCAAATCTTAATAAGTCCCTTCATGATGTGAACCTCATATATAATATGAAAGTGGCCTAACTTTAATTGTTGATGACATTGATGGATATGTGAACCACCTAATAATGAGACTTGCATATTTCTAAGTAGGTTATTGGTATTTTATGTCAATTTGAAATTAATCAGATGAGCATCCACCATTTAAGTAATATATATATATATATATATGTATGTTTTCTTGATTATAATCTCCAAATTATGAATTATTAACAAGCGATAATTTGCATAATGCATGTGCATTTTAGCAACATTATTGATTTGTGGAACCTCTAGGGAACAATCCATGAGATGACAGATGAAAGACTAATAATAACACTTGACCTTTTTCTTTTCAATGAATCTTTTTAATATTGTACTATATCAATCACTAAAATCATATTTGCTTCTCTTGTGTCTCTCTCACATCCATTTCATATTAATCATTAATTACATTTCAACAAAACATTTTGAAATAAATCACACCAATATATATTAAACCCATTTAATATATATGATACATAAACAAATAGACAATACCGTCATAAATTCTATGTGACCCATGCATCAGTACTGTAAAGCCATCAATCTAACTATTATAATCATAAAATTTCAAACATCATTAACTATACATTAAAATCATGAAATCTGATATATATCTAACCAGAATATTTAAAAACAAACCAAGTTCCCTTAAAAAAGTTTAAGCCCACAAAACTAAAAATGAAAATAGTAATACACAGAAACAAAACTCAAAATATTAATTACTATATCATCATCATCATCTTTATAATAATAGTGTGACAATATATATATTATAGTAGTATATACCAAATTACACAGATTCCCAAAAATAAAAAAAATAAAAAAAGTGATTGGAGGTTTCATTACTCCCAAAGCTCAGCATATTTGACTTTAGAGACACTCTCCAATACTTCGAAAGGAACAATGTCCCCTCTTACAACCACCATCTTTGTTTCCAAGTCTACTTCGTACGATGTCACTCCTGTTAATTATACTCATTAATTTCCACCTTTTCCTTAAATAAATACCACCATATTTAATTAATTATGCAGTTATAATTAAAAATTGTAAACAATTAATTAATTAATAGCTAGAATATATATACATTGATGGGGAAAATATAATGTGTACCTTCAAGCTTTGATATGTGTTTCTCCACTCTTCTTGCGCAGCCATTACAGTGCATGGATACTCTTAGCACCACCATCTGCGTTTAAGTAACATTAATAATCATTAACATTAATTTACATATTAATAATATATATCAAAAGCTATTGGGTTTCTTATAAAGTTAATTTAAGGTAAAGTATTAATGCTCGTTATTATAAAATGAAAGACAGATTCACATTTTTTGTTTTTGTTTTTGTTTTGTTTACTACTTTCAATGGTGAAATAAATTTAATAATGATAATTTATAGTGGGGTGGGAGAAATAGGCCAGAAAATTTTTAAGACGAGTATTTAAATTTTTTTTTTTGGTATTTTATTGCTCACAAATTTAGTGGATGCATTTCCATTAGGGGAATTCTATACACACCCCAAACATTTCTAAACACACCCCATCTACACACACATTCATTTTTTTATTATTTTAATGTTCATGTCTATTGTTGGGGTGTGTTTAGTATTTTTGGGGTGTGTATAGAATTCCCCTTTCCATTATAGCATTGGATTAAACCCTCAACTTGCTAATTAAATAGAATGGAAAAGGAAAAGAAAAAAATGTGAGCCAAAATGCATGAAACTCTTGAAGAGTCAATTAAAAGCTTAAAGCCTTGAAGTAATTTCTGTTAGGATATGTTTGGATTGAAGAATATGATGACTAAAATGAAATTTATAGTAGCAATCTACCACTGTCATGCATTTTGAACTAATTTTAAGCAATTTTAGTATATTTTGAATGCATTCTCATGTGAAAAGGGTATTAAAATATATATATATATATCTTCATTTTAAAACCAAAAGAAATACTCTATGAACCAATCAAACACCACCTTAAATGTATCAAGTGTTCACATCATCATCTTTTTCTATTGAAAACACACATGGATCAAGTTGAATATAAGTAGGTGCTAATTGAGAATGATACAAAAAAGATTAGATCTAACTCATTAATAAACTCATAAGAAAAGGAAGAGATGTAAGAAAATACCTTAGGCTTTAATTGGAAAGCAAGAGTGGGAGGTGGATCAAGAACATCCTTGAGCTTGAGAGGTTTGTGTGAATTATTGGGAAGAATTAAGGGCTTAATATCTTCTTCTTCTTCATCATGAGAGACATGATTGTTTCTATTTGTGATGCAGAGACATGAGGTGGTGGTGTATGGTAGCAAGCACAGGAGATCCAGGGCTCTGCTACACCCAAACTTCCTCATCCCCACCTTAATTCACTCCTCTTTTTTACTTACATATATATATATATATATATACACACTATATATATACACACTAATATATATACACTCTCTCACTCATGCTTCTCTCACTCCACATCACCTTATACAATTTAATACTTTATTTTTGTTTCTTTATATGGCCATCACAAACCGACCAAAGTAATAGATTATGGCATTTGTTTAGTGGGAATTAATTGTTAGATGCGAATACGATCCAAATTTATAAGTTAAGTAACTTTTTTATCAATTTTTTTAAGAAATAATTTTTTTAGGTATATGTCCAATTTGCCCTCAACTTAACTACATATTTACATACTATAAAAATTAAATACAAAATACAAGTGAAGATATACTAACTAAATACAAAATACAAAATTTAAAATGAAATCCAAAGACAAAATTCCCCCATTTTAAAAAGTTGAAAATTTATTTCACCCCACACCAAATTTCATTTCCCCACACCAATACTTTCCAGTTTGGCTTCTGAACTGCTACGAGACATTTGAGACTTCTAATATGATATTTTTTATGAATCTCTAAAAAAAAAAAAATCCACCAAAACTCTATTGTAGCAACCACTTCAATCATACACTCTCATACAAAAAAAAACTTCACCATGTGCAATCCTCACCACTTCAACACTAATGGCAAATGAAATTTTTAGAATAAAGTTTGGATCTCGCTGGTAAATCTGAAGATGTATTTTGTTGCGGTTATCAGATCAAGATGGAAACCGAGTTGAGTGAAGGAGGTCGAAAAAGGTTGAATGTTATGGAGTGACTTTGAATTTGATGATTTGAAGGTTGAGTGAACCTCCTGAATTTTCTGGTGTGAATAATTGTATGTTCTGCGCATTTACGATACGTTCACGATATGGATGTTACAGCGTGTTCACGATATGAATAGTCATCGTGTTCACGATATGGGTAGTCGTGTTCACGATATGAGTAATCGTGTTCACATTTAAGCTCGACTCGAGTAATATTACTCGAGTCGAGTTGGACTCGCTGGAATAATTCATTAAGGTGGCGACTCATGTATGTATCGTGAACACGATTTACTTATATCGTGTTCACGATACACACATATCGTGAACACGCTGTGACATCCATATCTGAAGTTTTCATCTGAAAAAATGAAGTTTTCATCTCTAACACGCTGAATAAGTTTTGAAAATCATTTTAATCATTACATGTGAGTCTCATTATCCACTAATTTTATTCTATTTTATTTATTTATTATCAATTCAAATTAATTATTTATTGGTTGCATTTTTTAATAGTGTCAAAATCATCATATTAGACTAGTTAATTATGACATTAATAATTTTCAATTCACATTAAAATATAATTAATAATAAATAATAATAAATTAATATTTAGTTCAAATCTTTATTTTATGGATTAATTACATTAAAAAAAGACATATATATTGCTAGCAATTAATTGAAAATAACAATCGTGAACACGTATTATCAGTTCATATCGCGAATATGGATTACATTTTAAATTGTGAACATTCATTCTCAAAAATGAGAATTACCGAACATCAATGACCAAAAAACTAAAACGTAAAACAAAAGAGTTCACTCTCTATTAAATATCGTGCATATCAACATATCTTCATAAGGGAGCCGTATCGTGAAGAATCATTCTCAGAAGTCAGAACTACCTAGAATCAATATACAGGGATAATGCTAAAACCTAAAACAAAAAGAGTTTGTGCTATTAAATATGGTGTATATTAACTTCAAACAGAAATTTAAACAATAAAATTCATGAGGAGTTTACAATGAAACATCACTAAATACTCAGAACATAGAAATAAAATGAAACTTACCATTTGCAATGAAACTTTAGTTGCTTTTGACATGCTTCAAGGTTTCAATGGAGATGAAGATCATGAAAAAATGAGAAAATTGGTCAAGTCTTGCAACGATTCTTCGGAGGAGATGAGAACATGAAAATGTGATTGCAAAAAGTGGGTTATGGTGTTTTTGGAGTTCCAAATTACTTTTTGAACTTTCATTACATTATTTAATTTGAATACAATGTATTAAATTGTGTATTTGAATTAAATTACAATATATTGCAATGAACAACAATACAAACTTAAGTTGAGGGTATTAAGAACATTTCACTACCCAAATTGGGTAAAAAAATTATTTCTTAAAAAAATGGGTATAAAAGTTCCTTGACCCATGAATTTGGGTAAAAGAAGGTATTTCCACAATCTATTTGGGCTCACAATAGTAACGAGGGCCTCAAATTTCAAAGGGAGAATTTTCAAACTACCCAAATTTATATGACAAGGAACTTTTTTACTCATTTTTAAAAAAATGATTTTTTTACCCAATTTGGGTAGTGAAATGTTTAAGATGCTCTCAACTTAAGTTTGTATTTACATTAAGAACCAATTTTTATTTTAAACACACTAAATTCATAATACAAAATACATATTATATTATTTGAAATATAAAATTCAAAATACAAAATACATGTTATATTTTTTAAAATTCAAAATACAAAATACAAAATTTAAGTTACATTATCTAATATTCAAAATTTAAAAAAAAACACAAAATTTTTCACTTTTCACTGTTACTTTCCCCGCCCACCCCCTCACAATCCCACTATTCGTCCTCACCCTCTATCAGTAACAGAACACAAACCATAGCATCTCTATATTCAGAAGAAACAACTAGTGAAAAGAACCAGCCATATCGTGAACGAGCAATCACGATATTTTGGACGCATATCGTGTTCATACAAGAAGTGCAAAGAAGAACCCTAAAATGCAGAAACAAATGGCTAAAAAATCAAGAAAAATATCCAGACCAGCACCCACGACGGTGCAAGACCACCCATCGGAGTAGGTGGTTCCAGTTGCGGCCAGTTTAGATGCCCCGGAAATGGTGCCGGCTTTAGAGGCGGTGCCCAGTGACTCTAATCCACCAGAGTCGGTGCCGCTTTTAGAGGCACCGCCCAGTAACCCTAATCCACCAGAGTCGGTGCCTTTTTCGGAGCCGCCGTCCAGTAACCCTAATCCACCGGAGGTCTTGCCGGTTGCAGATCCGTCCCCCAATTTTGAAGTTCTATCGGAGGCTCCGATTGCAGAGGCCAATTTAGATGTTCGGCCGAAGTCTCAGCCTGCTGCAGCGGTGTCTCAGACTTGATCCAATGGGTTGATATAATCATCAAAATCACTAACCAAATTCTCGTTCAGCGGTGTACAAATGTCATCACCCAATGATGTAGGAGGATCACTGAGATTCAGGCTGATCGGTGAATGATGTCGGGATGAAGAGTTACGACATTGATCATTGCATGTTGTCCCTATTTGAGCAGTTTGGAATTTCATTAGCTCAACAAAACCACCTTGCCTACCACAAGGTTGTTGTCTGGCAAATTGATTTGTTGGGCTACTTATGCTTTTAACTGTAACATAAACGATCGGCATATCTGAGCTAACTAATACTCGATCCACATCATGATTTGTTTGAATCATCAATTTTCTTCTTCTATAGGAAGCTATATTAATCAAAGCATGAATGATGTATGTTGTAGTCGCTTTATCTGCTTGAACAACATCGTGGACCAATTCATATAAGTCATCACGGGTAATTCCATTTGGCGGAATTGTTATGAACTTTTCCTCCCAACACTTGTATTGTAAGCTTTCCCAATACCCCCCAAAACGAACAATCAAATTTTGCTCAAATCCGTCTGAAAATAAAGTACTTAAATCTATATATATATATATATATATATATATAAAAGCAAGATATTCTACCAAAAGTAACTGCAATAAATTATCTACCTATTAAATAATTATTATTTTAAGAAACCTATTAATTGCTTTCATATTGTATTTATTGTAAGAAACTCAATACAAATAAATAAATACAAATAAACCTATTTATTGTATTTTAAGAAACTCAATACAAATAAAAATAAATAAACATATTTATTGTATTTTAAGAAATTCAATACAAATAAATAAATATTTAATTTAAGAAATCAGTTATGATTCTCAATATAGTATTTATTGTATAGAAATTTCAAATAAAAAATAAATAAATAGATAAATAAAGGATTATATATTTACTATCTCTCATCTTATTTTTAAGTACTTATTTTAAAGGGTAAATTACAAAAAACAACTCCACCTATCGACTTTTTTCAAATTGCAACCTAATCTTTTTTTTTTTTTTTAGATTGTCACCCAGTCTTTTTGTGGTTTTGTCGATTGCAAATTAATTTTCCGACGAAATGGAGATTAATTTGTTCACTTTGCAACCTAAACTTTTTTTTTATTTAATTGCAACCTGAACTTTGTGTTTTTATCATATTGCAACTAAGAATGAAAAATTTGATTCTGGTGGAAATATAGGTAACTTAAGTTCATGAAAATATCGTGAAAATATCGATATCGATGGAAATATGGGTACATATATTTATTGTTATTTTTCCTATATTTACCAATATATTCCGATATTTTCTCGACATTTATTGATATTTCATTGAATTTTTTATCGATGTTACATATATTTCACCAATTTTGACCAATATTACCTTGATATTTATTTTATAAATATCGATCACACTTATATAACATAAATGTCACACTCATATATATAACATAAAGGTATCAGTGAAGCGAAAAAAATCATGATTTGCAATTGGACAAAAAAAATTAAAGTTTGGGTTGCAAAGTGAAAAAAATTAATTCATTTGCCGGAAAAATGACCGGAAATTTTGCAATTGGCAAAACCATAGAAAGACTGAGTGACAATCTTAAAAAAAAAACAGATTAGGTTGCAATTTTAAAAAAGTCGATAGCTGGGGTTGTTTTTTGTAATTTACCCTATTTTAAATCAATTTTAAATATATAATATATAAATTCAATCATAATTTAATGGTCTTAAATTTAATATTCATATAAAATTTATCAAACTGAAATATGGAAATGTATGTGTGTGGGCTTCAATGATTTTTCATTTTTAAACGTTTTTATGATATTAAAATGTAGAAAAAAAATATTATAGGTGTACCTAATAGATTACACATATAAAACATATCAAATAGAAAAAATTAGATTAAAATTATTATTGCAAGTTAACCAACTTATTCATTTGAAATATACAAATATTTTATTTTATATTTCTTATTTTATATTTATTTGTTGTCAAATTTTATTTATATTATATTCTGATAATTGAGGTGGTATAAGGGATTGGATAGAGATAATTTTTCAGTGTTTCACAAATTAAAATTTCATCGTTCTTAGTCCCTGATATATTGACTTATCAATCTTATGATTATTATTCATAATTTTTTTATTCAAAATGTGTATATTAAGTCCAATTTTGAATTGTTTCATTTAAATAGATAGCAAGAGAGATTTTCATGTATTTGATAAGCTGATATAATTTTTATTTGATTTAAAATAAATGAGTTATATCTGGCGTTGAACCAAAAAAATATATTAAAATACGTGTGTATTTATAGTTATAAATGTCAATAAAATATAAATTTATTTATCTCAATACTTAAATCATAACGTTTCTAATACATATAACTTATTTTTAGATGTTAAATTTATTTTTTTAAATTTCACTACCCATGTAATGTTCTGACACAAATTTGTTTTATTTGTTTGTTTAATCCATATATTAATATATAACTTTATATATTTCAAATTTCTAATATTTTCGAATATAATTATTTATAATGACATAAATTTAAAGTTAAAATACCTAGCTTTATACTAATACAAATTAAAAAAGTATCAATATATTTTTGTTAAAATAATAATCATTACATTTTATATGTTATTATATTTTTTTAATAATTATATATATAACACATTGTGCAACGCATGGGTACACTACTAGTTTTTGAATAGTACTATCTACAACGAGGATTTAAATATACATAAATTTCATATGTGGACATCATTCTCAATGTGCACACGCACACATTTATATGCATTACATGTTAATCGAATGAAATCGCGAAGACATACATATCATGACAGTGATGATGGACGTTCATATCGTGAACATGTGTTGTCAGTTCATATAATTAAGGTTTCATAAATTAATATAATGAAAATGTATGAAAATTTCATATCGTGACCGAAATTAAGATCACGATTTACATTCTCATGTCTTGAACACTCAAGCTGAAACATAATCGTGATCACATAGTAGATTTTCACGTCGTGAACGCTCAAGCTGAGACATAATTGTGATCACATAGTACATTTTCACGTCGTGAACACACTTGCTAAGTTCATATCATGAACATGTAATTAAACTTCAAGTCTTGAACACACTTTCGCAGTCCATATCATGTACTAAATTTTCATGTCGTTTAGAAACTTCATCGGTTGATATCGTGACCACACCATCAACAAGTTTCATCATTTCAAATAGTGAGACGCTATTCTCAGTTCATAGCATGATTATCGGTCAATATTAGAAGTCGGAATTGAGAACTACCCACCAACATCAATGACGAAAAAACTAAAAGCTAAAACATACAACATCAATGGCCAAAAAAGTCAAAACTACAAGCTATCATTTGCAATGAAGCTTCGGTTGCTTTTAACGATGATGAAAATTTCAATGGAGATGAGGATCAGGAAAAGATGTTGTTTCAATGGAGATGAGGATCATAAAAAAAATGTTGTTTCCATGGACATGAGGAGCTTCAAGCTTTCAGAGGAGATGATGATCGTGTAAATGTGACTGCAAAAAGTGGGTTAGGGTGTTTTGATCACGCAAGGTTTTGCAATACATGTTAAAGTATTCATTTAATTTAATTTGATGTTATATACAATGTATTAAATTGTGTATTTGAATTAAATTACAATGTATTCAAAACAACAATAATACAAACTTAAGTTGAGGGTATTAAGGACTTTTCACTACCCAAATTAGGTAAAACAATTATTTCTTTAAAAAATGGGTATAAAAGTTCTTTGATTCATGAATTTGGGTAAAAAGAGATATTTCCACAATGTCAAATCATGGAATTTCTTTAATCAAATTCGGAGGAGGGAAGAAATGGGACAATAAAGATTAGAAAATTTGCATGATTTATTGGATATCTGTTTTCCATAATGAATTATAGATGACACCAAAAGAAAAGGTACAAAAAGTCAAGCTAGTCTATTAAAGAGAAATGGTCTATTACAACAGATGATGTTGCTTCAAATGTTATAGAAAAAGAGAAATGGAACAAAGGTGATATTGCTTCAAATGTTACATAAAATGTCACCATCTTCAATAGTGTACATTATTTTACTGTTAATTTTATATTATTATTGTAATAACCGTTATTGATCCCCAACAATTTACACTATTCTCTGCACTAAAAAAGAATATTTCATAATATTCCTTATTATTAATTTTTTAAAATTTTCATTTATTATTAATAATCATTATTAAAAAGAAAAAGAAAAATAGTGAGAAAGGGCTGTAGGTAGTTGGTGCAATGACAGTTGAGAAATTTGATGTAGAGATTTACATCATTGTTGGAGAAGAAAAATCACGCTATCAAATGGGTTTGGCGCACTATTTGCAACAACACTCTAGAAAGATGTTATGGTACTCCGCAAGACATCTTCGAACTACATTTTTGAACATAAACATAAACAATGAATATAAAGCGTTGAAATTGTTAAGGCCTAACGGTAAATACAAGTGCATGATGATCACCTCTTTCTGCAAGGCAAATATGTTATGCTTAGTGTCACTGCTCACTTAACTTATGTACTCAAAAATAAAATGACTTATAATGTGCCTCTTCAAAATCCTCTATACACATACATATATGAGTTAAATGCAAAAACTAACCAAAATTATTGATTTTTTCAATTTCCAATCTAAACTTTGTTTCTTATCAAATTGTAACCCGAACTACTAAAATTTATCACATTGCAACTTTTGACCTATTTTCCTGCAAAAATGTGAACATGTGACTGCACATTGAAAATATAAGGTTATTCTTGAAATCTTATAATTTAAGGTGACCCTCATATAAAAGTCCACGTGAGTGTTATGGATTTACATTTCTGTTGAAAATTATTTAAAAGTTAGAAATTTTATAAATTTTAATAGTTTAGGTTGTAATTTCATAAGAAAGAAAAGTTTATAGTGGAAACTGAAAACAACCAATATATCTGTGAGCAATAAATGCATATGTAACAAACATGTTACATACTATGAGTTATTACATATAATATATATACTATAAGGATTCATTTGTTGTGGCCCACTTGCATGTTTATTACTCACTTATCCAAATTCGATTTTGGAAAACAAAACATTACAATTACCCACGAAAAACGTAGATCAATCATATTATATATTATTCCTATAAAATTAAATATTTATCTACCAACACTTAGATCATCTCCAACCATTTTACTCAAATCCAAACTCAAATCTTGATTTTGCCACCAAATTTGCCATCAAATTTGCTACTATCTCCAACCCTTTAAACTCAAATTGGAATATACTCTTAGGGTACGTTTGGTAGATAGGTTTAGGGTCTTTTAGGTTTGATAACCTACCTAAGCATATGTTTGGTACTTGTGTTTAGGGCCCGGGTTTAGGTTTGTTTACAATTGGGCCCGGGTTTTGAAAATTGGGTTTAGGGTGTGTAATGCATGAGTTTGTAAACCCACCAAGGTTGGTGGGTTTAGGAGGCCCAACAATATTTGGGGTGCGAAAATACTATTATATCCATATTAACTCATATACCAAACAACAAATAAAAAATAAACCAACTTTAACAAACCTCCAAACATCCATACCAAACAACAAATATTTAATCAAACCTACTACAAACCATCCATACCAAACAATATATTTATAATCATGAACAGTGTAATCCCTCTTTTTTTATCAATCCCTGTCAATCCCGACCCACCTACCAAACGGGTCCTAACAATATTCTTAATTTTTATTTTTCAAATTTTATTTAATATCAAATATTTATTTATTTTAGTTCATAAAAAAATTAACTTAATTGGTTTCAATTATAAAAAAATATTTATGAACTATAAATCTTATTAAAAATCTAGCATGATGTGTTTTATTAGTTTAAATTTAACATGTTGTAATGCTTATGCGTTTTAGTAAATTTCATTGTAATTTTCGTTAAACATTGTATGATATCTTATCGTATTTCTATTAATTATAATTCATGTTTATATTTATTAAATTATATAATCTACAATATAATGCAATACTTATAGATATATAAATTATATAATGTATCAAATACCAAATATCAAGTATATAAAATCAATACATAAAATATAATAGCTTAAAATGTGGAATTAAATAAATAAAATAAATGATAAAGAAAAATACCAAAACAAATTGTAAATGAATAAAATAAATGAAAAAGAAAAAAATTGAGTAGTGAACAGTAAGTGGCAAATTACTGTTCAAAAACTCAAATTTGCCACAAGATTTGAGTTGCCATTGGAGCAACAATTTTTGAACATTTGAGTTTGAGTAGGAATTTGAGTAGTACATTGAAGATGGTCTTAGTCATATGTAGTTAATCTGTAAATTAAACTATTAATTTTAAGTTTTAACTAAGCCAAACATAGTTATGACTTGTGAACTAACTCATGTGAGATGTATCAACTTTGACCCAACTTACAGAATTGACTTCTTGTGAGATCCTCTCACGTGTAACGAGATATGTGGTGAGATATACGTATGTCTTTTATAGATATAAATATGTGTTTTATAAGTATGTTTTTTTACATCACAAATACTTTTATGATGCAACAGTTGCACGGATCTAGGATCCGTGCAACTGGGTCGACCCGCCCACGTGCCCCAAATACGCGCTCCCATGCGCGTCCCACGCGTCTGGGTGGATGCGTTCAAATCCACCCAAATTCGCTCGTTAAGGATACCTTTAGGTGATGTTAACAATATCTTTGAAATCCTAAATCCAACCCAAATTCGCTCGTTAAAGATAACTTTAGGTGATGTTAAGAATATCTTTAGGTGATGTTAAGAATATCTTTGGAATCCTAATTTCAGGTTACATACTTTTACGTTATGTTAAGGATATGGTGACGTTAATGATACATTTATGTGATGTTAACAATACCTTTGAAATCCTAATTTCATACCCTTAGAATTCATTTCATGTCACATAACTTTACGTTATGTTATGAGGATACCTTTAGGTTATGTTAGGGGTACCTTTATGTTATGTTAAAGATACTTTGTGTACAAAATGTGCAACACAACTATGTTATGAATAAGATATCTCTAACAAAAGATATAAAATTTGGGCATAAAGGTATCCTTAACATAACCTAAAGGTATGTCTAACGTAACGTAAATATATCATTAACATAAACTAAAGGTCATGACAAAAATTTTGAAAAGTACAGCGAAAAAAAAAAGCGGGTAGGGTAGCTCGAATCCGATCCATGCAATCGATACACATGAGAATTACTCTTTTTACATATATAATTTCAAGTATGTCATTTTTAACTATAAGTATGTCTTTTTCTACAATAAGTGCAATTGTTGAACAATGCGACGGTTGCACATGAGTTTTTGTGCAACTTAAATAGCCCGAGTATACTATTTGAGAATTGTTAATTGTTTGACTCATTGTTGACGTGATATTGAACAATTTGATCTAATTAACCAAATAATCTTTTTGGGTTGATTATAATGGAATATCTAAAGACTCATCACAACGTTCCTATTAAAGGGCAAATTTACCATACATGATGGATAGCATCACATGACCACGGAAAGATAGTAACATGTTATTGCCTAGTACATAAAAAATTTCATGTTGCATTTGTATTATGTGTCCTGATGTTATTATGTTAGAAAGAGAAACCATGGATTGTAGCTATTCTTGATATATCATAATATCACGACATAATATTATAGATAAATGACTAATAATTTTATTATGTCTATATATGTAGTTAGGGTGTTTAACTTGTTTAGGATATGAAAGTTTTCCGTATAATTTGTTGGCTCAAAAAATAAAAATTACAGTGTTGTGAATATTTCCTTTTTCTCAACTTCATAAAGAAATGAAATGCTAGATAGGTTGTTTGGAACATATATATTTTGACAAAAGTTTATTAATTTGCAGGGTATCACCTAATTCGAATTCATCAACACTCATTTGCAAGTACCGTCGCACTGTCTGACGGTCACATGATTAGCATAAGAAGATATTTATAGGTGTAATATATTTGACATATATTGTGAAAATATATTTATAAAACACATATTTGTACATGCAAAAGATATACTTGAATTTAATCATACGTGAAACAATTGGTCTCACAAGAGACGAACTAGATTGAGAGTTGAATGTAAAAGTCACTTATAAAGAGCAGAGGGTCCAGTGAACCCAGTACATTTATAGATATAAAGGTTCTGAAACCATAAATATATGAGAAATTTTGTTCTAGCTAGTTTACTAGATATAACGACAATTTTGTTAGAATATGGATAAAGTTCATTTTATCATGATGTTTATAAACACGACAAGCCACTTTTTTTATATGATGAACCATTTATGTATCTACATTAATTTTCCTTTAATTTTGATAAATTTTCTAAAACTTGATTAATGTAAAATAAAATGTGCTAAAACAAAAATATTAAATAAGACTTAACATCAAAAAATTTAACAGTTATATATAAAATATTAAAAGTCAAAATTTGTTGAAATAATGATAGTGATAATGTATTAGGAAATGTATAACGAAATTATTTTTATTATTATTAGGAATTATTTTTTTTGTGAAAAATTAAATTGACTTCTAGTGATATGTTGCAAATTTTACACTAAAATAAGCCTACTTTAAAATAGTGCAACCTGTTGAATATGGTCTAAAATCTCACCATTATTTTTATTTTGAATAAGTATATTGATAAAGAATATATTTATTTTGAATGCAAATTGGGTGATAATGTGCACCAGGTGCACATGCAATCTGGATTGGGTTCGGGTCGATCCGAATCCGCGCTCTGTTTTTTGTTTCTTTTTTAAATGTTATCCTTTCGCTTCAGGTTGTTACCTTTGTGTTGTATGAGTGCGACTTTTATATTATATCAGCGTGACCTTGATGTACAAATGTGGTGAACTTTATGTACCCTAACTTAAAGAAAAAATGAAGAATTTCAGCAAAATTTGTACATTTACCTTTATGTGATATTAAATGCACTTTTATGTAATATTAGTTGCACCTTTGAACATATAATATAAATGTGCAACTAATATCACATAAATGTATGATCATCGTAAAAATGGGCTGACATTTTTCTAAACATCTTCATTGTTTTCCAAGTTATGAAACATAAAGGTAATGATATTTGTACATAAAGGTTACAAAAATATAACATAAAAGTCTTAGCTTGAAGCAAAAAAACCTAAAAATTTTCATTTTTTCTTAATTAAGTTACTTAACATAAAGGTCACTGCATTTATATATAAAAGTCACAATTATATAACATAAATGCCACACACATACAACATAAAAGTAACAGCTTGAAGCGAAAAAAAAAAAAACTTAGATGTGCATGGATCTGGATCGGATTGTCGAAGAATTTGCCGTAGAAAAGAAGTGCACACACTCATACACACATGTATCTTTATTTATAAAACAAAAGTTATGAAGATATATTAGGATAAATTATGAAGAATGTTAAAATGTCCCTTGCTGGCAACTTTAATATGCTCATCACTGACGTATAATAATCTTATCCTCTGATTATATATGGAAAGTGAATTAATTGATATTTGAATATTTGAATATATATTAATGTACCTATGATAGATAGGTAACATGACTGTTAATATCATATATGCGTTCATTCTAATGAAGAAAGACATTTTGAGATAATAATATGTAGCCAAATTCACCAAAAAAAAAAATGGTCCATGAATTATTCTTTAATAACAAGAAGCATGACTTCGGTGAGATCATCTTGTGAACATAATTTATGTGGATGGACAATTCTTAATTCATAATCCATAAATTATGAACGTGTGAAAATATATTTGTTTTATAGGTATTTTTACACCACAAGAAAAATGAATATTTGCGATAACATTTTTTGCGATAAAAAATTGTCGTAAAAAATGTAATAAAAATTGATAAAATGTAGTCACAAAAAGTAATGTAAAATGACTTATTTCAGACAACATTGTTGTCGCTAGTACAATTGCGACAACATTGTCATTGCAAAAAAAAATTATTTACGAGAAGACTTTTGTGATAATAATTTAACGACAACATGTATTGCAAATTGTACTTACGACAATTATTGAGATCTTTACGACAACATTTTGTTATCGCAAATACTCATTTTTCTTGTAGTGTTATTTAATTTATCTTACTTAATTATTTTCCTAAATTGTTTTTAAATAAGTTTTGTGATGATAGGAGCTCATTCATGATGGGCAATAAAGACCATTGTCGGCGCCTAGTCTCTAGTCGGCCGTTAGCCGATCCGATTTTTTAAAAATCGTCCCTAAAAATTATTTTTGGTATTAATCGGTGTCTAGGCGGTCTAGTCCCTTAACCTAATTTTCCTTTTTTTTTTTACTTTGTAAATTTCGTATCTGACCAATTCTAATGAGTAAAAATTATAATTATAATAAAATTGAAGATCATATTGAGTATTTGTTTATTTGGTACACGGTGGTTAATAATTTAATACGTATTATTTTGAAATTGATGCGTGTTTGATTCTTTGGGTAAAATGTATTATAATTAGGACGATATTCTCCATATTTTTCAATTTTTTTATAAAGATAATTGTGTGTATATATATAGATTATGCAAATAATAATGATGATGATGATAATAATAATAATAATAATAATAATAATAATAATAATAATAATAATAATAATCATCATCATCATCATCATCATCTTAATAATATAATAAAAAATGCAATGACACCTAGTCGGCCTAGTCACTAATCGCTTGGAAAACGTCCAACTAGCGATTTCCGACTTCTGCAACCATGATAAAGACAGATTTGTTTAACAAAATGAGGGGGCCTCTAATCTAAAATCCAAAATTTTAACCAGAAATTTGGAAAGGCAAAGTGATATATAGCGCCCAGATGGAGTGAGGTGCAACAACTCACGTTAAACCGTCTCATATAAGAAGATCATACGTGAGACAAAACTTTTTGTAGGTTTATGTGATATTGATCACATTGATCATATTGGATGAGTTGACTCAACATTATTAATGCATATATATGATAATCGTCTCAAATAAGGTCCCACATAAGATCGTCCCATATAAGACACTTATTTGGTAGGGATGCAGAAGGGCCCCTAAGCTGCTCAATTATATATAACATGAAAAAGAGAGATAGGGTCCCATAGTTTAATATTGGTGATCATCTAACACGTATTTGCAAAATATTTGTCATCAAGTGCATGGAAAGAAAGATTCTTACAGAATTTAAAGCAACAAATGATAGTGCAATACTGATTCATGTGAAGTAATTTTCTCTATCTATAAATAAATAACAATGGGAGTCAGAGAAAAGATGGATAAGGAATATGATTGTTTTGGAGACACTTGCTCTGTCACTCAAATTTTGTCATGACCTCTCTAATAATTGGAGGGTGGGGTGTATGATATATAATAATATATCATTATTTATATACATTAGGTGCACGGATTACAATCAGTGTAATTGGATCGATCAAATTTTTGGGTGATTTTCACATTCTCCATATACGCCTCACACGTTCATACACACTTTTATGTTTGTGTTCATGTTCTTATCCCCGTGCATAATCTTTATATGATGCTAATTTAACATTTACATTATATAAGAAACATATAATACCTTTTAAATATTTAATTCTATAATTATATATAAATTTTACTATAATAATTTAACATTTATGATATAATATATATCATTTATGCTATACATAGACATATGATAATTGTACATCTATAGTATACTATATAACATAAAGATTAAGTTATTAATTAAAAAAACAATTATATTACATGAATTTTATATTGAAAGTATAGGTAATATCACCTAGATGTTATACAGATATATATAATATAAAGGTTATCGTATAACTAAAAGTGAAAAATTGAGCGTAGATCAACATATGTTATAAGTATTCTGGCTAAAAGCTATACATCAAACTAATTCGATTTTTGTTGGAAAAGTGATTAGATCAAATTAGGTTGCTAAAGTAAAGAACTTATGAACTTTATAGTAGAGTACCAAATATCAAATTGTAAATTAGGACTATATATATATATAATATATATATATATGATCAAGATTCTAGACCAGAAATAGGGTTTAGTATTTTAAATATATATTATTGAAGAGCATGATAATATTTAGAAATTATATATGTTGGAAGTGGGTTTAGTCCATCAAGGCTAGTGCATGTGATGATGCATTTTAATTTATTTGTATTCACTCAAAGCTAATAAGTCTCTCAGTATTTCATTATAAGCTAGTCACATGCATTTGCGGTGCACATGACCCTTCACACCTACCCCACCTTTTCAACCACATTATTTGAGTACAACTCAATTTAGGTACTACTCTCTTATTCTCGAAGCTTTTGTTTTCTTGTTTTTTTTTTTCAGAAAAGTATCAACTTTGAAGATATAAAAAATGATAAAGTGTTTGTGAATTATCACTTAAAATTAACAAAATAAATAGTTTTAACTCTATTGTATGGTACCTAGTCATCTGAAAAGCTGTATGTTAAAATGCGCATCAATTTCTTAATTAACATGTTTATTATGATGTGTAATGATTTCATCCATCATCAACAGTGGGTAGGATAACATGAATGATTTATTGTATAAGTACTATTTAATGATCTAATTTCATTTCATTTTATGTATAACACTATCTCTTATTTAAATTCTTAAATGGGTTGTTTGAAGAAATTTGATCCAATAAACTAAATATATATATATATACATATATATAAAGGTGGATTCTAATAACTTTTTTGGCATGAATTAATCATGAGCCTCCATTTTTTTGTCATCCAAACTTAGAGCAAAGTTTAAAGACATCGGACAATATACAATATTCAAATATCATACTCTAAATATTATGATAAGTATATATGTTTAAAACACTTGCTTAAATATTATAGCTCAACTCATATATTACATGTGTGTTTAAAAACCGGCGCATTTTTTCTAAAATCGTTAGACATAACGGTTGTGCACTGCACACACCTAATGTGAGAAATGTCTTGCTTTTTACTATCATGTTTTAAGTATGAAAAGACTAAACTAACCTTACATTTTCAGTTTTGACTATAAATGTTTGCATCTCTTCCAATTTTTTAAATTGCATCAAATCCCTTTTCACAGCAAAGCAAAGTAACACTCTTTATTCATACACTCTTTATTCATTTACTATATATCTATATAAATTCATTTTATAGTTATTTGTTAAAACTTAATTATCAGTTTTCTATTACAATATTTTAGAAAAAATCTATTCTACAATTAATTTATTTATATAAATTACTAAGTTTATAGTTTAGTAATAAAAAAAAAGTTTTAGATTTAGGGAAAAAAACTCACTTAAATTTATTAAAATAAATAAAAACTTTTAAAATCAAGGAATATGATACATTTAAATGTATTAGGAATTAAATGAAAGGTATCCAAATTTACTTGAAAATACTTTTAAGTCTAAGTATTTAACTTTTAAATAATTGTTTAATTTTTTAAATTAATTTGCAATTTTGATTTATTGCATCATCTTCATCCCCATCCTTTTGTTCCTACAACCGCACAATCACCGGTGAAAATTCAAGTTTCGGTTTTTCTTTGTCAAACTTCACAAAATGAATCTAAATCAACCAACAATAATTTTCCCTTCCAAAGTTTATAGAAAAAGTTGATGAAGAAAATAACAAAAATAAACATCACCGGCCCGGTTTTCATCGAAAAACTTCAAGTTCCGAAATTCGATTTTTCTCATTTCTCAACCAAAATACAAGAAATTTCTAGTATCATCTACTCAAGTCCATACATAACCCCATGTCAATTACATAAGACAAATTCGATTATTAGCCAAATCGATCCAAATATGATCGAGATTTTCAAAGCATCATTTCTTGAGTTCAAGTTTTAGTTTACAAATTGACAAATTAATCTAGGGGTCCATTTGGATGGGTGGATTTGAGGAGGGATTTGAAATCTATAGTAGCAAATCCACCAGTAGTGTTTGGATGGATATGGATTTGAAATCCATGGTTTTCATTTTGAGTTAATTTTAGAGTCATTTTGGTGGATTTCAAATCCACTCAAACTTGAGAGGATTTGAAATCCACTCATTTCAAATCCTGAATTTCAAATCACTCTATCCAAATGGAGCCTAGATGTTTTTATTATCCCCATGATATCATTATTAGAGTTACTCTCCTATACACCAGTTGCACAGATCTCAACTGGTGCCGCGTGCAGGCTGGGCTGGCCCGCCCCAGCCCGTGCCTCTTTACTTTTTTCGCATGTTTTGATCGTTACATTCACGTTATATTAATGTGACCTCATCTCCAGATTTCATATCTTTAGTTTAAAACCACTGAACTAAAACAATACGAAGGTAATACTAATATAACATGAAGGTGACACTAACATAACATGAAAGTAACATTAACATAACATGAAGGTAAAAAACAATGTTAATCATACATTCATGTTATGTTAGAGTGACCCTCATGTTATGTTAGGGTTACCTTCACGCACGAGGGTAACACTAACATAACATGAAGGTAACTCTAACATAACATGAGAGTATGAATACCTGGAGCGAATCTTGGTGGGTTTGAACGCACCCACTAGACGCGTGGGGACGCGTGAAAACACGCGTTAGAGACGCATAGGACAGATCGACCCGGGTGGATCCATGCGGCAGCTGCAACAAATTTTTTGACTAAATATTATCAGATCTTTATGTCTAATTTAGATTCAATTTACTAGTGTAGTTGGAAGGAATTGATTGAGTAGACGGAGGCACTCAAAGTTGGACGAAAACTGCTCTGCAATTTATTTATTTATTTTATAAAATATTTTTACTAATATAATATTTTAAGCCGGGAAATTTAAGACAAAATTCAATAGTCTTTGATCTAATACAGAAAAATGGAATGTGTGTCGATTTATTCATATTACAAGAGTAAATGTTGTCATTCTTTTAATAGAGAGGGACCAACGCAATATCTCCAAAATACAAAGGGGTTCGGCACATTTTACCCATGGTGCTTTCATCAAAATATAGAATGAGTCTTTTGTGAGATTGTCTCACGAATCATTTTATGTGAGACGAGTCAATCCACAACTCACACTTCACAATTCACATTTAAATTTGTAGAAATTGATTGAGTTAATGGGTAAAAACATCTCACAGAATTTATCAGTGAGACCGTATCACACAAGTTTTTGTGTTCAAACTATACCCATTTTGCACTTAAATTAGTCCATGATGTGTTGATGTGGATCTTTATGTTGATATGACATGCATTTCACATAAGCTAAAAGAAAAAAAGTCACCCTCTTGTGAATCAGATGCATGAATTTTAGATCCACGTACCCGGGTCGAATTTAGGACGCTTGACCCCGTTTTCCTTTTTTCGTTTTTCCATGCTACTTTTTAAAATATTAGTCATGACATTTATGTTACGTTAGAGATACATTTAGGTTACGTTAAACATACTTTAAGTTATGTTAGAAATATTTTTATGCCCAGATTTCATACCTTTAACTTAAAAAAAAATCTCTATCATCACATTTTGTACACATACTTTTACGTTATGTAGAGATATATTTATATTATATTAGACATACTTTTATGTTATATTAGACATACATTATCGAATATATAAAAGTATCACTAACATAGCTAAAAGATATTTATAATATAACGAAAAAGTATCTCTAATATAGATAAAATGTATTTGAAAATTCAAAGGTATTGTTAATATAATATAAGGGTATCTCTAACATAATATAAATATATCTTTGAAAATCTATGGGTATGAAATCAAGATACAAAGGTATCTTTAATATAACATAAATGTATCTCTAACATAATCTAAAAGTATCTCTAACATAACGTAAGAGTATATCACCTGAAGCGAATTTGGATTGATTTGAGAGTATCTAACTAGGTCGCGTGGGAGCGCGTGAGGACGTGCGGAACATGCATGGGTGCGCGTATTTTGGGGTCGTGGGTGCAGGGCCGGACCTACTATAAGGCGAGGGAGTTGATCGACTCAGACCCGTAAAAAAATACCAAAATCGGGGCTTATTTTTTTCACTAAGTATTCATATAAATACTAGTCTGTTAAAATTATTGTCATTATCTTAGGTGGCCCTAGTGGAACTGTGGCTGATTTGCTAAATATAATTTTCTTTTATTTCTATATTAATTTTATTAATATTTTTGATTGTATATATAATTCTTTAATAATGTTATTTTTTAAAACTATCTTCTTATTATATATAGTTATAATTAATGTTTTTTAAATATTTTTGTTTTATTTCTATGTTTAATTTTTCTTTATTTCTAAATATATTTCTTTTATTTCAATGTTAAATTTCTGAATTTTTTTGATTGTATATATAATTCTTTAATAATGTTATTTTTTAAAACTATCTTCTTATTATATACAGTTATAATTAATTTTGTTTATTATTGGTTATAATGTGTTTATTATAACTTTTACAAAATACTATTGTGGATTATCAATTTAAATTTCTTTGTCATTCATTCATTTTGTTTGTTCTTAATTTGTACTTGTTAGGGCAATAATAACTTAAAATTCGTATTAACCTTAACTTCAACCACAATTTAATATATTTTATAATCTATATATGTTTTCTATTATTCTATTTCTGGTAAAATAATTCATAACTTCTAACCCCTTTTAATGATACTATAAATATTTGTATTGTTTAAATAATCCAATTTTTTTATATTTTGTATTAAACTTGTAAAAGTAAGATTAAGGGGGCCAAAATATTTGTAGATACTGCCTTGCGTAGGTGGGTTTGTGAAAAAATAATCTTAAACAGAAACACATTAACATTTTTTGAACCAAAATACTAAAATCGGAGGTCAGGAGCACGAACATGAGGTTTTCCGACGATGATTGTCCCAAAATTGCTAAATCGAGATAGATTTGTTCCAAAATTACGTTAATCTTTTAAATTACGGGAAGAAATATATGTTACCAATTTTTATGGGACGTAATTTGCAATGTAGCGGGTTGGATATTACATACATATGTGCACTCTTAACTAGAGTACTGTGTTGCATGCATAATGCTCTAGAAGAATGAGAGAGTTCAACATTGAAAGATTAGGTTAAGCATTGTGGACTACCTAGAAGAATTGGAAGTGGTTCAAGTCTTGAAATACAAGGAACGATTGAACCATATTGAAATTTCATGTAATGTTAGAAGGGCAATGATAGACATTTTAGGTAGTTATGGAAGCAATTTAATTCCACGAAATCCCAAACTCCATCTCTCGTTCACAAGTTAAAAACAAGCTTTTCTCTGCGTTGCAGCAATGGAGACCACTCTCTTATCTGCTTCCTCTCCGTTCCTTTCTACACAGTGTGAGCCTATTTGCTCTAATTGCTATTCATTTCTGCTATTTGATTATTGAACGCAACATGCATGCCATCTCTTTTTCCCGTTTTTCTCAGATTATAACAAAGCAGATGCTTTTGGGAGAACATTTCCAAGTTGGTGTGCTGGCAAATTTCTCTACAACAATTCTTCAAGAGCTTCATCAACAAAGCCTGCAATTGTTACTTCACTGGTTCACGATTTTCACCCCTCTTTTGATTGTTTGTATTTTCTGCTTCTTCTATTTAGGATGATAACTTATGAGTTTTTGGCTTAATTTGCGTTATTGGTATGGGGATTGAATGTGTTATGTTTCCCTATTCTACTTTCAAGGATTGTCAATAACTTAATTTCAAGAATTGAGCAAGTAATTGAGTGTTGGATTTTGTGTTGTGCAGCTTGGGTGGAAAAGTAAGAAAGAAACTGTCGTCCGGGAAACTATCATTCCGGACCCTGATTATCGTATTCCAATTGTACTTCTCGGTGAGTATTGAGTGTGTTGAGTTTATTGTGGATTTGGATCCTTTACAATGCACAAAACATATGTGGAAGTTTGCTCTTGTTAGAAGACGGGGAATTGTATACTGACGAATCAAATATGTTTATTGTCCAATGATCAGATGAAATATTGGAACATAAAAGTCGTTTATTTAGGACCTCTGGACTAAGTAGGAATTGGATTTTCATATAGCCATGCAAGTTGTCACATAATGTTTACATTCTAAAGCTCCTAGACTCTTGATTTGAGCAGGAACGGCTGGTGCTTTCATTTATGTCGATAATTTAGCTGCAGCTGTCCCTGTTGGCCTTCTTGGCTTGCTGCTTCTAGTCCAGGTAAGTGTTTACCAGGTCATATATATACTACATTTATTTCCCTTCCTCTGCTATTTTCTAACTAAGTATATGGTTTATATTCTTCGTAGACATGGAAATATAGAGGTGTGTTGTTTTTTAGACGCAGCTACTGCTCTAACATAATGATGGTTTTCTGGTGTTCTTCTTTCAGGCAACAAGAGTGAGATTTGTTTTTGATGAGGAGGCACTGGTATGTTTCCTCATCCAGAGTAACACAATTGGTTAACCACCTAACATGCATTCATATAATCTTGAATTGCCTTATTATTGTCGTTGATGGTGAAATGAAATTGATCACTTAAATTTATGTTCGTATGGCCTATTCAAAATGGATTCAGTAAATTTAACTTTTACCTTTTGCTGTTAGCTTTTTCAAAGTATATTTCCATTTAGGCAACTTATTACTTATATTATCATACATAAATTTCTAGTTAGTATGAAACTGAAAAAACATCAATTTGTGTGTGTGCACGCCAAATTGACCTTCCATATTACTAATGGTATAACATATTGATGAAAATAGTATGGCCTCAGGAGTCAAGATGAAGATAACATTATTATGATGTTGTAAACTCAGCAGAATCATAATCTGGAAACAAATTTGCTAGGTACAAAATGGTGTAGTGATATATATAATTATTGCAGGAACATAATTAAATTAATGTGCATAGTTTGAAGTAAAAAGATAGTTGGTTTCATTACCTTGATTTAGTTCAATATCATGCAAATTTGTTGCAGTCATGCATTGATCAGCAGAGAAAAATAGAAAGTCTCTCTTAAATTTTGATGACCATAGGGGTCCTGATTTTCTATTATCACGATGAATTTTACCAAGATAACCTGATTACAGGAGGTAAAAGTCGGAGATGCGCTTCAGGACTCAGGTGAAAATGCTTTTGTGGGTGGAAAAAACCGCTGGAAGTAAGTGGAGTTTTTATCGTTCTGATCCATTTCTCACAAAAGCAGTTCTTTTACTACTAAATCAATCCTCAGATATTCCACATTTATCAACTGGGAGCTCTGGTGGCCTACATTCCCAATCTTGGTATATTTTAAGGAGACCCAAACTAAACCCGAAGGACAAATTCACTTTTTCCCTGTAATTTTTGTAAGTATTGAGTATTCTGCAAATTGAAAGTTGTATCATTGCCTTAAACTCTTGGAGAGTCTATTGTGACATCATTAATCCTCTTTTCCTCATCACACACAGAATGGGAAGCAACTCTATGATGTTATGGTGGAAAGATGTGGTCCTTCAAAAACTAGTGGACCTAAATAACCTCGTGCCAAAATTGAAGGCCAAGGTCAAAATGAGATAGACATCTGTGATCAAAATTTGATCAAGGTATGAACAATCTCCCTTTTTTCCCCAAATAATTGAAATATTTTGCATCTATCATTTTATACACAATTTGGTTAAGAAGGTTGCATCTAACATTTGATAAATCCAAGGTATCGTTTATTGAAGATTACAGCAATGAAGTTCACCACTGTTCTTCTTCTATTCTGTGTACTTCAATGTTAAAGAAAGTTGCAGTCTGAATCTATAAAATTTCTAGGAATCCTTGGCTGACAATATGTTAATAACTATACTTTATATATGAATGACTAGTTGATAATGTTATAAAAGTAGTAATTGCAGTTCATTTTGTATATAAACCGTTCCATAGCTGTTTTCACCATGAACGAAACCACATTTCCATATTCTCTTTTATGAGATTTTCATGTCAATTCTAGTACAACCAAGGATGAAAATATCCCGATATTTACATTTATTCACGTGACCGAAACAGAAATGATTTGTAATGATATATTTTCATATTTTCATTTTTTGGTAGAAAAGTAAGTGAAATATCAGTTAAATATCTATGAATGTCAGTATCGATTTAGATATTTAGTAGCTTCATGTACAAATTATAGGAGAATTCGAGTCAACTTCAACAAAAGTACTAGTACTTTGTTATGACTTATGTGTCTCGATGCTTTTCTTGCAACATAAAATCCTTGTGCTTTAAGTTGACTTGGACTCTATGAGAAACCAAATATTAGATTATTATCAAAATCATATAGTTATAAATGTGTGTAACCCTCTTTTCAATTTGTGGCCATGTCATGAACTTTTTGAGCAAGGTAGTTGGTGGTTCAAAGTTATTTCTGAAGCTGGATTAGAGAAAATTCAAGTTGCTGTTTGTTTCATTATGTTGACTGTTACATAATATATCATAGATCAATTGAAATAGATTACTCCTCATATCACCCAAATAATATCCTAATCTGTTCATAGTCTTCTTTCTTCTAACCTTTAATATGATTGAGTTAACTTTGGCAAATAGAAGCAAAGTGATTTTCGTTACAGTAATTTGCAATTCTTCCCCAAAAGGCATATTTTGTGCATTGTTGATAATGAGATCTTCACTTATCATGAAAAATGTGTTTGCAAAGAGCTGGTCCTCGATCCTCTTCTGACCATTTTCCCATCCTCCTACCTTTAGAGGTGACACAATGTTGGTTTGAACTGCCAAGATCGATCAAATTTGAAGCAAGTGTTCGTTGTCTGTGGGACATACGGTGGAGTATCAGTTCCTTCAATATGTGTGACCTTCACAGTATACGCGTTGCTCATAGAGTAGAAAACCTTTTAGGCGGGGAGTGTATGAACATTTATATCGAAGATTGTTGCCAAAATTCGGGCATTGATCTTTTGGAAATTTGAAGTGACAATATTGGCTTTGAGATTAACAGAATTTTCATACCCTTGAAAGTTTTGAAAGGTGGGAAGATAAAACTGTTGTAAAATATGATCTCGTGTGCATTACCTTCTATGGATTAATATAACAAAACAATATATAAGAAAAGAAGAAGACAAGAATATTGAGAAGATCGAATGTTTATTCATCATCCACACTCATTCCTTTGAATACAATGTATATATATATATATATATATACACACAAGAGTATAGGAACTTCAAAGGTTACAAGAAATGAAGAGTCTCAAGAGTAATGTCCACATTAATATATTATTTATAACACTCGCCATTGGACATTACGACTTGATGTACATGTCTCGTTAAAAACTCGCTAGAAAAACTCAGTGGGAAAAAACTAGACTGAGAAAAGAGTACATGACATACAAGTTCTTAATGTGTTACACTAGCTGTCTCGTTAAAAACCAGCTTTAACTAAGAAAATCCTATGGGAAAAAACTTAGTCAAGGAAAAAAGAGTACAGCGTTGGTCTTCAGGACCTAACCTTCTGAGTTAAATAAGTAAAACTAATGGTCTTCAAGACCCAACATTTAAGATTATTTTTAAAATTATTGCTCCCCCTGAAAACAACAATCTTCCAAGCCTACGCATTGCAATTACCACAAACATATTTTCAAAATTAGATGTAGGTAGGGAATTTAGTAAACAAATCTGCAAGATTGTCATTAGAGTGAACTTTGTATAATTTCACAACTCTTCTGGAGTTCATGCACTGTGTTAAATTTCTCCATTTCACATTCCCGCTACTTTATTTATGCAACACAAATTGCATTATCCTCATAAATGATTAAGAAAAATATAATACTTACTAGTACCACATGACTCACAAATGTATTTTATAATTATTTTTAATCATACACATTTCATGAGACATCATATAATAATAAGTGGTTTGAATAAATGATAATCAAAACCTACATTCATATTGAAAAACATAACTAGTTTGTGTTTTGACATTACGAAGATCAGATATATATACCAACATGTGAATAACCTAACAAAAACTTATTGTAAAGTAAACAAGATAAAATGAATTTTGAAAATACCAAAATATATTTAATGATAATTCAATATATTGGAGGAGCACTAAACCATTACTAGTAGATTTACCATAATATCAAATCTGATCCATTTTGAATGATAAATTAGAAGTGAAGAACTTCAGGTCCTATATATACTTAAAATTTTCTTCATAATTAAATGAGTTTTTGCCCACTTCAAGAGATATCGATTGTTTTACTTAGTCAATGAGACATATCCATGTAAAATCTTTCTAAAACCTTCTTCGATTAGATTGATTGGTGTATGAAAATTCATTCAGGGAGATACACAATCTGCAAGTCGAGACAATAATTGATTTTACCTAAAGTTTTTATTTAAAAGTCGACTTTTAAATTCGAACTTGCTTCTTCAATTAACATATAAAAATGCATATAATTAACATATAAATATGATACAATATTCATCTAATATGCATCATTATAATCACTCAAGTAAATGCATCATTATTAGAATATAATTCTTCTTCAGGAAGAATTCACTTATTTGAATAAATATTTGCAATTAAAGATTTGTGTAGATATGCGGTAACAATGTTCATCAAATGCATTCTTCAATTCATATTTGCTGCCAGAGATATCAAGTAGTAGAACATTATATCATTTATATATGACAGGAGAATGTGTTTGATCAAAATCAATAATGGGTATTTGCGGGAACCCTTGAACTACTAGCCTCGCTTTGTACCTCATTATTCTTATTTCTTTTCCGTAAAAACCCATGAATATCCTACAAGGATAACATCCTTAAGGGTATGTACAACAAACTTTTATCTTATTCAGCGAGTCTAGTTTGACCTCAATTGCATCTTTTCATCTTACCCAATTTGAATGCTTCTGGCACTCAGCCATTGTCTTGGGTTTTGGATCCAAATTATCTTTATAGATGATAAGAGCAATTTTGGAGGCAAGTATGTTGTCGACAATAATAATATTTATATATTGAGTTTATCACATATCTATAATATTAGTTGCAACTTTGATATTTATATCAACCAGATCCTCATTCTTTTCCAAAATATTTTGATCTGGTCGTTCCACAATCCTAGTGTTTTCATTATTTTGTGCACGTGCATTATTACTAGGATTTTTCGTCTTCGGGACGAATCTCTTTAGGAGATATTTTGAGTGACTGAATATTTTTGTTAGTTTTTGTTTCCGCGGATTTTTATCTTTTGCAATCATAGGCCTTTCACGCTTCAAGCACAGATTTACGTCATATATATTTGAATTTCTAAGAATTTCCACTCTTGGTGGTGCATTCATAGCAGATATATGTGATTTTGTCACTCCTTTATAATCAATCAACACATCTGACAGATTACTTGCACAATACGGTAAGTTAATTATTTTCTAAATTCCAGTTTAGTTTGATTAATGTGTGGATCTAAATACTATAGATTTTCCAAATTCAAAAATTTATCGACATTCTTTTAATTATTGACCATTATCTCCCCTAATGCCGATAATTTTTTTGACTATATCGTGGGCACGCACTAATTGTAAAGAGGAATAGTTATGATACGCAGTTGGACGTATTTGAATTAGAGAAGTAACTGCAGAATTGCATGAGTCCAACATGAAATTGGAAAGTTGGAATTTTGTAGTAAAGGTCACATAGACCATTTCAAGTGTGGACGTAAGGAATTGAATGCTCCACTTTAATTCCTAATGACGACGTACAATAGTCATCAAATGCTTTCGAAGTGAATTCCCCAACATTACCCATTCTAATCGATTTAATTGGCTATTTAGGGAATTGGACTCGAAGTTCAACAATTTTAGCATTGAATTTTTCAAAAGCATTATCTCGAGTGAATAATAAACACACATGAGTCCACCTAGTAGAGGCATCCATTAGACCATGAAATATCGAAATGATCCTAATGTTGGATAAATTGGACCACACATATCTCCATAAATTTGTTCAAGAAAGATAGGAGATTCAAACCAAATAATACGAGAATTATACAATGATCAGTAGAAAAGTTTGAAAACTAATACACAGGTGATTAACTGATCCATCACTAAAACATGAAGGAAAAATGATAATTGCCACAAGAACATGAATGATAATCATTCTCTAATTATTATTAGAGACCATGTAAGTAATGAGAAAATATCACATAACGTAAAGTCAAGACTAGGCTCCCTAATGGAATGTTAACCAATTCATTCTGGATCCAAGGTTAACTACCTTTGAACCAGTAAGGAATCTCTTTGCAAGCATACAAGCATAAGTATTAACGATTGCCTTTGTTAGCATGAATTCATGTCTCATTAAAGTATCAAGGGACTCTTGTGTTTATCCATGTCCTCACAGGATGTAGAAGAATTTAAAAATAAACTTCACTTACAATTCATTGGACTCCTCTGAAGTACTTCTTGATCACTACATAAGACTCAACAATTTGGAGATAGATTTAGCTCTATTCGACAGCCATTATTTCAATAGTCTAGCAGCAATTCACTGTGTTCATGTTGCAAAACACTACTAGATCAATAATTAATTCCGACAAATAATATAATATTAGATGTGCAATCATTGCCTACTAGTTCATATAACTTAAAAATCTCATTCCACCATGACACTATGGGTCAATTAAAGTCTTATGAACTAAAGAATATAACATAAGAATATATCATGGGAATAAATCATTAGATTAACTAAGTGCTCGTTAACAGAATATATTCAGAACATTCTAATTTATAAATCAATACAAAGTTATACAAACTAACGTAGACTTCATTGCCAACAACTGGAGTTTGTTATATCTCAGCAACAATTGCTTTCCTTTTCAAAAAAAGTTTTAGATGCTAAAAAAAATTCAGAATAGTTGTATACGTGCATCAACCATATAAATTGTCATATGATAATTCCTTAAAGGTGATAATGAAGATTACTGATTAATTTGCTAGGCATAATTAGAATTTGTAAGACTATTGTATTGGATTGTAATCATAATGGCAAATTGGATACTATAATTGATTCAAAGAAAAATACCTTGCAAGAAAGACACGATTCTTTCCTAGGGTGCAACTCAGATTCGGTAGAGACTAGTGTTGATAACGTGTTGTAAAATATGATCTCGTGTGCACCACCTTCTATGGATAAATATAACAAAACAATATATAAGAAAAGAATAAGACAAGAATATTGAGAAGATCGAATATTTATTCATTATCCACACTCATTCCTTTGAATACAATATATATATATATATATATATATATATATATACACACACACACAAGAGTATAGGAACTTCAAAGGTTACAAGAAATGAAGAGTTTCAAGAGTAATGTCCACATTAATATATTATTTATAACAAAAACGAATTTGAGAAGTTTGGTGTAATTGTGTGGAAGAATTGAATTGAGAAATTGACATTTTGTCCACTAGGATTCTCTACTGAAAATTTTCGTTGATAAATTTGTTGAAGAAATCTGAATTGTATTCTATCATCTGAAAGAGAGGATTGAAGATGAGGTTTTCCAGAAGTTAGTAGCAAGAAAAAAGGTGAAGGAAGATAGAGAAGCTAGGGTTAAAAACCTTTTCTCATTTCAACTATATCCAATTTTACACTTTTTGGTATAACTTTTGAAATGTTGCATTTTGCCGTTTGAACTTCAAAATTTGATGCATTACGGTATTAAACAAATCATAGCGATACACGTCCTAAATCAATGGTTATGTTTTTGTCTGATGTTGTAAAGTGCATCAAATTAGAAGTTCATGCGACAAAATGCAACAATGCAAAAGTTATACCAAAAAATGCAAAATTAGGTATAGTTGGAATGAGGAATTGTTTTTAACCCGGGAAGTTATAATGATGTTGAGTTGAAAATATAGATGTGATATGTTGTATATTTAAGGGAAATTTTGTTATGGCTAAAAAAATTTGAACTGAATTTGATGTTTCACCGTATGTTTCATTGTTTTCAACTCATATCATGTGTAAATTGATAATGTCACCTTTTACAAATGTATAAACTATTTTTGTGATTTTTAAATTTGCAGACCAATGAAACTTCTACAAATCAAATATTATTACATTATTATTATTATTATCATTATTATTATTATTATTATTGGAAAGCGAAATTGATGAACAATGAAACAGTAGGAGCGTTCATTCACCGTATCAAATCAAGAGTTTGGATCTTCTATTACATTTGGTGTAACATCTCGTGTTACATAACATTTCATACACGCCACATATTAATTAATGATATCATTGAATACACGTGGCGTGTGGTGATTAATAGAAGATTTCAATCCTCAAATCAATTGCAATCATACAATTATATTTGTATGCAACCGCACTCCTATTTTAATATTTATCTTTTGGAATAACTTGGCCATGTTAATTTTCTCATGGCAAAAACTTGTGTGCACCCGGGGTACGGACCTTATATCCATACCCCGACCCGACCCGCTAGGGAATATACATATATGTGTAAAAAAAATTTTAAATTTTGCCCTTTTCTCCATCATCATCGCCGCTCTTCTGCTTCCTTTTCTCTGGTTTTTATTTCTCCATTGTTGCTTCTTTCTTTCTCTAGTTCTTATGTGCTTTTTTTTTTCTTTTTTCCTTTGTTGTTTCTTCCTTTTCCACTTCTTCTTCTTCCCTTCCTTTCTTTTTTCTTTTTTCATCGCAACCTCTTCTCTCTCACTTCTTCTTCTCTGTATTTTTTCTTTCTCCACTCCTTTTGTTATTCTCTTTTCTCTTGTTTTTTTTTCTTTATTATGCGAGTTTATAATGGTGTTAAGGAGAAGCTGAATTTCATTGCTTAACAATATGATATGATGTTATTTTTTATTTCATTTCGCATGAATTCCTTTAAAATTGCAGAAAATTTGAGAAAAAAGTTGATTTGCAGAAACTTTGAGGAAGGACATGATAAAAATTTTGTATTTGAAATTTTGAACATTTCAAGTCACTCTACAATACCACTCTACAATACATTGTTACCTTAAAAGTATATAACTAATACGTTAACAATATATGACTGATACCTGAAAGTGTATAAAATTAATACATTTCAATGAATGAACAATTAACACTTTAAAGGCTAATATGTAATACCTTAAAGATGTGTATGTAATACTTGATATTATAAGTGTTAATACCTTAGAAGTAATATCAAATACCTTAAATGTGCGCATATGTAATACCTCAAACTATAAATATTAATATCTTAAAGTTAAATATGTAATACCTTAAAGGTGCATCATACATGCTTGAGGTATCATGTATACATTTTTCAAATTCAGTAATAGGTATCATATGTATACTCTTGAGGTATCACATGTGTACTCTCAAGGTATTACTTGTTTATCTTGAGATTCAGTGATAGGTATCATGTATATACTCTTAAGGTATTACATGTTTATCTTTAAGGTATTAAAGGTGCACCTTTAAGGTATTACATATTTGGTATTACATAGGCACATTTGAGTATTACATATTTACCTTTGAGGTATTACATATGCACTTTTGGTTATTATATATGCACATTTGAGGTATTATATATTTACCTTTGAGGTATTAATTCTTATAGTATAGTATAAGGTATTACATATTCAACTTTAAGGTATTGCTGATTATAGTTTAAGGTATTACGTATTTATTCTTAAAGTATTACATTTTTCACTTCAAGTTCGGGATTTACATATTTTTCTCATTCAAATATTCTGCAGATCTTGTTTCTTCTTCAAATGCTCTGCAAGTAACTTTAAAAACTAAACTCCACCAGAACTCAAAGGTTTATGCAAAACCAAATAAAATATAAAATCATGTTAAATATCATCAAAATGATTACAGCCAAATTAATTGAGAGTATGTAGACATCATCAAAGTAATCTGAAAAAGACGAGAAGAATGAGAAGAATCAAGATTATCGTACATAGGAATGAAGAAGAAAAAGAAGTATGAGAAAATTAGGGCAACACAAGTAAAGAAGACGAAGAAGAAAGAAGCACAGAGAAGAAAGCGTGATAGGAAGAGAAGAAAAATTAATATCGGAAGAATGGAGAAGAAGAGAGGGAAGAAAAACGCAAGAAGAAGAAGAAGAAAAGAAAAACATTGGAAGAACGGAGAAGAAGAGAGAGAAGAAAAACGCAAGAAGAAGAAGAAGAAAAGAAAAACATCGGATGAACGGAGAAGAAGAGAGAGAAGAAAAAGGAAGAAAAAGAAGAAGAGAAATGCGTGTATTTTTGCCCTAACAATTTAACTGATAAAATAAAAATAAAATACTTATATTAAATGAATTCGGAGCGGGTTGGGGGTACGGATCTAAGATCCGTACCCCTGGGGTACACAAGTCCTTCTCTTTTCTCATCAGTAATTTTGCTGGTTTTTATAGCGGCTAATGAAGTTATGTTTATCACAAAAACTTATGTAAATTTTTATTATACATGAATTAAGTCCAATTTTAACAAATTATTATATGAAGTGTCAAGGATTATGATTGAGAGTCTCATATAAAGCATACTCTTAATATAATTGTTAGGCAAAGATGTTGGGGGCGACGGAAAAAAACTAGCATTATAGTTTACAAATTGGTCGCTTCGGTTCTTAATAGAGCCCAAATTAATGGTCCAAAAGATCAATAGGACCCAAATTACACAACAAATATTAAAACTTTTCCTATTTTTTACCAGCCCTGAAAAAAAGAGTGAGTCTTGTATAAGACCATCTTACGGATCATGTTACGTGTGATGGATTGATCCACAATTCAAATTTCTCAATTCACATATAAATTAAGAGTAGGTTTTGCGTGCTCCTGGGGGCACCGTGCCCCAAAACATTTATTGTAATACCTTTAAGTAATATGAGTAATACCTTAACATGTAACAAGTAATATCTTGTATAATACATTTATTAAAACATACTACCTCCGTCCCAAAATAAATGACGTTTTAGCAACTAAAATTTGTCCCAAAATAATTGTCATTTTCGTATTCCAAAGCATATTTACATGCAATATACCAAATATGTCCCTATTTACTCATCTCAAATTAAATGTGTTAAAGAGATAAAAGTTTCTCATTAATTAAACTTAAATAGGGGTAGATTGGACTTTTTATCACATTTCTTAATATATGTGCAGAAGGCTAAAACGTCATTTATTTTGGGACGGAGGTAGTATATTTCAATTATACACGTAATATCTTATGAATATACAACTAATACCTTATGACCACTAATACCTTCAAGAATATATCACTAATACCTTATGAATACACCAATAATACATCATGGATATATACCTAATACCAAACTAATACTCCCTCCGTCCCTGCTAACTTTGCCTACTTTCCTTTTTTGTTTGTCCCAGCTAACTTTGTCAGCCCAAAAATGACAAAGAAAAATTTACTCCCTTACCCTTCCATTTCTTCCATTTTACAATTTTTGCACTCAAAAAGCACACATTAATTACAAAATTGCCACTCAAAAACATTAAAATAACACATCACATCAAAGTCAACAGTTTTTTCTTAAACTCCGTGCGGTCAAACCGTGGCAAAGATAAGGGAGACGGGGGGAGTAATACCTAATACCAAACTAATAATACCTTTAGGGCGGTGCACCGGGTGTACGCAAGTTTTTGCCATAAATTAATGGATATGGGTTTGATCCATGGATAAAAAGGATCCGTCTCATGGAAATTATCCGTAAGACCGTTTCACACAAGTTTTTGTGACAACAAAAAGCCTCATATGAAATTTGTACTAAAATTTAAAATGAAAACACAAGCAGTCTAATTTGTTCAACAAGGGACTTTTAAGTTTAACCAAAAACTTCAACCGACAAACTTCCAATGTGTCCATTGTGGCAACAGAGTTAAGTCAACGTACTCTTTTCAAATCTTCTCACAAACATAATTTCGTGAGAGGGTCTAACTACAATCCAAATTAGGATTGCTGGGTGTGAAACTGTCTTGTCAAATTATATCCTGAAATCATCTTATATGTTTTTTGGTGTAAATGAAGCTGTTATTGCCTTTCTGTATCAAATGGTTAGCCATAAAGGATAGAACTAAGTCAAATATAGATCAAAATGAATTAAATAGAGATGATCAAATTGTAAATGCTTATAACTAGAATTTTATGATCCGAATGAGATTACAAGCAAGAAAAACTAAAGTAGTCTTTGCAAGCTTCAACTGGACCCAAAGCCATTTTCATAGTATTCTTCAGATTGAGAAGCTCGAACTTGACCATCCTCCTCTTCCAAAACCACCACACGAGCCCGTTTGGACAAAAGACATCAAAAGATCTTCAGGTATTTCAAACAGCATAACTTGATCAATAGCTGATCACCATGTCACAATTTACAAATATCGTGCTCGTTCAATTACTGTCCATTTTGAAAAATGATAATCTCAATGTGTTTTGGTGCAGTGTGCATCTGTACCATGCTGTGTGCATTGGTGATAACCCATAGTGTGGAGGAACTCCCTTATCTCTTTGGCACTGCTATTGCTTGCTTGTAATAAGCGTTCATCTTCTTCATATATAAGGTATGGTGCTTCGCTCTTCTTTCTTGATAGTAATTTCGTTGCGCCCTTTAAAACATGATACTCCCAACCCTGGACGTCTATTTTGATAATAAGCACACGTTCAGACTCTCGGATTACTTCATCTAGCGGAATGGACTTGACTTGAAGTGCAATCTCTTCATTGGACTTAAAGGCAAGCTTGGCCCCAGTGGCTGAGACTGCACTATTGTCAAGCCGACCAACCAACTGACAATTTATGCGTGATCATAATGGAAGTGATTATCACCGAGTCCAGAACAAGAGATAGAAGTAAAGCAAGAATGAAAAATTTTTGATTCATATTAAAGAAAGATGTCCCATACCTAGATTTATAACTAAGGAATTAAGCTGTACGGTGCGCCCTAAACATACCTAGAGCCATGCCTAAACTCAAACACGTACTTAGATACTGCGTTAAATCAGATTGTATTAATTTATGGGCCTCTAAAATACTGCAACTTCCATAGTAGAAAAAACGTAATTCAGTACTTGATAATGAGAACAAAAGAGGATCAAGATTGTCTCTTTTTATTGGTTTATTTCTGTTGCATTTTTTTTTTTTCAGGAAATAATAGGCACACATTTTTTTGGTTTAGTACATATATCAAGATGCAAAAGATCTTATATCCATATGCTCCTGGCTTTGCTCAGGGCATGCCAACACCTTGGGCTATTTACAGGAGGCCTTTGCACTGACAACAATGCTAGTAGAGTCTCATATTACCCATATGATGATATTCTTAATACAGGAATAAAGACTATAGCAGTTAAGTATCTACAGGAAATAATTAGATCATCATCTAATGTACAGTGTGAGTCTATCCAATCAGATGTGCCGGCTGATAGACTAAAAACATGGAGCCATTCCACTTGTAGGAAGATATTAGGAACCAAGGTGCAAGATACAGTCAGGTTTATGCATTATCTAAGTAATATTGTTCAGATCTATTTGAATTATAAAAAGAAATAGGTCTGTTTCATAACAAGTAACACGAGTAGGGAGACAAAACAACTAGGAAAACAAACTATGCCTTTATCCCACTATGGGGGTTACTATAATGGATCATATCTCACAATCAAGAAGAACTAGTCCTGTTTCATAAGAAGTAACGCAAGTGGGGATACAAAAAAAACTAGAAAAACAAACCATGTCTTTATCCCACTATGGGGTTACTATATGGATCATATCTCACAATCATGAATATGATCACCTAATGCAAACCTTCTTATTTCAGTTCGTGAACTGAAAGCTCCGAGCTTGGGACCAGAAAAGGTATAGTCTAGGTAAGATTCTCCCGACTTACAACCTAGCTCTAAGAGCATATACAAAGAAGAAAGGGCATACATACAAAGTTCCCATGTTAGAAGTTATATTAAGTAAACAATGCTGAGACTATTGCATAAGTTTCTAAAAGCAATTGCTGTTCAGTATTGCAATCTTAAATATTTAGGCATCCATTATACTAATGTTGGTCTCATACGGAAATGTAGTTGATAGGTTTTACTTAGAACTTCATGAGAAGGATAAAATTAAGTTGGTAATCGCATCAATAGTCTAAAAGGCAAACATGAATATCCAACAAAAAAAAGATTTACTTGGAAAGACAAATGAATACAATACAAGAAGAATGTCATTGACAGCCCTGTATGATACACATCCATACTTCAAAGGGAAAAACATCATGTTCTCCAAACATCAGGTCTAATGTCCTTTAATTAATCTCCATATGATATTAGGTGAACTCAAAAGTAAAATCTTGACTCCATAAAAATAGCTTAAGTTCGGGAGAAACTCTGTTGGAGTGAAATTGTACATTTGAGGAAACTTTTGGGACAGAAATGCCCCAATCCTATTACTTGGAATTGAAATCATCATGCCATCATCATAACAGAAAGAAAACACAGAAAATATATAACTTACAAAAAAAAAAAACTACAAACAGAAATGGAATTTAGATAAATCAATAGAATGAAAAAATAAAAACAGAAACAATCAATTACCTTATGAAAAGTGATATTCCGAGAGTGATCAGAGGCAGCAGCTTCAAAGACCTCCACCAACTCTCCAAGTCGATTGAAATAAACCCCATCACAGATCCTCTGCAAATTCTCAAAAACAGGCTCAAAAGCCAACACCTTAAACCCCATAACAGCAGCAGCAAAGCTAGCCATTCCGACATTGGCCCCAACATCCACGAAAATCCCATTTCCACCCTGCCCTTTCATCTTCTCCAACAACTCCTGCACCGTCGCCGATATGTCGGGCCTCCTGAAGGGCTTCCCTTTGAGGGTTCTGACAATGTTTTTGTGGGGCTTTTCTGGCAAATTCCCGAAGTCGGAGAGCGAAAAGAGAAAAGGGAATTTGAGGCCCTCGACAATGTTGGCGAAAACAGGGTAGGCCTGGGGTGAGTTGTGGCAATCGAAGGGCTTAATGGGTCGATCGGAGATCAAATCATGGAGGAGTTTGTTGGTGGGGTTTTGGGGGGTTTGAGTGGAGAGATAGAAGAAGGCGAGAAGTAGGAAGGAGGTGGAGAGGAAGAGGAGAATGTTCTTTGGGGTTAGGATTTTGGTGGGTGGGTTTTTCTTCCATGCATTAGCCATGGAAGAAATCACACTCTGGATCTTCAACACAAGCTTTTTTCTCTCACTAGATTTCCAAACCACTCACTATTGAACAGCTCTTTCTCTCACTACCCATCTAATCTTAAAAACTATTTTAAAATTATTAACATCTCATAAAGCATACTTTAAACATCTTACTAGGGTTTTCTTTAGTTTGTAAATATTTTATCATACTTTAGAAGCAAGTTACAAGTATTTTGGATAAATGGGATGATGGAGTTTTATAAGAGATTAGTAATGTTTTGGATAAATGGGATGATGGAGTTTTATAAGAGATTAGTAATGTTAATTGTGTGATTTAAATTATCAAAATCTAAGGAGGTGTTTACTTAATGTAAAGCTCATAGCATCTTGTTTTACAAAAACATATAAAGTATATTTTGAAAGTTGGGGTTTTCTATCCGCACCCAAATTTTACTAAACACACCCCAATAAATTAATGTAAAATAAAATGATATACTTAAAGACAAATATACCCTTATGAATATATAAATATTACTTAATACACCCACCATAGGATATATCTATACACACTCCATTCCACAATACTACATCTTCTTCTTCTTCATTTCCCTGCAACTTCAAACCCAAACTTACATTCTACCATCAAAACTACCACCCTAAACTCTGGAATGAGCAAAAAGATTGTTATGAAGCATGAAAGAGCACTTGGGTCAGGCAATGTAAGCTTTGAAACTTCATTTTACCGTTTCATTTCTTGGTTTAGTATTAGAAGTAGTTTTTTGATAAAATTTTGCGAAAATACGATCTGAAAGTACAGGTAGAACAAACTGCAGTGTGTTCGACCACAACAGGTCGAACACTTCTGAAGGCGTACGACCACTACTGGTCGAACATTCGTGGTAACTTATGAGCTCTTAAATGTATTATTAGAATGTTTTGAATGGTTTATAAACTTTACCAAACACCCTCTAAACATGCTAATTAGAGAATTTGATATGAAAGAAAATTACTCTCTAATACCAATTTGGTAGACCCAGTTTGTTTTTTATGCAGAGATTGAGTGCATGATATTAGAAATACAAACCTTTAATTCATATTGGTGAATGTTTATTAGTATTGGTGAATATTCATAACACAATTACACAGCCTTAAAAGATAACTTATAATATTTGGTAGTGCATCAAGCCCTCAGCAGTGAGCTGCCATTCACTGCATAATATGGTCAATCAAATAGACAGACATATACTGTTTCCCAGATACAAGCAAAACGTGGTCGGAAACACAATCACAAATGCTCACTCATGGCTTCATTAGATTCATATAATTAATTAACTATTTGGAAATTTGACATTGAAATAAGGAACGTCACTTGATTTTTAAATAACGTACCACTTCCTACGTACAAACTATGTTTTTCTAAAAGCAACATATTTTGGACCAAATTATACACAAACTAGGATATGAACATTCAATTTGATCACCATCAATACATTGGAAATATCATGTAGATAGCTTCTGAATCGAGATTTCCTTCAGAGACCGGGCTAACCTATGGAAAACTTTGAGGCTGTGCCCTGTTTTATCCTGCAAGTTTAACATCAAATATGAGGAGAAAATTTTATGAGTAGGTGCAATTTATCAATGAATCACAGTCAGTGAATTAAGCATCAAAGTTAGATAGCAATATAGTCAATATCATGCAGAGGAAGCTACACACAATTGCAGCCATCTCTGCAGACAACTAAAACGCAATAACATTATCCCAAATGACAACTATAAGTTGACAGTTAGAAGTGACAACTAAAAGCAACTCCAGCAGCATTGTACTTTTCATTTTCTCATATATTATGCGTCAAATGGCTATAAACTGATTCAGCTAATAAAACGTTATTTTCCAACATAATGACAAGCAGAATAGTAACTGCTAATTTCCACATTATGTCATGCAGAATAGTAACTATCATATGGAAAAACAGGCTGTGTTGTTGGAGTTGAGGTTATCAAATGTTGAAGCTGAGCTAATAAGCTTATTGCTGTACATATGGTGTCCTACACAATGTTCATACTTTTCCAGATTAAAGATGTTGGAGAAATCTTTTATTAGAAATTTAATTGATCATAAAGAGTATCAAATCATATCATAGACCAAATCAAGATCCATACTGAGACTTGGACCAATTTTATGTGGAAATGTTATCCTTTCAATCATTATGAAACTTTTGCTTTCGTGTTTTTTTGGTTCATTAATGTAAAAAAATACAAACATCATTTGGAGAATTGATGCTGAAACTTGATTTACATAGAAAATTTTGCACACAAAAATAACAGTGGCATAAAAGCAGCACATGATGAAAATTTGTAGATAACATCAGTTAGAACAAATTGCTGGTAATATAAATCAAAAACAGGGTTTAAACTCTTAACGACACTAATGTTATGTGCAAACTGAGCAACATTCATCAACAAATTTCCAGAACTTCCTTTTTATGATATGAAAGTTGTATAATCCATGTTTGGTATAAATACACTACATTAGCATATATAACGATAAGATGTTACCCAATGAACAGTCAACTTTACTAACATAACTAGTAATATCTTTAAAAATAAATCACATATTGCAGTATTACCCTTCTTAATTATAAGATATTATATAGATCTTGTAATTAGGGGTAAAACAATCCACCCATTGTAACAATCCACCCCTAGGGTAAATTTGTCAGTGTGTTGAATAGTTTGTGTTTTAAACAGATCATTTGTAACAGATCATGTGTTTTATAGCAGTAATTTACCATTTCTTTACTTGAATGAATGTATAACTGAAATTAGTAATAAATATATATACAGACCAAGTCAATCATCACCTCACCCCATAGGGTGTGTTTAGTATGAAAGCTATAAAAGTACACTTTAATAGCTTTCATTTTTAGAAAAATGAAATGTTTAAGTTATGAGGATTGTATAATTTCACCCTAAACATAAATATTCATACAGGAAACTCAGATTGAACCTGATCGATTTGCTAAAACAAGAGTTGACACAGAAAATTCACAGAATTGAAAATTCATCAAGAAAATTATTAAATCAGGCAGCATACCTCATTAACCAATTCCAGTCTTTCAAGAACTGGAATTAATTCTCCACAAAGTGTATGCAAGTCCTCTTTAGCATCAAGTGGGCTGTCATATGCAATTACTTTCTGAGAGTGGCTGTAATCATGTGCATTTGAACTAGAGAGTGAGAAGTTGGTCAGTGCAAGAGACATTGGTTTTGCAGCACCAATAAGCAAGTAAGCAACACAAAGAAAATCATACCTATCTTGGAAATGGGCAAGGAAAATGTTCATCAAATTTTGTGCAAGTAGAATCAATAGCATGATAAGCTGACTCCTATGTCCAACGATTCGGCACATGCCCACCATTGCAGTGTATCTCCTATACAGCACCCAAAAAAAAAAAAGAACGGTATACCATACCAGTTTAGCTTATATCATGAGCTAACTCCACCTTGACAAAATCTCTAGTCAATCAAGCAAATTGAAAGAGCAACTGTCATAAAGATCAAATTATAAATCGAACCTTTACATTCTTTCACAAATCAACATTTCATGGTCATTCTCCTATTTTCTATGAGTGGGTACTAGGTACCCTTTTGTTTTTGGTGTTTTTAGCTTTAAAGTTTCATGACAGAATGTCACACCTGAATGATCCACAAGCGTAGAAACACAAAGAGGCATTTGCTCACCAAAACAAGCCAATCTTGTTATCACTTTCAAGAAACCCCATAATTTAGCAGAAAGAAAAATGATCAGAAGCGGTTTCCATCCATAGAAAAATGTTATCAAAAATTATTCCTTCATAGTTTTTGGATTAACAGGTATTTTAATACATTCAAGTTATTGAAAACTTCGAAGAAACAGAAACATAAAAGTATCCAAATGGAAGCTCCATCGGAGAGGCTAGAATCAGTAACTAAGATAGTACAGCAGATATTAAACCAGAGAACCTTTGTATCATGCTTCATAGTGTCATGTGAATGTGTGTGAGCATGTGTGTGGGTCATGTGTGTGTGTGTGAGATAGATAGATAGATAGATAGATAGATAGACATATATATATATATAGAGAGAGAGAGAGATACCTTTTTTGTATATTTTCAGAGGATGAAGCATAATCTTGAGATACATACAAATTGATGATTTCATCAACTTCTTGTCTTGATAACTCATTGATGTCTTTAATCTACAAAGCACATAAATTTGCAGACCCTTTAATGCATAGTTAAAACATAGATTAAATGTTAATGAATCATGCGCTGGACCTTGTTCAGCAATAAATATTTTTCCTCCACAGCTTTTTCAAGTGCAGTTGTCAGGGCGCCAAGGAAAAAAACAAGCAAAGCCAGTGTGGGTTGCTGTGATGTAGAAGAAGCATGGTACACAGTAGGACCATCTGAAACCTATTGTAATACACAGGTAATATTTTCATCATTTGACACTCCAGTTTCAAGAACACAAAAGTAGAATAATTAGGAAATAATTTTGTATACCTGCAGCCTTAGAGATTTCTTCGTAACAAGAAAATAAAGGTAAGAGCTCAAACTAAAGCACAGACGAGATATGCTGACATCAGCCTTCTGCCTAACCTGCAAATACATATCATAGAGAAAAACCAAAAACTAAAAACTCCAATCCCTTATTTACCAATTCATTGATAACATATATTTTTAACAAGGGCAACTCTAGATTACCTCTGATCGGATGGATTGGATTGAAGTGAAAATTTCTTTATCACGAGAGAAAAGAGAATGCATCATCCCAAAAAGCCCTTGAACAAGTCCATATTCATCACTCTCTTCATATGGCCAAACCTTACAAATACCATTTAGCTCGAAGTCAGAACCTTTCAACAGGAAATTATCCATGCTCACTTTCATAAGTAGAAGAAACTGTGCGACAATTAAACTATTTAATGGCTTAATGCCTTAACTTTCACAAGTACAATAAAATTTGACACCAAAATCTTCAATGATCGAGCGTATGTTAGCCTGTCTGCATTATTCACACAAATATAATGTATTGTTTGAACAAGAATATGCACACAACAATTATTGCCATCCTGTTGATATTCAAGAACAAAGATTTAGTAATGTGTGGGGGCTTCACCTTGCTAAGTATACCAACAACAAGATTGATCAGTTCCATTGTCAGTTCATCTGCATCTGAGAGATCTTCCTGGAGAATTTGATCAAACAGCAACTGATGACCTTTAATGAATTCTATGACTTCACGGACAACTTTATTGTTCACCTACCAGACACCCCGAAGCAGAAAGATGAATTAGGAGACAAAGATGAAGAAAGACAATGTGCATTACCATAAGCCCAGCTAACCAAGATAAAGTTAGAAGAAAATAATAATAAAATTAAGCACCATGAAATATAAAATTTAATAACATAGATTGCATAGTTGATAGCTGTTTCAGTATAAAAGTTTTCATGAAGACAACAATGAAATTGAAAAGTTATAAAATTTTACTCACCAAAAAAAAAAAAAAAGTGAACTCTCACAAAAAAAAAAAAATTAAGCTTACTAACTTTAATATCCAAATCAGCACGATTCGTAACATTTAGCATAGCCCATTTCTTAGGGCAACTTTCTTTCGACACTCATTAAATTACAACTTAAGGTTAAGTTTTAAATTCAGGATTTTACATTTTTAGAATATAGTTTGCCTGATCCTCAGAGCAGCTCCATGTTAAGAGACAAACATAAACTGAGAAATACTTTCACAGATTTTACAAATTTCTGAAAATGAATGGTTTTATCTTAATTGTTATGCTCTGCGTTTTTTCTTTTTCCACAAAAATAATATTTTAAGCCTCAATCATCAAACACAATATCTAGTGAAAATGATGGTTCTATTAGTTCCTCATGAAGAAATACAGATAACAAAATGCAAAAGCAGCTGCTAGTTTGAGAATTTTTTATGGCGAAAAGTGAACTCCAGAAAAGCTCATGTAATGTTTTAGATATTATAACTACATGGGATAGAATAATTTAAATTAATTAATCCTGAAAATTTTCAGGACAGATTATTACATTTCTTCTGCCATGATGCATCACTATAGTAAAATATTTGAACATGAGGTGTTGCAACAGGAAATTGCATGCAATCATAAGTCGAACTTACTACAGCTCAAAAAGATTAAGTTAAAGTTTTTAACGCAAGCATGTGTGGTAGGCATATGTGCATTTACAAAGATATGCTGACTTGTCTAACCTCAAAAAGCTCAGACGTATCAATCAGTGAAGTTAAGGAAAACAAAAATCTTAGCGTGGGGGCAACCACCATTCGCTGTTTATCAACATCAAAGGAATTTTTCCCCATCTTGGTATCAAGACGCCAAGAATTTCCCTGATGCAGTATAAAGTATCTTTCAGATCAATTAGGTATAGAACATTACCTACATGCAGTAAGGACAACAAAGGTAGTGGCATACCTTAACAGGAAGATGTAGAGCTCTGCATGAAGCAATATACTGGAGAGAACCTTTTGAAAATAAAAATTGGGACCCTGACTTTCCATATTTGTGGCTAATTCTCAGCAGAAACGAAAGTTCTGCTTCAAGAGTGCAGAGGCGCTGCATAGAATCTAAAGAGAACCCACCATCCTGAACACCATTTTAAGAATACAAGAGGAAAATCAGCTGGGGAATATCTGTGTTCAAACACATTGCAGCAGCACAGCCAAACATTCTTAGCTTAGATACAGCTATGAAATGCATATGTGATAACCATATGTAAATACACATACTTTTGTATCAGTGTTTAGAAGATAACGTGTTTACAAAAAGAAGTCACTGTTGGTGACCAGATCTACAAGATTAGGGCGCCATACCTGATATGAATAATTACGGATGCTCATGAAGCAACTCCTCAAGAAACCTCTAGTCTGAAGTTGATTCAAGAAAAACTTCTCATGATCTATAGAAATCAAAGCATCCAGGACGTATAATGACATAGTTTTTACAGATTCACTGCCCTGAGTAGCGTCTTTTATGACCTAAACCAAAAACAGGAAAAAGTAAATATATTATGCAAGTGTAGTGAAGAAAGGTACCAAAAAAAAAAAAGAAGTAACGAAATGGATAGAGCACATTTGATGAAGGTAAGCATGGTTAGCTAGATTGTTATTTTTAATTATTTTTAAATGGAGGGGAAAGGACGAAACAAAGCGAAAAACTTGTACCTTGAGGCATATCTACAACTGAATGTCCTATTTTCTAACATTAGATACAAATTAGTGGTCACTTTTCATTAGAGAAAAAAAAAAAAACATTCATCAACTAATTGTCTGTAGCTTAATCAAGAAACCCTCAACCTGTCAACCACTTTTATGTCATTATTGCATACGATTAAATAGAGAAGTTTCACCATAAGCCTTAAATTGTTTGTTTAATATATCATCCTTGTCCATCGTTTTCAAAGTAAATGAGACCAACAAAATGACAAAAATTAACAATAGATAAAGAAAAAATGTAAATGACGAGAAGAATTTCAAATCTTCAAACCAGGTTAAGAATGGGTTGATCCTCCTTTCTCAGTATTGCAAAATTTGCATGAGCCAGTTCAGCCTGATCTTTATCAATCTGCCAAAGATGCGCCTTGGTTCATATAAATTGAAATACTATAAAGAGAAATATCAGATATGAAGTTTTTAAACCTTTTCTAGATCTAATTCTTCATCCTCTTGCTCATCCATTGACAAGAACTGCAGAATTGTTGTTGGAACATCTGAATCGAGCATGTGCCGACAATACTGGAAATAGCTTAGAAGCAAAGCATATTGGCTGGTTGAGGGAAAAAAAAACAGGAGGTAAAAAAGCTGTTTTTCCATTATCAGCACAGTGAAATGTAGAGGCAATATATTTTATAATTAAATATCATTACCGTCTTCTCAATGCTTCTGAAGATTCATGTCTGAGAATAGCCATGATAAGCTTGAATAAAATAGAACGGCAAGCTCCATTTGATAAATGTTTAGTCATAATAATGTCAAGACATGTAATGGCATCAGAGGCTAAGCTACTGGGAAATAATCTCTCATCGCGTAGTTTTGCCATGCATGTGAGACCAACCTTGAGGAATACAGTGATTCATTAATACACTTGAAGAAAAAAGATGGAGCAAAGACCAAAATTAGCTGCAGTTTACTAACCTGTGTCAACATCTGTGCCATCTTTAGGGAACAATCAGGAGAACCAGAGAAATTCAAGGAAGCATCAAGCAACCTGTTCATATGGCTCTAGAGTAAGTACAAGACAATGTAAACCAGGTCAAAAGGCTGAAAAGAGATGAAGACTTACTGAAAGAGAACATCAGATCGATTCTCAAGAAATGAAATCCTTTGAGATGCAGAAACCTGACATGGGAAGCAAGACGAAACCATCACCAAGAAAAGACCATCGCTAAATAACTAATCATAGAAAAGGGACAGATGGAAGTATTATGCACTTCTTCAAAATGAATATAATAATCTGTTTTTTCCATCTTGTAGCATCTTGTCATTTATACATCCAATACTTAGTAACATTATGGTTTCCACATCAAAAAAATAGACAAATGGCAAGGGCAGATTTTACGAATATATAAAAAGGAGTAAATATAAATCGGCCCCAACACCAACACAATCCTTTGATTGAGAGCTCTTGATTAAAGAATAAGATAGATCATAGTGGACCTCAACAATTTGTGACCAGCTTGTTAACATATGAAGCTGGGCAGCTTGTTCTTCAAGATTCTTGTTGTACTTCATCCCCCATCTTAATAATTGTTGGATTACTTCCCTTATTTCATTCAACTCAGCTTCACTACCAAAAGAGTTCGACTGGGAATTGTGCAAACCGAACTTCTGCGGAAAGAAATTTTATTGATCAATAAAATCAACTTCAGTAAAGTCACAGGAGTCAAGAAAAGTGGAACATAAAGATTGCGCAGGTAGACCAAAAAAAAAAAAAAACACCTGCCAAAGTCTATCTCTAAATGATGCTAGGTCTACAAGACGATCACCTCGCTCTGAATGATAATAAACACCCCTTCCCAATGTTGCTGGGTTGGTGAGTATATCCTCAGCCTGCAAAGCATATAGCACCATATAACCACAGACTAACAAGATATTCAATTTTTAAGTCTCCACTCACCAGAGATGAATATTTTGTACTAGAGACAAACTGAGAAGACGACAACGTGATATCAGGAGATTCAAATTGGAGAATACGAAGCAACTCAAACACCTATATTTCAAATCAGGATGTGTTAGCATTCCTCACTGCCAATCAATAAAAGATTTGTGCTGAATAAGCAAAAATTTGGAAGACTGATATCATTGATCATAAGCAATGACAAATGCATTAAGAGGTCTGTAATTATCAGGACCCGCTGGAACTTACTACTTAAAGTTAACAGAAATATGAAATATTGAACATTTTTCACCATATCGGTGCATCAATTCTCAAGGTGAGAGAGAAACCTCATTGGAAGATTTGTGCAATAAACTATTCTAGGCATTAAAAAAAGAGATACTTCACTATTGTAACCAAAATAGATTATAGTTTATCAAGCATAACAAAAAGCATGTAATTCAACAGAAAGAGCTCAAACTGCTCAAAAGTTCAAAGATTAAGTAAATTTCAATAAGGAATGAGCATATGCACTATGAACATATACTATGAGCATTTGCAGTCAACATTGACACCTTGCTAAGGAATTCTCAAATGAGTGGGAAACCAACTTGAGCATACACAGGAAACCAGCATTACCTTACTCTTGCTAATAGAACCACTTGCAATTCTTGAGTCATTTTGAGGGACATAAGAAGATGCATTATGATTAATGCCAAACTCAGCATCTCCCAAGACAAACAACTCAGTGAGAATACTTTGGCATGCTTCACGATGATTGCAATCTGTCATGTCTGCTGAATGCAACTCTACAGCTAAGAGCTTCAATAACCAGGCTCTCTACAAGGGCAAGCATAAAACAACAGACCAAATATTAGTTCTCGTGGACCAAGGTAAGAACCATGGCTATGCTTTGAAATTTATTCAGCCACTCATCAACAGGAAGAAATACATAATGAGAAGCCACACAAGGGCAGTTGCCCATGCATTATCAAGCAATAAAAATTAATATATCAGTATCAAACTATACATTCTTTTGCAAAGCGAAAATAATTGTAAGAGGTTCGAAAATGAGAGCCTCAGTGTATAAATATGGGCATTGTAGAAGGACAATCAATTGGGCATCTTAGCAATAAAAACCTGATGAAGTGAGCTGATCCGAAGTGCCTGGCTGCAGTTCCTCTTTGGAAGGGGAGCAACACCAATTGAACTCAAATGCTAAACAGTATGGCATTGTCAGAAACAAAAGAACTTTAGCCAAACCATACTCACTGATAAGAAATAAAACTTTTAACATCTCATGGTCTAAAACTAGCACCTTAACAAAAAACTGGTACTTTTTGGTACTCAACAAATCCATAGTAGGAGCAGAAGTCAGTGGATCCACACATAGTTCATAAAGGAGCTGCAAAAAGGTACTTAATTTAGCTGACATAACAATAAAAGGAGATAGCTCTACATTATCCATATGCTTAAAACATAAACAAGAAACAGAAACAAATACTAGAGTTTCCAAACCTGAAAGCCAAATTCGTGAAGTAATGCATTGATGTCAGGCTTTGAGAGTTTATCCATAATATCAAGAATGACCTTCAAACAACTACGATTGAGACAAAAAGATGTAATCACCTACAATAAATTGTAGTAGACAAACAGGTTGGTAAATAATAAATAACAACCTGTAATGAAACTTTGGCTGCAGCAATGTCCTTTCAACAGGGCCATCAACGTCAAATTTAAGCAATAGATGAGAGATATTTGGAGCTGGTCTATTGATATTGTCAATAAGCAGCTGCGTTCAGTATGATGACAACAGTTCTGACTTTAGAGATGGATCATAAATGCAGTAAAATACGAAAAACAGAACATAAGCAACTCTAACAGATTTTAAGAGATTAAAAGCAGTGGCAGAAGTACTGATTCATTCCTCTTTCATGAACATAACAGAAGTTCAAAGTGTTCTATACTATGTGCATTCAAAATCTCTCATTATTTATAGAGTTATCTTTCTTAATATATTAAGGAAATGGAACATTAGAATCCTTATACTATCAGGCCCCAATATCTACAATCAAAAATTTAAATACAAAAATCATTGGTTCTGCAATGATGAATCCATCAGGGCCCAAGCTGCATGGACACCACATGCCTGCATCCCACCATGCAACAGCTTCTGGCAGGATGCAGCTCTCAAAATTGTACATAGTTTTTTACGAATATATGCCACTGTCATAATTTTCCTTCCCTCTCAGGGGATTTTGAATAGCTTTGCTGGTTTACTTGACCCTTCTCTCTCGTCTCTCCTCTGTCAATCCACTTTGCCATAGTAACTGGCAGATCCTCCACTATGCCTTTTTATCTCTCTTCTCTCCGTCAATCCACTGTTCCACATCTCAGCCTCTGCTTACTATTTATAGACCTGGAAACTTATGTTTATTATTAAACTTAATGTTGTATTTCATAGCATCATGCCCTTCAGTGTGTTGCTGGTCTTTTTGACGCTGTATCGTGACTTACGAGTAGTGATACATAATGAGAACTGGAATTTTGCACAAGTTCAAAAAAAAGCAGCACATTTCAGATTCAGAAAACGCATAGAATTACTTGTAATCTCACAAGGTACATAAAGTCAAAGTCTCTAATAATTCAAGTCAGATGAGGTCAAGTATTCAGCACCAGGGGACTAGCCGCACACATTAAAACCAGACCATTTCCACCATGGACTGAGATTTTTAAGACTACAAGCTATGCACATCCTAATGAGGCTGCACAACAATAATTTCTACATATCATGAGCACATAAAACTTTTAGTTTAGCATCTTGATAACTATTGCCCGACTTTTCCCCTTCAACATTTTCTTTCAGAAAATTAGAGCATGGTATTTGTTCAAGTTTAAACTTTCAAATAGAATAAACTGAAAATTGTTTCGTTCACAATTGTTGCAAAGAAAAAAAATGGCTGAATTAAAAGCTTACTTGCATAATTAGTACACCAGGATCCATGCTGATATCCTCAATAACTTGAGACTCTTCAGATCGTAGCTCTAGGCAGGCAGCATAATCATCAATCAAGCCATTTACAGTACTCGATTTCAATAGCAACTGTGAGAGCCCAACCATACGAGAACTGTGTACAATAAGACAACTTGTTATAGCCATCAAGCTTTTTAAACTAAAGAATATGATAACAGGAGGACTAGCCCTAGGGAAGATAAGATGGAGACATTGCCTGAGAATACTCAAGATCTTGATGGAGCATAGCTGAATTTGAGGCTGAAAATGATATCTGACATATTCCAGTAAAGCTACAATTTGATTACGGTCTTGAGAGAGTATGACATCCAAAGGCTGCATTAATGAAATAATAAGAGAAATTGCCATGACATATCCTGGCTTAGAGATGGTTGATGCATCAGCATTTACACAAATATTAGTTTAGCAATATTTCAAGGAACACTTGGAAGCCATATATGAGAGAGATTTACCAATGATAAATAATGATAATAATGATAATGATAGATAAAAAGAGATAATGGTAGACACAGATCATTGGTGTCCAAAGTTCATGTTTCTACAAGAGCTGACATCTCATAATTGCTCATAAGTTACACAGAAAAGCTTTCAGCTCATTTTGTAAGGGAGTTCCTAACGTGTTAAGACTCGCAAATCATTATCAAATGTTTTTAATAAACCAAGTCATTGAAGATAATACAAGAGTTTATTATTACCTGATACAGGGGGCGCCAGAAATCAGAAACAGATGAATCCTTTTCCATAACAAGAATAACAATTTCCAAGGAAAGTTGAACAGCTTTTTCGATGAGTTGTCCATAGATTTGATTTGTACGTTCTGTGACAAGAAAATTAACTCCTGGTAAAACAATACCCATTATATTCCGAAACAGGGTTTTCCCACTCATAAAATCCTGCACAGCAACCAAAAGTACCTCATAAGATATGGTCCACGAAGCAAACAAATTACTATCACAAAATATCATTATCTGACAGAAAGCCTGTACACTTAGACAACACCAAGCTGAAAAATGATATGCAGGCTGCCTCCTATCCAATATTTTCACAACAGAGAACAAAATGACCAAACCAGAAAGGACTGTTATGGCATTTTGGAGAAGATGGATGAAAATTCTCGTTGGAAGACAATGGAAAAGTTATGATAAGTTGTCGACCATGATGGGTCACTTCATGTCACTACCAAGGTATCATAGTAAAACATTAATAAGATATAAAAAAGGATAGAAGATATATATTTATTGCTGTGATTAGCACAAAAGGCATTGTATGGTTCTTTACTGTAGCCCAAGTCTTTTCGCAATACTTCTTGCAACATTCAGTGCACAGTTCTATAGTGTAGCACGAGTCTCTCTCTCTCTCTCTCTCTCTCTCTCTCTCTCTCTCTCTCTCGGAAACAAAAAAAATTATTAATAAAAGAAGATTACAATGAGATGAGGGGTCCCCAACTAAAATGCATCCAAATAACGATCACCGCTCTTTTTTATTAATGAATTACAAAGAAATTTATTAACAAAAGAAGATTACAAAGAGATGAGGGGTCCCCAACTAAAATGCATCCAAATAACGATCACCGCTCTTTTTTATTAATGAATTACAAAGAAATTTATTAACAAAAGAAGATTACAAAGAGATGAGGGGTCCCCAACTAAAATGTATCCAAATAACGATCACCTCTCTTTTTTATTAATGATAAATAAAGAATCACCAAATAACAAATAATTCAGGAGCTGATTCAACAATGCAACAGGCATCCTTGTTGGGAAAGAATAATATTCTAAAAACACATCCCTCACCTAGTGAAAAACACTATGCTCCATGAAAGAATGAGCTTTCAAGATAGTTGAACTTAACAAAAGATACAGAGTAACAGATCTAATAAAACAGAAGAATGACTTCTGTAGGTCTTCCTTCAATATAGAGCTAGAAAATAAGAAATGTAACTCTTGAATGAAGCAACAACTTGAGATATAAAGAACGTCAAAAGCAGTTATAATAGCAGTAATATCACATGGATGTCAGGAAAAAATTAGCTAAATGATCTAACCAATATGAGTCAATACCTTCAAAATTTCTATAACAGGGAGCTGCATATGAATTGGAGAAGTCTGTCCCATCAATGAAATTTGAGATTGATCAGTAGCAGCATCACTATCTTCTTCTCCAACATCATACATGCTCAACATCCTACACATGATGATGTTTTCACATTAACATTCAAGTAACAAAATTTATTCATAATTTAACTTCAGCATATAAAATACACTTGCAATGAATGTCATAAAGTACCAAGAATACAATAAGGATGCATAAGATCTCATATGAGAATTAAGAAAGACCAGGAAGGTAACACACTCACATCTGAAAAAACTTAAGACATTCTATCACTAATTGCCATTTCTCAGAAAGATCAGCATATGCTCTCTGTGGGAATGGACCAAATACATGATCACATATAAATTTGAAGATGCCAATGAATCTGACATAAAACAAAAAAAGGTGTAAGAGGAAGATCTTCACAATAAAACAAGATAGCATAACAGATTTAGATATCAATACCTACGTCCTCTATCACTGACATCCCTTTCCTCAGCAATAAGAGTATTTAACAGATTGATAAATGATATCGTTGAAGGATATTGCTCTCTTCGAGCTTCAATTTCATTTAACTCATATTTCATATCATAAACCTGCAATATAAGACCATAAACATGTAGAATATAACTTTATTTTATAAGAAACAAATAATTTATTTCATTAGAAATGGTATTTAAGAGTCATGAATAAGTCATACACTGAAGTCAAACCTATAAAAGGAGTAAACAATCTCATTCCAGGGTGAACTCATATATCTACATACATCAAAAGCAAACAAAATCCTAAATTTTGAAGGCACCCCAAATTGTAGTTCCATCCAAAACATCTAAGACAGATTCTTTAGAATCCTTAAAAACTCTCCTGTCCCTCTACAGCCATGCAAACCAATATACAATAGGAAACGATCAGTCACCATAAAATCTTTCCTCTACAACCAAAAACCACCCCAATTCTACCATAAAAAGATATGTGCATGTACTACGGTCCACCTAACAAGATTCAACTCACCAAAGACTCTATACCACAGAAACCGCAAATGAGCAGTGAAGAAAGATGTCAACCTTGAGCAAGTAAAGAGAAATTAAACATTTGAGTTCTTCTGAAAATTGTTTAAACTAAGCATCCAAGCCATCCAAAACAGTCAACTTTAACGCGCATTTACTCGACTAGAAAACACTCCAGAACAACTCCAGGTTGTCATCCGAATTTGTCTTTCTATCAGGCATATTTCGAATTTAGTCAAATTGGTGCTTCAACTGACAACAAAATTTTAGACATGAGGGTGTGATGCTCAAAGATAAATGAGGCATATACCACTAAGCCAGTGTCTTCAACAAAAAGACGGCCACAGTAAGACCCTACACAACAATATTAAGTGTTACTAGCAGAAATGTCAAATACTGTACCTGTGTCTCCATTGTTTGTCCACTATTCCCAGTATTAGGCCCAACAACTACTGGTAAGTCATACTGCTCTAAGAGCCTCCAAATTGTTTCTTTCATAATAGGAGATACATTGACAAATGAAGCAATGGCATTACGAAGTGCACCCTACAAAGATAATGCAAAAGGAAGTCGAACGAAAGTTGTTAGCATTTTAGCATGGATCAAAGTTGCACTATGAACAATAAAGCAGCGAATACAAGTGCAAAAATAGAGAGAAGAACCTTGAGGTAAGGTGGCACATTTTCATAACTTAGGAGCTTGAACAATGGCTCGATATCAGTAAACCAGTTCTTCCTTTCAATGGGATTCCCGTTTTCCACAATCTGTATGCAATGAAAAAAAAAAAAAACAAAGAAGCAATTAGGAAAAAAATGCTTCATCTTGTTGAATGGAATTCCATGACATTATGAAACTGGAAGAATGTACAAACATATGCGCATGACAATTGACATGTAGAAAGCCTTAAACAACAGTAAGCATGTTTAGATAAGCAATTTTGTGAGCAACACTCAACAGAAAGTTTAATTGGGGAGGGGAGGGGGGTTTCAAGAAATGGTTACAATTTTAAAGCATTCTCAGATTTGCAAAACCTTGGAAATTTCATGTGCAGGTCAATCTGGAAACAATAATGAGTCAGGATTTATGGAGTATTATTAATACGTAAACCACATTTATTAACATTATAGCACTAATGACAGATCAGTCACAACACAGGCCACTAACCGACTCATTCAGTCTAAGATGAACAATGAGTCAAAGTTATTTCTTAATATAAGCTCATGTCTAAAACAAAAAAATCCTATTATTAAATGATACGAATTTTATTACTAAAAAGATAAAGATTGAGGGATGAGAGATCCCTTATACAAGTACAAAAACACCCAGAAAATTTAACAGAACAGCATACATCAGCGACAACCTTCTTGAACCACTTGCAAAACAAAGCCCCAATCCCTCAACAAATCAGAAAAGCGAACAATCTTACACTAACTGCTTTCACACATGTACTCAAAATGGAGTAAAACAACAAGAAGCTAAACCCTTATCCCCCGATTACAACAACACACGCATATTAGAAACAGAGAAACACAGAAATTACAGCATATTTCAGGTCAAATACTTGATAAGCAATCAAAGGACAATCATAATGCAGTTCAGCAAATTCTGTGCGTAAGGCACATAAATGGAACATAGTTCTTTCTAGAGTTCGATTTCTGATAAATTAGCAGCTATCCAACAATTCTCAAGGAATAAATGGTATTAACTGCAGAACATTGTCTTTATTTTTAGTTCGAACTTAATATAGTCCATCAAATATATGTTGCCAAACGAAAGTTCAACTTCAAAAAACCATACAAGATATCCTTCATGGACTACTCCAAATGTCGCATTGGAAATCTACAATCATGTTTTTGCAATTGCTTTGAAATTTCAACTTGATTTATGATCAATCAGAAAAGCAACCTATATTAAAAGATAAAAATCTTCTATCACATTCACAGTAAGGAAAATGAAAGTCAAAAATCATTAGGTTCCATCTATTTTTTCATGGATTCTTCAGTTTGGAAAAATCAGTTCAGTGCCTACATCTCTTATCATTATCACTTCATTTATAGTTCCATATCTCGTTTCACTCTGTCCAAATGCTCATGATGATACCTCAATGACATAATAACAGAATGTCAAGTGAAATAATGCAGGATAGTTACAGTCCATTTTTATTTAAAATTGTGTTATTACCACCATAGCTTCAACTACCTATAACACATGCTACCAACTTTAATACAAGAGACGTTAATGGACACCAAGGGATCATTTCTCAATTTAGCAAAGCATTGGTGCCAGAGCGATGGTGTAAAAAAGGAAATATTTTTTTGGAAATCCAGACCATTGATCACATCCTATTCCAAAATTACTGCAGAAAATTTGAGTTCCACCAGAGCTAAATATGAAAAAAAAAAAAAATCAAGAAGAAACAAACCTCTCAATAATCAAAAGAGGATGTAACATCCAGCTGCTAAATCTTTGAAACAGATTAGAAGGAAAGGTGTATTTCAAAGATTTTCCGATGGATTTCAGGCTTCACAAATTTATGCTACTAAAACCCCCCACAACGAAAGTTGTCTGTTAATATAAACCAATATATGGATTATGTAGAATACGTAAAAACCATATTTACATCTTAGAATTCAATCTGAAGAAAGCTTTCTTACTAAGAGTAGGTATTTTCCTAGTAGAATTAGAAGTCAAAGAATATCAGTATATTGTGACTTCAAACAACTCCGATCATTAAAAGTGCCTTCTCCCTTTTCTTTTTTTTATTAATTTGGATAAGTAACATAAAAATTTCTTAATTGATAAACATAAAGAAACGAAGCACCCAAACAAGACAGTCATAATCTAGAGAAGACAACTCCAAATCTGTAGCAATATCTGACACAAGAAAAGTTTGAACTCTCTAGGTTTTGAAACCGCATCTTCCTCAGAGTATCTTCTTGAGATCTTTGCAACTTATTCAGACTCCATAAGCCCTTATGGAGATTCCAAGGTTTTAATTCAGCTTCAAGTTATCTTATATCCTAATCTTCTTATGCATCTTCTTGAAACACGCCTCTTCCGTAGAGTTTCTTCTTGAGAGCTTTTGCAATTTCAATTGACTAATTGAGATTCCATACCTGTTGTTGAGATTCTAAGGTTCTATTTCAGTCCAGATTGGTAGAAATTTTTTATCTTACACCCTAATCATCTTATGACTCTTCTTGAGAGTTTTGCAATTTGAATTGAGAGTTCAGACTCCATTATCTTCGCCCAAAGAAGATTCTGTGCCATTTTAAAGTTTTCAGATTTTATTTCAGCTTCAGAATATTGGTTAGCCAAATCTTCTTATGCCATTTCATTTGCTTATTATAAGTCATGTTTTCAACTAAAGATTTTCAAGAAAACCTGTAACTTCGAAATAAAAACAGGAGCACTGCCTTGCATTATCTTTAATGAAGAGCAAAAGAAAAAATCTTTAACTGGACTACAATAAGTTCTCATAAACACAATCGACAAGCAGTGCTCCAATTGGAAGTCACTAGCATATACTGGCTGAAGATAACTTGATTTGCTCAGTACCTCAGAAGGTTCTACTTAAGTCCAGCAACATGAGAAGAGAGGACAAACAATGGCAACATCAAGAATTTGGGCATACCAAGTAGACAAGGATCTCACCAATACAAAGTCAGGGAAAGATATAATTCACACACCATGAGACCTACAAAACAAACTCATAACATCCAGGAATCCAAGCAACCTCTGCAGTTTACAGTTCTGCCCAAGTTGACTATATTGATAAGATAAATATTTATTTAGGACGCCGTGAAAATATTTTCTGTTAGAACATAAAACAGACGCATAATATAATCCAAAGTGGTGACACTATTAGAAGCTCATCCATTTAGAGATAATTTGAACAATGTCCATGGATGAGGTTCAAATTGTTGAAATGACCACCTCATCTAAAACTCAGAGCATCCACCACCCAAGCACTCCTCACTTGGAGGCAGGTTACTTTTATTACAGCATTCTATGTGGAAATTATTTACCTATAGGTGGTAATGAGATTCTAAAGCCGGACCTTCCATATGGCCTAGCTCTAATACCAAGTTTAATGACCAATTAATACCTTATATAAAAGAATAAGTTTCAAAGAGAAAAGTTTAAGTTGTTAAGAGATGTATGCCCATTTAGCACTGAATAAACTTCCTCTACAAAATCTTGACATCTATAATGTAGCAGGTAAGGTGCGAGTTAACTTAACCAAAAGGTGGATGTGCCAAATAAAAGAGATAATTGATTTACTAGGCCATGAATGCAGACTGGCAAAAGGTAACATGATACATTTAAAAGGATTCTTTTGCTATCATATGGTTCATGGAACACTTCAGCATCTTCAAACTAAAGGCAAGCTAAGAAAGTATATTGGCAATATTTCCTGCATGAGATGCAGTACACAAAACAAGATGGTTTACTATTTGAAAAAATAACATGCTTTAAGCATACACATAGATGGCTTTGACCGTTTACAATTAACTTTACATAGGATGCAACATATGGGGAAAAAAAAGGAGCCAGCTGAACCTTCCAACCATATAGCACTATTATTAATCATGTCCTCTGGTAAAAGAGCAAGGGGTGTAAACAAAGTTTTAGAATTTTTACCTGTTTGAGAACATTCAAATATGCAACCAGTGCTTTAGCATCTCCTTCCTGAAACTCCGGCAATAGTGCTCCAGGAGTCTGAAGAGACTGTTTGAACTTTTCTTCATAAATAGATAAACAGTCAAATAAGGTACTCCATCCAATAGAGCGAAATGTTTTCCCCTGAAGCAGCTCAAAAACTTTGGAAGCACCCTCAGGATTACAAGCCTAGATCAAGAAGCAACACCAAACAAGTCAAATGAATGTAATTAAGTTGACTTGGTATTTTTCCTGATTCAACCACAAATGGGAGGGGGGAGTCACTTGACCTACCAAGGTACTCAACATTTTTAAAAATGCCACAAGTGTTTGATAATTAGTGTGATCCTCCCCAGAAAACTTCACAAATGTCCAAATATCATCGTTAACCAATAGTAGTTCAGGTTTCTTCTGCAGAAAGCAACAGACATCGATTAAGCGTGTCCAGACCTCAATCTAACACAAAGTAAAAGATCCTGAAATGCTAAACTGTGGAGCTAATCATGCATGAACAAAAATACAAGCAATATATATAATTGGTATGAAGTTAAGAATATTTTAATATTATTTCGGTACTAAAAAATACAAAAATATGAATATATTAATGGTATGAAGTTAACAATATTTATACTTCTGTACTCCAAAAAAACCAATTCAAATATAGCAAACCATATATTACCACTTAATTCTAAACTGAGAAGAGAAGTATAGGATACTAAAGATACTTTTGAACCTAGGAAAAACCTCCAATCCTCAAGTGCAAGACCCAAAAGTACAGTCAAAAGCATCAAAATGAAAATTTTCTATGACCGGGAACAGTTAAAAGCTAACAAACAAACTGGCAATAGATTTAATATGTAAGCTGGCGATAGATTTAATATACTTCCATCAAAGTAAAATTTAGAAATATTAGACAATAATATGCATATCACAAATAATTGATAATATATCAATGTTACTTACTAAAACTATTAGTACTGCCACAAGGAACAAAAAGGCAAAGAAAAACCTAAACCATACCAAAAGATGAATACTGAAAACCAAATCTTATAGTTTGGCCAACTTATTAAGTTTAGTTATTAGCAAATTTTTCATCTTAAGGTTTAGTTTGATTGGTTAACCATATACCAAACGATGCCTACGATGTAAGATCTACATAAGCAGGACCATGGCACAGTGAAGGAAGGCGAAAGGAACAAGCCATGTTGCAAGATTAATCTTGATGGATATAAATTTTAAGGTAAATAGAGTAAAGGAGAACGTACGACAAAAGTTGTAAAATTTAGAGGACAAGAATGGTTTGAACTTTACAAAAGCTGCATCATTTCCAAATAAAGTAAAATAAAGTAATTCATACATATCAAAACAATTATGATATCAATTATATTGCCACACCTATTTGTTATTGACACAATACATCAAAAAAATTTAGACCCAAGTATTTATACTTAGCACATTGCATTGCAACCTCTAGTCATCAATATCATTTACACCATGTCTATTCATAGGCGGACTGCCAAATAACCATAGATGTCCATTCAAAAAAGAAGTGTGAAAGTCTAAAGAGCAAACATATATTTGATATGCATCGCTTACAGTATTACACTCACATTATAAACATATTACATAGAGCTCTATATGGTAGTGTAGAATGTCCATCGAATTTACAAAAATATTATTATACATTTAAATTTTTAAATCACAATAATAATCAGGGAAAAAAGGTCATTGAGTCGAGTTTTTTGACAAAGCAACGGTTAGTTGGCATTGATAAGAAACATAAATTTTTGTCTTGATTATATTCAATACACCAAAATATATTGTCTCGTGATGTTGTATTAATAAAATCTTTGCTTTTTATTTCAAAAAATAAAATATATTAAAAATGTTGAGTCTGGGAGAGTATTTTGTGACTTAATCAAACAACTTTTAAATATTTGACATTCATTTATTTTCTTCATAGAAAATTCGCTACTTGCTAGCTAATGACTAATTACAAGCAATTCATAAATAAAGATCAGAAACTCATATAGACTATATATTACAAAATACAAATATAACACTTAGAATTCTCATTTGGGGTTTAAAAAAGGACATAGCTTGCTCACCTGACAAATTTCACTCACAAATTCCAAAAGGGAGACGAAAGGTTGCAACCCAATTTCATAAGTTTCTTGAGGATGGCTACTCCCATCCATCATCTGGTTATGAGTACTAGAAGCACGGTATGGACTAAGCGTAGCCATAGCCTTCTCTTTTGTTTCTTTAACCTGTCAAATCAGTTTCTAATCATAAACAGCAAGTCCAACATTATCCAATGAAGAATCAAATATAAAGTGCCTGCTTAGCATGCTCATAAAGCAAATGAATTTATAACAATGTAATAGGTACAATACTGACATCATGTTATGTGAAGAACAACTTGGTTGTACTCATCTAAAATTCACATGATGTTTTTTGGTTTGTTCAGTTTAAAATAAGACACCCACCAAACTATAGAGAAAATGTCAGGCAGACAAAAAAAACAACAAGGCCATTCTACACTAAAGAATGAGGCCTAATATCAGATATCTCCTATCCTAGGAAAATAAATCTCACTTATGTCCAAAAAATAACATCGATAAAAATTTATATAATATTTGTTTGTATTAACTTGGAAAAACATCCAAAGCCCATGATTATTCAAATAGTGTTTTCAATAATCTACAACAATGTGATGCATGATTGCAAAGAAAATCTAATACAACCAACCTTGTCCCTGGCTAGTGGCTGAGAAAGAAAGCATGTCATTAGCTTGTAAAGATAAGCATTGTAGACGCATATCATATCCTCATCATCATTCTGTACAAAGCACACAACATAAATTGATAACAAGCTCCAGAAACATGAAACACATAAAAAAACATTATCTAGAAACTGGTCCAAGTCAACCATATGCCATGTGATTATTTTAGATGAATTTATTGACACTTATAATATTAAGAGAAATGATGATGTAGATGTAACTTGTAAGTGAAAATCAACCAAGAAATGCAATTCATGCAGAAATGGGAAGCAAAAACTTAAGAAGGAAAAGAAACATCAGGAATATAAATATTAATAATTACCAGATATGCTGCAGACCTAAGAATCTTATCAAGCCAAAACTGGAAAACATTATTGGAAAAAATGACTTCCAAGCATGAGAAAATATGTTTCATATCATCTGACAAACTACTAGCTGTTATCTCCTTTGGATCACTGCCATCCTGTACCAAAATCAAATGCACAACCCAAGCAAGCCTTACACAATCAATAAAGCCTTCAACTACAGGATCATTTTCAGAAGCCATAACCTGCAAGGAACCATTGGATCAAAAGTTTGTAACGCAGAGGTAGAGGTACCTAATCAGACGAATAGGCGAAGTTTATCTTACAATCTCATTAAAGTCACGCCTAAAAGAAGCATCATGAGACAAGACTGGTACTTTATTGGGTGATGCGCTCAAAGCATCTGATATGAAAGCAACGACGAGAGAGAAAAGAAGGCTATATACAATCTGTACACAAAAAGATGGAACATAGTATAATCAGGAACAAAAGAGCAGGAAAATAGCATAAATAGATGAGTCAAAAAAAGACCCACTCTAAATTCACCTAACAAACAATAATTAGAAAATGATAAACAAGGGTTAAGCAAGCTCCGAATAACAATCAGATTTTCTAAAATCATATGTTAGTCACTGCCAGAAGAGAATCTCTACACTACCTGAATCATGTTCCTCATGAATAAGGAATTGTAGTACTTTTGCATACAATGAAAACCACAGGCAAACCAGCAGACCATGTTTTCCAAAAAATCTGGTTCACTGTTTGATAAAACTTATTCTATTGAGGTGAATTTTGTATTAGGAACTTAACTGTAAATAGCTGAAAGAAAACTTTCACGGTAGACACCTTTTATGAAACAAGTAAAACCCTATCAATATGATCCACTTAATATACTGAATGCAGGCTTAAATTGATAAGTCATGTGGCATTATAAAAAATGGCGTACCACCACATTTGAATCTATTTTCTTTGTGCATACTACAATATAAATCTTTACTGGTCCTATGTAGTGAATTAGCACGATCAGTATTTCTGTGAGAGATGTAAACTACGAATTAGTGAAGGGAAGGAAATACTAAGCTTCGTGTGGGCAATGAAGGCAATTTCTACAAAAAAAGAAAAGGTGAACAAGGCACCCTGACCTGATGCTTTGAAGAATCCATGGCCCCACTGTATTCCCCGGCACACTCTCTGAATGCAAAAAATATGTCTTTAACATCTTTAGGGCCTGCATAGAGAAAATGCAGTCATTCCATTTATCATGCTTCTTATGAAGTCCCCCTAATATCCAAGCTCAATTGCAATAACTAATCAATCTAGTATGGAAAAGCATGAGAGGGTAAACTAGACAAGCATGCTCCTGCCAAATCATAGACAACAAACTAAAGGAATGCTTTTTCTTAGACTGGATCTGTATTCACGTTATAACTGTGTTTTGTAGGTGGTTCAGTATAGGGTAATAATGAGGCCGCCTCTTCATCAGATTACTTCAAAAAACTATTTAAGCAACAAGAACCAAAAAAGATGCTTTTACTTTCATTCATATATTCACTTCTTCAAGTGTTTCATTCTTGCTTTGAATTTTTATGAAAATGAAAATAGGTATAGCGCAGAAATGTATGTTTATGAGTGGAAATTGATATGCTATTGTACGATAATGATCATCATCAAAATGATAATGATAATGATAATGATAATGATAATAACAATAACAACAACCACAACAATAGTAATAATAATAAAGGTTCCTTTACTTTCTTTAAGACAAATTATGCTGGGTTTAAGCAATTATCACATAATTTGCTACGGGCCCTACTAGTATGATAAATCATTATTTAAGCAGTTAGTGAATTTCCAATATTCTAAAGTTACTCACGTCAAGCATTTAAAAAATCAACAAACTTTGACTTCACAGATGTTTAGATTCGAAGTTGATGGTTAGTAGGGAAAGAAAAACAAAAGGTAGAAATCTTTTAAGAAAAAAAAGGGGTCCCCAAGTGCTCTGATGTTAAAGTCACAGAAAGGGACAAAGAAGAGAGGCCCATTGGTAAAACATATGGTTATACGATACATGGATTTGCAGAATAAAGAACGGACTTGCTTTTGTATATAGTTAATCAACATAGAATGTTGACACGCAATAGCAAACTTCAGCATGGGGACTTCAACAGCAGCTCATGAAGATATTAAATATTAAAATTATGCATGACAACACTATAATAGCTAAAAAAATAATTCAAAAGACATAGGCTTACTTGCACGCTCAACCAAAATTGAAAGAACAAGGCAGTGACCAAGAATGAGCCTTTCTCTAGAAATTACAGCTTTCCTTTCCACCAGAGCACCCCTCGAATCAAGAATGTAGCACTCAGAATTGGGCCCACCCATGCCCATTGGCTCTTCTCTTCTCAGTTCCTACTTAGAAAGAAGCAGATGATGATAAACATAAAGAATGAATCATGCAGAAGTGGAATAAGAAATGAATGGGATGATATCATAAGTTTGGAACACAAATAATCACTTAGACATAAGTTTTGATCACTAGCAATACATTACAAAATTTTCTGATTGCTACCCGAACTTAGTTTTTGACACATTTTCTAGCTAAAATTTGTCACTGGAACGGAGAACTCAAAAATTCAATCTACCTCCAAACATCCACCAAAATGCATTAGTTTGACGTCAAATATACCCTTTCGAAGACAAATTATAGCTCTAATTCAATTTCATAATTCATATTGGATTCATACTTGAATTGAACAAAAATCATTCAAAACTCTACAACTTATTTTTGTCTGATTCAGGCTCATATCAAACATGAATCATGAAATTGATTTAAGATTATAATTTAGCTTCAAAAGGAGTTATTTTTAACATATGAGTCATGCATTTTGCTTGGAATTCGGAAGTTGAATGCATTTTTCGAGTTTCCTAACTTTTGCTTTGGCCGGAAAATTGAGTTTAGGTAACAATCAGAAAATTTCGTAAATTACAGCTAGTTATTAGAAATAAAATTCGGTTTTGGGCACCAACTGGAAATAAGTGTCATAGTTTAAATAGCAAATTGATATTAACCCTTTTTTTGTAACGGTTACTGCAACTCTTCCTTATTTTAGTCAAGTCAATGTCTTCGAATGGTTCTTTTGTTATGTTGATGAAACAAACTTATAACTATTCTGGAAAAATAAATGATAATGACTATGAACTACGTATATGTTGTGTTACTTAATAATAATAATTGTAGTTTATAATTTTCTCTCTTAAGAATAGTCATGTTTGTTCTTGACATCCCTATCCAGATTTTGGATGGGCTCAATTCAGATCCAGGTTTAGATTGGGATGGAAAATTCTATAATTCTATGCTACTTTTCCTACTTTTTTCAGTTTTTTCTACAATTCCAAAAAACAACTGCCTTTTCTACTAGTTACAATGTGAAAATGGCATTTTAATTATAATCCTATCAACAAATCCTAAAACAAACATGTGAATTTCAAAACACAGACTTACAAATTTATAAATTCATCTTAAAGACAACTAGGCACTAGCCAATTCATAATAACACCAATTAGATAACAATGAGTATTAATTACTGTGATCACAATGTTCATAATTATAATATGGTAAATTTTTCAAAAAAAACATGATCATTAACATCATATATTTAGCTAATCATTCATAATCATAAGTTATTAATTTAAATTAAAAATATTTGTTCAATTAATTAATTATTCTTATTATATGATACTGAAAATTCAATGATTGAGAATTCTTTAAATCAAGTACACACTTCCATTTGTTATAATCTTTTAAGAGTATAGTTCATTGTTTAGACTTTAGATACTTGAAGGAATGGCAAATACGAGATCTAAGAGCTCACGAAACACTATAGTTTTCTAATTGAAGTTTTATATCTTAAATAAATTCAAAACACCAGACAACTGCATTTGTTTTATTCTCTTAAGTATAGTTAATTGTTTGGCATACTCGAAGATCTGGCAAATGCAACTGAAGATTTCATGAAGCCCCTTAGTTTCTAATTAAAGTTCCATTCCAAAGCACCAGCGAGCATCTTGCTTTCGTATTATATTTGTAGGTCACATTCAAGGGAAATCTTACAAAAGGTGCAGTAAAACAAACACCACCAGCTACAAATAAACTAGATGTTGAAGGTCAGATAACTCCTTGATAAGGTAACATTGTAGTTCTTCAGTTTTTCCAATTTAAGAGATTCAGAAAAACATAATGGCAAACGAATACATGAACACAACTAAAACATTTAGACCCAGCCCGGTGAAATTACTTAGTTCCAATGAATAAATCTAAGGAAAAGAAAGTTAAGACCTTTATAAGTGAAACAATTCGCTGCCTAAGTCCAGAAGCAATGAGATTTTCCAAATAACTCTGAATGTCAGAGACAAGATCAGCTTCAAGACCCTGGTCAAGAACAGCAGCCTGCGAAATGATAAGAATAATAGGCATCAAGAAAACAATAATAAGTTTTTATTCAGCATCCAATGAAGAAGAACTGATACCCTTAATAACAGGAAAACTGATGTTAGTAGATCATGTCTCTCTGTATACCAAAGTCCTGCAGCAAGGCGAAAAATGTCTAGTGGCTCTCGCCCTAGCAATCCCCACTGAAAGAGAAGAAATATAATCATTTCAAGCTCCAATAGAAAACCGATATATTAAGTTGTTAATGCATATCAAAATTAGAAAAGGTACTATTGAGGACTTCTTTGTCCATGTAGGCATTATGCTTCCATTGTTTCCATCCATTCTTTTCCTATCACTCTCTTCTTCTTTTTTAAAGTTGGGGTGGGGGGAGGAGGGGAAAGTAGGTGGGGATAGAGATCTTGTTCATCGTAAATGATAATTCACATTAACATACAAAAAGACCAAAATCCGACCATTATAGGCAACAGGACATTACTTGCCTGGCATAGTGAAAGCACCATAAAATATCAGAATTTACCTCTTGGTTGGCAGAAACAAGCAAACGCACACAGTCTATTTCATTGAGATGGAGATCGTCACTCAACTTAAGGGCCTAACATAAAAAATCCAACAAGCAGTTAGACAGAACAAGTCAAAAGTTGGAGCAGAATCAAACATCCAATTGATTTACAATTAATAAATCAAATACGTGTATGTCAAGGTATATACTGGACTGCTCCCTTTGATGGATGTATAACTAAACAACAAATGCAGGATTAAGGTTTGCTATTGAACATCAAAGTAAAACATACAATTCAACAGATGATAGGTAGAATCAAAATGTAAAAATTGCCTGGAGAGCAAGCAGAAATTATTGCAGGCGTTTGATCTCATCCAAACATAGATGATAGAACAGATGAAAACCTAACATATCACTGCATCTTTATTTACAATGTGAAGTCAATTATCTATTCAAGTGTTGAGGGTCTGACACTGAAAGATAGTTACTATGTCTTTTTCACTATAGCAAACTGTATATATTCCTAATGATTTTGAACAGTTTACAATTAGCAATACTTATTATGATCTACACCCTTAAACAGTTACAATGTCTTTATATCATGCTATATACTTTAACACTCATGCCTCTACTTGCAATTTCAAATTCCATATTAAGTCAGCCTAACTTCTACAGAGAGTAGAATCTGGGAGTACACATAATATAAGTTGTCTGTTAAGAAACGATAGGTTTTTGTGGAATTATGGAAAATGGTTAGGAAGACTAGAAATGACATTGCCAGCACTGATCAGTCATGGGCACAAAAATGACATAGGAAACAACGCACAGGCATTTAAGTGTTATGAGAGCATAATCATATGATTTAAAGAGTTATGTTCATATGTAATCATCTGATTATGAATGAACTATTAAACCAACAAGATAACACTTCTGGAGCAAAAGAAAATTGCACATGCTTGGATGTCTAAAGTCTAAACCTAATAATTATGTTCCGCATCTCACGATTTTACAAGCATTCAAATTTTCAGTGGTTGTCAGGGCCAAAAGTGGAATCCGAATGTATGCCTTCAATATGTAGTGCTTCCAATTCATAACTATTCACACACATAATGTTGAGTAAAGGAGATTAGAGAGACGAAAACTAACTATGTGAACATCCTGATCATCAAGTGAGATTGGCCCAGCATCTGGAAGTCTCACTTCTTTCGACTGGACTTCAGCTCTATCTGACGGCTTTGGAGGCTATAAATAGTGTGTGAAAAAGCAATATAAGTACTTCATAGAAACGACATGAGAGCTATTGATAGAGATATACAGAAAACAGTTGTTAGCATTTATTCAGTTGACACTTGACATATGCAAATATTTCGAATCTGAAATATCCTCAAACCATACTAGTTCATTACAGATACCCAAAAGCGACCCCTGTAATGTTTCATCCAAAGAGCGGTTTATCTTAGCGTAAAAACAAGAATCTGAACTTCCTCCATTAATAATAAACTAATTCAGATTCAAGACAATTACAAAAAACATAAGAACCCAGCACAAAACTGAGCTACCCCAAAAATGTACCCCTGCTCATAAGTACATAACAATGATGATTTTGAATATTCAAAAGATAGATAGAAAGAAAAAAAGAGCAAGAACGTACGGGGTAGGAGAGGAGAGCCTTGAGGGAAGGAAGCGAGAGACGAATGGCGTGAATGAGCTCAATTCTCTGGGCGGCGGTGGGCGGCGTACTCGCAAGCAAAGTCGACTCGATTACCGAGAAGAGTTGCTTGGGCGACACCATTGCTGCCGCTCCTTGATGGATTTGAGATTTGGGGGAAAAATCTGCTCTCCCAGGGTTAAAAACAGTGGGGATGGATGGAGGGCGGGAAAAGCCCTAATTGAGGGTTTTAGGCAGTCTTCGCAATTGCCTACTTTGTGAATTTTGATTGATAAAATGAACAAGTTTTATGGGACAAACTATATAAACCCCACTCAATATTAAACACATCCCAATTAAATAATATAAAATTAAAATATTTACATAATTATCAATTTATCCTTACTAATCTTATTATTAAAATAATTCAAAACATAAATAATACATTACTACACACACCTACATCCTACAATAACTAAACACACCTCATCTCATACAACTATACACACTACATATATATATCTATCACCTTCATCTCTCTCCACATCTTACTCTCATATCACAACTCTTCCAAAGAAATCAAGAAAAAATATACATTAGTTGAAAGCATCTTGAAAGGAAGAAGGAAATCAATATATGGACAATGTAAGTGTTTAAATTTCTTAGTGCAGATTGATTTTTTCGTAAACGTAGCAAAAAAAAAGGGTTCGTGATAATCATTCGGCTAGCACAGGCCGAACATCTTGAAGAGTGTTCGGCAATACGCAGAACATATTACACGGTGTTCGGCCGTCGGTCGAACTTTATGAAACACGTTCGGCGTGGCCGAACAAGTTGAAGCACGTTCGGCTTGTTCTGGCCGAACGCAGTGCATGTTGTTCGATTTTTCTTGGCCGAACAATTTATGTTTTTCATGTGAAATTTAAATCGACCGTCTTAATTGTTATCTTGTTGTGAATATATTTACTTATGCATATCTTGATATGAATATATATACTTATGTATATTGATAGGAAAACAATTCTAATGGAGCTCAACTTAGTATCTTTAATGAACCCGATGATAGCAATGATATGAATCCAATGTATGAGGTGATCGGTTTCTCGGATGAGTTTGTGACTAAATAAATTTTTTATAGTCGAGAAGCAATGATTGGTTGGGCAACTAAACTTGGAATCCGTCTACACATGGTAATATTGGTTAGACGCTCTGATAGTGGATTGAGTGGTAGACGAGCTAGAGTGTTTTTGGGTTGTGAGCGTAGTGGCACGTACCGTGCACCCAAGAAGAGACTTACACATAAAACTGGGAAACAAAAGCCTGTAAAGGAACGACTTACTGGCACCAAGAAATATGATTGTTCTTTCATGTAAAAAGGAGTGCAGTTGAATGAGATGGGACATTAGTGCTTACAAGTAGTTTGTGGCGTGCACAATCACCTCATGGGGTTAAATTTGGTTGGACACTCATTTGCGGGTCGACTATCGACCTCTGAGGATCAAGTTATGTGTGACTTGTCCTTAAACAATATAAAACCCAAAGATATCTTGAGCACCTTGAAACAATCCTTTCCGGAGAATGCGTCCACATTGAAGACAATTTACAATGCTCGTCAAAAGCATAGAATTGTCGAGCATGGAGGCCGAACGAAAATGCAGTATTTGATAGGTAAATTGAAGTCTGAGGACTATTACTACTTGAGTAGGAGATGTGAGGGAACCGATAGGGTCACAGATCTATTCTATGCTCATCCAACCTCTATTGACATGTTGCGTGCCTTTCCCAACGTGTTGTTGATGGATTGTACCTACAAGACTAATAGGTATAAAATGCCTCTTCTGGAAATTGTAGGTGTCACCTCCACCAACATAGCATTTTCTGTGGCGTGTGTGTTTTGGAAAAGGAGCGTGAGGACAGCTATAGATGGGAGTTGACGACATTGAAGGGTCTACTAATTGATGATTGTCTACTGAAGGTGATCGTAACTGATCGTGAGATTGCACTCATGAATGCTCTTGTTGTTACCTTTCCTACGTCTACTCATTTGCTTTGTCGATGACATATTAACAAAAATGTTTTGGCCAAATGCCGAGGTTACCTTGGTAGAGTTGAAAGGTGGAAGAATTTCAACATGATGTGGAATATGTTGACTTCTGCGGAGGATATTCCCAAATTCGATGAGCTGTTTCGAAGATTTCATATTGATTACGCCAATTTTCCTCAAGTCGTATATTATTGCATGAAAACTTGGATTAAGCCGTACAAAGAGCGATTCGTGCTATGTTGGACCAACAATATCATGCATTATCAAAACACAACGAGCAGCAGGTAATCGTCATACTTTGTTTACAACGTTAAATTTATAGGCAAGTTCTCTTTAGATTGATGGATAATTGAAATTATTGTTTTATTTACTGTTAGGGCCGAGAGCGCACATGCAAAATTGAAGAGGCAATTGGGCACAAGCCAATCAAATTTTGAGACCGCATGGGAAATAATACATCATTTGCTTATCACGTCTCACACTGGCATCAAGGTTCCGTTCGAGCAAAGTCTTAATGTCGCGCCACATCGCTACTCTTCCCCAATTTTCAAGTGCATAAGAGGACTTGTGTCTCACTATGCTCTTGGACTTATATTTGAAGAGATGAAAGGAATTGATAGTTGTGGTGTCGATCCATTGATGTGTGGTTGTGTGCTTAGGAAGACGTGTGGTTTGTCTTATGCACACGAACTAGCTGAGTTGAAACGGGACTGTCAAGTTATCCAACTTGAGATGATAGATCCTTACTGGAGGAAGTTGGATTGTGAACCCGTGAAGGCAAACTCCACTCCTCACCCTGATGTGGGAAATCATTTTAATGAAGTATATGGTGATATCAGAGACATGTTTTGAGAGGCATCTGAGGCACATAAGTTGTTGTTGTTGAAGAGACTTCTTGAGATTACAATGCCTTCAACTAACTCGTTGTTGGAACTTGTTGAGATCACACGTCCTCGTGGTCGGCCAAGCAAAACTAAGCTCCGCATATCCATCTCCACGAAACGAAACCCATCTCATTTTGAGTATGTTGAATCATTTCACGACAGTTGTTCACCGTCACTTGATAAAAATGTTTTGTGGATGATCACCCTTTGGTAGCACCAAGTTTGAAGGTTGGGTTGAAGAAAAAGAAAGAGCTGGTTAGACAATATTCTGTGCGCAAGGCCGGAGATGACGTTTACATTGCTCAACTTCCCCAACCAATTCAACCCCACATGGTGAGTATCAAAAACTCGTTGGGAGATGGTCATTGTGGTTTTAGATGCATCGCTCATGCTATTGGATTAGGGAGAACTCATGGCCCCAAGTACGTAGTGATCTTATCCAGGAGATGACAAACTTTGAACACCTTTATGCTAATATTAATGGTGTGCAAGACCGGACACAAAAGATACTTCAGAACTTGGATTGCTTCGAACAATCTACTTACAATGTGAATCACTAGTGGATATTTTCAGAGATGACATATTTGGCGGCAAATGCTTACAACATTGCCCTCGTTCACACCTCTCCACAACTCTTTGTCACTGTTCTGCCTATGAGGACACAAGGGCCCACGAAACCACGTCTTGTTTGCATGACCCTTGTTGGGAACAACTAGGGATGGCAGTGGGACGGGGAATCCCCGTTCTCCGTGGGGATCCGCCTCGAACGGGGTGGGGATTCCCCGAAATATACCCCCGCGGGGGCGGGGACGGGGGCAATTTTTTCATCGACTAGCGGGGTGGGGCTGGGATATGCGGGGATCCCCGCCCCGTTCCCCGTGGGGCTCCGCCAATATATATATATATATATATATATATATTAATATATTTTAATTAAAATATTATAAAATAAATAATATATTTTTATATACACATTAATAAAAATATAAAGCCCTCGTTTCTCATCCTCTTCTAAATGAAAATGTGAAAATGTAATTTATCATTGTACTTTTAAGATAATATAATTAAATAATATACTAGTTTTATACAAATTGGATACTTTTTTGGTGATTTTGTTGACATTTTAGTTATATGTAATTTGTGGATTATTTTTATATATTAAAATATTATTTTTTATACATTAAAAAATATTAAATAAAAAAATATTTTGTGGGTGGGGAATCCCCGCGGGGGGAACGGGGATCCTCGCGGGGCGGGGATGGGGAGGAAATTTTCCCCGCGGGGCGGGGATGGGGAAAAAAAATTCCCCGCGAAGTTAGCGAGGACGGGGATGAGGATTGCTCTCCCGGCCCCACCCCGCCCTGTTGTCATCCCTAGGAACAACCATTACATTGTGGTACATGTCAAATTTAGTGTTTTATTTAGTCTTCTGCTAACCAAAGGAGTTTTTTAATGAATGTACTTTTTGTATGTAAATTTGGCAGAACACGCACCCTTACCCCTAATCATAGAAGGGTGGTTGGTTCAATGGCTACCATGTGTGTCGAGTTGGGCGGAGATTTATAGGCAACGAATTATGCAGTATGCAGTGGAACGTCGAAGTGGTAGCTCGTTGGTAGGATTTGACACGCTGTATATAGATTGATATGTAGAAGGCACGATTGTACAATTATTCTATTTTGGTTGATATATGTAGGTTGTAGGCTACTTTAAATGCTTTAAAACACTGATTTTGTTGGAGCAATGCATGTATATTGGATTGTAAATCAACCATATTTGTGTATTCGTACATTGGCAAATGTTCGTTTATTGTAAACATGATTGTTCGGCACAAGGGAATCGAACACGCTACAAAAGGTTCGGCGGGTGCCGAACAATGTGAAGTCCGTTCGGTACATGGCCGAACGATTGGAAGATTGTTAAGCAAAAAGCCGAACACATTGAAGTCAGTTCAGTGTATGGTCGAACGCTTTGGAGTACGTTCGGCCTGTGCCGAACATTACAAAGTACGTTCGGCTGGTACTTGCCGAACAGTCACGATTTAGTGCACACAATTGGTCGGATTTCTCAGATACACATAGCTTCACACCCAAATAGTATATACTGTAACGATAAATAAGTATTCTAATGCAAATAGGTACAAATAATCGAACTAAAGACAAATAAAGACTTCAAGACAATTCTTACAACGAGTTCAAATAAACCTAATTAGTTCAATGCAAACAACGTATCCGTAAAACTTAGAAGATAAGGTTAAACCAAAGTACAAAATCGGCATCATGAATCAATCTATGATCTACGGCCTCTACGAGTCCTGTCTGCCGCTCGTCTAGAGGTCTCCGGTTGATCCTCAATGTTTAACGAATGACATGCTCCCACCATGGCTGGCATGACACTCGAAAGGTCCATCCCATCAGTATTTTGTAGCCATTATTGGTATACGGGATCCAAATGTCTGCGGGCATCAGCGATTATTGACCAGGGATCGGGCCCTCTCGATCGGCTACTTTGAACGTGCTCTGGTGACACGTTCAACGGGTTCTGGATCACTGGGTGCGACACCGTGTTCCACCAATCCATGTACTCATCCACGCATTCCCATGGTGGATTAGCATCTCGACCACGGTCCTCGATGGAAAGCACATGGTTCTTCCATACCCGAAAGTAAGCTCCAAAAGCATCCCAAGTGACCTTGTCTTCAAAGTGTTGTTACCACGTCGGACTACACTGGGCACAAGGGGTTCTACTGGTATCCTTTGAACGTAGCCGAATTGACGAAGCACTCAGTCCGGATGGTAAGGCCCAATGTAGTCGAATACCCGTATACACCCCTGGAAGAAAGTCACATCTGGTCGAGGGACATGATCTCGAATATCGTTATAAGGGGTCTAATCAACCTACATTGTTCAAAATACGAAAATATACAATTATATCCAAATATACACCTATATCGTTGATATGAAATGCATAAGAATATGTATACACTTACATTATGGATCGTCAAGTTGTCTAACACCTCACGTATAACAAATACACGCTCTTGGTTACCTCCAGCATGAGCTCTCTGGATCCACTATCGTGCAATGAGCTCATCTACCCGATAATGTCCATTCTGGGTGGGCCTAAACACTGGAAAATGTGCATATATCCAAGCCTAACACAATTAAAACCAATCTACACATTAGTATAAAAAGATAGCAAACATCCACACATTAGTATAAAAAGATAGCAAATACGGTAGTACCTCAAGTAAAGTCAGATATCCACACATCTGCTTCACACCACTCCTTGAAGCCAGGCCCAACTATCGATATAAAAAGGTCAAGGCCACTGCACCCCAGGCATACTCATGTATACGATCGAAATCATCCAATAGTCTTAAGATCTTCGTATTTGCTCTAGAACCACTCTTATCTGAAAAGATCATGCATCCCAAAGCGAACTAGATGTATGCACGAGCAGCAACCGTTTTCATATCTTCATTCGACGAGCTTGTATCCGCTTCAAAGCGAGAACGAAGCCACTCCAAGCGAACCGAGCTACCCCTGTGACCGGAAAGGGCTTCATAGCTCTCATTGGTACTGGTCCTCAACAACCTCTGCATGAGAAGAATTGGAATCTCTGGCCGGGTTCTGCCTTGGGGCACCATAACTGGTCTTCCAGTGACCGGAAGCTTAGTGAGACAATATACGTCGTCCAACGTAATAGTCATCTCGCCGAATGACATGTGGAACGTGTTAGTCCTGGTTGCCAACGTTCCATGAAAGCACATAGCAGATTCTTGTTCGGCGTCTTATACGAAATCCATCCCAGGTCTGGGATTTGTGTTCGCTCGATCATATCTTGGAAGTTATCCACCATGTTCACAAACTTCCACGTCTCCATCTTCATTGTGTGACAGTGAAATTTCAAGACGTCTCTCTCCACCCCAATCCAGATATCATATGCAACATGCGTCTTGAAACTTGGGATCAAATGATGGTCAATAGGACCACCTGGACAAGGACCAGTCAATAGCTTCTCGTCGGCCTCGTCATCATTCTCCAATCCCCCTTCATCATTAAGATTTTCATCCTCCATTGGCTCGGAAACATCAGGAAAAACACTTGCTTCCTCCACATTATACTCAATTAGAGGAAGAGCAAAAGAAGACGACACTGGTTGTTCGATTCTGTCTTCTTGTGCTTCATGTCTTATTCTATTAGACGCAGTAGGTTGTCTCCTTCGATACACTACTACAAAAGAAAGTTGTAACAGTCAATCCACACGATATGCCAATTTAAATAACACAAGTGTTGTAAGTTTGATAGAAAACATACAGAAAAAAAATTACACTAAACTTGTTCGGCAGGTAGCCGAACAAACACTAATGTGTTCGGAGGACAACCGAACACACCTCATAGCGTTCGGTGGTAGGCCGAACAACTTTGAAGGTGTTCGGTGGGTGCCCGAACAACTACAAATGTGTTCGGCAAGCGGCCGAACATTTACATCCCCGTTTGGCTAGCGGCCGAACATTTTAGAACTTGTTTGGTGGGTGGCTGCACACTCTTGCACACGTTCGGCTAGTTGCCGAACACACTTAGCAGTGTTCGGCCAACCAGGGCCGAACATACCCAGAAATTCGAACTTACGGGATTCAAATTCTCAAGTCCAAATTCAACTCAAATTTCATCAAATTGAACACATAAAGTATCTAAACCCTAAATCCATAACCCAAATATGATTTATACACAAATTTCATACAATTTGACCCAAATTAAACATAGTATATGACAAATTTCTTAAAAAAATTCAACTACACATACTTGGTGGATTTTGTTCTTCATTGGGATCCATGATAAGTTGTAGACTTGGATTGATCGAACTCCTTCACCCCCGTTTGACTACACGTCGTACGCACTATCAAATGTTCGGTAGATTTTGATCAAATTTGGGATCTTACTCAACTTCAAATCATCGAACGTTTGTGTTGAAAGATGGGGTGTGTGAGAGATTTGGGTGGTGGGTGGGGTGTATAAAGTATTTGATGTTATTTTGTTTTTGTTTTTTTTAATTTCATAAAGGGTATAATTGTAATGTTGTGGGGTGTGTTTAGAAATTGTGGAAATGTTTTGATTTAATGTGGGTGTGTTTAGTAATTGGGGTGTGTTTAATATTGAGTGGGGTGTGTATAGTTTGTGCAAAAGTTTTATTAATTAATTGGTAAAAAAATAAGTCACTCACTATTTCTCTCATTCATGTATTCAATTTCAACTCATTATATTTTAATAGTCCAACCCAACTCAATATTTTTCTTTTCATTGTTTAAGATTTGTATATTATTTTCCAAGCGTTTTTTTTTTTTTATCATTTTAAAAATGATAGTAACAAATGGGTGAAAATAATATTTGATATTTTAATTTTGTAATTATATAAGAAAATTGGTTTAACATACACTTAAAATAGCATACTAGCACAAAAATTAAATTAAAATTTCAATAATTGGAAGACGAAATTAAAAAGAAAAAAAAAAGAAAAGGTAATTGGTTTACCATACACTTGATTGAAATTTGGAGAAAATTGAGAGTTTTCATATTATTGAGAGTTTGGATGATTTTAAAGACAGGTTGGACGTTGGAGTTTGGAAAATGCCAGAACTTATGCGCATTAGTAGCAGTGTATCTTAGATCCATGCCTCCAATTCGTACGCCACACGGGCCGTCTTCATGCATGGCTCGCGTGCCTTCCATGCACGTCCACACCATAGTTGGTGTGCACCACACATCGCCCAATTTCATATGCAATTCATCAAGTGAAGGTATCAGCTGTATGGTGCTCTTAAGATATTATTAATTTGTATACTCTTAAGATATCAATTGAATACTATTAAATAGTGCTCTGAAAGTCTCAATCGTATACTCTTGAGATATCGATTGTATATTCTTAAGGTATCATTTGTTCATTCGATATAGGCACTAGTTGTATGCTCTTACGGTACCATATGTAATTCATCAAGCGAAAGTGTTAGTTCTATATTACTTTTAACGTATCAATTGTATATTCTTAGGGTTTGTTTGCTTATTATTTTTAGGCTTGATATATATCATATCAACAAAATCAACTTCTCTGCTTGAAATATTTAAGCAAAATGATATAAAAAAAAAGCTCGGTTTTGTATTACTAAATCTTGTGATATGGCTACTTATGAGGATAATGGATAATTTGTCTCATATATTTAATGCAACTCTAATATTGTGGATATAATCGAGTTCAATCAATAATTGAAACAAATGTACGCTTAAATGTATCATTTGTTTATTCAATGTAGGTATTAGTTGTATGCTCTCAAGGTATTAGTTGTATGTTCTATGTAACCATACTACCATAGAATGAACTTTAGAATGGAATGATGATATGAAATGAATGGTATAAAAATATGGATTCCTAAGACGCAAAAACTCATGTGAGACGGTCTCATGGATAGTTTCCGTGAGACGGATCCTTATTACACATGAATTGAATCTATATCCACAAACTTTCATATGAATTGCTAAGTGTGGGTTATGGGTTGACCCGTCTCACGAATAAAGATCCGTGAGACGGTCTCACACAAGACTTAATCTTCCTAAGATTGGTATCACATAGGAAATTAATGAAATAATTCTTATGATTATGTTTCATAATTGATAAATATAAATAAGATGTATAAATATTAGATCAATCTTTATTTAATTAAATCATCTTTTTACTATAATTTTATTTTAATATTCCTATTCAAATCAAATATTCTACAAATAATTTTAATAAATCAATCTTCACCTAAAAACAATATATATGTTCATATATTATGAACACACAAATTTTAAAGGGAGTCAATTTTCATACAAAATGAAACAAAAATAAAATCATATATACCTTAGTTGTTTAACGATGAAATTAAACTTCTCCTTAACATCATTAGATGATAATCAAATGATGCAATAAAGAAAAGAAGAGAACAAGAAAAGAGAGAAGAATAGAGAATGAAGAAAACAACAAACAAGAAAAAAGAAAAGGAAGAGGCAGCAATTAAGAAGCTAATTAAAAAGAAGAGAAGAAGTGGAACATGAAGCAATAGCAATAGAGAGAAAAATAGAAGAAGAAGAACCGGAGAAGAAAGGCAACGATACAGAAACAAAAGATTGAAGAAGATATATATATATATATATATATATCAGAGATATGAGAGGAGAGGTACTGGTCGGGGAGAGAAGGGGCGGCGGGTGGTGGTGGGAGATTGGAGGCGGTGGTGATGGAGAAGACAATGCGTTTTTAATTTTGTTTTTTTATATTTTATTTTTACTTTATTTTTATTCTTAAAAGTGTTTTCAATTTCCTTTTTAAAATTTTTACTTTATTTTTATTTCACGTCAGCGAAGGTGGTCCGGGGAGCCCGAATTGACGGCCACACGTGCATTGAACATGCGATTTTATTCCAGATAAGCAATTCGGTCTGAAATTGGGTATAAATTGCACATTTTGACAAATTATTGTTCAAATTGGGCAGTTCGAAACAATAATGTTCTAAATTGTTAGATCCCTACTTTAAGAGGAAAAAAAGTAATATTATATATATATATATATATATTATCTACTAGCCTATCAACTTGTGATATTTTCTTCCTGGCTCTATAAATTAACTAACAAATTAATCTTGTTTTAAAAGACTATCCGGACCACAAGATTCATAGGAAAACATGAAAATGATTTTTAACGAAACCCAATTAAAGAATGCATTTTATGTCTAAATTAATGGCTGAAATGAAAAGGATTGATAATGAAAAGTATATGTGTAGTATGTTTCATACCCCATTTAGGAGGGCATTGCTATTCCATGTTATCTATCTATATATAAAAGGAGGAAAATGGCAAAATTTACAATTTTACCACTTTCCCTTATAGAAATGTCAAATCAAGAATATTTTAGTTAATAAAAAAAATTGTAAAAACTATTAGTTTTTTTTAAGAGAATTAATTATGTTATGTTGTAATATTTTCAATTAACATATTATTATTATTATTATTATATTATTATTATTATTTGTTGTTATTATTATTATTATTATTATTATTATTATTATTATTATTATTTGTTGTTGTTGTTGATGAATAATGTTTAATGTTGAACAATAATTTAATTCTGTTGTATTAATTCTATCATTACTTAATGTCTAAAATTATTCACATTCTCATTTAAAATTAAATAAATTTTAAGATATTTTTGTAATTTTGAAAAAATGTTGTATATAAGTAAATATTTCAAAATTTATATTGTTGATTGATCAATTTTGACTAATTCCAAAAATCATTAGCTCATCAAATTATTTATTAGACTGAGAAAAGTATTCAACAAAAGATAAAAACAAATAGAATGTAAGTTTTCAAAATATTAAAATTTTTTTTTTTTGGCTAACTTTAACTACTTGATAGGTTGAAAATATGTGCATTTAATTGTTGATTTAATTGGATTCTTATTATCTTTTATTCGATTGAATGCACTGTTTTCATACCTATTTGCGTTGTTGAACTTGAGATACTTCATATGTTATTTTCTTGATTAATGTAGGAATTTTTGAAGTATTTTGGAGTTCATTGGACCGAGGCCCAAACATAATGAAGATCAAAAGAGAAGGCCCGACAACTAAAAGAAGCCCAAATGTTGAGAAGGAAGTAAATGGGCTTATGAAGGCCCATTTCAATTCTACTTAATCCCCAAGTCACATACTTGGGGGATTATTCACGTCAGTTTGAAGAGTTGAGAGATTGGAGAGAGAACTTTTCTTGCAAATCATATCCTTTTACTTTATTTTGTTTTGATGGATTTGACAACAATTTTTGTGGATTCGATCGAGATGACGATCGGCTAATTTCCTAATTCCGGTTAGCAAGGATGTTTGAACCCAATTATCGTTTTATGTTTTAATCAATTCCGTTTTTCCCTATCGATGTTTTGATTGGAATTGATTGTGTTATCTGTGATGAATGTTTTCAATTATTAATGCTTGATTTAGATTGGTCACCTAGGTTAAGTATTTGATAGTTGATTGCTAGAATTTTAAATCATGAATCCTAATTGTTGTGGTTTAATATTCGTTAGTAGTAAACTAGAGGTCGCGCATCTCTAGGGTAACACAATCCTAGATTATCAAATCGAACTTGCGTATTTGGAGTCTAGTTCACCCTATCGTCTTGGTAATTAATGCGTTTAATGAATTAAATCTAGAGAGCTTATTCTAGGTTGTTCAATTAAATAGGGTTAATTAGCGATCTTATCCTAATTTAACTAATCATAAGAGACGATTCGATTTAACAGAACTTGTTGTTAGATTAGGGGTGATAATTCCATGACAAACTGAGAAAGGGGGTAACATTGATTAAGGCGTAATCGATATTGGGGGATAACTGAACTGTTAACTGGAATGCTTTTTATCACTTGATTTCTGTCTAGTTGTGATCTGCATCTTTAGTATTTCTTTTAATTTAATTCTCAATCAATCTGATAACCCCCATATCCTTTTGTTTCTTTAAGTTTAGACATAGGTAAACACAATTGAATTGTCATTCTCCGTGGGATCGACTCTTACTTGCCTTAACTACTAATTGGTTAGGATAAGAAGGATTAATTAATTTTATCGCGTCGCGACAGCGCGGTCACTACTTAATGTTTATAATGATTCATTTTATCAGTTTTAAAGTTAAATATATTCTAAAATACTTTTTATAATTATGAGAATGTTGTATATAAATAAATATTTAAAGATCGACTTATATTGTTAATTTGTCACTTTTAACTAATTCCGAAAATCATTGACTTATTAAATTATCTATCAAGTCATGAAAAAAATTCAATGAAAAACAAAAACAAATAGAATGTAAGCTTTTAAGTTGTTAATCTTTTTTTTTTTTTGTTAACTAAAGTTACTTAATGTTTATAATTATTCATATTATCAATTTTAAAGTTAAAATAAATTTAATATAGTTTTGTAATTATGATAAATTTTGTACATAAATAAAGATTCAAAACTTATAGTACTGTTAAATGGTCATTTTTAACTAACTTCATCATTGATTGATCAAATTATCTATCGAGCCAACGACCATTTTTTTTTTAAAAAAAAAAGAATATAAGCTTTCAATTTCGTTGTTTAGATTATTTATAATTTTGTATTCCAACCTTTTAATATTGTCAAATATAATGTACAATAACATATATAATTTGTTATTAGAATTTAAAATAACACGTCCCAAGAAAACGAATGCACATGGAAGTTCGAAAAACACACGAGAGATAGGCCAACCAAATTCTACTTTCTTCAACTAAAGTTCTACTTTACCCAATAATTATTTTTAAATAATAAAATATAACTTTAAAAATTAATAAAGATATGATACATATATATTTCTATATCATACAACATTTGGAATAAAAAAAGATATATAAAATAATTTTTAATATAACTATCAGAATAAATAATAAACTGCGTATCACGCAGGTGAAATACTAGTTGAGAATCAAAATCATAATAAAGTGTACACCAAACATTCATTTTCATTTCAATCTCATCAAATTCCCTGTTTGGCCAAATCTGATAAAGTATTTGAAATACAATAATCATCCAAAATATAAATTCTATGTAATTCAAAAGGAAGACTTAAATATACAAATATAAGCATTAAAAACACAAAATTTATAACAGTATCTCAATTTCACACTTGATAAAATATAAAACTTCTCAAGTATCTAGTTAAAAACATCTACAACCACAACAATTGATCAAAAGAAAACAAACCCAGTACCTCCAAAAACATATCCATGACAGCAACCTAAGCAACTTAATACTTCATAACATATGAAATCCACTGTTGCATTTTCCTCTCATCTATCAAACCACATGAACCTAAGAATCAATAAGGAACCAAATCCATTTTTTTTTCTCATCATCTGGGAGAGCTTTCAAAAGTTTGAACTCCTCCGGATCACCATTCATCAAATTACGAACAGCCTTACAAACCTCTTCACGACTAAGTCCATCTATCATTGAGACAACTTCATGTATCTCAATATCAATACCACTTGATTTTTCTTCAACTTTCTTCTTACTAGATACAAACTCTTGAAATGAATTAGCAATTTTACCTATAACTTCAACCATAGAATCTTGCTTATATTTCTTTTGAAATTATAAAAGAATTGGCTCAAACTTACATGTTTAGTAGCAAAGACCGCTGATTAAGTCTGACATCAATCGACAAAACATCATCTGAAACCTAAAAATGTACCAAATTAAAACTCAAATCAAGCTTTTGAAAACATAAAGTAACCGAAGTATAAAACAACTCAACCAAACATGTTGAAGTATCTAAAAATATACGCACAAATCTGAATCTAATCAAGCTTTTGAGCAAAAACATACATATTAGTGGAAGGAATATTATACATATATCTGATTATAACGAAGTCAATTTTTAGATAATAACTGAATTGAATTTATCTCTATCACTGAGAAATAACATGCAATACTTATCTAACACATATAGATACAAGTTGTTGTTTCTAAATCATTGTTGATGTCCATTTGTTACTTTAAGGATTTGTTTTTCATATGAGATTTTTATAAATTTGAATGAATTATGTTGTGTTATTGGGTTGTTATTATTTTATGTAAGACTCACTATGCAGTGGTGATGATCTTGAAGGGTCGGTTGCAATGAAATTTTGCAATATTTTGAAGATCTCAAAATGAAACATCATTAACATATTCTCTCACAACGTTATACATTATCTTTTTTTCTGCTGATGTGACTCTCAAATCATTCTCTCTGGATATCATATTCCATCTAGATAAAGAGTATTGTTCTTGTGCACCACTTGATCCAAATCCATGCAACTGGAAGCTCGCGGGTCGGGTCGAGCTTGATCCGACCCTGGATCCGTAATACATGTCGACAAATAACAGCCTGATAATATTGATATATTTACATTTTTTTCGTTATTGATTAATGCAAAATAATATATATGGACCGTCTATAATTAATATAAATATTATGCAATATTGTATCTTATATAATATCAATAACCAATTTTGTATTTAATTATATACTTTATCGAATATAATATTAATAAAAGAAAATAATATTTGTTTTTCTTATCTTTATCTACATGAGATGTGATATCAGGTAAACATTATTTGAGAGTCACATCAACTCATAAAGAAAAAAAAAGATAACGCCTTGAAAGAATTAAATTGAGGCAAAAACTTTTATGCATCCATGCACCTGACCCGACCCATGCTCGTACGCGCCCCCACGCGCGTCCACGCGCCTAGAACTCGTGCTGAAGCTTACCCAAGTTCGCTCAAATAGACATACCTTTATGTATAATTAGACCTACATTTGTGTTATGTTAGACCTACATTGTAGGTAGGTCTAACATAACACAAATGTAGGTCTAACTATACATAAAAGTATGTCTAATACAATGTAATTGTACATGTGAGCAATCTAGGTTTAGTTAACATAGCGTAAAGGTATGTCTAATATAACGTCAATGTAGGTGCAAAATTTCAAAAACCATTTGTGAAAAAAGAAGAAGAGAAAAGCGCGCCCCTGACCCGGATCCGACCCGGGTGCATGGATCTCACCTGATTCATAGGAGACCTACTCTTAAATTGATAGTTTCAATCTTTCAAACCGCTAAATTAAATTGATAGTTTTCAATATTTCAAACCCCTGAATTGATAAGAATATTTATCTTTCACAACCAGCATAAATAGATAAGTTATCTTTCGGTCTGGATCGACAAAATCCAAAAAATAAAATAAAATAATGAATACATTAACCAAAATTGATATTAACCTATTTATTTATGATCCACAAAATCCAAAAAAATAAAATAAAATAATGAATACATTAACCAAAATTGATATTAACCTATTTATTTATTAATTTAAACATGGATGGTCGGCGGAGGATCTGAACAGTTGCCGTCTCTATTATTCTGTTTTGTCTGATTATTTGACGATGACATTAATTCAACCATTTATTTATTTCAAATGCAGGCTTATTTGATGGCTACAGAATATCCATAACTATGTATGCTCTTTTAAGTGCAACGATAAGGACAACATCATGTGCAACCACAAGATTGAACAATCCCAATGGGATAAACACAAATTTACTAAGTTAGAAATGACAATTACCAAAGTGGCATTATATATATATGGATATATATATATATATTTAAAAGTGGGTATAGCACTTTTTTCAAAGAATGAAAAAAGATACAAATTTGTGGTTAACATTTAAAATAAAAAGAAAAATATCAATTTCAATCCGATAAATTAAATATTATTCAATTTTGATGCACTAACTATGTCATTTCCAATTTCGGTCCCTCAATTGTCGATTTTTTTCCAATTTCAATCACTTTTTTATCGGGATAATAAAAATTGTTGAGATGACTGACATGTTAAATTTTCTACCTGCCACGTCTGAATTTCCGACAGTCACATTAGCAATTTCCGTTATTCCGATGAAACAACACTGAAATTGAAAAAAGAGAGGACAAAATTAGTGCATGCAAAATGAACAAGGCTAGAATCGAAAATTAAAATTAAAATTTCAAAAGAGGGGGGGGGTGGGGGGTGGGAGGCAGTATATAAGATGAGAAATGGTGCAATTAATTAGTTATAAGGAAATTAGAAAGATCAATTGTGGAGAAATGGAGGAGATAAAGAATAAGTTTGTAGCAATAAAGAGTCACATAAATGAGGCTCCATCTCTTTCCCATTTTGAAGTCAAGAGTGAAACAATTAGTTTGGAATTGGGAAATAGCAAAGTAGAAGTGATTGTGAAAAATCTGTATGCATCAGTGGATCCATATCAGCTCAATCGAATGAAGCAACATTCATCCTCTCAGGCTGCCATTAGCTTCTCCTCTCCGATCAACCCCGGTCAGGTCATTTTCAATCTCGTATAACTTAAGTCTTGTCCAATTATTCATCATCAATTTTATATATTATATATAGTTGTGGTCATGTAACCATTACTTTCTCTAAATTTTATCGATTTTGCTTGCAATTTAGTATGTCATGAAATTTTCAATACTGGCGACTAGGCTAAGCCAAGGAATAACAAAAAAAAGAGAGGAGAAAGAAAATCCCACTAAATTTTACTTTTCCGACCAAAATTGAATTTGACTTACTATTCTTATAACTTAAGAAACATATGTAAAAAGAGTCTGAATCTGGAACCAAGTGAATGCTTCTACTGAATATATATTCTCATATGCATTCATTCATTTCAAATACAATTGAGCAATAATTAAACGAAAATTTTGATTTTGATCAAGAAAATGAAGAGAAAATAACTTGAATGTTTGGATGAACGTCAGATTATTGATACGTACGGCATAGGGCGAGTAGTGGTGTCGAGGCGGCCGGACTTATGGAAGGATGATCTAGTGGTTGGGTTGCTAACATGGGGAGAGTATACTGTAGCAGAGGAAGGGAGGCTGTTGAATAAGTTGGACCCCATGGGCTTGCCCCTGCCCTCCCATGTTGGCATTCTTGGTAACTAATTTTTTCATGATCTCCTTATATTAATTAATTATTTGTGAGTTATTTAAAGTATGTATGTTTGGTTTGATTTAACACTAGTTTGTTGTGAATCATTAATTACTGTGCATGATTCGTTAAAATAAACAAATAAGTTCAGACTTGACAGTATTCAACTGGAATGAAAAAATTGCAGGGTTTAGTGGACTAGCAGCTTATGGAGGATTTTTCGAGGTTTGCAAACCGAAAAAGGGTGAAAGTGTGTTTGTATCAGCAGCATCCGGATCTGTGGGGAGTGTTGTTGGACAATATGCTAAACTCTTTGGTTGCCATGTTGTTGGCTGTGCTGGTACCCAGGCCAAGGTTTATATATATATATATATATATATATATGCTTAGTTTTCATTCATTCTTTGTGTGCCCCATTTGCATTTATATATGATCAGTTGTATAATATGTGTACATTTGTAGGTTGATTTACTCAAGGAAAAGCTTGGCTTTGATGATGCATTCAACTATAAGGAGGTGACCAATCTCAACTCCACTCTCAAAAGGTTTAGTTTCTACTTATAATCCTTAAATATTTATCTACCTATACATGATCTCTTAATCCATGCATGTACAATTTGTTTAAAAGGGATTTCCCTTTCAACTCATTTTGACAGAGTTAAATGTCTAAGAAAACTTGGCACTTGTTTATTTGATTGTTTAATATTGTTATACAGGTACTTCCCTGATGGCATTGACATGTATTTTGACAACGTGGGAGGCGAGATGTTGGAGGCGGTGGTGGCTAACATGAACCAATTTGGTAGGGTGGCGGTTTGTGGTGCCATCTCCGAGTACACGGGCAGTGGCAAGAAGGCGAATATAGAGATGCTCGACGTGGTGTATAAGAGAATCACGATTCAAGGGTTTCTTGCTGCAGATTATATGAAATGCTATGCAGATTTCATCTCAACAACGGCGGAGCACCTTCGAAATGGTGAAATGCAGGCCCTTTGTGACATCTCACATGGTGTGGAGAGTGTGCCTTCTGCTTTTATTGGATTGTTTTGTGGTGATAACATTGGGAAAAAGATTGTACAAATTGCGAATGAATGAGGATTGACCATCTTCATGACTTTAGGGTCAAAAGCAATTTGTAAGGGGTAGTGTTTGGTTTCGCTAAGATTATTTGTAAGGGCTTATAAGTTCTCATATAAAACGTTTTTAATTAGAGCTTGCAATATGTTTAAGAGTATATTATTTTTTTTGCCCCCTAAATTAGGGGGTCTGGCATTTTCGGACACCATTTTTTCGGGCTGACAATTTTGCCCTGTAAATTCTCAAAATCAGCCAATTTTGCCCAAATTAAGCCCGAATTTCTTATTTGGGCCGAATCTCACGTGCAGCGCACGTGTTGCGTTTAATTCGGGCTATACGGGGCCCAATCGGCCACGTGGAATTTTTTGAAGATATGTGGCATATATTTAAAAAACAAATCCACATGGAAATTGCAGTTCATCAAAACGGGAAGAAAAAAACATAAGGGGAAAAAATAATTTTTCCCCCAAATCACATGAACCCTAGCCCCCAAATCTTTGCAGAGAAGAGGTAGCCACAATATATATTTTTCCCCCAAATCTCATGAACCCTAGCCCCCAAATCTTCTCAGAGAAGAGGTCGCTACAATCTATAGAAAGTGCGAAACCACAACCCACTGCATAAACCCACTGTAGGAGGTTGCTCGACGCTGCATATCTCTTTAAAAGATGGTGAAGAAACGCGATAGGAAACTGCTGCACTTCCCACCTCCTGGATATGGTGAGTTATCCTCGACTTTTTCTCTATCTTGAGTGGAAGAGATATGGTGTTTAGGGTAGAAAATGGGGGAGTTTAGGGTACTATATATTGGATACCACTTTTTTTTTTTTTTTTGTTTGCTTATTAATTGGATACCACATTTTCCAGTCATGTGGGGTAGGGAATAATATACTTTATTGTATTGGTTTGTATGGCTGGGATTTCTTTATTGTCTTGGTTGGTGTGACTTTGTGGTCCACATGAATGTGTGTTGTTGGGTATTTAATTATTTCATCTACTTTTGTAGCTTTTTGGATAGATTTGTGGTCCATATTGCAGTTTACTGTTTTCTTTTGTTTCTTTCTGTACTTTGGAATCTATTAAATTATGTTATGTATATTAAATAAGTGAGATAGTTATTCCATGTTTTTGTTTTGTAAATTGACAGACATTGAGCACCAATTCATCACCCTTGTCATACACTATGGAGGTGAGTTTATTACTTCAAACAAAGCTGAATATAGAGGTGGTTCCTTTATGACAATTGACTATGTAGAAGCTGATTCAGTTGGCCTAGATGATTTAACAAGGTGGACTGAAGTAGAGTTAGGGGGATGGGATAGGAGGTTTCACTTAATTCAGAACAATGGGTTTAGACTTTTATACTCTGATGTATTGTTTAGGGAGATGGCGTTAGAACATGTGTTTGTTAGATGTATGCATGTGTATGCTGAAAAAATGGATAAATTGGACCAGAGTGTGCATGATCATGTTGATGATTTCATGAAAAACTTTACTAATGAACTGGAGGATGATGTGCAAAATGAGAGTGATGAATTAATTAATGACTATGTTTATTCTATGAATTCTGTTGTTACCTTGTGTTTTTTTTAACTTAAGGGCTAGTTTGTGCAACATAGGATGATGAAGCTGTACATCTGCCATAGCCCCAAGAAACTGTGGTTCAAGATCTACCAACACAACAATCTCAAGTACATGTTCCTTCAATGTACGAGCAACTTCAACGGGGACAAATTTCTGGAAGGCCAAGAGGACCTACAAGTGATGGCAAGAAGTTTGTGACACTTTCTCAGTTGAAGAAGAAAACCAAAAGGATGTAGGGATATTTATTTTGACACTTCAATCTTTTGACATTTGTATTAAGAAACTACAAACCAATCTCCTTAATTAGCTAAGTAGATGTTTATTTTGGTATTTTTGGCTTCTGTGGATGAAAGTTAACTTTGAAACTTTCAAGTTTGGCTTCTATATTTTGGATGCTTATGTGGTTTGTGCAAATTGTAATTTTCAATCTTGGCAAATCTCCTTACTCAGATTATATGAAATATTGGAATGGTTTACTCTCAATCTCCTTAATGAAGTTGTATGTCAGATTATATGAAATATTTTGAGGTAGGGATGATATTGCAAAAAGACTATGAAATTCATTACAATGGATTCCAATGCAGTCTTCCTTACATGATCAAATACAAAAGACAAATGCAATAACAACACTCTCTTACACCATTAACCATCCTAGTCCAAACCCAACACAATACCAAAAACCATCTTGCAATATATCTTACACCCTAAACCAAACCCAACAACAAATACTAGAAATTACAGGAATTGCAACCAAGAATTTCAGTAGCATTCTATTTTGCATTTTCAGTTTGGTGGTCTCATCAACCATGCTGCTCACTTCATTTTTCAACCTAGTGTTCTCCACCTCCATTGCATTGATTCTTCTCAACAAACCAGGTATCAGAGCTCTTGATCTAACACACATAGGGGGTCTTCCCAAGCAAAGAAACCACAACCACCTCTCTACAAGACAACAAAAATAGGGCTTCAATCATAGACCACAAAATAATCAAAAGTTCAGCCTCAAACCATGTTTGCTTACATTATAGTGGAGGCAAGAATTGAACCTTCTTCCTGGGTTCTCATTACTCCAAGAAGTGCGAATTACAACCCTTATTCCACAATTGCAAATCATGTCTCCCACTTTATATGACATTTTGCAGATTCTCACACAAATTTTGATGGTCAAGCTGTGTCAACTCATAATCAACTCAACAAACCTAGCTTCTTCCTTCCTCAAATCCTAAAACACAGCCCATAATTAATTTGATGTTCAAGGACTTGGAGCTCGACATGCGAAGTGAGAATGAGAGATTACCTGGAATAGCTTGGTCAAATCACCGGGATTGGGTTCGGGAACGTTTGCAACGTTTGGCGACGGCTCGACCTCGTGGGGAAAATCGTCTGCGGTTCAAGTTATTCGGGGGCTAGGGTTCATGTGATTTGGGGGCTAGGGTTCATTTGATTTGGGGGAAAAATTATTTCATGCCCATTTTGATGAACTGCAATTTCCATGTGGATTTGTTTTTTAAATATATGCCACATATCTTCAAAAAATTCTACATGGCCAATTGGGCCCCATATAGCTCGAATTAAAAGCAACACGTGCGCTGCACGTGAGATTTCAGCCCAAATAAGGAATTCGGGCTTAATTTGGGCATAATTGGCCGATTTTGAGAATTTACAGGGCAAAATTGCCAGCCCGAAAAAATGGTGTCCGAAAATGCCAGACCCCCTAATTTAGGGGGCAAAAAAAGTAACATACTCTATGTTTAATTTTAGTGTAAAATAAGTTGTTCAATTGTTTAGATAAATAAAATAATGAAATTTATAAGATGTCAATAATGGCAGTTGTGTAATTTATTAAATGTAGTTTAAAGGTGTTTTACAAAATAAGATCTTATTATTTTAAAAATATGTTGGGATCCTCATACTTGTAAAAAAAATGAGCTTATAAGCTCATAACATCTTATTTAGGATGAAATATGACTTTGTTAAAATTTATCAAGTACTTTTCATGAGTAGCTCATAAGTAATGTTTCGGGAGTTTATAATCTCACTCAAACACCTCTAAAGTCTTTTGGTACTATAATTTATGAGAAGCAATAGAGTATTTGCTTGAATGAAAAAAATTACATTTGCTTTTGGGCGAGGAATTACAAATATATTACACTATTTTTAGGTCATTCATTAATGAATGAACTAACTTTTTGAGCTATACGATACTGGGATATATAATGACTTTTTCAATTTGAGCGATTTATGATAAAAAAAAAACCTAAAATCACAAATTTTGGACCACCTTTCACATGAATTTCAGCCACATCTGCTAAAAACCCAAATATCATGCAATTGGCCCAAAATTCATAATTTCTGACGTGTTAAATTCAATTTTGGTCCTATTAAAGAGGTGTCGTCCCATTTTAGTCCTCCTAAAATCCGATTTTCAATTTTAGTCATGCTATGTCAATTTTTGACCAATTTTAGTCAAATTTCACCAGAAAATTCAAATTTCAGGCCAATTTGTGGTGTTAACATTGGGAAAAAGATTGAACAAATTGCAAATGAATGAGGATTGACCATCTTCATGACTTTAGGGTGAAAAGCAATTTGTACGTCTTTTGGTGCTATTGTGAAAGGAGAAGCAATAGAATAGTAGCTAGATAAGAAGAAATAATCACAAATAAAGTGCTTTAGAGTATACATGCAATTCCAAAAGCCCATTGCTTGACCTATAAAAAATGTCATTGTACCATTTTCTAATTGAAATAGATCAATAAAATAGCCTCACCATTTCTTCTGTTTCTTGGAATTATTGACTAAAACATCTCAACCTCAATACTATAAGCCAAACAAGGTTTAGAGAGGAACTTCAAGTGAGTCCTACAAGAAAGATGGAGCATATATATATGTGACGCTTGCTAAGAAGTTGAGCAAATTAAATCTTTCTTCAAATCAAGTTGCTAGTTGCAACATATATATGGATTTATTTGGCCCGATCTCACCACTAAGTTTAAGTGGAACACAATATGGCTTAATAGTTGTGGATGATTTCACTAGGTACACATAAGTAGTATTTCTATTTAACTACGAGTTAGTATCCATCTTATGGTACAAATTGTGCTAACCGAGTTCGAACTCGGGATATAAGTTATTTGACATTTCTTATCCCTTCCACTCCTGCCAAGCCTGTTAAAACAAAGTGGTATTTCTATTTAAAAAGAGTAAAGATACTTAAACAAAGCTTCGTGAACTCATGGACTCTGAATCTCATGAAACTAACCTATAACTCAAAAAGAACAAATAAAATAAAAATTAAAAGGGTAGAACATCCCAAGATACACCATCCTTCCTCAGAACAAGTTTGAAGAGAAAACAAAAAATTGGCTAATTTTGAGCACTTAAAACGAATGATTGTGGAGGTGTATTGGGGAAGAATTAAGGGTGAAAATGGATGAAAAGAAGTTAAAAGAATAGAAAAACTTACTTTTTGCGCGACCCGGGTCGGATCACGTGTTTTAGTGCTGGCTGGAAAAAAAATAAAAATTCGAACGGACGACGTGATAAGGGTCACCGGACCCGACCCGGGTCACACGACAAGACTAGGGTCACCGGACCCGACCCGGGTCGTGTGTCTTGCCCCAAAGTTACCCAGTTCGAAGGTTCGACCCGGACCGGGTCGCCTGGAGCCCGGCCGGGTCGTGTGTCGTTGCCCAGGCTCGCCAAAGTCGATGCTCCGACTTGACCCGGGTCCCTCTTTTTTTTTTTTTGATATTTTTTTTTCAAACTTATTCTAAACAAAAAAAAAAAAGAAAATACTACCTAAAAAGCAGTAAACGTGCTAAAGCAACAAAATCTTAAATCTATATATATATATATAAAGAAGACCTTTGGAAGAATTTACAAGAATGTCATTTTCCCTCCTAAAAATGTCACATCAATGAGTAATAAAATATTTATATAAATAATAGTTTTTCAATAAAATTAATCATATTATTTAGCATTCTTTTCAATATGGTATATTTTACTATTTATACTTAAAATTATTATAATCATCATCATTATTATTACTACTACTATTATGTATTATTATTTGTTGGTGTTGTTGATTAATGTTGTACAATAGTGAGCAATAATTTAATTTTTGTGTATTAACTATCATTATTTAATGTCTAAAATTATTCTCATTCTCAAATTTAAAGTTAAATAGATTTTAGGATATATTTTTATAATTTTGCAAAATGTTGTGTGCAAGGTAAATATTTCAAAGTTGATCACAAAATTTATATTGTTGATTGAACAATTTTGACCAACTCCAAGAATCATTATCTTAAATTATTTATTGATCCAATAAAAAAAAATTCAACAAAAGATAGAAACAAATAGATGTAAGTTTTCAATTTTTCTGAATTTAATTGTTTTTGCTAACTTTAATTACTTAATGCTTATAATTATTCTTATTATCAATTTTAAAGTTAAACAAATTTTAAGATATTTTTTTGTAATTATGAGAAATGTAATTGTATATGAATAAATATTTCAAGACTTATATTGTTACTTGGTCACATTTAATTAATTCTAAAAATCTTTAGTTTATTAAATTATCTATCAAGCCGTGAAAAAAGTTCAACGAAAAATAAAACAAATAAAATGTAAGCTTTCACGTTGTTAATTCATTATCTTTTTCCTTTTTTGTTACTAAAATTACTTAATATTTATAATTATTCATATTATCAATTTTAAAGTTAAAAGAAATTATAATATATTTTTTGTAATTATGAGAAATTTTGTACATAAATAAAGATTTTAAAACTTATATTGTTAAATGATTCTAATCAAAATATCTATCAAGCCAACGACCATAAAAATATTTTTATTCAAAAGAGAAATAAAATATAAGCTTTCAATTTCGTTGTTTAGATTATTTACAAAATTTGTATTCCAATATTTTAATATTGTCAAATATAATGTAGAATGACATGTCACAATAAAACGAATGCACAAGAAAGTTCGAATAACACAATCGAGACAGGGGTCAACCAAATTCTACTTTCTTCAATTAAAACTCTACATTACTCAATAAATTTTTTAATAATAAAATATAACTTTAAAAATCAATAAAAGAGGTGAAAATTATATTTCTATATTATACAAAATTTAGAATAATAAATGATTTATAAATAACTTTTTAATATAACAATCTAAATAGATAATAAATCGCGCATCGCGCAGGTGAAATACTAGTGCAACTAAAATGCAATGCAAAAATCCAATGTCATTTTTCTTTGATATCACAATCGTCCCCCCAAACTTATTCGTCATCAATTTCTAAGAGGACAATTTATGAACATCAAAAGAAAAATGCAATGGGAAACTTACATATTTTTTTTCTTTCTTTTCTTCCAATTGGGTAGTAGCTCAGTTAGTGCCGAATTTAACGTCAGTATCCACTCACACAATTTTGCACAATCCAACACATTTTTCAACGCACCTGCAAAAGGAATATTAATGTGAGCTTTCTCAAACGAAAAATTTAGAATTTTATCCAATTGATCATCAAACTCATCCTTTTGAACTTCTTGAGGGGAAAGAACATAAGTGATAGTAAAAGAAAGATTAGAGTTAATAATTGATTTAGGCTTCTCACACTACAAGAAAAATGGTCAAAGACAACACATTAAAGACAACCCTTTATGTTGTCTTTTTCGAAATTACAACCCTTTTTGCAAAAAGGGTTGTCTTTGTGTGTTTGGATACACTAAAAGACAACACAAATAAGGATAAAGACAACACTTTTGACAGGGGGTTGTCTTTGAGCGTTTTTTTACGCTCAAAGACAACCCTTTTCTGCAACGCTTTTTTAAGAGTTGTCTTTAAGCGGATTTTTTTGCTCATAGACAACCCTTTTATGCAACGCTTTTTTAGGCGTTGTCTTTCAACGGATTAGAGTTTAATAAAGACAACACTTTTATGCAACGCTAATATGAGTTGTCTTTTGTAGTGAACCATTGACAACCTTTATGCAACTTTTTTGATGTGTTGTCTTTGTGAAACACATAAATTTTTAAAATTCTTTTATTATTAATTTCAAATTTCCAACTTAATAAATATTATATGATGTTATCTTATAATATTTTAATAATAAAATAAAA